>CM076580.1:389346794-389946794 GCA_034641835.2 Pinus albicaulis | reverse complement strand
CAATCCTCGAAAGTAAACATGTGAGTCAATCTTGTCTGCAAAGGATATTAGTTGTCGGCTTCCAATGGAGTTTTCAATATTGAAATTACATATATTTTGAAGGTAGATCAATTAACTGTGTGACCAGTTGGCGTTGGACCCGTAAAAAGGATTCGCAACAGCCATTTATTGGTCCAATAGGTATTTTTGACTCTGTTAGCTTCTCGCTTTTTTGTTTTTCCATGAATATGTAATTGTAAACAAATTTTTCCTTTGGTTCAGGAATTCCACAAGCATCTGCTCAAATCTCTCCTCCTCAATAGCTGTTGGATTCAAAAAGAAACTCCTTGCCATCAGCAATGCAGGAACAAGAAGATAAACTTATACTACCTGTTACAACAGCACACGGATGACACAATTGCTGGGGTTGAATACACCTATCAGCCATTTGCAGTCAATGTGGAATCCTTCGATGCAATATTCATCAACTTTTTAGCCTTTTCATGTATTCGTGCCTTCTCCCTTCCAGCTTCTTAGTATACTCAGTATTGCACAACTTCCACATCCATCCATTGCTAGAGGTGGATCATCACCCATATCCATTTTTTCCTCCAGGTTTTATACCAATAATGTTTGGGAAAACTTTTTTAGTATACTGCACCACTGCCACATCTATCCCTTGCTAGAGATCGTTCATCACCCATATCCATTGTCTCCTCCAGATATTAAACCAAGAATGTTTGGGAAAAATGCAAATTGGAAGTGGTTTCTCTACTTCCATTTTATCCTTGAAAGAGTTTGAATATGATTCAAAATTAATCTTTTACACAGTTGGACAACTTTATATGATGCCATAGAGATTGATGAAAGGGAGCCAGCCAATTTGTTCGGGCAATGATTGTACAATGCATTCTGCCTCCTATTAATAATATGCAGGGTTGTGATGCAGATGTTGGTACACTTCTTCCTTTCAAAGGTTAAACTAATTTCTTTCCGTGCCTTCTTAGGATCATCAAGATCGAAGAGGTATATATGCCACATCCATCCATTGCTAGAGGTGGATCAACACCCATATCCATTGTTTCCTCCAGGTTTTATACCAATAATGTTTGGGAAAATGTTTTTAGTATACTGCACAACTGCCACATCTATCCCTTGCTAGGCATAGTTCGTCACCCATATCCATTGTCTCCTCCAGGTATTAAACCAAGAATGTTTAGGAAAAATGCAAATTGGAAGTGGTTTCTCTACTTCCATTTTATCCTTGAAAGAGTTTGAATATGATTCAAAATTAATATTTTACACAGTTGGACAACTTTATATGATGCCATAGAGATTGATGAAAGGGAGCCAGCCAATTTGTTCAGGCAATGATTGTACAATGCATTTTGCCTCCTATTAATAATATGCAGGGCTGTGATGCAGATGTTGGTACACTTCCAGATGAAAACCATAGCTAGTAGAGAAAGGTAAGGCATCGGTGCTACTGCTGATTCTCACATCACACAATAAACAATAAATGAGATTTCTTGTTAGGTTTATACAATTGGGTAATATATGGTTGCTTATAATATCATTTATATATTTAACCAGTTTTCCTCCTTGTGATGGAATTGAAGAAACTTAGAAGTCCCACCTTAGCCTGTAACCTGGAGTATATTTGTAAACAGGCTAGTCGAAAGTATGCAGATTATAACTTTGTTTAACGGCAAACCCCAATCAATGGTTTAGTAATTATGAACTTGGACTCTATTTTGTGGAAATATTCTTGACCAGTTTGTTTTGATGGGGGTATTGTCAAGATATTTGCTTAAGAGACTGGCTCGCCTCATTCTAATATTTATCACTTGTGACCTTTAGCATCCTCAAAGCACTTTATTTTTGAATTTTTTCCGCAAAAAACCCTAGCATATCAATTTTATAATTCCACTCACCATGTGACATTGGTTTCACTTTCTCTTTGCATGCGTTCAATGTATGCGCAGGTTCGATTATCCGATTGATGAATTTTTACAGGTTGAAAGCAAGGTATGCTTGCGGCGCTGCCCCTGATTCATTTAATCATGGCTTTGCAAGATTTTGTAGTCTTGAGATTTAGGTAAAATAAATTTTGTTAGTTGAGCTGCAAATATATTTGCTTGTATAATGAGTTCATCAGTTCCTTTGGTGTAGTGATTTTTTTCAATATGAAAAGGCCCTCCCATCTTAAAGTTACATAGATATCTAATCTTCAATATTTTAGGCAGCGGAAGCTCAAGAATCATTAGAGGAAGAAACACTTCTCCATGTTGAAAGGGATGTTGGGTCTGAGTTATCTGAGTCATTAACGGGAAAAAATGTAAGAGCCTCCTTTACTTATGTTGTCCTTTTTGAGAGTTTGTTGCTTATGTTTATGCATATTGAAACTAGACAGATTATGTATTTTGTGCAGTTAGAAGATGCTGTTGAGAAAAAAAAGGAAACTTTCAAGGAACAGTGGGAAGGTACTCTTAAACGTTTGTTTGGAGGATGAGAGTGCAGTTTGAATATGCTGTTGAGAACGAAATGGAAACTCTCAAGGAACAATGGGAAAGTACTCTTGATAATTTGGAGGATGAGAGTTCAGTTTTTGCTGAATTAAATAGTGGGGAATTGGGAATTGGCACTCTTCGAACGCTGCACACTACTCTCTATGCGAGGGTGTTGGAAGTCGGACACCTTAGCTTATTCACTTCCTGGGAAGCTGGGTATTGGTTTTCCTATGTAGCAATGTACAACACATCCTGCTCAAATCACATCGCAAGAGGAGGTCTGTAAAACATATTTCAATAAATTTAGCATTATTAACGAGTCATTTGAGCTTGTTTAAGCATCCATGACTTATGTTTAGCATTTTGTTTGTGGTCGGAGCAACCGAGAAATGAAGATGGTTTTCGTCCCTACATTAGATTTAAAGGTTGTTGAGATATTTGAAATCCTGTTGTAGATATGAATGAATGCGAGGATATCGGTGCTTTCTGTGAGACGAGAAAAAAGGGAAAGAGAATTGGAAAGGAATACTCAAATTCAGGTTGTCACGGAGCGAGGACATAAGTTGAGCGACTCAAGTCGTATGGTGGCCAATTCTAAATATAAATTATCTAGAGACAATGTGCGGCGGCACGATTTGGACAAGAATCGGACCAAGCTTTGATTCCTTTCCTCTCCAAAATGTAAGAAAACTAGAATATATGTGGATAATCCTGCGTATTGAGAACATCCTTATTACGACGCGGAATTAAGTGTAAATTGACAGAATCAATTGTACATTCGGATGCATATACATTTTTGCTATTTTTTGTTATCAAGGAAGCCAATTCCAATTATACAAAGGTGTTGAAATGGTGGAGCTAACCCTTTTGGATATGAATTTATTTTCCCGACATTTAATGTGATTCAACCTTTTCGATTTATATGTCGAATTAAACTCTCTTTGTAAGATGGAGAAATATTGTACATTTTTCTTTTACCTCATAATAGTCATGAAATGAAGTTCCAAATTATGAGGATCTTGTATGTTCAAATTCAATGGCATGAATTTATTTTTCGGCGAATATAAGTGTGATGCCTTATTATTATTTTCAAGGTTGCTTTTCCGGAAATTGTTAAGTTTTGGGAAATTGTTTATTCACTTAGATTTAAAATGACTTGTTAGCTTTAAAAAAAATGGAATTTATTTTTTCTTTCCATGAAAAAGCAGAGATTTTAAGGTAATTAAAATCACTATTTGAGAACTTAAAATGTTGAAACCACGTTAAAATAACATTTAAAATGATTTGTTTATTTTTTTTTAAAATATTTTTCATATCGTCTCTAGAGAACCAATAGTTTGAATTATGGACATATAGTCTCTATAGAGACAATACATTTTGATCTGAAATTTGTTATCCATAAGGAAACAAATGTTATTGTCTCTACAAAGACAAAAATAGAAAGTGTCTCTACGAGGAGACAAATTGTGAACAAATGAAATTGTCTCTAGAGAGACAATAACGCTGTGTCTTTATAGAGACAATAATAATATGTGTTCTATATTGTCTTTATAGAGACAATTGTTTGAAGACAGGTAATTTTGAGACAATTGTTTGAGACATTAATTTTGAAATTTGATGGTGAGACACTAGCTTAGACAATATTTAAGACAATACACAATTTTCTTTTTGTCTCTAATTAAGACAATTCTTTGTAAAATTGTCTTAACTATTGTCTTAAAACACCACATGTAGTAGTGATGTAATCCTTCCATCGTGTCTTTAGAATTTTAGAGGTAAATCTTGTAGCCGAGATGCTCCATTAAAAGGAGGTCTATTCATGGAGTCTAACACGAGGGGAAATGAAAGAATACCAAATGGATCATGTCGGCTTAGGGCAAGTAAATGTAATTAATACGGTCTGATAAAAGTTGGGTAGTCGGCAACGGTTTAAATGTTGGTGGGGATGGTAGAGCTCATTTTGGTTAGAAAATTGGATTGCTCCGGCGTGTTGGAGCGGTATTGATAGAAAACATGGACTGAGGGAAGGGTTTTTGGCAACGGCAACATGTTGCTTTTAAACTTGGTTTTATAGCGCAATTGTTGACATAATGTTTACGTGTAGTTTGTTTCCTTCTTTTGAAGGTATAGGTCATGCTCAAACGAGGGATCGTCACTGTGAAAATTATTCATAGAAATAAAACCCAATACTTCATATTTTAGTTTTTGTTTCTGCTCTTTCTTAACTTCGAGGAATCCTCTACCAGTTGGACATATCTTATCATTTTATGTAAAAAAGACATATGCTACCATTTTTTTTGGAAAGAGTATATAGTCTTCTAAGTTCCCTGGACAATTATAAATAAATATGTCATCGTTTGCATTGATAATCAATTTTCATAGATGTTGAATAAAAGCATACACAAAATAATTGATTTAATCTTAAGAGACAACATTTTTAAATCTTTCATGGATGTTGAATAAAAAGATATACAAAATAATTGATTTAATGAGAATGATTAACTTAATAAGAAGAGAATGTTTTTTCATGGCAACTAAAATATAAAAACATGGCAACGAAAATATAAAAACAAACATAAATGTTATTATAATTCATCTATTTTAATAATAAAAAAAAAATATAAGCATATGAAAAGTAACTCATAACCTCGTCTCCCTTCCCCTTTCCTTCCTACGGGGAGAGGGAAAGAAGAGTTATAAAAATATTCATTTAATTTATCAAATGTTTAAAATTGTTTAAACTTCTCGGCCATAAAAATGTCATAACAAAAAATATTCCTAAAAATTGTAACTTTTAGTCACGGTTAACGACTAAAGGTTGCATATTTTAATCACCGTAAACACAAAGGTTACATATGGGTTAAGGAATTTTAATAACCTTCAAAGAAAACCACAAAGGTTACATATCGATTAAGGCGAACGTGCAGGAAAATGATGTGATTAAGTTAGAAATAGATGCGGATTCAAATGTTTGAGAGGCATGTTGTTTAAACGTAATGTTTTTAGAACCTTCAATTTTTTTTTATTATTTTAATTGAAAGAAACCGAACTTCATGATACATGCATTCCAAATCCCTGCGGGACGATTATGAACATCAACTTTGTCACTGCCCAAGTATCCTCCGCAATCCTTGGCCTCTCTTGCACGGGGGAAAATTTCGAGCCTTGATCCCTTTGAATGATATAAATGCATTTCATTCATGTTTTGCATGTTTGCATTCACTTTGCTATCAGGAAGGGCACCCTTTTGTGTGCGATCCTTGTTTTCTAAAATCTTCAAAACACGGATTGATGATTTCCCCCCCTCTCCGCCCCAAAATTAAATTTTACAATTTCCTTGAAATAATCAAGGGGGGACCCATTCTCATCTTAGTTAATAATTTTTTTGAAGAGGATCATGTCATGGTCACATGTCACAACTAAAGAAGAACTCACACGTTTAATAGATTCACAAAAAATTAGATACAATTTCCTTGAAATAATCAGCAGGAGGCCCATTCTCATCTTAGTTAATAAGTTTTTTGAAGAGGATCATGTGATGGTCACATGTCAGAACTAAAGAAGGGCACACGTTTAATAGATTCACAACAAACATTTAGAGACGTAAATTTTCATTTATTATTTATATATATATATATATATATATATATATATATATATATATATATATATATAATCTCATAACAATATCATTAAAAACTGAATTAATAATTTTAAATATTTTTATTTTTATTTTAAAAAATATATTAAATTATATTTTTGTATTTTATAAATTTTAAAATATTTATAAATATCAAATTTTCAAAAAATTTAAATTTAATTTAAATTAAAAAATATATATATTAATTTTGTTAGGCAGATAAAAAATTACATATATATAATATTGTTTTTTTAAACCAGGTTAGATCTATTGGTGGTGATTGCAGGGCAAATTTCTTGTAGTTTACGCGTTAAGTTTTGCAGCATCGTCAAAATCTTACTTTGAAATTATAAAAGACAGAGGAAGTGTAAAAACAGTCAAATTTGAGGGTAGGTCTGTCCAAATTTCTTGTGTGATTTGAACGTTAAATTTTGCAAGATTGTAAAAATCTTTCCTTAAAACTAAAGGAGGTGTAAAAACCCTCAAATTTGAGGTGGGTCTGTCCTGGTGGTGAGTACATAAAAAAAGTATTCTACGTTTTATAGTCTTCCGGTGACGTAGAGGCGAAACATTGACTTGCTTCGTTGGTCATTCATCTCCCATTAATCGGATCATTCGGATGTTCCTCGTGGTCATCTCCCATTAATCGGATGTTCCTCGTGGTTTTAGGGTGACCACATCCACAACCCTCGATTTAATGGACTCTCACTGGACATTGTGACATGGTCTCCATGGCGAAAGCCCGTAGACATCGTGACGCTGTGACGCAAGCTATGATACAAATTGGCCCATAGTCACGGTGTTTTATTCAGCGTAGTCTCTGGAAACAAATGCTTTTCAGTCTGTGGCCCATAAATGTATTTGGGGGAATAGATGCCCACCATTGGATGGTGTATTTGCTTATACGCGGGAATAATGCCCTATCGTTGGATGGTGTACTTGCTTTAATCGCGATGAGCCAGATCTACTTTCAGGTGCATTTATGGCTCCACCAAATCTGACCCACAATTTAAAGTAAAAAGACAAAAAAGTGGATTCAAAATTGCTTGAGAATTAAGCTAGAATTTGAAAAATTGATTTGACCATTCAAGTGAAATCATGCATTACGTCTGCGTTCTGAACTTTTTATTTTTAATGGGATTTCGTCGGTGTTTCGTAGCCTTCGTTATCGTGCAAGGTCGGGACTCTTGGTAGTCCGATGCCTATATGTAGTAGTATTTTTAATGGGATTTTCGTCGGTGTTTCGCTATTCGTTATCGTGCAAGGTCGGGACTCTTGGTAGTCGATGCCTATATATAATTAGTCGGGGACAATTAGCATAGCATATCCGAGATTGAAGGGCAGACACATAGTGTACGTATATTTTCAGTGCAATGGCGACAGAGCGAGAAAACGGGCAAGTTAAGTTGTTAGGTGTCTCTCTGAGTACCTTCATTAATTCGCAGTTCGCACATACTTGCTCTTAAGTGGTTAGAATTCATCCAAAGACTATGAAACCTAAGAGCGAGTTGCTGCAGAATCAAACCCTGTTCACAAAAACCAGTGTATCCACAATGGAAACCCTGTTTGTGAATCCATGGTTATTGTGCAATACATTGAGGAGGCATGGGCAAATAAGGCCACAATCTTGTGCTGATCCATATGACCGAGCCATTGCTCGCTTCTGGAGCCGCCTTTAGACGACAAGGTAATTTAATTCATTCGTACTAATCGCCTGCAGTCATATCTCATCCGCCCTTTTCTTATCTGCTATTTGTGGCTTCGAGTTCAATTCAAGAGTTTTCTTCTTAACCAATATGCTGATCATAGGTTGTTATATGTGTCCTCAGATCTTTCCATCTCTGCGAGCAGTTTTCACTGGCCAAGGCGAGCAGCTGCAAGAAAAACGTGGTGGCGTTACCAGCTTTCTTTTTTGATAGAAGAAGCTCTGCGAACCAGCGAGTCCTTCGCGGGCGTATTTTGGAGGGGACAGATTGGCCTTGACGTCGCATTGGGTGGTTTTTCGGCGTTTATCAACTTTCTCCGGCTACCGATACCGTTCTAATAGATACGGAGAAAATGCCGTTGTTGAGCGCATGGATGGATCGATTCTGTAAATCCGATGGAGTGAAAGAAGTGATGCCCGATCTGGCTAAGCAGGCTGAATTTATATCGGCTAGGAGGGCCACTAGCAATCTCTCACCTACTGCTAATTAGGGCAAACCATGTCTGCCTTATAAACCAGAGGCCGACGAAGTTTTTATTTAAGATGAGTGTTATTCGTAGTCATTGTCTTTTTATTCACCTGATCGGTTTCAGCTCTTGAAGTCTAGTTGTTTTATGTTAATTAGTCTGAATAATGTTTTGGTGAATCTCGCTGCGGGTACTATAGCCAACATTCTTCTGTTCAATGTCAGGTAAGTTTATTGAACAAGTTTTGTTCTGGTCTCTCGATACTGCAGCTGTCATTCCGCTGTTCAGTGTGCCATTGATTACGAATGTAACAGAAACCATAATGAAAAGCAAGTGTTGATTCAGAATGTAATAGAAATCAGAATGAAATGCATTTATTTTTGTGGAAAGATCTTTTATATCCAGCATAAAGAGTTCAGTGTTAGTGTTTATATTTGGGCTCGAATATTTGGGGTTTATAGCCCGTTAGTGCTTTCATTAAAGATACGTGTTTTTATCATCTGTACATTTTTTTTAATGTTTAAATTGATATTATAAATGTATGCACATTGGTTGCAAGTGATTAAGAATGCATAATTATATTATATATTGGGTATATTATATTTGGTATCAGAATGAGTAGTTTAGGGAGAATACTATTGGTGTTGAAAAAAATTTAATGGTTTAATGTGTACCAGTGAAATTTAGTAAACACACTGGTTTTGGTATTGATGGGATATTTTTGTAATGTAATTTCAGAATGAAGGTTACAATAATGGGATTTTATGGGCTAAAAACAAATATGCAAAAAAGAAAGTTGTATGTTGCATACAAATGTTTGGTAAATTCTTCCAAGTAAAAAAGTTGAGAAAAAAGTATGAATTAAAAATTGTAAGATTAGAAAAATAATTAAACATAACAACATTCAATGGTATATGACTTCTAAAACAGATGTTTTAAAATTGTAACTATAATTTAAAGAGGTACCTTAAGCCTCTGTAATAGTCATCACACTTAGTATGAGTAAATCTATGTATTAGTATAAGTATATCCATATAATCACGGTAAATGTAAATATGGGATATATGTCTTCAACACTAGTTTTGTTACCGTTAATACTTGAGTCAAGGACTATAGAAATAGATCAAGAGGATTAACCTACAAAAATAATAATTCAAGAGATGTTATGATGTTATGTGATGATGGTCAAGGACTATAGAAATAGATCAAGAGGATCAACCTGCAAAAATATGAGTCCTGAGATGTTATTTGATGATTGTTCATGATGATGCTCTTGTAACAATGTTGCTTGACTAAGGACAAACTCACGTGAGAACATTTTGATAATGACATAGAAAGAACTTGATTATTCATGGGCATGTTTCCTTCCTATACAAGAATCAATAAGTTATGAATAAAGAGAGTTGAGATAAAGAAAATTTAAGTCATAAAACTACTGCGGGTTTAGAATATGGAAGAGGTGACTCAATGGAGTTTATTGTTTGAAAGGTGTGTACCTAAGTCAGTTTTAGTGGATGTCTTATTTGAGGCCATTTTATCCATTTGTTTTCTCATTAGTGGGGAAACCAAATGCAGCTAACAATAACATTGGAGAGTGTGACGTGCGGAATGTTAGCAGTATAAACAATGGACCTACTTCAACCATACTTGCATAATGAGCATGATACCATCACTGTCATGCTCGTCATTATAATCATTGCATAAATTTTCCATTCAGTGCATATTCACTACTAATATATTAAGGACATTTAGGACATTTTTAAGAAATCGACATTTTAGAAAGTTTTTTTTTAGAACAAAAAATCTTTGTTTTAAAAAATCTTACTATTTTAGGTACTTTACATTAAAAAATAATATCAATTGAATTATCTTATGTCGATTTAAGACAAAATAGTTTGATACAAAAATATTTTTAGATAACTTTATATTTAAGACAAGTATTTTTAAGGCAACTTTAAATTTAAGAGAGAAAAATAGTTTGAAAGAAACATATTTGCAGACAAAAAGTTTAGGACAAAAATATGCTAAGACAAAACTTTATATTAAAAGACAAAAACAAATTAATACAATTATTTTAAGACAAAACATAACAAGACAAAAACAAATTAATACAGTTATTTTAAAAGGTAAAAAAATATGTTTAAGGACAACAACCACTTAGACGAAACTGCGTTTAAGACATTTAACAATTAAGACAAAAGCCATATGTTTAGAAAATATTATCTAACAGCTTCAAAATTGACTTTAACAATGTGCCCCAAGTCGCTAGCTTGCAAGCTGCTACTATTTTGCGCCTATACCAAGGTTTTATTTAAATTTCCATTCTGTTTTCTTATCTAAAAACAACGATTTGTAGTGTTCTTTGCTTTGTGGGGGTAGCCGACTGCGAAGAACGTGACAATTTTCTTGACATGATTTCTCGAGCATCAATTTCCTATTTTTGTCCCTTTGATTTTTTTCTTGATACAATCGGGGAAAACATTTGTTGTTGCATTCGACACTACTACATGGTGGGGGATTTTTAAGACAAAAAGATTTATTTTGTCTTCTGATGCAATACTAGGCACTAGTAAAAAAGGTAAAGCTAAAGTTAGGGGTTTTTTTCTTGTTAGAGAAACAACGATTAATTAGTTTCTCTTATCATGAAATTATCTCATGATTCTTCTGTGTGTTCTTGTGTTTTATATTTCATCACTTCAAGGATAATGCGGAAGGCAAATTGAGGGCAAGATGTAGGCCCTGTTGCCCGGGGGAAAAAACCCACTCTTTGGGAAGCAGAGTCAAAACTATTTCTTCAATAGGTTCAAGATGAGATGACCAAGACCTTTAGACTATAGGCTTCCTCCCCTCGAGATCATCCCTTTCACCATATACACAGATATCCACGACAGGAATCTCTCTTGTTTGCACCCAAACTTCATCCTAATCATCTTAATAAGGTTGGTAAACATAAAGCAGAGCATCCACAACACTTGAACACCATACGAGCATCTTGATCATCATCATGCATCACTTGTGGCATACGGAAACTTCATAATTGATATAACCTTTGAACTTGTACCCACCCAGGAGTCTATATTGTAATCAATGTAACATCTGACACTGTGTCAACATTGTGTATATACCTTATCCAAGTACTGAAATGAGCAGAAATAAAATGGTACATAACTACAGACCATATTCACTATAACTTCACCGAAAGAAGGAGACGGTAACTTCAGAAAGAAGGAGGCTAATAACTTCACCGAAACTATGGATTGTTGTTACTTCATAAGCACATAATCTGAGCCTTAATTGAAGAAGTTTGAACTCTTACTATACTTACCCTTGTTGGAACGAGATCCCACCAACCATTTTTTGGTCGAGTTTTGTAAGATTTTGTAATACTTGGTCTAGCGCGGGGGCTTTGGGGCGGGTCGAAGCCTTTGATGTGATATAATGGGTCAAGGGTAGAACAAGAGTACGCAAACCACGGTTTGTGGAGCATAGAGTAGAGTAGGCTAAGATGCTACAAATAGATGTATAAATGCGAGTCTAGAGAGGAGGAGGAAAAAGATAAGTTAAGCTTGTATATGAACTTGTGATGTTTGTGTCAACGGTTGGAGTAGGGGTCTATTTGTTTGTGTGCGCGGACCACGAAGTCTGTATGTGCGGACCGCCTTTGTATCGTCATTTTGGTTCGTAAGTTATAAGTCCGGTATGTATATGAATGAATGGGAAAGGCTGGAGTGATATCTTAGTATTCTTGTGTTTTGATTATTGGTTACGTTTATGTCTTGATATTGCATTGCTTAATGAATTCAAATAGATAAGCTGATGCGCACGTGGATGTGGTATGATGAATGTGTGGCTACGATTAAGACACTGTGCTTCGGGTATACATTAATTACGATCTATGCGCAATATTATATCGTTAAAAGGGTTCTGTGTTTGTCTGTCCTCTTGTGCAAGAGCATTGAATCTGTGGGGACCCCCTTTTATTAACTCTCCCTCTCTCTTAAGTGCAAAATCTGGTTCCAACCCCCCTCCCATGTATGGGTAGATGACTTGGTAGCGAGAATTTCCAAAAGGGACAATATTATCGGGGTTTTGTTGGAAAACCTTAAAAATGAACCTGGGTCAAGACCCCTAAAGATAAAAAATGGTTCGCTTAGCAGACTTGGGTATTTTGAGAGAGAGGCAGGTAGTGCCACGAGGTCATTGGCACCCGTTAAAGCCTAAGTTAAGAAGGCTTGGTTTGAAAAGTTGGGGAATTTTCCCTAAAAGAGAATAGAAGTAAAGGCTATTTGTTGAAGAGTGGAAAAACAAGTATATTTTTACGGAAGTACATGAAATATTCTTCGTATCCTTTGCACACAAATTGTAGGAGTGCATTTGGCACGATTGGCGAGGTCTGAACTTGCGGAAGGACGATTAGGTCACGCAGTGGACCCACAGATGATCAGTGTTTGGAAATGGTCGATAACAAGATTACCAAATTTGTAGATCAACGGGTTGACTTTAATATATTGGGAGGATTCGTGACATAATTTGGAACAATTAATTTGTGTCATATTCGAAAGTAAGTGAAGGTTCTTAAGGGATTAGAAAGGTAGGTTACTGCTTCTTGCTATTGATTAAGATGTTATTGAGTGAAAAGGGTGTCTTGTGGTGGCCATGCCATATGAATGACCTTCGACCGAGTGGGAGCATGACACGTAGTGATAAATACTAATGATTTAATCAAGAATAAGATAGATCGATTATGCAACCACTTAATGGAATCACCTAGTTTAGCAGGAGGAGTTGCGAAAATTGGAACTTGACCCCTCGGCCATGCTTGCATCAAACCCACATAAGGGTAATAATTCTCCCTGCCCCACCTCTCACCACCATCGAGAGGGAGGACATGGCTACACACGCACAGGCTACTACCTTTAAGGGTGTGGGGGATGAGGATATCAATCGATTATCATTTGTAGCAGGTGTTTTTGTGGACCATGCCGAACGTTATGATGCTATCAAACGAGCGCAACTATCCATAAGTTTCGAGGAAGGGCTCTAGATTGGTTACTGGGACCATTGGTCAACATGCGAACGCAACAATACAAGATGTTAAAGCCTTTAAGCAACATTTGGGAAGCCTAGGTGTACTCTCGATGTGTGGTTAGTTAAAGGCTGGGCGAGACCATCTGAGCCGTCACAGGAAGTTGTGCTTAAAAGAAGGTTATCGAAATGATGGGGGATTTGTGTACGAGGGGAGAAGCGACACAAGGAATGGTTTGTCGCTGTGCTATTACCACATGGGTGGACCCATGAGACATGAGAAGATCGACTCCTAAGAAGAAGCTAGCAGTTTTCCATGAAATTGAGGTGCTGTAGAGATGATATGGAGTTCGCAACTCTGAATCCAGTCAAGCTGAAGTACACTTAGAAATTGAACTTGCTAAGGATCATGATAAGAAGGCTAGTCTGGATATACGGTGCATACATTGTAGGGTGTCGAGGTCGTACTAAGGATCAATGCCCCTTATTATCGGATTATATGTTGGCTAGTGGGTTGAGCCTTACATGACCTAGGGAAATGGGCGGCCCTATCATTCCTATGCTATGAGGTAAACTTCTTTGTTGGGTAGTAGGAAGACATGATACGGATGTTTGCCCATGGTTAGGTGATTATGTTCGAAATTGAAACAATAGTGGTGCATATTACTAACTTTCATCTATGGGTCATGACAAAGCAAGGCGATAGACACTGGCTGTGGTAGATGGGGAGAACATGGGGTGCAGAAGTGGACCTCGTCCCTGTCTCATACATGGACAAGGATCTCTCGTAAGAGGAAGGGGAGGAGGAGGGAGAGGGGGAGTGCGAGGGTTGAGGGTGAGGACAGCTAATGCAGTACAGCTGACGAAGATGTGGGACATTTTGCACAAGATTTCCCAAACCACTGCGTGCCATTCTTGTAAATATTGAAGGTAGTTCGATCACGTAATTGAAGACTTCTCGGTATTAATAGAATTGTTTTAGAGAAACAATAGTGCCCACGCGAATGTGCGAAGGGTTAAAGAAATGAGGAACCACAAAATATTCGACACGCCCCTTATCGTGGGTACACGCGGTCGCATTGCCACCTGGGGGAGAGTGAAGAAAAGTTTAGGCTGATCACTAGTTGGAAAACGGAAAAGATAAGCTTAGCTGCGAGGAAAATAAATGTTCATGAAGTTGGGGGAGATGTTAAAGAAATACAGAAGCACCTACGCAAGTATGGTAGAACCCAGCGAATGACGGAACAAGCCATGTCTTGGCATGTATGAAGCGGCTGGCACAACGACCGAGAAGGTCGTAGAGAATATCCAAACACTAATAGATAGTTGCAAAGAAATTTTTATTTATAGTCGAGAGGTTAAAAATGTGAACAAGCTATACAAAAACAAAAACGAGATGGACGGGAAATGCACATGTTGCACGGATTGGAGACTACGAAATGGATCAAGTCATCCTTGATTTAGGATCATACACAAATGTCCTACCCAAGCAGCACGGCAAAGAAAGGAAGAGACTAGAGTTGGAATGGTCAATTGTCGATACTAATGGCTAATCGACGGAAGATTATCCCAATGGGATGGTGACAAAATTCATGGTAGATATTGCGGGTGTTAAATTTTACTTGATTTTGAGGTAATTCAGATTTTGGATGACGCGGACCCCTATCCCAGCACTTATGTCTTGATTGGGCTATTTACATGGGAGGTATCATTAATTTATAAATAAGGAGCATGATCTTTAGTGAGCACAGTGGTGGATTGACAGGATCCGGCGGAGAGGGGAGCGGTACACTAAATCAATACGAGAGGAAGAGGATGTTGATCACATCTACAAGGCGACCACCGGGATGATGACTAGATCAACCCTATGGTTGATGGCACATGTGTGTCGTGAGGGAAAAAGGAACGCGAATTCTTATATGACTTAGATGGAGAGATAGAAAATTGGCGGAGGCCGTGCATGATGTATCTACGCTAAGGTGTCTTAAGGTCACAAAAGATTTTGATGCATCTCCTCGAGGAGGTAAGATAACTACCCTACTTTCGACGATATTGTCCTTCTTGTTTATCAAAAAGAATGCGAAGCAAATGTCACTTTGAAGAATGAATATTTTGGGCCCTTGACTTGGCCATATGCGCCCCCCCCCTCCCCCATTGCGTGTCTTTGGTGAAGCCCATAAAGAAAGACTTTTAGTTCAAGGGTGAACAGAAAATATGGTGACTACGGTTTGACCCTCTAGTCCGGCCACCAGGGAACTCTTCTCGGGACGAGGGGATCGGCGCAAGCACTTGGCCCACTAGATGGAAGTAGGGAAGGGAAATGCTTGGAGTGGGCGGCTCCATATGTTTATTCACATGTTGGAATCAATCCATACCACTTGGTATTTGGATGCAAAACTACACCAATGTACCTAAAACTAGGGTAAAATGGATGAGGATTTTATAATGACATTTGGATTGGCCAAAGAAGGAGGCGAGAAACTCGATGAAGCCTTTCCAAGATATAGATACTCTGGTCTTCAATGAGTCCCTGCCCTGGCGAGAGTGTGCTGCGCCAACACGGGACATACATATACGGGACATTGTAAACTACAAAAATTTGTCAATAGAAGACTATGATGAGGATCCCCGGAATATCACTATCGTAGAGTTAGAAGGAGAATGTGTTGTTGCGAATTCCGTTTGTGCAAGCGGGCGATCTTTCGAAACCTTTGAAGCCCGAAGGAAGTCAATATAGCCATGGAAGAAGCGGCCCAATATAGCCATGGTTGAGGGCTTGGTCATTGTCTTGAAGGCATATTGAATTGAGGTACGAGTTGTTAAAGAGCGATTTTGAACTTGAGATAGCATCATTGCGAGCCAGAGTTTGCAACTGAGACCCCCGGAAGTGCAGGCCCAACAAACTACGTTGGTCACGGAAGCAACAACCACTGTCTTGCATAGATCGGTCGGGGAACCACTCTGTTTGAGATTTATATGGAAATATGGTCCGAGAGGTGTAGCATTACCCTCTCCTTCACCAAATTTATTAGGATTTGCACCAAAAGGAACAATATTGTGACGGATGGGGAAGCCACTATGACCACCCTTGTTCCAACCCGGTGACTAGCGCGCCTTCGAAGTAGCCAAATGCTTAGAAGTTAAATTATGGGGCTTCGACACAAGAAATGAGCCTCTTGTGACCATCGATGCCCTGGGATGATGAAGCTCTCAAGTTTTCACGGGAATTAGAAGGGGTCATGCGCTAGTTGAATCGGACCTTCGATAGTGTCACCATCTGGCCCAGAGAGCCCAAATTCGGAAATTTGGTTGAAATTTCACTAGACCAAAACCATGCGAGCATGTGTTACGGCCCCATTGGCGTTGCTATTGAAGGCTCAAGGAAACGATGAAGACCTGCCCGGCCTTGTGACTCGGGATGAGTCACAAGATTGTGGGGGATTGTTGGAACGAGGTCCCCTAATCATGCTTTTGGTATGGTTTTGTAATATTTTTTAATACTTGGTCTAGCGCGGGGGCTTTGGGGCGGGTCAAAGCCTAGATGTGATGTAATGGGTCAAAGGGTAGACCGAGGGAGCTAGTGTAGGCTAGGCTGCTATAAATAGATAGATAATTCAAGTCTAGAGAGGAGGAAGAATACGTTAAGCTTGTATGAGAACTTGTGGTATTTTTTGTCGATAGTTTGAGTAAGGGCACCGGAGATGGTTGTGTGCATGGAGACACGAAGCCCTCATGTGTGCGGATCCCACTTGGCTATGTGCACGGGCTAGTCGTAGAGTCTTGTAAGTCGGATACGGATATAAATGAATGGGAAAGTTGTTGATGATATCTTAGTATTCATGTGTTCTAATTATTGGTTACGTTTATGTCTTTGAGATTGCGTTGCTTACCAATTCTTGATAGATAAGGCGATGCTGCCGTGGATGTGATATGATGAATGTATGTAGCTACGATTAAGACACTCTACTTAAGTTATATATTAATTACGATGTGCATAACCAATATATTGTTAAAATGGTTGCTTGTTTGGTTCCTTCTATGCAAGAATATTAGATACACGGGGACCCCCTTTTATTAACTCTCCCTCTCTCTGGGGTGCGGAAACCTGGTTCTAGCACCTTCCAATACTACTTCGTGTGAGACCTTGACCTACGCGAGTAAGCCATTTCAAAAGGGACAATAGTATCGGGGTTTTTTTGGCAAACCTTACGCTTGAACCTGGGTCAAGACCCCTAAAGCCAACACCCCTTTGAAAAACCCGGAAGAGACCTAAATGCAAAATTATCTATCCTAAAATGCGAAATAAGTGGGGTATTTATAGTTGTTGTCCCATATTAAAAATCAACCTCTTTTGGATGAAAATATGCATCCATATAAGAGAGTGACATTCCTTTTAGTGAAGCCAACTTGTAGGAGATTGATGGAGGTCTAATTTTATATCACTTGAGGACTTTTATTACTTAATTTGAAGGCTAGCGGTAGAAGAATATTTTGTTGAAGCTAGGAATGATGACCTTGAAGAAGATTACTTGATGGACAAAATTTTTGACAACCTAATATTACGTGATTTAAAAGCGAAAAGATTGGATCAATTTAAATCTATAACAACTAACCTAGAAGTCCACAAATGTAGTGAAACACGGCTCGAAAATAGAAGAAAAGAGATATCGATGCCTTGAAATAAGCCACTTCGGGGGCAACCTCAATACATTACATTAATGAAAAATTCTTGGATGATACAAATTACAAAACCTCCTTTTCTATATATAAGAGTCCATGGAGCCATAATGTAATCCTAGTGGGCCACAATGTAATCCTAGCCGACCTAACTATAATAATTTAAAGGCACAATAATAACAAAATGGGGGTTACAAGGGTACAATAATAACAATAAGGGGGTTACACTAACAATAAGGGACTATACTAGTAATATAGGGACCTAACATGCCCCTCTCCTTCAAAAAAGTGTTGTCCTCAACGCTTGAGTAGCTCTGGGTGCTTCTGCATAAAATTCTCATCCTCCCATGTAGAATCTTCAGTGGGTAAGTTCTTCCACTTGATGAGATACTCTGAAATTGATCGATTCCGTAGCTGTCGAGTTCTTGTTTCCGTGACCGCTTCAGGTTCCAATATGATTTTTCCTTCCTCATCAAGTTCTGGCAATATTGTTTGAACTGGAATATTTTCACCTATAACCTTGTTTAAGCATGAAACATGGAAAACTGGATGTACTCACGAAGAAGCAAGAAGCTCCAATTTGTATGCCATAGTACCAATCTTTTGCAACACCTTGTAAGGACCATAGTACTTTGGCGATAATTTATTATCCTTCTTAGCTTGCTTGAGGGACATTTGTTTGTATGGTTGTAGCTGTAAAAATACCCAGTATCCTATATCAAAACTTCTCTTGTTGCGATGTTGATCTGTCTGTTGTTTCATTCGATTTTGTGCCAAATTAAGGTTATCCTTTAAGAGTTGGAGAACTTCTTGTTGATGCTCGATGTGATCTTCCACTGCTTGAACCTTTGAATTTTCTCTTAAAGATGATGTGATGGATAGTGGATGATATCCATAAAGTGCCATAAATGGGGTCATTTTTGCTGCAGTATGGAAGGAAGTGTTATACCACCATTCAGCAAGAGGTAACCACTTGACCCATTGTGTTTGTTTATCGGATACAAAACAACGAAGATATCCTTCCAAACATTTATTTACTATCTCAGTTTGACCATCAGATTGAGGATGATAAGATGAGCTATGAGCTAATTGAGTACCCAAACAAGAAATTAACTCCATCCAAAAATTTCCAGTAAAAATAGGATCTCTGTCACTCATAATAACCCTTGGGCTTCCATGTAGCTTTTGAATTTTTTCCATAAATGTAGTAGCAAATATACTTGCTTTAAATGGATGAGATAACACACAAAAGTGTGCATACTTAGTAAGTCTATCAACTACCACCATGATGACACTCTTTCCTTTGGACTTAGGTAAACTTGTGATAAAATCCATTGAAATCTCCTCCCAACGTTGACTTGGAATGGATAAAGGTTGTAGAAGTCCCGGGGTCTTAATTGTCTCAACTTTATTCTGCTGGCAAACCAAACATTCCGCCATAAAATTTTGAATATCAGATTTAAGGCCATCCCAAAAAAATTCTTTCTTCACCCTGTGGTAAGTTTTTAAAAATCCTGAGTGTCCTCCTAAAGGAGAAGTGTGCAATTCCAGAAGAATATTTTGTTTTAGTTGGGAATTCTTACAAAGATATAAACGATCTTTGTACCATAAGGAATCATTTTTCCAACTAAATGTATCAGATGTACTAGGATCTTGCTGCAACTTTTGAATGAGTGTCCATACTTCTTTTTCCTTCTTCCATTCATCTCTTGCTTCGGTTATCCAATCTGGTTGGATAATAGAAATGGCACAAAGCAATGCTTCCACCTCTTCATTCTTTCTTGAGAGTGCATCTGCAACAACATTAAGCTTCCCTTTTTTGTAGATTATTTCAAAGTCATAACCCAACATCTTTGTGACCCATTTTCGCTGCTCTTCTAAAGATAGTCTTTGTTCCAAAAAGTGTTTAAGACTATCATGATCGGTTTTTACCTTGAAGTGTCTTCCCATTAGGTAAGTTCGCCATTTCTTTAGTGCATGTAGTATTGCTAACATTTTCTTCTCATAAATAGGTTTCTGTAAATACTTTCCTTTGATTGGACGACTTTCAAAAGCAATGGGTCTTCCTTCCTGCATTGAAACTGCACCAATTCCATTTCCTGAGGCATCACATTCCACAATAAAGGTTTTTGTGAAGTCTGGCGTAGCTAAGACCGCTGCTAGGCACATTTCTCTTTAAGATGTTCAAAGGCCTTAGTTGCTTCAGGAGTCCATGAAAATGCATCTTTCTTCAATAATGTTGTTAGAGGTGCTGCTATTCTCCCATAATTCTTAACAAACATGCGATAATACCCTGTTAACCCGAGAAATCCTCACAACTGCTTTATGGTTGTGGGGACTTTCCATTCCTTAATGGCTTTAATTTTTTTAGGGTCTACCTTAAAACCCTCGTGAGATACAATATGACCCAGATATTCCACCTCTTGTACTCCAAAGAAACATTTGGATGTTTTTGCATATAATTGTTTCTCCTGCAATAGTTTGAGCACACTGTCAACATGTTCAACATGATCCTTCCAAGACCTGCTGTAGATTAGTATATCATCAAAAAATACTAGCACAAATTTTCTAAGGAAGGGTTTGAAAATGGAATTCATCAACCCTTGAAATGTAGAAGTTGCATTGGTAAGGCCAAAAGGCATGACCAAAAATTCATAATGACCCTCATGAGTTCGAAATGCTGTTTTTGGAATATCTTCAGTCTTCATTCTTATTTGATGATATCCTGAACGAAGATCCAAATTGGTAAAATAAATTGCTCCATGTAATTCATCCAATAATTCATCAATCACAGGAATGGGAAATTTATCTTTAATGGTGAGCTTATTGAGCTCCCTATAATCTGGACACATTCGCCATGATCCATCCTTCTTGTGTACCAATACTACAGGAGGAGAGAAAGAACTTTGACTAGGTTGAATTATACCCGCCTCTAACATTTCTGCAATCATACGTTCAATTTCGCTCTTTTGGAAGTAAGGATATCTATAAGGCCTGATGTTTGGAGGAACACTTCCTGGAAGCAAATGAATAGCATGATCATGATCACGAATAGGTGGGAGTCCTTTGGGAGTTTCAAACACCTTGGAATGATTGTCCAAGACTTGTTGGAGATCTATAGAAATAGATGATTTTGATGTCGGAACTTCTAGTGAGCATAATTGTGCAATTACGCCTCGTTGTTCTTTCTTTAGAAGCTTTGTCATGACATTAGAGCTTATTATCCTTCCTGGCTTCCCTTCAATACCCCGTAATTCGACTTCCTTTCCTCCTGAAAAAAATTTCAAGAAAAGTTCTTGAAAATTAAAAGCTACCGTCCCCAAAGATTGTAACCATTGTACTCCTAGTACAACATCAGCACCTCCCATAGGAATGGAAAGCATTGGAATATTCAATACATATTCCCCCATGGTTAGCTTGATATTATGGCATTTTCTAGAACAATTTATAGTTCCTCCATTTGCAACCATCACTTGACATTCTGGTGTTGGGTATAGGAAACAATTCAATTCCTTGGCTACCTTACAAGGAATAAAATTATGGGTACTACCTGAATCAATCAACACTATTACCTTTTTCTTCTTGATATGTCCTTCTATCTTGAGAGTTTGAGGAGTGGTAATTCCTGCCAATGCATTACACGATATGGTTAGACTCATTTCTTCCTCTTCTAGGGTTGGTTCCTGGTGTATATCCTCTTCTTTTGAAGATTCTTGTTCATTTTCTTCTTCCTCTTCACAATCTGTGTAAAATAATTTATTCTCAGCACACTTATGACCTTTAGTGTATTTGCTATCACAACTGTAGCAAAGCCCTTTTTCTCTTTTTTCTTCCAATTTTTGTGGTGTCAACCTTGTAGGTTGTGGAAATCTAGGCATAGCAATACTTCCTTCTTTATAGAAGTGAGTGGTAGGCTTCCTTGTCACCATAATTTTACATTCAATTTTTCTTGCCAACCTGAATGCCTTCTCCAATGAATCAGGTTCCAAAACACGAACTTCATGTTGGATGTTATCCCTTAAAGTACCTATGAAGAGACCAATCCTGTGTTCCTCTGGAATATCAGTTACCCTTATATTCAATTTTTGGAATTCCTCAATGTGCTCCCCCACTAAGCCCTTTTATTTGAGATTTATCAATTGGCTAAAGAATGTGTTGCTCTTTGTATCCTCATAATGTGCTATCATTTCCTTCGTAAAAGTTGACCAAGTGACAATTTTTTTATGGGAGCAAAGCCATCGATACCATACAAATGTGTTTTGTTCTAAATGTAAAGTTTGTTGGCAATATGATGCAATATGTTGTCCTTGATGGAAATCCACTTGATGAAGATGATGGAAACCTAATTAATGAATTTGATATTGATGCTTGATGAGTTTATTAATGATGTAAATCTGATGTTCTACAAGTAGCTCAGAAGTACCAAAGAAAGAAATATCAGTAAGGGCCAAAACAATGATGAAAAGTGTGTGACACAAAGAATACGCGGGTTTGTTTAGGAAAAGTAGCGTATGCATGCAGAAAAGATGCTTAATGTATCTATCTATAGTGGTGATCAAACACCATCGTGGTTGCCATCAAGTCCAAAGGGGGATATTGTTGGCAATATTATGCAATATGTTGTCCTTGATGGCAACCCACTTGATGAAGATGATGGCAACCTACTTAATGAAGTCGATCTTGATGCTTGATGAGTTTATTAATGATGTAAATATGATGTTCTACAAGTAGCTCAGAAGTACCAAAGAAAGAAATATGAGTAAGGGCCAGAACAATGATGAAAAGTGTGTGACACAAAGAATACACGGGTTTGTTTAGGAAAAGTAGCGTATGCACGCAGAAAAGTACGTGCCAAGTTGCGTATGCTCATTTGCGCTCTAAATGTGTAAAACCAGGGGTTACTACCATGGTATTGACCCATTGTATTGAGCGCTGGTTTGTCTATTTGGTCCCGTCCAGGAATACCATCGGAAGTGGTGTGGTTTTGGCTCATGGTATTGTCAAAGGCTAAATCTATATAAGGAGAAGAAAATCATTGTGCAAGGTGGGCAAGATGTCTGGGTTTGAATGAATACTTCTCTTTGAAGTATATCTGAATGGAATGGGTAACAATTGAATGATAGATCTGAATTCATAATGCACCTATGAAGAGAATGATGAAGAAGGGTTTCTAGATCTGAAATGTATTTGTATTTTCTAGATCTGTTTATGGAATGTTTAGATCTGAGATGAGGCGAACATGTTTCTGAAGTGAAGAGTAAAATATGAGCTATGCATCTGTTCTGAAGAATTGTGCCGCCCTAAAATGTCTGAAGATCTATACGCTAGTTTGTAACAGAGGAAGTGCGTATATACGCGGTTTGTATTAAGCGAAAGCGCATATGGGTTGTGAAATTAGTTCTGTAATATGTGCAGATGTATATGCGGGTTTATATGCATGAAAGCGCGTATATACGCCGGATTAGTGAAAGGAAAGCGCATATGAAAACTAGGGTTTTCTTAAGTATATGGTATGAAATGTCTGATCTTTTCTGTTGTTTTACTACTATCTGACAATGATGTATTCATACAGATCTGGGTTGTTTGAATGATTATTATGTTGTTGATTATATTGATGAAAGATCAAGTTGTTGATTGATTGATTGATGATTCAATGAATGAAGTGATGGAGTTATAAGTTTCAGTTTGATGTATGATTGAGCTTAAATGTGTGGAGTGGGTCCAGTTTGAAAATTGATGAAACGTGGTCTGCAGTGGTGCTGAGGGTTGAAGCTTTCAGTAAGGGGGTTGTAGCTCCCTTCCAGTGGTAGCTGGTAAATGAGAGAAGGGGGTAGTAGCTCCCTTCCAGGAGAGGCTGGTAAACGAGAGCATGGGGTTCTAGCTCCCTTCCAGGAGAGGCTGGTAAACGAGAGAAGGTTTTAGCCTTCTGCAAGTGGGTGCCTGCATGCTGGTATGAGTCTGCGCCAGTACATGGTTGTAACATGTTTTCTTTATATAATAAATATTGAAGACTGAGACGACGACAACGGTGGTTTTCTCCCGACTTGGGTTTCCACCTTAAATCCTGGTGTTCATGTGTGATGCTTATGTGTGATGGTTTATTCTGTTATTACTGCACATGCTTACTGTTAACTTAACATCAGATGAATGAATGTTGCAAAGAACTAAGTTAATAATTATCTGTATAAGTAGATCTCTGTTCATACGCGAGTTTTATGAAGGATATCTGCGTGTATACGCTAGTTGGCTTCAGCAAAGTAGCGTATGGGTTTTAGTGAATGGAAAAGCAAAAATTTTTGAGTAAGTCCAAAATACTGATTCACCCCCCCCCCCTCTCAGTATTTTTCCCAACAATTGGTATCAAAGCAGGTCCTTCTGCACAAGCTTGATCGTTTGAAGGAGATCCGTCACAATGGGAAGGAAGCAAAAGAAGAAGGCTACTCAAAAGGCGATATCTCAGAAAACCTGTGCAGCAGAAAATGAAGAAGATAAAACAGGTATTGAATGTTGTTCTTGTGATTCACTTTCTTGTGCAAGTAATGGTAAAGATAGTGAAAATAATGTTATGGATCTAGAAGAAGCTCTCAAGATTAAAGTTGAAGATCAACAAAGATCATTTAAAAGGGAGGAATATATCTACAAAGAGATGATCTCTAGAATGAATGAATAGATGGAAACAATGAAGGAATAGGTAGAAATACATCAAAGACTGCAGGATAATGCAACCAGTCGAAGTAAAAGACTTGAAGCTGAAATCATCGCTCTCAAAATAAATCTGGAAAAATCAAATAAGAAGAATGAAGAACTTAAAGCAGATCTTGAGGATCTTCTACAGACGTTTGAAGAACAAGAAAATGGGTTGAAAGAAGAGATTCTAAAATTGAATGGTCAAGTAGAAGAAGGAGGAAGGAAAGAAGAAAGTATGAAGCAGCAATGCCAAAAATTGGAGGTTGAGGTAAACATTCTAAAAGGTAAATTAGAAGAAAAGGATAAACTCTTGAGGTTTCAAAATAGTACTAAGATTCTGGATAATATTCTTAGTAGTCAAAGGTCTCCTTCTGTTAAATTTGGTCTTGGTTTTCATAAAACTGTTAAAGGAGAATCTAGTTCACAAGGAAGTGCTAAAGATTCAAAGGATATCAATGCAAAACCTAAAGTGTTGGAAGAAACAAAAGGTCAGCCGACAATCATGAACTCTCAAAAGAAATTATTCCCTCCTAACTATAGAAGCATCAATAATGTTGAATGATTTAAATGTCATAATTATGGGCATGTTGCAGCCAATTGCAGAAGAAGATCATTTCAGTCACAAACAAACAGATTCTACATAGAAAGGTACTCTGGTTTCTTTAAAGGATATTGTTTCTCATGCAACAAGTATGGTCATAAAGAAGCTGATTGAAATAGAAGGAAGAATAGAAAAACACATTATGATCCTTATGCTTATTTTTCTGGTCACACAAGATGTTATGCTTGTAGCAAGTATGGACATGTGGAAAAAGAATGCAGAATGAACAGATCTGAAAAATTGGAGAATTTTCAGCACACTAAAATAAATTTCAAGAAAATCTGGAAAGAGAAGGAGGACCGGTCAGATTCGTAGGGAATATTGACCCTACTACAGTCATCCGCTTCTAAAGCTTACTTGTCTTAATGACTGCAAGAGTGATGTGAGATACATTATGGGGATTAGTAATGTATCGTCACAGGGGGAGCAATGTATGGTGATTCCCATGGTTGGTTTGGTAATTCTGGTTATGTTTATTTCTAACAGAACATCTGATGTGAAGAAGACATGTACATGTGGTACAACTTCAGGGGGAGATGAAGGAATGTGAAATTTTATATATTTCACCTTCCATACGCGAGTTTGATGAACCAAAGCCACGTATACACGCGAGTTACAGTGGAGACAGATGCGTATGCATTGATGATAAGAAAATTGGTATGACAGCTAAAGATCAGGAGCACAGGTTCAGGGGGAGCATCAGTCTGAATACTAATGATTGTATTATTGGCATTGTATCTGCTTATTCTTTAGTTCTTGTGATACTCATCCTCAAGTGATGATGACATGATACATGATTTCTTATGATAAGTTTATGAATGAGTCTTGTTTGCGTTTTGCTAAAGAGTATTATTTGTTTTCACATGGATAAGATGGAAGTCTTATGATTCAAAGATAAGGATAGATCATGCAGAGTTTGTTGCTGATGACTTTTGTCATGATTAAGACCGTTGTCTTACACATGTTACATCATGATAAATCTTGAAGATCTTGGTGATATCAGATCACATGGAAGATTGCTTGGCACATATTGTTTAGAAGAAGTTCTGGTATGATAATTCCTGTTAGGAAGAATATGTGGATGATGCAAAGAGCCTAAAGGCTTGGTTATCAGTGTACTTATGCTACAACTATTGGATGAATCTTGAAAACATAGCTACATTTTCCTATATTTCTTCTTTCATATATTCCAGGGAAGCATTTGAATATCTCAGACAAAAGCTGGAGTTGTCTCTGCCTCTCAGAAGATCAGATCTACTTAAGTGCAGAATATTAAAATGAATACGCGGATTTCATGAAACACAATTGTGTATATATGCGAGTTTATAGAAATAAAGCCACGTATGGTTAGTTGTTGACAAATTTTACTTGGGATCAGCACTCTTCAGCACAGCTACAGTGTTGTTTGGTATCTCTGGTTGCACAATCTAAGGAGGAAATTTGGTCATATGGAAAGGATGCCTGGATGAACAATTTCGGGGGGAGCATTAGCCTTGCTGAGCGTAATGAATTGTTGGGATTATGATGGTTCTGAAATATGATATCTCTCTCTTGAGGTC
Organism: Pinus albicaulis; assembly: GCA_034641835.2. Lineage (NCBI taxonomy): Eukaryota > Viridiplantae > Streptophyta > Pinopsida > Pinales > Pinaceae > Pinus > Pinus albicaulis. Next base: position 389,919,944 of record CM076580.1, on the reverse strand, counting down.
TTTTGGTATTGGTATTGGTTATAAAAATTCATATGTGTAATTTGATGAAAAGGTTATATTGAGACCTATGATGTAAATTGTAATATTCAGTCATGAAAAGGGCTTGTTCAATTTTGTAAACCCACTTGGTTGGGTACTTGAGTCTCATATGTAAATCCACTTGGTTGAATCTTTGATGTAAGTATGATTCCTTGGTGATAGGAAGGTCATAAAGTCATGTACTTCATTGAAAAATATTTTTGAACATTCAACATGAACTCAGGGGGAGCATGGTATCTTCAGTGCACATCAGATCTACAGAGCGCTTCTTTCTATATGAGGAGAAAAACCTTGTTTTGGTTTTGATCCGCCCTTTTCCCTTGATGTCAAAGGGGGAGAGTGACATGGTGTTTGAATAAGGGAATAATATCATTATTCTTAATGTATCTATCTGTAGTGGTGATCAAACACCATCGTGGTTTCCATCAAGTCCAAAGGGGGATATTGTTGGCAATATGATGCAATATGTTGTCCTTGATGGCAACCCACTTGATGAAGATGATGGAAACCTACTTAATGAATTTGATCTTGATGCTTGATGAGTTTATTAATGATGTAAATCTAATGTTCTACAAGTAGCTCAAAAGTACCAAAGAAAGAAATATCAGTAAGGGCCAGAACAATGATGAAAAGCGTGTGACACAAAGAATACGCGGGTTTGTTTAGGAAAAGTAGCGTATGCATGTGGAAAAGATGCTTAATGTATCTATCTGTAGTGGTGATCAAACACCATCGTGGTTGCCATCAAGTCCAAAGGGGGAGATTGTTGGCAATATGATGCAATATGTTGTCCTTGATGGCAACCCACTTGATGAAGATGATGGCAACCTACTTAATGAAGTTGATATTGATGCTTGATGAGTTTATTAATGATGTAAATCTGATGTTCTACAAGTAGCTCAGAAGTACCAAAGAAAGAAATATCAGTAAGGGCCAGAACAATGATGAAAAGTGTGTGACACAAAGCATACGCGGGTTTGTTTAGGAAAAGTAGCGTATGCATGTGGAAAAGTACGTGCCAAGTTGCATATGCTCAATTGCGCTCTAAATGTGTAAAACCAGGGGTTACTACCATGGTATTGACCCATTGTATTGTGGCCCGGATTTATCTATTTGGTCCCGTCCCGGAAATACCATCGGAAGTGGGTGGTTTTGGCTCATGGTATTTTCAAGGAGGCTAAATCTATATAGAGGAGAAGAAAATCATTGTACATAAGGTGGGAAAGATATGCAGGTTTGAATGAATAATTCTCTTTGAAGTATATACGAATGGAATGGGTAACGAGTTGAATGATAGATCTAAATTCATAATGCACTATGAAGAGAATGATGAAGAAGAATTCATCTAGATACGAAATGTATTTGTATTTTCTAGATCTGTTTATGGAATGTTTATATGCGAGATGAGGCGAACATGTTTCGAAGTGAAGAGTAAAATGCGAGCTATGCATACGTACGAAGAGGTGTCTTTGCCCTAAAATGTCTGAAGATCTATACGCAGGTTCGTCGAGGCGAAAGTGCGTATATACGCGGGTTTTATTAAGCGAAAGCGCGTATGGGTTGTGAAATTAGTTCTGTAATATGTGCAGATGTATATGCGGGTTTATATGCATGAAAGTGTGTATATACGCCGGATCAGTGAAAGGAAAGCGCGTATGCAAACTAGGGTTTGCTGAATTATATGGTATGAAATGTCTGATTTGTTTTGCTGTTTTACTACTATCTGACAGTGATGTATTCATATAGATCTGGGTTGTTTGAATGATGATTGTGCTGCTGGTTATATTGATGAAAGATCAAGTTGTTGATTGATTGCTTGATGATTCAATGAATGAAGTGATGGAGTTATAAGTTTCAGTTTTATGTATGATTGAGCTTAAATGTGTGGAGTGGGTCCAGTCTGAAAATATGATGAAAAGTGGCCTGTAGGTGGTGCGGGGTTGAAGCCTTCGATGGGGGTTGTAGCTCCCTTCCGGTGGTAGGCGGTAAATGAGAGAAGGAGGGTAGTAGCTCCCTTCCGGGGAGAGGGCGCCGGTAAACGAGAGCGGGGGTGCTGGGTTGGCTGTCCCAGGAGACTTTGCTGGAACGAGAGAAGGTTGTAGCCTACTGCTGGTGGGTGCCTGCTGCTAGTGTAGTGCGCCAGTACATGGTTGTAACATGTTTTCTTTATATAATAAATATTGAAGACTGAGACGACGACAACGGTGGTTTTCTCCCGACTTGGGTTTCCACCTTAAATCCTGGTGTTCATGTGTGATGCCTATGTGTGATGGTTTATTCTGTTATTACTTCACATGCTTACTGTTAACTTAACATCAGATGAATGAATGTTGCAAAGAACTAAGTTAAGAATTATCTGTATAAGTAGATCTCTGTTCATACGCGAGTTTTATGAAGGATATCAGCGTGTATACGCTAGTTGGCTTCAGCAAAATAGCATATGGGTTTTAGTGAATGGAAAAGTAAAAATTTTTGAGTAAGTCCAAAATACTGATTCACCCCCCCCCCCCTCTCAGTATTTTTCCCAACAAAGTTGCAATTCATACCTTTTGTGTGTTTTTCACATTATGGAGATCAAAATATTGCTCCATCTGTAGTTTCCATGTTACAGGATCCTTTCCATCAAACTTCCTCATATCCATTTTTGGAATATGGTGGTTCTTCCTGCCAACATTAGAGTTTATGAAGTCACGATTAACAATTATTTTTTTTTCATAATGAGTTTCCTCTACTATATTTTCACCATTAGGAAACATTTCTTGTATCAACTTTTTCAAACCTTCCATGTCTGCTTTTAGATCATTCTTCATGTTTTCCATGTTGACTTTCATTTTTTCATCGATCTTAGCTTCCATGTCATCCATCTTAGATTCCATGCCATATATCTTAGATTCCATGCCTTTCTTCAAACCATCCATCTTTGCTTCCATGCTTTTCTTAAAAACATCCATTTTATTTTTTGTTGCTCTTTGCGAGAGCGAAATTTGGTGGACTTGCTCTTGTAATTTTTATAGATCATGTTGCAATTGTTCATCTTCATGAGTCATAATAGAGCCTTCTGAAGGCTTAATGGGTGTTGAATTTTTTTTACGGGGCATTTTTTTAAACCCAATATATATATATATATATTCTACAATATTCCCTTGGAATCAATTCAAATTGATTCTTCAAACAAGACTTATGCAATTCGTAAAAAAAAAATACGCACCTTTTTCTTGCTTTTGAGGAGCTCGATATTGAAATTAGATTATCTTTGTGATTGCGGCTCTTCAATATTTGAAATTGGGTAATGAGGTAGCCTTTTGAATTATCTCTCAAATGCCACAGGTCTGACTTGACTTTCATTCACCAAGGCAAAGTTACGTCCAATCTCCCACAATGACCTAATTATGGACTGGTTCAGTAGAGCGAACTTTTATGACTTGTCACGTATTACTGTTTCATATTTTAGCTCTGAAATTGATAGAAAAGAAACAACAGTCTGTGTACTTACAATCTCTTTTTACAGCACTCCAATCCCATGCTCAGAGAGAGAGTTATGAATATTTTCCCATGATCACCTCTTTGAGATGAAATTCAGGAGCCTGAAAAAGCACTACCTTCCACAGATCATATCTCCGAAAATATTGCGAACCAAGCTCTGAAATTTTTCAATGCATTTCCTCAAGATTTCAGCTTCGCGCCCTCAAAATTTCAGATTCTGAACCTTCGTAGAAAAAACGTTATAGCGCAAATTCCACGATGGCATGTTTATATTAAATTGAGGAGCCTGCAAAAATACCTAACTTCCACAGATCATATATCTGAAAATATTGCGATCCAAGCTCTGAAATATTTTGATGTTGTTCCTTAGGATTTCAGATTTGCACCCTAAAAATTTCAACTTCTGAAACTTCATAGAAAACAAGTTATAGCGCAAATGTCACGATGACCTGTTTGGAGCAGCGAAGCCCTAGAATCCAAACCTTTGATACCAAATGTTGTGAAACTAGCTCCAAAAATAGAAGAAAGGTGATATAAACACCTTATAAATAAGCCACTTTGAGGGGGAAACCTCAAATACATTACATTATTGAACAATTATTGGATGATACAAATTACAAAACCTCCTTTCTCTGTATAGGATTCCATGGGGCCATAATGTAATCCTAGTGGGGCCACAATGTAATCCTAGCCGACCTAACAATAATAATTTAAGGGAACAATAATAACAATATGGGGGTTACAGGGGTACAATGCTAACAATAAGGGACTATACTAGTAATATAGGGACCTAACATTGACCTGCGCAAGTAAGCCATTGCCAAAAGGGCCAGTAGTATCGGAGTTTTTTGGAAAACCTTAAAACCGAACCTGGGTCAAGACCCCTAAATCCAACACCCACCGAAAAACCCAGAGAAACTTGTCTGAATTTATCTGTCCTAAAATGCGAAATAAGTGGGGTATTTATAGTTGTTGTCGCATATTAAAAATCCAACCTATGTTGGATGAAAATATGCATTCATATAATAGGTTGACATTCCTTTTAGTGAATCCAACTTGTAGGAGATTGATGGAGGTCTAATTGTATATCACTTGAGGAATTTTATTACTTAATTTGAAGGCTGATTGATGAAGAAGATTTTGTTGAAGCTAGGGATGATGACCTTGAAGAAGATTAATTGATGGACAAATTTTTTGACAACCTAATGTTACGTGATTTAAAAGCCAAAGAATTGGATCAATTTAAATCTATAACAACTAACCTAGAAGTCCACAATTGGGACCTTAATATAAAGATGACCCAAGCATGAACCCATGCTTTAAAAAGTCATTTAATAATAAATTCTTTTGACAAGTACATTAATAATGAAGACCAAACCTAGTTACATTCTTCAACACTCTCTATTCACTAGGGATGTATTCATATATAAAAGAAGTACTTGGAAGATCTTAATTTATCTATGAAGAAGTTTAGCCACTGAAATCCCATGGACTAGATTCCTGGTCATGAAATTCTATCCATTAGTCACTCAAAAGTTTAGGCACCGCAATGCCATGGACTAGATTATTGACCAGGGAACTCTATTTGTTAGTCACTCAACAGTTTAAGCACCACAATGACATGGACTATATTCCTGACCAAGGAAATCTATCTAAGTGGGATTAAGATGGAATAAAGCTTTCAAACTCTATAGGTATCATCAGGCTTACTTACTAACCATAAACCCATATAACTACCTGTACATCCACCCAATGCCACCCTCCCAACTAGACATCAATACAAAGTGTCGACCTGATGTCTTTCTAGGGAATGCTTCACTCACAAAGCCCCAACACAAAATTTTCAAGAAATGCTTCACTCACAAAGCCTCAAGAAAATATTTTCAGGCAATGCTTCACTCACAAAGCTTCAGGCAATGATTCACTCACAAAGCCTTAGGCAATGCTTCACTCACAAAGCCTCAACACACCATGATCCAGCAGATCAAGAATAAAAAATCTCTCTCAATCAAACTGATTGGTAACTAGCATGCTATAAAGTTCTTAGAGAGATTCACATATGCAAATGAGAACCATAATCATCAATAATTTAAAATGTATAAACAAACATCGAGGTTTTGGTGTTGAGTTTCAACTAAATTTAGTAGGACTATCAATAGAATCATTTAAGAAAATATTCCTCTTCCTACTTCACATGTGGCAACATATATTTCCAAAATATATTCTGCAGCCAGAAACTTTGTTATGCCCTCCCTCTTAACTAGGGATAGTTCTTCTATCTAGGCTCCCTCTTAATGTAGGGATATTTCTTCTATCCGGTGTTGGAGAATATTTTATGAATTACATTATTTTCATCATACTTATTATATTCTCATCTTCATCATGTACATGCATAACTTTAGACAAGTACAACCAAAACTATAGAATAATAAAGTTGGCCATATCAGAATCATGAAAGCATTTTCAAACAAGAGACATATACTCTTTAACATTTTTCTAGGGACTTTTATCATTAACCCTAGATTACTTCACAATGTCTTTTATTCTATCTAGGGTTTCAATCTTTCTTCAAAGGTATAACATACCTTTCTACAACATATAGAAAAACCTAGAACTAATCAAGATATTTAACAACCTTTAAATTTCACATGTTAGACTTTCCACTAAAAATTCATACAAGTCCTAGATTTCATACAACATGGTAAATCAAGATTGATCACAACTCATACATGATCATATTTCACTAGAGTTAGTTGCAAACTCTAGATTTCAAAAAAATTATCAAAAAATATCATAAAGAGCTTCCACTTGTGTTTAACATAGATCACATAACACATCATAAGTAACTTCCACTAGGATTCGATGGAAACCCTAGATTCACCATGTTTAAATTCTCAACACACATCATATAGATTCAAATCAACATACATACTAGAGAATTTAATCATCCTATATCTTTCAAGCTTTGAATAGGTTTTGTTTCCAAACCCTATATTTTTAGGACCATTAGAAAAACAGGTGAACACACATATCTAGGAGATCACCATTATAAGAACATCACATGTTAGTCAACATTTATACATTAGACACATATCATCCTAGAGTAGGCTAGAGATTTGAGTAAGAGAACATATACCTAGCATTAATTCACTCCCAAGACTTTCCATAACATGGAATTTTCCTATAGAGCTCACCAAAATCTAAGGTTTCAATCCACTAGCACACCCTTATTATATCAAACTTCAAGGTTCAATATTTTGAACAACATCACCTTAACTCCAACAATTTTAGAGTTTCCCCAATATGATCAAAATCCCAAACTTGAAATTATCAATATAGCAATTAATATAACAATTTATTCATTAGTAACCTTAAATAGGTTTTAGGGTTTCATACATTATCAACATAACCTAGGTTAGGGTTTCTTGAGAACTCTTTAGGGTTCCTTTTATGCAGAAAATTAGAGATGTATAAGGTGGGTGTTAGGTCTCTGTAATAAGCAAGATTGGCAAAGTCTGATCACAGAGTTAACATCATTTCAACCAACTTTGGGATTCTAGGATCTAGCCCTCCTGAATCCGGAGAGGGATCTCTCCAATATGTACAAAGATGGATATTGTCTTTGAAGTTTGGGGTGATGATATTAGGCTAGTTATGAAGGTCAAGGGTTTTGTTTGGTTTTCTTGGATGGTTGAACATAGTTGCTGTCTGAGGCGGAAAGATCTATATGCAAATAGGTTCAAAGGTGAGAAGTTGCAAGCAAGCAGAGTGAGCTTTGATTCTAAAGAGAGATGATGGCAAGTTTTCAATCCATTGGGCTATGGAGTCATAAGAGAATTTAATTGAAACATCTAGGTTCAAGAGTAATCTATGGGGCAAGTCATCTAGGCCTAAGGATCTCTTTGAAGTTTGATTTATGGAATGGGGTGATACAAAAAGGAAAGGGAATTAACAGATGCAGAACAAAGAGCAGCCCAGGATCTGGTAAGTACTTTGAAACTAGCCAGCCTTTGACCAGGCACTTAAGAAAACATAGAAGCAAACTAGGATCTGGTAAGTACTTTGAAACTATCCAGCCTTTGATACACTTCTAATAGAACACAGATAAAAAACAAAGGGAAACTTGAAGGCAACCTTTGGAGCAGAAACTAGCGGGCAGGGCTCACCTTTCTCCTCATCTTAGTTCTTCTTTACTTAGTTACTTCCAAGACAATCACCAAGATAACACAAGATGGCCCAAGATCTGATAAGTACTTTGAAACTAGTCAGCTTTTGACACATCCTAAGGGAAACAGACAAATATTTGAGCAAACAAGAAAGGGACTCAGGGCTAACCTTTGATTTCCTCAATTCATTCCTTACACAACATATATGAAAGTAACATTTAAAAATAACATTCAGCAGTGACAAAAAGATGAGGGAACGCCAGCATCTCTGTACTTAGACTGAATTAAATCATTTCTAAATAACACGATTAGAAGAAAACATTGAGATAAAGATTTCTCAGCCAGAGAAGGTTACTGGTGTACAGTAGGTCCTAACACTGTTTAAACTGTTCTTTACAGTGGAAATGAAACAAATTGAAAACAGAAATAAAATGACAAGTTACAGTGAGAATAACATCACCATCAGCATAGACCAGGATCCCATAAATCAGCTTGTATTGATTGCTTCAAACCGGTTACAATCTTCAAATCCAATGTTTTAATCCATCTCTTTTCACAATCTAACCTATCTGTTACAAGAAGAGCTCCAAGAGCCTATGAAACCACTATTTACAGTCAAGAGTTTTCCACTCAGAAACAGCTACAACACTTCAGCAATTACATTGACAACCAACTAATCCAACCCCTCACTCATCTTCTTCTGGAGTATTTATAGAAGGATGAGGAGGTGAGATCTGATAAAAAGATCTCAAATACAATTAACGCAGAATTAATGTCTTCCTGACCTCGTGAGGCTCGATGAAGAAATTCTACAGGTGTTACATTGCATTAATGTGTTTACACTTAAGAAGTAAGCTCGAAGGGAGCTTTTGTTGACCTTTGAGGCTCTGCGTACTGTTAGGGTTATTCTGCAAACATTCTGTCATTAAATCTGGTGCAGTAATAACTTCTTTGGTTGTTCCGAGGCATAATATCTGATCTTGTTCAATAAATTCATCCTCTGATTGAGCATTCTGAGGCAATAGGGGGCACTGCGGTGGTTGAGGAATCAATTTTCCTCAAAGTATGGCGGTGGAGGCAACGTCTGATGAACACTTTTAGGTTTTGCTTTAATCTGTGCGCGAAGCCGGGGATTAGGCTTTTGATAACCGTCTTAGCTGTAATCCCCGCCAATATATCCACAAAACTACTGCTCTGGTTCATTCTGTCTTCAAAATCTGATACTCTTCCCTGCGTCGACGTTGACTGCATTCTTCAGGCTTTACAGGGACACGTAGCAACCAAGGCTCATGAAACCTTGTTGATATCTTCATTCTTCACCCTGTGGTCGATTCTTTGGATTAATCAGAAGGACGGGAGTCGTCACCCTCATTCTTCAGATTTTCATTGAAACACGACGAAAAAACCTTAAAACCTGCAAAATACAATAAAAAATGAGAAAATCCTGCATTATATGGATAGACTGCATCGGAGGGCGTGCGGGAAAATGGAGCAATCTGAGCCGTTGATCGTACTGCAATCAACGGTCGGGGGTGCTTCTGAAAAGTCAGCGGAGAAAAAGTGAACTTGTACCATGGAATCGGGAGAATGAATGAGAGCCGTCGATCTGCGGAGATCGACGGTGGGGATTGGCTTTCAAACACGTCGGGGGAGATTTAACAGGCGGGCGAGTTCGTTAAAGACCGGGAGGATCGGGCGATCGGCAACCGTCAGATTGGAGGGCCCGAATCCAACGGTGGAGGTGGATCCCGCTGCTAGGCTATGGTACGAGGATTAGCGCGCGGGCGATGGGATTTGCATGGTAGTTTTGGAACAAAGCGGAGGACACGTGTCGGCCAGCATGTGGAATCGCTGGCCGACGGGGAAAACCAGCTTTACGCAGAAAGCGGTGCGGGATGAAACCGGCGGAAACAGGAAATAGCGCGGGAAGGGGGGTCCACCAGGTGGGGGCTCGTTCCGCTCCGTCGGATCTGGGGAGTAGATCGACGGCTCTGGTTGATCATGGAATGAAAACACGTGATTTAAAATTTCCAAGGTGAAACTTTAGAAATGTGGGTTTTTGGTTTTGCAAAGGAAAAATGTGGCGGAGAAGGGTTATTTTCTGATTAAGCGCCTAAAGGCTGGACCGTTGGTTCCAGCGCTCGAATATGTGGAGAAAGATGAGCAGGGGCTTAGCCCGAGGGGGCTAAAGAGCCAGCGTATAGAAAATAGGCGTTTTTATATGATTTTCAATGATTTTTGAAGAAGAAAAAGGTTTCGATAGGCTAAAAAATAGGTTTTCAACCTTAGGAAATGAGATTATTGAAGGGGTAAGGAATATAACAGGGTTTGGTGGGGTTTCTATGGATGAGAGGAAACTTGAAGAAATGAGGGAAAGATGGAAGAAGGGGAGAGGAAAAAAGGAGGAGGATGCAGCAATACTTGACTAGGATTTTCATGGAATATCAGAGGCAGAGAGGGGGAAAAGTATATAGAACCAACCAGTAGTTTAGGATCTTACCAACAGACTTCAAGTACCAACAATTTTAGGCCTGAATTTTTTTCTTGAAGGCTGCAAAGAAAATTTAGCCACCAGCTGATATAATTGAAAAATATAGGTGGCTAATAGTGGCTCCACTTGGGGATGGTGTCTTCTTGAAGGCATCAAGAATTCAGACTTGATTTCTCTGGGATTCTGACTGGTGCTTGACCTATTGCTTGCTCTTGCTTTTCCTTTGAAAAAATAATATCAGTTTTATGAAAGAAAGATGGATTTTATCAATACAACTTCTACCTACCCCAATCCTACTGATCTAACATTTTTTCTTCATCAGAGTGCACTTGGATTGGCAAACTCTTTACACAACATTTTATTCTTTTGAAAACAGGAAATCTAATCTACTTCTACTCCTTATTTCTCCCTGAACCCAGATTAAACAGTTGAGCTCAGATATTCCTCTACCTATTCTACTGTTTTTTGGGATTAAACAGTCCAACAAACTTTCATTCTCTAATTTCTACAACAGAAATTTAAAAATAGCTAAGTCAAGATTGAGCTGTTTGAATTGCTATGATCTATGGCATAAAAACAGGCTGCACATAGATTATTATTTGCAAAAGACGGAAAATCAAAACAGAAGGCTAAAGATCTGAAAGTTTCTTGTCATGGCCTTTACTTATTTTCATAGCTCGGTTCTTGCTTTTTCTTTTTGGTGAGCTATCTTTGCTTTTCTTCTGGTTCAAGTTTTGAGCGAATTAGAACCAGGTCTTTTCTCTTTGACTCAGAAATTGGAGTAGTTTTGAGTCAGTTCTTTGGAAACTTTGGTTCAGATTTTGAGTTTGTTTGAACCTTCATTTCTACCCTACTCTATCTACTGATAAGCTAAGATTAAACAGTTTGGCAAATCAAATTTGCTACCCTATCAGCAGAAAATTGAAAGCTAATTAGTCAAGATTAAACAGTTTGACCAATTAGAAGTGTGTTTCAAGGAGTGGCATTTAAGCTTGCACACTTTCAGATTCATTTCTCTTTTTTGGCATGGGGCTTTGCCTTTCTTGTTTTCATTTCTGCCCTCTTTTCTTTCTTTCTTTGTTTTTGTATTTTTTGATTTTTCATAACTCTAAATGCAATGGTGGATGGAATATTTACAGCGGAAAAAAGGTAAAAAGGCTTCAAACATGAAATAATTTAAGAAAGGTAATGCTTAAGCATCCTGCCATTGACAGGACCCCCAAACAATTCTGTTCCATTCAGCTTTTGTAAGAAGAATGCATTGTTTCCAGCAACTGAATGAATGGAGTAAGGGCCAAGCCACAGATTGTCAAATTTACCATGCTTTCCCTTGTCTTCCCTCTTTGAGTCCCACTTTAAGACTTTGTCCCCAATTTTGAAATTGCTGGCCTTTGTTCTTCTGTCAAATATCTTCTTGATATTGTCTTGCTTCTGTAACGCTTTGTTGTACACCTCCTCTCTGGTTTGCTGAAGATGAATGGTCTGATTTATCCTTCTGATTATGTCATTCTCTTCAGTCTGCAACTCTTGAATTAACTTCATAACTGGTACACCAAGGCTGTTAGGAAAAATTGCATCTGTACCATACACAAGCTGGAAGGGTGACATACCAATGGACTTCTTCAATGTTAATCTGTCAGCCCAAAGTGCATGGTTCAGCTTTGTGTGCCAAGACTTCTTGTTGTCTTCCAACAGTTTCTTTATTATGTTCACTAAGCTTTTGTTGGAAGACTCTGCAAGTCCATTACCTTGAGGGTAATAGGCTATGGAGTGCCCCAATGTTATCTGGTATTTGTGACAGAATTCTACCATTCTCTTTGATCCAAATGCTGCTGCATTATCTGTAATGATCTTGGTAGGACAGCCAAATCTGGAGAGGATGTTGGTTTCTATGAACTTAATGATAACTAAGTCATTGGCTTGTCTACAAGGAATGGCTTCTATCCACTTAGTGAAATAGTCTGTGGCAGTAAGGATCCATCTATGCTGGGCAGAAGATGAGGGATGGATTTCTCCTATGAAGTCAAGTCCCCACTGTTGAAAAGGGGCTTCAACAGTAATTGGATGCAGAGGAAGGGGTAGTAATTTTCTCTTGCCCTCGAACAATTGGCATTTATGGCAAGTGGTTGTCATTTTGTGTACATCAGGAAAAAGAGTAGGCCAATAGAAACCAGCCCTCAAAATTTTGTTGGCTGTTGACTTCTAGTACAAATGGCCTCCACACTCTCCTTCATGGAATTCCTGCTTAATCTTTTCTGCATCAAACTCAGGCAAACATTTAAGCAATATACCACTAGCATTTTTCCAATAAAGACATTTATCAATAATGCAATAGTTTACAGCTTTCAACTTTAGGAATCTTGCCTTTGTTTTGGATAAACCAGGAGGTGTGTTTAAATTAAGCAAAACATAAACAATATTAGTATACCAAGGAGAATTCGCAAAATAATCTTCAACAATGGGGGTTGAGAATTCTTCTTGGTCATCCAAAGCATTAATCATATTAATATCAAGAACCTCACAATTTGATTCAGCCATTAGCCTAGCTAGACCCTGTCCTTTGATAAGCTTAGTGGGTTTAATCTCTAAATCATATTCAAGAATAACATCAATCCACTTACCTCTCTTACCATCGGGATCCTGGGTCAGAATGTCCTTTACAACTGAATTTGGGACAAAGGCAATAATGTGGGAGTGAAGGATGTATACCCTGAAGTCTTTTAAAGCTTTTACCAAAGCAAAAGCCTGTTTTTCCATAATGTAATACCTCAAAGGGGCATCCCTCAATGCCTTGCTAAAGAATGCAATGGGCTGCTCTTGTCCTTGTAAATTTTTCTGTAAAAGGACAGCAGCTATAGTATGTTCTGATGCAAATGAGAAGATATAAAAATCTTTTGAAAAATCAGGACTTATGAGAACCGGTGTTTTGGTTAACGCTTGTTTCACCAGCTCAATAGATGTCTTTGCTTCTGAGGTCCATTTTACCCCTTGCTCCTTTTTCAACATGTTTGTGATATTCCTAAGGAGCTCGGCCAAGTTGGGGATGAACCTTCTCAAAAAGTTTATCTTTCCAATGAAAGACTGCAACTCTTTGATGTTTCGAGGATGAGAGATTTGCAATATAGCCTCAATCCTCATGGGATCTATCTTTATACCCTCTTCTGAAATGATGTGTCCAAGAAGTTTACCTTCTTGGAGACCAAATAAAGTCTTCTTAGGATTCAAAGATATCCCAAACCTTCTGCACTTCTCGAAAACTTTCCTCAAATGTTCTAAGTGTTCTTCATCTGTTTTTGAAAACACAGTTACATCATCGAGATAGATAATGATGAAGAAGCCCAATTCTTCCGAGAATGCTATGTCCATGGCTCTCTGAAAGGTTGCTCCAGCATTCATTAGACCAAAAGGCATTTTCACATACATGAAACTGCCCCATGGTGTAGTAAAAGATGTCTTTAATTGATCATCAGGGTGGACTAGGACTTGATTATACCCTGAATAGCCATCCAACAAAGAAATTCTTTTAGACCCCACCACCCTTTGCAAAATATGATCCATCTTGGGTAAAGGGTAGTTGTCTTTCAATCAAGCCTTGTTTATATTTCTGAAGTCTATACAAAGCCTGATTTCTCCAGTCTTCTTCCTAACCGACACCAGATTAGATACCCACTCAGAATATCTAATAGGGACAATAATACCAGCATCGTGCATTTTCATGATTTCCTTCTTAACCAATGGCAACTGGACAGGGTTGATTCTGCGCAGTTTCTGTTTGAATGGTTTTTGGTTTTCTTTAAGAGGGATTTTGTGCTGTATTATTTCAGTGTCATAGGATTTAAGATCTTCGTAACTCCATGCAAAAACATCAGAAAATTCTTTAAACAGCTCTAAGTATTTGAGTTTAACGTGAGCTGGTAGAGTTTTAGACAGTTTGATCAATCTTGGTTTTTCCTCACTGCCTATATTACATTCTTCCACTTCAGTTTCTACAGGTTCCAGTTTGGGTTTTTTGGCCACATCATCAAAATCAAACAGTTCCTCTAAAGGGGCCAAACCCTTGGGCAGACTATCAGTACTAGAATGCAGAGTTTCCATTTCTTCTGTTTTAGATTTTGCACTTAATTCTGTTTGGCTTCTAGATGAGATAGTCTGAAGGTTTATATCTACCAGCTGTGGAGATGGTTCTTCTTCACCAAGAAAATTTTCTTCACTGCAGTCTGTATCATAGTCTGAATCTGAACTATGGGGTTCAAACTCATTTCTGAATTGCATGAAGTCTTCTATTTGTTTATCTCCATCAAATACCTGCCAATATTTCTTGTTATCAGGGATCGCTGGTCTGAATTTTATCTGAGAGGTATCATCATACAGCATTGGGCAGGTTCTAGCAGCAAAGGCTAAATTGTGGGCTGCAATATTTCTTTTTCTTGGGACAAAAGACAATGTGGACTCCTCAAATGTTTTCAAAAGATCCATGACATCATTCCTATAGGCCCTAAGTCTGGGGTGATTAGCATTATATTCCCCATTAACTTGCCTAATGATTAGTTCAGAATCTCCATACACATTGATTCTCTTGGCGCCTAAATTTTTCAAGAGATGCAAGCCTAAGAGAAGGGATTCATATTCTGCTATGTTGTTGGAACACTGAAAATTTAATTTGCATGAGATACATTCTGTATGATTATTTTCAGTGTTAGTAATCCAGACACCTGCACCAGCATTTTTTCTGGTGCATGACCCGTCAAAATACATAGTCCAGAGAGGAACATTTTTAGTTTGATGAATGGGCTTTGTATCTTTTGATTCCTCAAGTTTTTCATCGGGTTGAGGGTTGTCCTGCTGACTATCAAGTTTTAAGTTTAATGGATTGATAACTTGGAGTTCAAGATCTGTGTTTAGTTTTCTAGGATCTTTAGACACAATAGACTGTTCCAGCCGTCTAGCATTGTGTTCCTCTCCCTCCGTTTCAACCATTGATTCTGTTGAAATGATGTGTCCTGTAAGTGTTTCATCATTGAACATGATAAAAGAATCAAGGCTCGTATTTATAGCATAGAGAGGGGAGTTTTGAGGCCGATCTTGACTTGTCACTGTGTACTGCATGTGGGATTCCCTGTAAAGTCTTCTAGTCTGATTAAAAACAGGGATAGTCGCATAGGTCATGTCCATTTGCATAGTTCCCTGTAACTTAGCCCCCCAAGATCTCGATAAAAGCATTCCATACTTTGGGGGTACATCAGCCACAACAACATCCATGACTAAACATTTGGCTGGAATCTGGGCTAAGTTAACACAGAGATCTTTTATCAATCCTAGACATTTAACTCTACTTGAGTCAAAGGAGTACAAGTCTTTGTAAGGTCTGGTAATTTCAAGACCCAGGCTTTCCATTACAGCTTTTGGCATTAAATTATGGGAAGCGCCCGAGTCATGCATAGCATTGTGCAGAATTTTGTCATGAATGTTTAAGCTTACGTAAAAGGGAGGGACAGGACCTTCTTGGAACTTTCCTTCAATCTTTGGACCAAAAATAAGCTCTGGTTGGTCATCATTAAGATTGAGTGTGTCTTCATTATCTTCTAAGTTCAAAGCCTTCAAAATTTTGGACCTATATACATGTTGGGCAGCTAACTCAGTCAAAGGAACAGAGATTTTGATCTTTGAGATTTCCTGTTCTAGGCTGAAAAGGTTTTGATTCTTTAAAGCGTTGACTTCAGC
This sequence comes from Pinus albicaulis, assembly GCA_034641835.2. Classification (NCBI taxonomy): domain Eukaryota; kingdom Viridiplantae; phylum Streptophyta; class Pinopsida; order Pinales; family Pinaceae; genus Pinus; species Pinus albicaulis. The sequence goes on along the minus strand of CM076580.1, from coordinate 389,904,044 downwards.
CCTGTTTACTGCCACTTTCTCAGCAATAACAGCTTGCTGATTTGGTTTATCTACAGTTGAAACAGTTGTTTTACCAGGAGTACTAACCGAGGTGCTAGTACTGCTAATGTTTGCACTCTGTTTTTCAATATTTTGAGTGTCTTTCTCCTTACCATTACCCGAATTAACAACCACTGTTTTGTCTTTTTGTTTGATCGTTTTAGACTTGGTTGCAGTGCTGTTTTGAGAAGGCTTGTCAGAGGTTTTATTGTTGGGGGTTTGTTGATTAGACCTACTTCTGAGTTCGTATTCCCTTGAAGGCTCTATGACAACATTTTCCATGTTTTGATAATAATTCTCATTATCATCTCTTCTGTCGTCGTAAGGTGTATAAAGACCTTGTTTTTTATCATAATGAACCTCGAAGTCATCATCATCTACCCCAAATAAGTTTATATCATCTTCCTCTGTTATATGATCTGTTTGTTCAACCTCACTTAAAAAGTTTTGATGAAAGGGAGGAATGATCTGCTGATCATCTTCCCTAGGTCTGTTTGGAGGTTGATTTCTTCTAATATTCTGATTCTGGTTTTGGTTTCTGTTTTGAGGAGCGTTCTGATTTAAACTTGCTTGTGCTCTCTCTAGAATGCTCATTTTCTTCATCATTTCTTCCATCATTCTTTCCATCTTCGAGCTTGAAGTGGAAGGGGTGGATTCCTCTCTAAAAGATACTCTCTTTTCAGCTTTCATCCTTGCTCTCTTCTCCATGAGGTTCACCTCCACAGAAAGAGCACCTCTTTGCATATCTTCAAGGGTTGCAAAGACTCTTTCTCTGAGTGAATATGTCATGTCTGGATCAAACCCTTCGGGAAATTTGTTTAAGGCTGATCCCTGAGGAGGTTTCAGTTCAGGGGAAAGTGCATTATACACACTGTTGAATCTGGTACAATAAGCTTGTACGCTTTCCCCAGGGTTCCTATGGAGATTGTTATAGTCGGCAAGGACTTGGAGAGGGTTCTTCCTTACTTCCCATTTGTTTAAGAATGTTTGATGGAAGGCTTGGAGGTCGTTAATACTATGGGGGGTTAAACCTTTAAACCATTTTCTCACTTCTCCCCCCAAAATTTGAGCAAACAGTCTGATTTTGACAGATTCATTATCAATTTCATTTCTGTCAAAGTAGTCATTCATCTTGTCCACATGTTGAGATGTTGTTATAGTATTGCTAGCATCATACAATGGAATTTTGGACTGATAGTCCTGTGGAAGATTGACTAATGGTACAGGAAGGACTAAGGGAGTATACCATGCTGCCATGATAGGTGGTGGATTTACAAGAGGAGGTGTGGGTTGAAGTGGAGTGGTTTGAACAGTGGATGAAGGATGAACAGAAGTGGATGGAACAACAGTAGATTGCTGAGCTGATCTTGGATGAGAGACACCTAGATTATGTAAGAAATGTAAATCAGGAGGTGTTGATTCTCTATTCCCAAGGGTTTCACTTGTTTCGGGAGATGAAAGTGAAGGCTCAGAATCTAACTGATCTAAATCACCAAATGACCTAGTTCTGAATGGGTTCAATAAGTCAATTTGTGATTCATGAAGAGCTGAAAGGTTTTCAGGGACTGAATTAGCTCTTAGGGGTGGTCTGAAAATAGTTGAAGATTGTATCTTAGGAGACTTCCTAAGAATTCTTTCTGGGTTATCAACTATTTCAGGAGGATCTGGGTCAGGATGGGCTCTAGTGTGAATCTTTTTAGGAGCCACTATGCTAAGTTTTTTAGACCCAAGTAAACAAGAAAAGCTCAACCAGATATGACAATCTTTAGGAGGTTAACCAATCTGTTTTTACAATTTTTAAATCCCACAGTCCTCTAACTGAGTTTGAATGATTTTATAATGATAAGGGTTCTTCCCAGTGGAGTCTTAAGGTCTGTTCGGGATTGTGGAGTCGCCAGGTGGAAAGTTCAGAGTGTTTTCAAAGGAGTATACTGTCCACCACAGTGTTTGTGAAACATTCCTTTTCAAGGATATCTCAAAACACAACAAACTCTAACCAGAGATTGACTGGGAGGGCATTCACCAGATATGTCACCCCTAAAAGAGGATGAGACCCGGAGGCTACCTGGCCCTTTCCAGACTCTGTCTAAGAGTATAGGGTAAAACACATCAAAGACGTATACAAGATATCAAAACTAGTGTTTTACTACCAATCCGAAATGTTTTTGGTATTTTCTGAATTGCTTTTACTTGTGGTTTAGAAGAATATCCTAACTCTACTTCAAAACTTAGCTACGGTTATGAAACAAAGACAGTCTATCCTTATGGCTAAGCTAGCTGATTTTCCAAGGTTAGATAAAAACTCTAAAGGATCCTAGGGCTGACCTAGTTTGTCACTGATTCAATCAAGTTTCATCATGATTACCATTTCTTGGTAGTGCTTGAAAAGGCTGCTTTTGACTCTCAAGGTTTATAGGGTCTAGGTAAAGTCCCCGGGGGAGTCGGAGAGAAATGTTACGAGATAGAGGTCTGTAACAAGCAAGATTGTGAAGTCGATGAGTTAACATCATTTCAACCAACTTTGGGATTCTAGGATCTAGCCCTCCTGAATCCGGAGAGGGATCTCTCCAATATGTACAAAGATGGATATTGTCTTTGAAGTTTGGGGTGATGATATTAGGCTAGTTATGAAGGCCAAGAGTTTTGTTTGGTTTTCTCGGATGGTTGAACATAGTTGCTGTCTGAGACGGAAAGATCTATATGCAAATAGGTTCAAAGGTGAGAAGTTGCAAGTGAACAGAATAAGCTTTGATTCTAAAGAAAGATGATGGAAAGTTTTCAATCCATTGGGCTATGGAGTCATAAGAGAATTTAATTGAAACATCCAGGTTCAAGAGTAATCTATGGGGCAAGTCATCTAGGCCTAAGGATCTCTTTAAAGTTTGATTTATGGAATGGGGTGATACAAGAAGGAAGGGAATTAACAGATGCAGAACAAAGAGCAGCCCAGGATCTGGTAAGTACTTTGAAACTAGCCAGCCTTTGACCAGGCACTTAAGAAAAACATAGAAGCAAACTTGGATCTGGTAAGTACTTTGAAACTATCCAGCCTTTGATACACTTCTAATAGAACACAGATTAAAAACAAAGGGAAACTTGAAGGCAACCTTTGGAGTAGAAGCTAGTGGGCTGGGACTCACCCTGATCCTCTCCTAGTTCTTCTTTACTTGGTTACTTCCAAGACAATCACCAAGATAACACAAGATGGCCCAAGATCTGATAAGTACTTTGAAACTAGTCAGCTTTTGACACATCCTAAGGGAAACAGACAAATAGTTGAGCAAACAAAGGGACTCAGGGCTAACCTTTGATTTCCTCAATTCATTCCTTACACAACATACATGAAAGTAACATTTAAAAATAACATTCAGCAGTGACGAAAAGATGAGGGAACGCCAGCATCTCTGTGCTTAGACTGAATTAAATCATTTCTAAATAACACAATTAGAAGAAAACATTGGGATAAATATTTTTCAGCCAGAGAAGGTTACTTATATACAGCAAGTCCTAACACTGTTTAAACTGTTCTTTACAGTGGAAAATGAAACAAATTGAAAACTAAAATAAAATGACAAGTTACAGTGAGAATAACATCACCATCAGCATAGACCAGGATCCCATAAATCATCTTGTATTGATTGCTTCAAACCGATTACAATCTCCAAATCCAATGTTTTAATCCATCTCTTTTCACAATCTAACCTATCTGTTACAAGCAGAGCTCCAAGAGCCTATGAAACCACTATTTACAGTCAAGAGTTTTCCACTCAGAAACAACTACAACACTTCAGCAATTACATTGACAACCAACTAATCCAACCCCTCACTCATCTTCTTCTGGAGTATTTATAGAAGGATGAGGAGGTGAGATCTAATAAAGAGATCTCTAAATACAATTAATGCAGAATTAATGTCTTCCTGGCCCTGGGAGGCTCGATGAAGAAATCATACAGGTGTTGCACTGCATTAATGTGTTTACACTTATGAAGTAAGCTCGAAGGGAGATTTTGTTGACCTTTGAGGCTCTGCGTACTGTTAGGGTTACTCTGCAAACATTCTGTCGTAAAATCTGGTGTAGAAATAACTTCTTTGGTTGTTCCGAGGCATAATATCTGATCTTGTTCAATAAATTCATCCTCTGATTGAGCATTCTGAGGCAATAGGTGGCACTGCGGTGGTTGAGGAATCAATTTGCCTCAAAGTATGGCGGTGGAGGCAACGTCTGATGAACACTTTTAGATTTTGCTTTAATCTGTGTTCGAAGCTGGGGATTAGGCTTTTGATAACCGTCTTAGCCGTAATCCCTGCCAATCTATCCACAAAAATACTGCTCTGGTTCATTCTGTCTTCAAAATCTGATACTCTTCCCTGCGTCGATGTTGACTGCATTCTTCAGGCTTTATAGGGACACGTAGCAACCAAGGCTCATGAAACCTTGTCGATATCTTTATTCTTCACCCTACGATCGATTCTCTGGATTAATTAGAAGGACGGGAGTCGTCACCCTCATTCTTCAGATTTTCATTAAAACATGATGAATAAACCTTAAAACCTGCAAAATACAATAAAAATGAGAAAATCCTGCGTTATATGGACAGACTGCATCGGAGGACGTGCGAGAAAATGGGGCAATCAGAGCCGTTGATCGTATTGCGATCAATGGTCGGGAGCATTTCTGAAAAGTCAGCGGAGAAAAAGTGAACTTGTACCATGGAATCGGGAGAATGAATGAGAGCCGTCGATCTGCGGAGATCGACGGTGGGGATTGGCTTTCAAACACGTCGGGGGAGATTTAACAGGCGGGCGAGTTCGTTAAAGACCGGGAGGATTGGGCGATCGGCAACCGTCAGATTGGAGGGCCCAGATCCAACGGTGGAGGTGGATCCCGCTGCTGGGCTATGGTACGAGGATTAGCGCGCGGGCGATAGGATTTGCACGGCGGTTTTGGAACGAGGTGGAGGACACGTGTCGGCCAGCATGTGGAATCGCTGGCCGACGGGATAAAACCGTCATTCGAAGAAAAGTGGTGCGGGATGCATACCATGGTTTTGGAAACGGGCGCGGGGGAAGGGGGGTCCACCAGGTGGAGTATGCTCCGCTCCGTCAGATCTGGGAAGCGGATCGACGGTCCTAGTTGATCGCGAAATGTAAACACGTGATTTAAAATTTCCCAGCTGAAACTTTAGAAATGTGGGTTTTTGGTTTTGCAAAGGAAAAATGTGGCGGAGAAGGGTTATTTTCTGATTAAGCGCCTAAAGGCTGGACCGTTGGTTCTAGCACTCGAATATGTGGAGAAAGACGAGCAGGGGCTTAGCCCGAGGGGGCTGAAGAACCGGCGCATAGAAAATAGGCGTTTTTATATGTTTTTCAATGATTTTTGAAGAAGAAAGAAGGTTCCGATAGGCTAAAAATAGGTTTTCAACCTTAGGAAATGAGATTTATTGAAGGGGTAAGGAATATAACAGGGTTTGGTGGGGTTTTTATGGATGAGAGGAAACTTGAAGAAATGAAGGAAAGATGGAAGAAGGGGAGAGGAAAAAAGGAGGAGGATGCAGCAATACTTGACTAGGATTTTCATGGAATATCAGAGGCAGAGAGGGGGAAAAGTATGTAGAACCAACCAGTAGTTTAGGATCTTACCAACAGACTTCAAGTACCAACAATTTTAGGCCTGAAATTTGTTTCTTGAAGGTAAAGAGAGAAAAATTATTCTGACTGAAATAATTGAAAAATATAGGTGGCTAACGGGTAGATTACGTAAGATGACGAATCACCAGCCCAAGAATCTTTTAAGATTCAAGAGATCTAAGCATAACAAAAGTTAGTAGTGTAGATCAATGATAATTAACAAAGCTTTCAAATTAGGAGAATTTTGAGGTCTAAAATGGGCCTCCTAATGAAATTATAAAATAATAGTGGACATAATTAAATAAGATTTGATTACATCATCAAATTTTAGAGGGAAAAAAGAAAAACGTACTTTCTCAACTCATATTTTTAGCTTATCTCCCAAATTTTTTACTCAAATTTCGAGCGAGAGTACTCTTTGGATGAAAATTTTTATTCCTCATCTAAGGAGTGCCCATGTTGCATACTTTTGATGGACCCTGCTATGTGAAAAATGAGAAGTACATGGAAAAACGTGATTTCAATCACGTTTTTTCATGTACTTCTCATTTTTCACGTGGCAGTGTGGAGTACTAAAAAGGTATGCTTTTGATCATTATTTCAGTGGCTTTTTAATAGAATTTGTGAACCTTTTTGTGTCATGAATTTGGAAAGTAATAAGGAACTATAACAAAACATGTGAGAATTGATATGCAAGACTTAGCCACTGATAATGGTTATTTTCTATACAGGAAAAGGAGAAAACGAGGAATTGCCGTTCCAAAGGAAAGGACAAAGTCGAGATAACTGCTGTCCCTCTGGACGAGAACCGAACGCAAAAAAAGATAAACAGATCAAAGCAAATCGGCTCGGAAAAGAAGGAGAAGACACCAGCTCAGCGCAAAAGAAAAGACAGGATGAAGAGTTAACAGTTGGGCGAATCCCTCAGGATCTTCGATCCTGAGGGATCGCTGCTTTATTTACCTTGTTACTTGGACATCTCCGCCGTCGTCTTTATATAAAGAAACAACACTGTTAGCTTGGAAGAGAAGGATATAGAGATAGGATACGCTTTTATGTAATTTTCTGTAAACATCAGCTTTGATTATTAAGTTTTGTTGAGAACTGGTTCAATGTATTTTTGATCGATGCATTAATAAAAGCTTGGTGATTATTTCATCTCTGCGTCTGGATTAACTTCAAGCGGTGTATCCTTGGAGGCTAAGGGCCCGGCCCCGAAGGACACTTGCTTCTACGAGAACCGAATGCAAACAAAGATAAACAGATCAAAGCAAATCGGCTCGGAAAAGAAGGAGAAGACACCAGCTCAGCGTAAAAGAAAAGACAGGATGAAGAGTTAACAGTTTGGCGAATCCCTCAGGATCTTCGATCCTGAGGGATCGCTGCTTTATTTATCTTGTTACTTGGACATCTCCGCCGTCACCTTTATATAAAGAGACAACACTGTTAGCTTGAGGAGATCACACTTTTATGTAATTTTCTGAAAGACATCAGCTTTGATTATTAAGTTTCGTTGAGAACTGGTTCAATGTATTTTTGACCGATGCATTAATAAAAGCTTGGTGATTATTTCATCTCTGCGTCTGGATTAACTTAAAGCGGTGTATCCTTGGAGGCTAAGGGCCCGGCCCCGAAGGACACTTGCTTTTGTACCATTACGACTTCACTTCTGTGTGGTTTGTTTATCAGTGTTATTTGATAATTCGATATGCTTTATAAAGTTCATCATTGAGGTTTTTACAGACAGAATCGTGTGTTGATTCCGCATCAAGTTATTAATCCTTTCAAGAGTTAATTGCATGTTCTTACTGTTTTGTTACAGAGCTGTTATACTAAACGTTCGTGTTGTGTGCGTTTCTGATTTATCAGTACTGTTCCATAATTCATTAATCGTTATTGCTGTTCCATTAATGTGATTGGTGTGAATTGCCTTTAGAGTGAAAGAATGTTATTTGATTGCAAAGAATGCATTTGAGTTAATAGATTAAGTTTGGTTACAACCCGCGGGACTTAGTTATTCAATTGCTGTTCCATTTTAGATTTGTTGTTCTATTCCAGAATTGTTGTTCAATCCTTTATTTGCTTTGCTGTTCCATTTACTTGCAATTGTTGCTTTGGCGTGAGAGACGATCTAAGGCTGTAGCGAGCATTGGCAGTCACTGTCTAGCTCCCAGGCTCATGGTCTGTGCTCTAGTTTCCTTTCCATCAGTTTCCGAAGGGATGGGTTATCACTGCCGAACCCTTGACTGATAAGTTGTTGAGTTTTCTGAATGTGTGATTTATTCTTTGAAGTAATTTAGTTATAGACAAGCATCCGTTTACTCTTGTATTTCTTAAGCACTGTACTACTAGCATTACTCTGACAAATGATAGCCTCAGATTGAGTCACTCTTTGTAATGACAAAACGCTCCCGGATTGACATATTAATGTGAGGTAATTAGAGGTGAAAGAGACCCTTTTTATAGCTCTACATTTTGGCGCCGTTGCCGGGGAAAGAGTGTAGCCATTTGTCTTTTTCAGAGTAGTGTACGAGCCTGCTAGGGAGGAGTTGGATCCTAAAAACGTAAGGTAAGAACCTACGTGCGGAGCATGTAAAATACCTGCTCCACTATCCGCTTTCCTGCAGATTTGTTTTTGCTTTGTTTGAATAGAATTTGGTAGTTCATTTTTTTATTTTTTTTTGAGTGCATGACTAAGCAGAAAAGACCAGAAAAGAATATCAAACCCCCATCCAAGCCTGAAAAAGCTAAGGGGCCGGTGACCCTTGGCCGAACGACCTTCATAGACGAAATCTATAAGAAAACAGAATCTCAGCCATCAGTAGGCCTCAAGAAAAACATTTCTAAACCGCCTACTAGTTCCCTCCAGGCCACGAGATCACCATCTGTAGCCTGTGCTGAGGTGCATAGTCAAACTGAGGAGCAGGACTTTCAAGAAATTGAAAATTCCACTCCAGAATTATTGCAGGAAGGGAACTCTAGCAACTTTTGTGAAGGAGAAGGAGAAACAGGGGAAACCAAGGAACCAAAATCCCCTATTGAAACAAATCAGCCATTAGATAGCCCAGATAAGGGGAGTGCTGCGAAAGTCATTGTTGAAGGAATTCAATCTCCTCAGACACCTGGTATTCTCATTATTCTAGATAAAGGAAGCGCTATTAAAAAGATCCCTGTCAAAACCGTTCCCACTCAACCTAGGAATACCCTCCTAGATATCCCAGAAGGTTATTGGCATATATTCGATCCCATGGCTCAAAACCAACCAAATGCTCAAAACCAGCCAAATACTCAAACCTCTACATTACAATATCCTATAGTGGATTCTGCAGCAAATGCACCCATGAAATCTATCCCTCTTCAGCATATCCCTACATTTCACGGACTCACATCAGAAGATCCGGATGCATTCTTATTCGAATTCGATGTGTTATGTAGGGGGTACGATTACACCACCGATCCCCAAAAATTGAAATTATTTCCCTCTACATTAAAAGGGGCTGCTTTAAGATGGTTTATGGGGCTAGGTGGCGGGGTTATCAACAATTGGGATCAAATGAAAGAATCCTTTTTAAAAAAATATCAGGATTATTGTAGGTCTAGAGAATTAAAAGACGAAATATTTCAAATGTCAGCCAGACCAAATGAAACATTAGAGGAGTATGTGGAACATTTTCAATACAATCTACAAAGATCTCCTTATGCATCGCTACCTTTACCTGATAATGTGTTAAAAACTGCATTAATAAGGGGCATGAAGGAACAATGGATTGAAACATTAAACATCATGGGAAAAGGGGACATTTATCAAGAGAATTTTGCTGACATCATTGATTTATGTATCAGGAGTTCGAGAGGCAGCACAAGAATAAAACCGACAGAATATGATCGGTTTGCAAGAGATAACAAAGTATCAGCAGAAGGAGTAACACGGGCAGAAATTGGAAATTTATTAGAAAATTTTAAAACTGATATTATGGGGACACTAACTACACAACTTGATATTGTGCAGGCTAAACAGAAGCAGCTGGAGGCAGAACAGAATTTGGCAATCTTCTGCCCCCGATGCAGAAAAAACATAGCCACAAGGAGTGTCCACTGGATAAAGTCCAAACATGCGCCATCTGTACAAAAGATCACCTTACGGAGAGCTGCCCCTCACTTCCTGGATTGAAAGCGGTATATAAGGAAGCAGAAGAAGAACCAAAATCGGTGAATTCGATCAACCAGCGCCGCCAGTGGCAGCCGAGACAACCTGGTATGTTTCCAGACTCAACCTCTTTCTTTCAACCCCCACAGTATAATGATCAACAATATGGTATGTGGAAAAATAAATCTCAACCCCCATTTATAAACTGGTCACCACAATCGTTTCCTTCTTCAAATCCATGGCTGAATCAAACAAGCCAATCTGGTTGGCCGAATTTCCCTTACACTCCACCATATTGGCAAAATGGCCCATATCCTTCACAATGGACTCCCTCTACTTCACAAAGTTCACCCTGGCAGACAAGCTGGCAAAGACCGATGTATCACCCAGCTGGAACTATTCCGCTCCCTCAACCTACTCTGCCAGCCTTACAACAAAACCCCCAGTCTAACCTGAGACCGCAACTCCCAGCCCAACCCGATCCCAATCCAAATAACAGACAGGTCCAATCTATTCAAATCATAGAAACACCAGAAATAGGACCTGACCTGAGAGAGTGCAATGATCTTCAGTTAAGATCTGGACGTATAATTGAAACTGAGGGAGATAAAACAGTTCATATTGAAGATCAGTTACCCAGAGAACATCAGTCACAAAAAGAGGATGTAAATAAGCAACAAACTCATAATCAAGCAACCACATCCTCTCCTCCATTCCCAGAACGATTAGCCATACCTCGACCCATACAATATCCCGACTTTGACATTCTGGGAGAATTACAAAATCTGTACATAAAAATTCCATTCCTCCAAGCCATTCAAGACATTCCCATATACGCAAAAACTATCAAAGAATTGTGCATAAAGAAACCAAGGAGGAATATAACAAATAATCCAAGAGTCCAAGTAGTCGGTACTTTATCTGATCTATTGTCTGGAAGAGAAACACCCCTTAAATATGAAGACCTCGGGAATCCAATTATAACTGTTCAAATTTATGGTCAGACGCTGTCTAATGCCTTAGTTGATCTAGGGGCTGCAATTAATATTTTAACAACCACAACTTGCCAAAAGCTCGGCATTACATCTGTAGAACCCACCTCTACTCTGTTAGAATTGGCTGACCGATCCGTGGTTAGACCAGAGGGCACTCTACATGATGTCATGGTCTCTGTAGAATCCTGGGAGTATCCAACCGATTTCCTGATAATTAATCCAAAAACCCGACTTGATGGACATCCGCTAATTTTAGGTAGACCTTGGCTTGCCACTGTCGATGCCTACATTGGCTGCCGGCAAGGAAATATGACCATAACTAGAGGACCGAATAGCAAGAATTTAGTTCTATATCCTCCAGCGCAGCCAAGTGTCACAATAATCAAAACTAATAAGCACCCTGTATCATACCTTACTGATAACATCAGATCTCCATTAACTATACAAGAGGCACTTGATTTTAAAGACCAAACATAAGATGATGCCATTAATAATTTCATTAGTCAAACTGAATCTCGCACACAGTGTCACATGATAGAAGCAGCATTTGATAATGAATTGGAGGAAGATCCTCTGAAAGATACGCATGACCAAACGATACCTGTTACTTCTGTTGCAAATAGTAAAACTGTGGAAATTGCACCGGGAAAAACTTTAAACATCAATGCCAATCTCACACCTGAACAAGAAACAAAGCTCATCCATCTATTAACAAAGTATCAAGAAGCATTTGCATGGGACTACCCTGATATGAAAGGAATCGATCCCCAATTATGTACACACCACATTTATATAGAAAAAGATGCCAGACCTGTGTGTCAGCCGCAAAGGAGACTTAATCCTCATCTAAAAGATGTCGTAAAAACTGAACTTCAGAAACTTTTAGATGTTAATTTTATCTACCCTATTTCTGATAGTAAATGGGTCTCCCCGCTTGTGGTGGTACCAAAAAAGAACGGAAAATGGAGAATTTGTGTGGATTATAGGGAACTAAATAAGGCAACACAGAAAGATCACTTTCCTCTCCCATTCATAGACCAAGTATTAGATACTTTAGCAGGAAAGAAATTCTTTTCTTTCCTAGATGGCTTCAGTGGATACAATCAGATTCAGATTGCCCCTGAAGACCAGGATAAAACTACTTTTACTTGTCCATGGGGAACATTTGCCTATCGAGTTCTACCTTTTGGCCTATGTAATGCTTCTGCCACATTCCAAAGGGCTATCCTTAGCATTTTTGTAGATTTAATAAATGATGGACTTGAAGTTTACATGGATGACTTTACACCATATGGAGATGATTTTGATCCAGCTCTAGACACCCTAGAAAAAGTCCTACAACGCCGCATTGTTACCAGGCTTTGCTTAAGCCACGAAAAATGTTTCTTGATGATGACTGAAGGACTTATCCTAGGACATTATGTTTCAGCAGCCGGCATTCAGGTAGACCCGGCTAAAATCCAAATACTTTTGCTCATTCCCACTCCTACTACTCAAACAGAGGTACGCAGCTTTCTTGGATTTTCTGGTTACTATAGACGATTTATAGAGCATTATTCGCACATTGCTGCTCCTTTATATGCACTAACCGGTAACGTTGATTTTCTTTGGACAGAAAAATGTGACCATGCTTTCGAGGATTTAAAGAAGCTCGTATCCACAGCCCCAGTCCTTCGAGAACCAAACTGGGACCTACCGTTCCAGATATCATCTGATGCCTCAGATACAGCTATTGGCGCAGTCCTTGGGCAGGAAGAGGATAAAAAACCATATGCCATCTATTACATCAGCAAGAATTTATCCCCTGCTGAATTAAATTACACTGTTACTGAAAAAGAATTCCTAGCCGTAATACATGCTGTCAATAAATTTAGACATTATATTACAGGCTATCCTGTTATCTTATATACAGACCATTCTGCTATAAAATATTTAGCAAACAAGCCTGTCACAAATGCCAGAGTAACTCGATGGTTAATCTTATTGCAGGAATTCGACATCACAATCAAGGACCGGCCTGGCAAAGAAAACCTTGTAGCCGATTTTCTTTCGAGAATACCAAAATCAAGCGATGCAGCAGCAGTTGAAGATCAATTTCCGGATGAGCACCTGTTTGCTGTTGCCATTCAAACACCCTGGTATGCTGATGTTGCCAACTACCTCGCAGTAGGTAAACTACCAAAACATTTAACTCCTAATGAGCGCAAGCAAATTATTCAGAAAAGTTCTCGATTCTCGTGGATTGGGGGCTATTTGTTTCACACAGGAGCAGACATGCATATCAGGCGATGTGTTAGAGAGGATGAAATCTTTGACATCCTGAAAGCCTGTCACGATGGACCATGTGGGGGGCACTTCGCTGAGCGTAGAACTGGACATAAAGTATTGCAGACAGGATATTACTGGCCCACGATCTTCAAAGATGCGAAGAAGTTTGTCCAAGCCTGTGACAGCTGCCAGCGAGCAGGACGACCTGGTCAAGCTGATGAGATGCCTCTGAAACCACAGTTAGTCATCGAACCATTCGAGCAATGGGCTCTTGATTTCGTTGGACCCATCAACCCCTCATCAAATCAGAAAACATATATCTTGGTGGCAACAGAATATGTCACCAAATGGGTTGAGGCAGAAGCATTGCCAAGAGCCACAGAGGACTCTGTCATACAGTTCTTGTTCCATCTATTTGTGCGTTATGGCCTTCCTAGGGAAGTAATTACAGATGGAGGAACACAATTTGTTGGGCATAAATTAGCTGCAACACTCAACAATTATCACGTCCAGCATAAAATCACTACTCCATATCACCCACAGGCGAATGGGCAGGTAGAAAGTAGCAATAAGATAATAGAATCAATCCTAACGAAAACCATTGCGTCACATAGGCGTGATTGGGCTACCCGACTACCCGAAGCACTCTGGGCCTATAGAACCACATGGAGGAGCACCACCGGTTACTCACCTTATCAATTAGTGTTTGGAAAACAACCCATTTTTCCCATAGAATTCGAAATCCAAACATTACTGACAGCACAGGAAGTTGGCCTAGATCTAAGCGAGGCACAAATCAATCGACTATATCAGATCAATGAATTAGACGAAATTAGGCTCTCTGCACTACAAAATACAGCATTGATTCAACATCAGCGAGCTAAATGGCATGATGCGCTCATCAAAAACAAAGTCTTCCACGAGGGAGACTGGGCTCTGTTATACGACTCTCGGTTTCAGGACTTCCCTGGAAAACTTCAGACTCGATGGTTGGGACCATACGAAATCCAGAAGGTGCATGACAACGGAACCCTTACTCTAATCACCATTGACGGTTCTGGATATGCATTCAAAGTAAATGGCCACCGAGTCCGTCTCTATCGTAAACCACTCACTCGGGAATCCTTTTGCCAGCAGCTACGCAGAGACACTGATATGGAGATCTTAGGAGAGGAAGAGAAATCTTCCTCACCTGTAATTCATTAAGGGTTCATTTCTTTTTGCAATTTGTACATAAGTTCTTGTTTTTGAGTGATTCTTGTACATAAGTTTGAATTAAATATTTCCTTGTCATTTTTGCTGTCAAAGTTTGATTTTTGCCCTTCTAAAAATAGCATCTGCGTGTTTTTTTTATGATGTTGGTTTTGTTTGTTTTGCTGTTCCTTTTCAAAAGGAACAGCATTCGGATCTCTGCTGTTCCTTTTTCAAAGGAACGGCATTGTTACATTTTTCGCTGTTCCTTTTGGTTACCACTGTTCTTTTTCTTCAAAGAAACAGCGTTCTTTTATTGCTGTTGTTCCTTTTTCAAAGGAATGGCATTTTGAGTGTTTTTATAGTATTTTTATTTTTGCTGTTCCTTTTTCCCAAAGGAACGGCATTTGCATTTTTGCTGTTTTTTTTCTATCATCCGTCGTTGTTTCTTTTCCAAAGGAACACCACTCGCATACTTTTGCTCTCCTTGTGAAACAGCTTATTCCTTTTTGCTGATCTAAATTGAGGATGCTTCTTGCCCGTCTTCTTTCTAGTCTTTAAGATACAGCTATGTATTTGTGCAATGAAATATAAAATCACAACATACCGAAATCTGCAAACCATAAATCGCTATATCTATAAGGCTCTGCATTAGTAAGAGGACAAATGGAAGGACATACTTATTTCTTACCTTTTGTTGACATGGTTTTACTAATTTTTCCTGATTGGTTATCTTTATCATGCCGATTCCCTTAAACTTTTTTATTAGTACTTGGGAATAAGAGCAAAGAGTTTATATCTTCCTATTGAGATAATAAGACTTCTTCCACCATTCCTACTCTTAAGGAGTGTTGAACCACCCTTTGTGTATAAATAAGGAAAAGTATTCTATGAAAAAAGAAAAAATATGTGAACATGATATGTGAAGTGTCAAATGCAGGATAGGAGGTCTCATCGAGAGCCAGCCTACCATGATCATGAGGATGGAAGTGAAGTGGCATTCCCATTTTGGCCACCACACCAGGGATATGGTCCAAAAGGTATATCAAATAAACGAACCTTGGAACAGGAGGTCTCATCACGAGCCGGCCTGCCCACGTTTCGCTCCTTCCTCGTGAATGGCATTATGGTTAACTGGTCACCAAGCCAGCATAATGGTCTACATTTTGACATAACAACATTCCTAAGTATACACAAAGGATCATGGTTCCGAGGGTGAAAAACAACTCTGCCAAGGTTATGGACACTTGTTGGCAGCAGAGTACTGTTAATGGTATTGAAGTCACCTTGCTTACACCAATGGGTAAGATACTAATACTCTTTTGTTTCTTATATCCTAGGAACTAATCATATGTTATTTCCCGATTTATACATCGCATGAACATTTATCATTACCAATCATGGCAACGGAAGTGACCATGACCACTTGAGATTTGGCAAGTATGATACATGCCCTACCTATCAGCCTCATATCATAACACAGCAGCCTCTTATATAAATACGCGATCAATTCTCCGCCTCGATTTCGGTAATTCGTTGTCCTTTTCAACATAGCATAATTCCATATGCTGTTCCTTCCTGACTTGATTGCAGACCGGGTGCCGCTCCTTTATTTGCCGGCTGGGACAGCCTATCACATTGCGGGGGGGGGAGGTTAACCTCATCATTCCCTGTATTACGTGTCAACTCACCATTCGGGAAAGCTAGTATACGACGGTTTGGCATGGTTTAACGGCATGGCATTTCTATTTTTGTCACAAGTTGCTTTCTGTTGCACTGTTGCATACTCTGTGTTTTTTCGAAACCTTGCGATTATCATCCTCTCTGTGTTTCAAACAGAAAACGTAGTTGCCGTTCCATTTAGAATCTACAGTGAAACCATGGGAGGAAGGGCAATTCGAAGCGAGCCTCAACAGTTGACGATCTCCGCTGCTGCCCGGGAGATCCTGGAAAGAGCAGGATGGTTGAATTATTTCAATCGCCTACAGGAGTCTAATGAAACAGTAGCAATGGAATTTTTGCAGAACCTACAGGATGACCACTCCACAGTAAGAGGGAAGCGGATAGCGGTCACCGATGCCATAATTGCAGAAGTTTCAGGACTACCAGCCACCGGACCGGTATGGACATTAAAAAAGGAACGATTACAGAAGGTCATGGACATTTTCCAGGACGAAGGCCAGAATTTGACAATTAAGGGGAAGGGAGTTCTGCCAGCAACCCTAGGAGAACCCTGGACGGAGCTAGCAAGAACAGTACAGAGCTACATTACCTGCGAAGGAAGAAAAGACGTGGTAAGACCACGACATCTTAAACTTTTAGCTGTTCTAAAACAGAAATGCTCTGTGAATTTACCGGCACTCCTAAACTCATTACTGCATGATGCTGCACAAAGTATAAAAAAGGCACAGCACGTAGAGTCAGTCGTTAGTCACCATGGGTTGATACGACTAGTTGTTAGTTATGGTCTCACCCAGCAGCAGAGCAGCTGGGAAGAGCTGATTGCAATGATTGAGGGGGGATTGACAGCGCCATCCCCAAAACGTAGACATTCTATAAGCACACCAGAATGTCCGGCAAAACGCAGAGAATTAGTACAGCAGAAACATGTTGCTAGTACATCGGAACGACCAGAGATATATCAGGAATCGGCAAAGCGCAAGCATGCCATCGATCCACCCGAGCAACCAGAGGAACCCAGAAAATCAGCTCGGTTAGCTCGTATGAGAGGAAGCATAGATAAGCCCATAAAATCAGCCCGGTTAGCTCGGATACGAGGAAGGCTGGACAAGCTCCAGGAAAGCGCCAGCCAACCAGTGGTAATTGAGGACGAGCAATCCGAAGAGGGAAATGGGGTAGCAGCCAAGCATTCGGAAATCGAAGCAGAAGCTGAACAGGAGGAAGAAATGGGACAGCAGGAAGATAGCCCATTACAAGACCTACTGGGAGATGATGACTTGGCCGCAGTCCTAGCCAATATGAGTAAGTATGGTCAACCTTCTAGTTCAGAGGACCCTCACGACAAACCCCAAGAAGAAAACATGCCTGTTCATGATGAAGAGGAGGAAAATACTAAACGGGAACAATCTGTTCCCAGGTCACAAGAGGAAATTCTAGAGGGAGTAGGAGCAGAAACAGCAGTTGCTCAGGAAGAGACAGAACCAGTCGAGGTTCCTACCCCAGAACAGCCAGAGCAGAATAGTGAGGAAGAACCCCAAGAGGAAGATTTAGCAACTGGTCATGATCCAGTCCGCAGCAGACAGACTGTTGTTCCTTCGAATGAAACGCTGGAAATTAAGAAGTTGCGGATGGAACGGAGTAAATTGTTGAATACGATAACCCAGCTCAGACAACAAATTAGGATTCTGAAAAAGAACCAGAAGGTAAAGAGGAAAAAGAGGGCCAACAAACGGCCTGCTATCCAAAACCCTACTGAGAATCCAGCTGCCGTTCCAAATGATGCTGAGGAACAGACGGATGTTCGCGTTAAAACAGAAAAGGATGATATAAGGATCAGTGACAAGAAAATTCAGACAGAGGCACCACCCTCAGGGGTAATAAGGGTTCTGAACTCCAAACAGCATAATAAGAAAGTTCAGGTAAAACTCCCGGCCTCCACTGACTTATGGAAAAAAGATCCGAAGACAAAAACCTTGCATAAGATGGTGAAGCAAGCCCAGCAAGAAGCCGAACAACTTAGAGAGCAAACGGTTCCTCGAGAAAAATATGAAGAGTTACAGCAGCAACTAAGGGACGTCAGTCAATCCAAAAGCCAGGCCTTTGAAGGGTGGAAAAAGGAACAAGAGGAAGTTGCACAGGTAACCCGTAGACTAGATACTGTTATCAAACAGATGAATGACTTGTGTTCTTTATACAATGATGTTTTAGCATGTAGGGCCCCTGCTAAAAACTATGCTCTGTTTTTATTAGAATGGTATTTACAATTAAAAATAAAAGTTGTTAAAGCAGGCACCCCTATACAAATCAACACTGTCAATGACTTTATAGACTGCTGTAAACATTATGGAGTGAAAGTCCAGAGATTGTTGTGTGAAATTTATTTGCACGACCTTGTGTTAAGTCAGGAGACTGAATTAAACCCTGGCCCTTTCATTGGAGACATCCAATTCCAAGCATTCATTTCATTCGGGGTTAATCAGATTAAGTGGCTCAAAGCCTATGATACTTTCCAGGGTCAGGAAAATGGTCTAGATTTACGGGTTAGGGCTGAGCCTAGGAACCCAGTACAGTTGTGGAAAGCTCATAGAAATATTATAAGGGCTCCTGGTGCCATTGAAACATTAGGACCCATGCATGAGGCACTCATTCGAGAGAGTTTAGAATATTTTCTTTCCATCAAAGACTTGGCCATTAATGCAGCCAAATTTCGATACCAAATCTCTGATCCAAACATCCAGCTCAGGGAACCATTTAAGTATGAGAACTTTGAGTTAGCTGCCGACCGTTTGAACCTCTATGGCGAGAGCATTCTGAAAGCAGGGTCATCCTGGTTAGGATATAGATTTCGCACTCCAATTATTTGGCACCCTGCACCCGGATACCAGGCCCTGTATGAGATGCCTAAGGGGCAAACAGGTCAGTTCTTTGATTATCTAATCACTCATCATGGTTGTAGGCCTCCGAATGAGACTCCTTCTCCAACATATTCTCTCACTGCCTTGCATGTCAACTACAATGTTTTCATGAGGACATGAAACAAGGTAAGCAGGGGGGTGTGTGGAGTACTAAAAAGGTATGCTTTTGATGACTATTTCAGTGGCTTTTTAATAGAATTTGTGAACCTTTTTGTATCATGAATTTGGAAAGTAATAAGGAACTATAACAAAACATGTGAGAATTGATATGCAAGACTTAGCCACTGATAATGGTTATTTTCTGTACAGGAAAAGGAGAAAACGAGGAATTGCCGCTCCAAAGGAAAGGACAAAGTCGAGATAACTGCTGTCCCTCTGAACGAGAACCGAATGCAAACAAGGATAAATAGATTACAGCAAATCGGCTCGGAAAAGAAGGAGAAGACACCAGCTCGGCGCCAAAGAAAGGAAAGGATGAAGAATTAACAGTTTGGCGAATCCCTCAGGATCTTCGATCCTGAGGGATCGCTGCTTTATTTATCTTGTTACTTGGACATCTCCGCCGTCGTCTTTATATAAAGAGACAGCACTGTTATATACATATAGATATAGAGATGGAGGATACGCTTTTATGTAATTTTCTGTAAAACATCAGCTTTGATTATTAAGTTTCGTTGAGAACTGGTTCAATGTATTTTTGACCGATGCATTAATAAAAGCTTGGTGATTATTTCATCTCCGCGTCTGGATTAACTTCAAGCGGTGTATCCTTGGAGGCTAAGGGCCCGGCCCCGAAGGACACTTGCTTCTGTACCATTACGACTTTATTTCTGTGTGGTTTGTTTATTATTGTTATTTGGTAATTTGATATGCTTTATAAGTTCATATTACATGCTCTGTTAAAAGATTGAATCATTGAGGTTTTTACAGATAGAATCGTGTGTTGACTCCGCATCAAGTTATTAATCCTTTCAAGAGTTAATTGCATGTTCTTACTGTTTTATTACAGAGCTGTTATACTAAATGTTCGTGTTGTGTGCGTTTCTGATTTATCAGTACTGTTCCATAATTCATTAATCGTTATTGATGTTCCATTAATATGATTTGTGTGAATTGCCTTTAGAGTGAAAGAATGTTATTTGATTGCAAAGAGAGTATTTGAGTTAATATATTAAGTTTGATTACAACCCGCAGGACTTAGTTATTCAATTTCTGTTCCATTTTAGACTTGCTGTTCTATTCCAGAATTGCTGTTCAATCCTTTATTCGCTTTGCTGTTCCATTTACTTGCAGTTGTTGGTGTGGTGTGAGAGACGATCTAAGGCTGTAGTGAGCATTGGCAGTCACTGTCTAGCTCCCAGGCTCGTGGTCTATGCTCTAGTTTCCTTTCCATCAGTTTCCGAAGGGATGGGTTATCACTGCCGAACCCTTGACTGATAAGCTGTTGAGTTTTCTGAGTGTGTGATTTATTCTTTGAAGTAATTTAGTTACAGACAAGCATCCGTTTACTCTTGTATTTCTTAAGCATTGTACTACTAGCATTACTCTGACAAATGATAGCCTCGGATTGAGTCACTCTTTGTAATAACAAAACGCTCCCGGATTGACATATTAATGTGAGGTAATTAGAGGTGAAAGAGACCCTTTTTATAGCTCTACATTTTGGCGTCGTTGCCGGGGAAAGAGTGTAGCCATTTGTCTTTTTCAGAGTAGTGTACGAGCCTGCTAGGGAGGAGTTGGATCCTAAAAACGGAAGGTAAGAACCTACGTGCGGAGCATGTAAAAGACCTGCTCCACTATCCGCTTTCCTAACAGATTTGTTTTTGCTTTGTTTGAATAGAAGTTGGTAGTTCATTTTTTTTTTTTTTTTTTTTGAGGCATGACTATCGTCTCGACAAAATTTATTTTTTTTGTAAATTTTTCTTAGGAGGTCCATTTTAGACCTCAAAATTCCCCTATGATAATTTAAGACATACCTTTGTTTCTCGACAAACCGTCTTGTCATTCCCTTCTTGGTCATTAGTAATGTAAGTAGTGATATACCTGCAATACATATTCTCAAGCAAGACCATGTCATAAGAGAATAACTTAATTTTCTCAAGTTAGATCTTTTATGCAATCATGAGGTATGGAATTCTAAGATATCTAGGATTAAATTATTTTGACAACAAGATGTTTATTTTATATTTAGATTACTTTGTAAATCCTAGAGGGAGAGGATTATGATTATAATAGTATATTTCTGAACTTAGAATATATAGAAACAAGGATTATTCTTATATAGAAACCTTGTGATTTCATACCTTTAGTTTGTTTCATCAATACTTGGTTTCTTGTATTTTAGATCTTCAGGGAGACCTTTCTTCTTATTAGATTCGTAACTCTGTAAAATTCATAAGATAGAATTCAAATTTATTTAGTGATGGAATACACAAAATTGAGCTCATTGTATTATGGAAGCACCGAGATAGTGTTGATATTGAGATATAAGTGGCATAACTTGGAGTGTTTAGGCTGTAGCACCGAATCCTTTGTACTGAGGTATATCACATATCCATGTAACTGTAATTTCTGAATTTCTGTAATTTATTGTGAGCTTCTGTGGAGAAATCGAGACTTCCTCCATGTTACTGAGACCTTATCTCTGTACTAAGATCAATTTGATAAAATGAAATGGAATTCTTCTTAATGAACTATGATGACACCGAATCAATGATAATCTTCACTGTGATCATTATTTTGATCCAACCGACCTCTTCTCATTGTAATACTCCTTGTGACAAATCGTAATTTGTGTTACTGTGGTATATCATCAAAGGTGTGGTATTATTTGAGACCTTTTCAAATTATCGAGATTATGAGATTTGGCTGTGACACTAAAATGTATATATTATTTAAAGCATCGCAGTTATAACACTGAGACTTATACTACTGTGGTATCGCCAAAAGCAGTTGTTGTGAGTATGTAATAGAACTAAATTGAGGTAGTTTTGAGACTGTATAGTCATTGAAATTGAGGTAATACCGAGATCCTCTTTCTTGGAATTTCACTTTCTTAAGTTAGTCCTAATGATGCCTTTGAGTCCTTCATTGATCTTCAATACAAATGTACTCAACTGATCTTAAAACTTCCTTTGATCATAACCTCGCTCTGAAACCATGTTAGAGAAATGACATTCAATTATTTTCTCTTATCATGAAATTATATTTTGATTATTATTATGTGTTCTTGTGTTTTATTTTTCATCATCAAGACTAGTTCCAAACAATTAGAAGATGACACAATATGTAGATACACTACCAGGAAAAACCCCATTCTTTGGGGAAAAACCAATCAATTTTCTTTCTTCTATAGGTTTAAGATGATATGACTAAGGCCTTTAAAGTATAGGCTTCCTCCATCAATTCATCCCTTCTCCGTGTAAACACCAAGATCTCCACGACACCAAGATCTCTCTTGCTTGCACCCAAACTCCATCCTTATAATCTTGACTAAGGTTAAGATAACATCATAACACAGAGCATAAAATCACTTGAACATCATATGAGCATCACTAATAATCATCATGCATCACTTGTGGCATCAAACTTCATGACGGATATAACACCAAACTTGTAGCACCGAGTCTATGTGTAGTCAATGTAACATAGAACACTATGTCATCGAGCCATTGTATTGTACCTTATCCAAGTATAGAAATGAACCACATAGATAAATATGACTGCAAATACAATGAGCCATATTCACTGTAACTTCACCGAAACAAGGAGACTGTAACTTCACTGAAACTATGGACTCTTGTTCCTTCGTAAGCCTGTAAACTGATCCTTAATCGTTGAGAAGTTTGAACTCTTTCTCTGTAATTACCCAACAATAAAATTAGAGAGACTTGTCTAAATTTCTATGTCCTAAAATGTGAAATCACTGGGGTATTTATAGTAGTTGTCCCATATTAATAAGCCGACCTGTGTTGGATGAAAATATGTGCCCATATAATAGGCCAACATGCCTTTTAGTGAAGTTGACTTGTAGGAGATTGATGGAGGCTGACTTGTATATCACTTGAGGAATTTTATTAATTAATTTAAAGGCTACTTGATGAAGAATATTTTTATGAAGATGAGGATGATGACCTTGAAGAAGATGACTTGATGGAGAAGCCTTTTTGACAACCTAATGTTACATGATCTAAAAGACCAATAATTGGATCAATTTAAATCTGTAACAACTAACCTAGAAGTCCACGATTGGGACCTTAATGTAAATATGACCCAAGCATGAAACCCATGATTTAATAAGTATTTAATAATAAATTATTTTGACAAATACATTAATACTAAAGACCGAACCTAGTTATGTTCTTCAACACGTATCTACGCTATCGATGGGTTCTTTAGTTTGCAGAGCGATGGAGGATAACAACAACTGATGGGATTTAGGGAGATGGAGACCAAAAATAGAGGCGTGCTTCATGAGAGGAGCGATGATGGAACTTTCAATGAACATGGATGGGTAGTAACATACTTGGAGTACTTTTAAGGTATCCATCGATTGTGTACTGTTTTATTTATTTTGAACACTACTTTTATCTGTTGGTTGTTGTTATCAACACATTGTTATGTTGGAACCCCTAACTATAATTGACAACATGGATTAGATTCACTTGAAATATTGTTGAAAAATGCAGCAAGAAATTATCAATTTGATTTTACCTTGATTAAATTGAGAAAATTTGAATTTCCACATCAACAGACAACTTGGATGTAGTTAACTTGTGTGACATGGCTCGTGTCAGCCAATTTACTCAACAAATTTGAGTTGGAGGAGTTAGAGTTAAATTAAGCATGTGTTATTTCTAATTTGTAGCAATAAAAGGTATTTATCTCAAGTTGTTTTCAGTTAAGCTACTTATAATTTTTGGAGGAACTAGTGGAAGGTCAGTTGTGTAGTGGGAATAAAGTGAAATACCACAGATGGGACCTCATCTAAGGGCAAGGATGAAGAAAAAATTGCATTGGTTGGAAAGGGAAAGAAGGAAAAGGGAAGAAATCTCAAGCCAAACCAGAATCCATCCAAGGGGGAACGATGAAAAATTTGTTAAAAATTTAATGCTTCCATTGTCATGAATACAAGCACTATGCCATGAAGTGCACACATAAAAAGGAAAGAAATAATACCTTAGGAGGAGAAATAGGTAAAGCCTTGGCTTCATAGTTGGAGCTTGACTTTACCCTTATCACATTCATGTCAATCACAATGATGGGAACCATGTGGTACTTGGACTTAGGTGCATCGTTCCACATGACAAGTTGTAGAGTTTTTTAAGTGACCCAGAGGAGAAATATCTCCATATGCACATCAACCTATGGAACAAAGAAAGGTAAAACATGAATGGTATTGGTATAGTCACCTTTTAGAGGGATTCAAGCTCCCCTCAAAGTCTATGGGATGTCATGTTTATTATATTCCTAAAGAAAAATCTCATCTTTGTTGTGATTTTGGAAGGCCATGTTTATGATTTGATCTTTGGAAAAGGAAAAGCATTCTTGAGACACATAGCCATGGGGCAGGTGAAGCAGATCAAGGTTTGTGTGAAGAACCTGTATAAGCTAGATGTGGAAGATTATGAAGCATTAAACACTAAGGCAGAGAAAGTGCAGGGTCGCGATGTCCGTGAATTTTGGCACAAATTACTTGGCCATTTGCATCACGACACCTTGAATATTATACAAAAAATAGCCAAGATATTTTTCCTTGTAATTTTAATTTGAACTTATGGTTATTAATTGTACATACTGTTGACACATCATGAGGTCTAGCAGCACGAGGTATCCTACACCCAATTTCCCACTGTGGCTTCTTGATGTACTTTCTGAGGAAAAGAGTGATGGAAATTTCTCATCATAACTTTATTCTTCCCATATTTCCATCCTCCAACCCAAATGGGTGCCTCTGCCTCATAAAGTTTTGTATACAATGGTGCTTCACAGTAATTAACGAAGAAATTTGATAGGGAGAAAATGACCAAATTCTTAGGAAATTAACCATTATTTGCATAAGGACTGAAGGGTCCCTTGTTGTGGCTCCTTGTCCCATTTGGATCTGAATAAAGGCATGTAGTACTAAGTAGCTTAAAAAATATCTCTCCAATGCCTTAAGATATGAGACTATTGTAATATCATGATGTACACCAAATATGCCAAGAGAGTCTGGCTGATGTTTGAATGTATCTCTATGTGCAATCCCTACAATCATTGGTCACCTTGGTTCAAAATACTGCTACATGATTCATGCATGAGGGAAGGAATATTTTGTACCATCAGAAAAAAAGAATTTATTGATTATCTTAGAGAAGATATCAGAACAACAACATAGTACGAGACATGGTTTTTCTTTTAGATAGAAATTTTTTTCAACACACTTAAAGTACATAGTATTCAACTACCAGAGAAATCCATCTATAAGGAAATACCTCAATTCCTTGGGTCAATTTGTAATCCTGAAGATGAGAGAGTCCCTAGCATGTATGGACCTCCTTTATTTCCATGCTATAATATCAAGCCATCTCATACAAAATCCCATTTTTCACCAAGCCCGCAACATTTGTATTACTCAATTGACAATGATAATTATGGATATCCTAAAAAATTGTAAGGAAGCATGGTGGGTTTTATTTCATGTCTAGTCACTTGACAATGAGTGTGACCAGTACCATGGGATTTTGATAAAATATCTACTATGTAAATCTTAGGAGAGATTTTTAGGACAATTTATATGAATAAGTGGAGGGGTTTGTCCTTCAAAGTAAAATCTTAGGTTAACTTTCTGGATGAATAAATGAAACTCAAAGCACTTCTCTGACTTTTGGAGGGATTTGACCCACATTTCAGAGAATCTAAGGAAAAATTTAGATGTGAGATATGTGGTTTGTACAATTTATGAAAACATGTCATATTTCGAGAAGATCCTTGAATCTCTCTTGAAATCCTATAAATAAGGAAAATGTATTGCCATTTGGGCATTCGAGTTAGTGTTGTTATTCTTAGCTCTCTCTCTATCTCTCTCTAAAGATTTTTTTCATTATGTCTTTAGGCTGATTTTGATAAGCCTATGCATGTGAATTTTGATACATATGTGAAACTAAAGTAGTAGGACTCCGAGGGAGTATTGGGTTTGTTTGTGGCTTTGTTAAGGTCGATCCACACCTTTGAGAAAAGTCTGTAATATGTAAATGGTATGCGAGCCAAAGTTGTGTAAATACTATATTGTAATAGGAAAAGTCTACAACGAGCCAAGAAACCATCAACCTCTGAACAATGTTAGCTTCAACTTTCCTGTTTTCAGTGTGGTTGATAAATGATCTTAAAGTAAATCTCTGCATTTATAATGTATTTGATGTAATACGTAGATGTGATGTTTTATACTCAAAATAAAATTTATATTTTTGAAAAATTTAATAGGTCTCGATTGTTAAGTAAATACAAAATTAAACAAATTTATAATAAATACTTATTTAAGTAGCAACAAAGAAATCATTCCCTTTCAGATCTTGTGGTTTTTCATGAGGATGACTCACTTGAAAAGACGTGTTTGGAGCTCCAAGGCTAGTTAATCTCCATCGGTGATAAATGCACATACGATCCAAATGTGAGCACTCAAATCTATTCTGGCACTATCGGAGGCTTCAGAATGGGCACCTGCAAGTCGAGCTTGCCTCTACAAGGAAGGAATCCTCCTTCCAAGGATGCTTGAAACACCGACATTGGAGCCGAATGATGCACCTCATCCCGTTGATACACCACATACGGTTTCTTTCCTACAATTTCTTTCCACATGCGTGCGATTCTCACCCTCAATGACTCTAGGATGCTTTCCCAACCCATCAAATTTACCGATTCGAGATGTCGGGTGATTTCTCTATTGTGGTGGGTCATTCTTCTACTAGTTCGATAGTGATAAATGAAGTCATGATTATGTATCATGCAATCGTGCGCCATTGTTGTTGCTTTTCATAGAAGTTGTCCAACCTTTTTAGCCAATAATTGATAACTAAATCCTTCATATTACTATTGGTTTGAGCTAAAATGAGAATTCCTCTCAACCTATTCAATGCCCGACAATACTGCTCAATCTGGTACATAATAGGCTCAATTATCATTACAATATCTCTTAGAGAATTAAATCCCTCCTTGAAGCAAAGTGCACTTCTAACATGATGGAAAATTTGGTGGATATCAACGTCAATGCTCATGCCAATAAATCCAGAGACGAAGCCAGGATCATAAGGCCACATGATGTGATTTTGTGAGTAACACAGATTTGGAGTCCAAAGGGGGATTTCTCACATGGCATCCCTCCCTTGTGTGTTTGACGCATGTAGTCTATAAAAAATAAAAAATGTGTCACTTTGTAGTACAATGCGGAACATACTTACTATGCTAAGGTTGTTTTATGGTGCCTTTTTTGGAATGGATAGATTTTCACTAATACGTGCTTTGATAGGAAATCATTTCACCATTGATAGCTAACTTCTCCTGCTTCTCTTATGTTTTTTGTATTTGAATTTGTAGATTTCCTAATTATGTGGCTTGGTTAACAAATATATCAAGGATAACACTCTAAAGTTCACCCATAGTTTTAGTTAACAAGATTATAATGTCAAAATTTGCAATGATCCAATAATAAATATTAAAAGTGTTGTGAAACTAGCTCCAAAATAGAAGAAAGGAGATATCAACGCCTTAGAAACAATATGTGGGTTACATGGGTACAAAAATAACAATAAGGGGGGCTACAATAACATAATAAGGGACTACGCTATTAATATAGGGACTTAACTTGCCCCTCTCCTTCAAACAAGTGTTGTCCTCAATGCTTGATTATTTCTTGATGTTTCTGTATAAAATTCTCATCCTCTCATGTGGAATATTCTACAGGAAAGTTCTTCCACTTGCTGAGATACTCCAAAATTGATCGTACTTGTCGAGTTATTTTTTCTGTGACTGCTTCAGAACTTCTTTCGATGTGGTGTTGATCTTCCTATTGTTTCATTAGATTCTACACCAAAGTTAGGTCATCCGTTGAGAGTTGGAGAGCTTGCTGTTGATGCTCGATGTGATCTTCTACTAATTTATCATCCATACTAGATATTATTTGATCCTTCAAACCATCCAAATTAGCCTCCATTTCTTCTTTTAAACCATCTATTTCATCTTCGGTTGCTCTTCGTAAGATCGAAATTTGTTGCACTTGGTACCGTAATTTTGATATCTTAGACTACAATTCTTCCTCTTCATGCATCATAGTATAACATTTTGAGGGCTTAATGGGTATGGAATTATTTTTTTGAGGAATTATAAAACCCAGTACTTATAAAAATTATAAAATATGCCCTTGAAATCACTTAAAACTACTTTTTCAAAAAAACGTTATGCAATTTTAAAAACCAAATACACACCTTTTTCTTGCTTTTGAGAAGCTCGATATTGAAATTGAATTATCTATGTGATTTTGAATCCTCAATAACTCAAATTTGGCCCTGAAGTAGCCCTTTGAATATAATTTTGAATGCCACAGGTCTAACCTGATTTGTACTCTTCCAAAAAAAGTTATGTCCAATCTCCCACAATGACCTAATTATGGACTAGTTCAATAGAGCAAACTTGTATGACTTGCCACGTGTCACAGTTTCCTCCTTCGTCTCTGAAATTTATAAATAGGAAACTACAGTTCTTGCACTTGTAGTCACTTTTTATAGAATCTCAATCCAATGCTCACAGAGAGAGAGTTATGACGTTTTTCCCATGGTCACCTCTTTGAGATGAAATTCAGGAGCTTGAAAAAATCTTACGTTCCACAGATCCTATCTAAAAAAATATTTCGAACCAAGATCTGAAATTTTTATAGGAGGTTATTTAGGGTTTAAGCTTTGCTCTGGGAAATTTAAGATTTTGAAACCTTGTAGAAAATTTTTTATAGCGATAATTCCGCGATGACCTGTTTAGGTTAAATTCAGGAGCCTGCAAAAAGACCTAACTTCCACAGATCATATCTCCACACATATTTTGAAAGAAGATCTGAAATTTTTCGGAGCTGTTCCTAAGGATTTTGGCTTGGCACTCTAAACATTTCAGCTTCTAAACCCTCGTAGAAAAAATGATATAGCGAAAATTCCACAATGACCTGTTTGGAGTAGCGAAACCCTAGAATCCAAAGCTCTAATACCAAATGTTGTGAAACTAGCTCCAAAAATAGAAGAAAAAAGATATCAACGCCTTATAAATAAGCCACTTCGAGGGGGAAACCTCCAATACATTACATGAATGAACAATTCTTGGATGATACAAATGACAAACTCTTTTCTGTATATAGGTCCATGTACACAATGGGACCCAGCGCCTACTAATAAATAATAATGTGGACAACAATAAGAAATAATGCAGTGGGTTGGTGTGGGCACAACAAAATAAAAAATAAGGGGATACCAATATACATATACACCATAGGGACTTAACAAAAATACCAAGATACAAAATGTTACCATAGAAAATATAACACTGTAAAGCTTTAAACTAAGTCAAGAAATAACAATACTGAGAAATTCCAATATAATTTCTTGAGATAATGGAACCGCTTCAGCATTCAAGAAAAATTATAATAGAATTGTACGATGCCAAATGTAAGACATTTTTTTATATTCTAAGTGTACTATGTGATCATAAAATGTAGAAATGAGAATCATGCAAATGAGATGCGAAGGGGCAATGATGAAACTTTGAAAGATAACATGTGTCTTGAGTTATTTAGGTTTAATAATGCGTCCAAGGAATTTATCATTACCATAGCATATTTATAACACACGATGTTATTTCAATCATCAAAGAAAATATTAAACTCATTAGTAACAATGGAATCCTGGATGTGGAATGTAAGCAGTGGGTGGTGAACTTAGTATGCAAATGCTATTTATAACATATGATGTTATTTCAACCATCAAAGCAAAAATTAAACTCATGAATAACAATGGACTCCTTGACATCGAATGTAAGCAGTGGGTGGTGATCCTTGTATGCAGATGTAAGGTTATATATGAGAAGAATTCTTGCACAAGTGGGTGTTGATATTAGTATGAAAATGTAAGCTTATATATGAGAAGCATTCTTGCACCTTTTGGTTAAGAAATATCTATTTATCCTATATATAGTACATCTTTGGATTAAGAAATTTATTTTATATTCATTACACCTTTAGGTTTCAAGGTATATTTCATATGCACTAATCAAGGGTTTCAAGGGTTTTGTTTATTTTTCTATGCGCTAATAAAAACCAAAAGTCAGATCACAACTAAAACAAAAAAGAGGAGGGAAAATAGAAGTGTGCAGCATAAGCCCACCTCGAAGGTGGATGAGAAGGTGGGAGAGCACAATTTTACAGGGTTGTTCGAAGCTGTTGTTATCGACAATCATATAGGTATGTAAAGAGCTATGCTTTCATTATTTTCACTTAATTTTAGCATGATTTTATTATTATTATCATCTTATTTATTTATTCTTTTCCACGGTTCCAGGGGTTTGAGCATCAGTTTTTGACCTATTGAATTCTTTTTTTTTTAAATATCTATATGTTCTCTCTTCAAAAGCATGATATTTTCTCTCTCCACGCTTCTTGTTCTATAATTTATGAATTTATCTGTTTGTGTGGTATCTTTCGCGGAATTTATACTTGTTCCAGAAAATTGATTGGATCGCAACAAATTCATTTCAGTTATAAAATAATATGGATAAAATTTCATGTCATTAGGCTCTATCTGATATAAAAACACTGCCCTGCATATTAGTTTTCTTTTTTTTAAAGAAATGATCATATTGTATCAGGAAAATAAGAATATAAACATAACACACGTTGGCCAATATAGCAGAACAATTTCAAAAGGGAAAAAATAAAAGGGCTTTCAGGTATCTGTGACATTAAGCAGTTTTAGTAAAACAACTATAGAATCTAAGTTCGACTGCCAACAAAATTAGGGAAAAAGGAAACTATTAGAGATCCTTAATGAATACTGGAAGTGTCAAGCACCTAACACATATCAATAGATGGGATAGTATTCATTAATGTAATGGAAAATTTTGTGTCTTGCCAGACTCAAAGGTCATGATGGCCTCGTTGTTTCACAACGTTGAACATTTTGCACTTTGAGGGGAACCCTTGCTTCACCAATCTATCAAGGTTCCATGCTGGTAGGGGAATAAAAAACTGTTATCACCAACCTTGTTTTACCTACTTTTCAATGCTCCCTTGCTAGTGAAAAAATCTCTAAATATTTTTGGAAACATCGAAAAAAGGGGAAAACCCCCAAAAAACAGTAAATTATATTTTCACGCTGTCAAATAGGCAATTATGGTAATAGTGCATGATAGTGAGAATAGAAGCCTAGTGGAAGGCTTAAATCTTTAGTGAACTAATTAATGTATTAACGGCCTCATTAGCAAGCTGCTAAATATGGAAAATATACAAAGCACAATAAAACTTCATGCATAAGAGCATTGAGGAAATAGTTCGGATAGTGCGAGGCACTAAATCACAAACAAATAACCCCACAAATTCCCATGGATATAAATCATGAAAAAACTACTAGTACATACCAAAACTGTTACCATAGGAAATATTGGAAGCTCGCTAAGAAACGTAGCCCTATCATGGCACATAGAGAATAGCTTAGATTAACTTCATAATGGAAAAATTCAACTTCTTACTCACATTTTTGAAATTGGGTCAATTAACTTGGAGGTAAACTTCCATAATCTAAAAACTCTAGCTCTTGTAATCACTATTGCCAACACTGACCCATGGAGACACTGATCTCATACTCGCCCAAAAAAATTGTTGGAAGGGTTGTTCCCATGCTAACATAGATGGATGGCATTGCTTCCCTTTTCATGCAGCGGTGTAGGGGAAAAAGCAACCTTCTTCCATAAAATGCAAAGAGTTGCATTGCGCTCTCCAAAAATGAGAAAACATCAAGAACATCCAATTTGCATGATGTTGGACTCCATAATCCTTTCCTGCAGTAGACAGAATCTATTGATCACATTAGCCTTGGTATTTGTTACCATATAAAAAAAGGTTCAAGTTGCACTTATCACCAGAGAGAGCTTTTCATGTCAGGTTATGCTCACAAAAGGATATGCTATCATGGAAGAAGCATTTCCTTCCACAATTGCATCCTTCTACTTGTAGTACACTTAAATACTTTCATGTGCACCCAATGCTCAAATGTCATTAGGGCACATGTTTCCTCTTCAATATGGTAAACCTTGGCTATTACATTTCTATGAAGCCAAATTATTGGAGTTGAGGTTGTGTAAGATTCACCAGAAAATAATTTAGTTGTATAGTAGTCCCATTGATTGTATTCTTTGTTGTTTGAATTTTGGAAAACTAAATATCTATGAATATGTCTGTTAGATGTATGTTTAAATTGGATCTCCTCTAATGAATTTTGATATACTTCCATTAATTTTCCAAATTTTTTGGTTTATTATTCTCCTTTTTATTTATTGCATTGCGAGGGAAACTTAACTAGCCAATGCACTCTCAAATTTTCTTCTTCACAAGCAGAACCCAAGTTCCTTTTTTTACCCCCCACTTATAAGGACAACTAGTGGATATTTTATTTGATGATATGCATCATAGAGAATGGTGGTCATGATGACATTTAGAATTATCTAGACAGCTGCCGAAAGATGCCTCTTACCTCAGCACACATGGGGTACATTTTTCCATTGCTTAATATCAAGTGTTTATGCCAAATGTATTTGATATGAAATTAGGGATTTTCGGTTGAATTAGATAATGAATCATGATGCTTGGAATTTATGCCTTGTTCTTTCTTTTACCTTGGCATTTATCATCAATCTCCTAGTTAAGTGTTTCCACTCTTCGATATAAGGGTACTACTGGGGAATTCTGATAAGGGTAATGTGCCCACACCCTTTCCCATACATAACATGCTCCCTCTATCCCTTTTCTATTGTACTTCATTTTGGGTTGGATATTACATGTCCCCCAAAAATTTCCATGCTTCATAGTCCCATAAGAAGGCGATTGGATGCTTGAGGTTGATGCAGTTTTATTAAAACAATTGACCAAATATATGGTGGCTTACTAGAGAACACTCGATTCCATGAATTATAAATATTTAGGATCCTTGATATAGGACTTAAATTATGGGAGGTCCCAAGGGGTTTGGATTAGATTCCTCTATTTTTGAATGAACTTACTCGAAGGCCATTTGGTCGTAATTTCATATATATAAAAAAATAAAAATAAATAAATATATATATATATAGGGGAATTTTTGCTCATTTTTCTGCGGTGCTGGCTCTGTGGTGCGCTCCCCCATGGGGGTTCTCCCCTTACTCTGATGTGATTTTCTTCTGCTCTATGTCTGGGTTGGGTAGTTCTGATTGGGTTTAGGGTTGGGATATTTTTGCACAACTCTCCTTCCCTAATCTCCTCCTTCCCACATCATTCTTTTTCGTGCCATGGTAGGCGAAGAGCGAGACCTCTCTCTCAGTCCGAAGAGTGGAACTGTACTTCCTGGATTGTAGTTCCCCTAACTACTCTAGGCCAAGATACACGAAAATATGGAAAAAGAAGTCTTCCTCTATCAACATGATGCCCTCCTCCTCAGAGCTCCCTTCCACTTTGGCTCCTCCCTCAGAACCGACGATTCCCGTGAAGCTCATCCTCCTCAAGTCTGTCATCCGAAGGTGCTCTCTCCCTCTATCATAGGTAATTCTTCTACTATTTATCCTTCTCATACTTTTTTTCCTCCTTCTTCTCATTTGGTTAAATCCCTGGATTGTTCCTTAATCTCTCCCGATTCCCTTTTAGCTCCCTCCCCTAGATGTGAGAATGATAATCCTTTGGTCCCTGTGCCCTCCCCCTCTGCGCCCGTTATGTCTTCTCCTCCTCGAATTTATCCCTCTCTCGACCCCCATTCCCCTGTTCTTTCCTCCCCTCACCCATATAAGGCAAAGCTGCACTCTTGTGTCCCCTCTCGAATTAGCCCCTATCATGCTGTCAAAGGAGGGTTGGCCATTGAGCCTCCACCTAAAATCATCCTTGGATGTAAATCGGCTTTATCAAAAGCTCAGTCTCAAGCCTCTTTGGATGTTCATTCTGGAAAATAGAATACTATCTTAAGGGAACTTAGAGCATCGAATGCCCCTAAGAAGGGTTCGAGATGATCATCCTTTCCTTTAACATTAGGGGTCTTAGGGGTGCCTCTGCTCAGCTAGCCCTCAAACGCTTATGCCAAAATGTCTCTCTGGATGTTATATTTATTCAAGAAATTAAATTATCAGGAGCTCGGGTTCAGGAGATATTACCCCCTTGGCTTAAGGACTGGTCTTTCTTCTATATTGATGCTTCAGGGCTGGCCAAAGGTCTTATCACCATTATTTTCCCCTCCATCTCTATTTGGTCCTCTTCCCTTTCCGCGTCTTACATCAATACTTCCATTTTTTATCCCAAATCAGATAGCTCTTTCTCACTACTCAATGTGTATGGGCCCTTTTTGAACAAGAGGATTTTTTTGGATTCATTATTTTCTGATATTCGTGGCTTTCCTAATATTATTATTAGAGGTGATTTAAATTTTACTCTGGGGTCCTTCTGCTAGACCCGATCCCCTAGGTCCTTTTCTCAATTCTCAGATTACATCTCTTGGTCTTATGGTTGTTCTTCCTCTAAAGTTAGAGCCTACTTGGAGAAATAACCGAAATATGGATGAAGCAATTGCAAAACGTCTTGACCATTTGTCATTTCGGATTCCCTTATGTCTTTGAAATTTCGTATAAGTTCCTGTGTGGAGTTTGGTGGGCTTTTCGATCACCGTCCTATTGTTTTATCCCTCTTTATTCCTGAAACAAAGCCCCCTCCTCCCTTGAAATTAAATCCTTCATGGCTGTTGGAGGCTGATTATAGAGCTCTGGTTTATTCAAATTGGTCCCACTTTGAACCCTCCTCACAAATTCCTTTCATGCAATTATGGGCTAATAATATTTCAAGAATCAAAAGGGTCACTAAAATTTGGGCTCGAGAATAGAGAGCTAATCAACTATCTGCCCTTAAGCCTACGGAAGCAGAGATTTCATAACTTTTTAAAAATAATTCCTCAGGTGTTCTATCTAAGTGTGAATCAGATTCATAAAAGCTTTGGAAAAGAAGCGTCAAGATCTACTAAATAAGGAGAAAAATTATGGCGGTTGAAAAGCAGGGCTCTTTGGATCAAGGAAGGGGACAACAACACAATTTTTTTTCATCAATATGCTACTCATCGTAAAAACAAAAACTCCATCTTCGAAATCAAATCTCCTACCAGTGATTTGGCCCATACATTTGAAGAGAAATCTATTTCCGGTGTTTCTTATTTTAAAAATTTGTTTAAAGCTCCGGAAGGATGCCCCATTCAGGAGACATTACAAGTTTTACAATTATTTCCTCGGATGATTACAAATGAGATGAATGAATCCCTCATAAAAGAAGTTGATGAGAAAGAGCTAGATTTTATTCTCAAAATTTTTCAAAAAGGAAAAAGTCCTGGACCCAATGGTTTTTACAATTGAATTTTATCTCGGATTCTATGATTTAATTAAGGATGATTTTCTCTTAGTTATAAGAGAATCTCAGAATCTGGAAATGTCCCGAGCACTATCAACTCAACCTTCATTTCTATGATTCCTAAATCATCTTTTCCCACTTCTTTTGACGATTTCTGGTCAATTTCTTGTTGCAATCTGATATACAAGATTATTTCAAAAATCGTTACCCAACGTCTCAGGCATATTTTAAGCTCCATCATCTCAGAGGAAAAAATTTATTTTCTTCTTAAAAGACAAATTCATGACGTTGTCTCTTTGGCTCGGGAAGATCTTCATTCTGTCCATCTACACAAAAAACCTTTCGTCGCTTTAAAATTGGATCTGTCCAAAGACTATGATAGAGTGAATTGTACTTTCATAAGACTTTTGTTTATTCATATTGGTCTAGCTATCGAAGTTTTCGAATGGATTATGGGATGCATCCAATAAACATCATTTGTTGTTCTCATTAATGGATCTCCTTCTTCCTTTTCTCATGCCTCCCGGGGTCTCCGTCAAGGCTGCCCCCTCTCTCCCTTTTTGTTCCTTCTTGTCACTGAAGCTTTAAGTCATTTATGTTATTAGGAAAAAGAAAGAGGGGACCTCAAATGCATTCACATCGCTGTTATTGAATCATTAACTCATATCCTTTTTGTTGATGATATCCTCCTTTTTTGTGAGGCCTCTGTTAAAAATGCCCTTTCCCTTCAGAAAATTATTTCTCTCTTTCAATCTACTACCGGATTGATGATAAACATCGACAACTTGCATGATTCACAATAACATTCAAAATCATATCTTATCTCAAATAAAGCTCTCTCTCCCTTTATCCTTTGTTGAATGGCATTCAGGTTTCAAATATTTGGGTTTTTCATTGAAACCAAATTCTTATTCGTTCAAATATTGGTTGTGGCTTTACCAAAAAGTGGAAAAGCATATTCAACATTGGGCAAACCGTTTTCTTTCTAGAGGAGGTCAGCTGGTGCTTCTAAAAGTAGTTCTCCAAAGTATTCCTGTATATTGGGCCACCATTGCTTCAATCCCTAAAGCGATTCTCCACAAAATTCACAAATTGTGTTTTTCCTTTCTTTGGACTACTGGTAAAAAAATGAAGGGGATTCCCCTAGTTAAGTGGACATTGCTCGCTCTTCCAAAATATCTGGGTGGATGGGGGATTAAAAATATTCCTCTTTTTTGTCTCTCCCTTGCTGCCAAATATTTATGGAGATTGACAGAGTACCCAAACTCCCTATGGGGATGGATCATGCGAGCTAAATATATCCCTGCACATTCCCTGGTCTCCTGGTTCAGATCTCCAAATAAGTCTTACAAAAATGCCTCTATTGGTTGGAAATCTTTGGTCATGGCTTTTCCCCTTATTGGTCAATGGACAGCATGAAAAATTGGAGATGGGAAACAAGTTCTCATTGGATAGGGCCCATGGGTTGGAGCAGGTGATGCTTTCCTCTTCTCACAAGATTTAATTTCGGAGCTGCACAAATTAAACATCTACACTATAGATGATGAAACATCATCTTCTCCTCAAGTTGGGGGTTCCATGGGTTGGAAGAATGCCTCATTTTTGGGGCTAACTGGTTCTTGTGCTTTAGAATGGGAATCCTTCATTTATTTACTGGTGAAAAATTGTATTCTCTTAGACTCTAAGGAAAAATATTCATTGCTATGGTCTCAAAATTCTACAAATGGTTCCTATTCTGCAAAACTGGGTTATAAGGTTGCTATACAATCTTCCTTCTCAGGAATAGTTCCTTCTTGGATATCTCCCTTGTGGAAATCTCCTGGTCCCAAAAAATCCAAGTTGGTCCTCTGTTGCTTCTAAAAAACAAAATATTAACTTGGGATAACCTTCGACACCGAGGATGGAAAGGTCCTAGTAGATGTCCTTTATGTGCCATAGATGCCAAATCTGTTTCTGATTTACTCTTCCATTGTTCATATGCAGAGCCAGTTTGGAAAAAAGCCTTCTCCTCCTTCACTTTGGTCCATCAGCCTCCTGTAGATTCATATGAACAGAGATTTTCTCAGTGGTGGAATGATCATGGGGTAAGCTCTTTCTCAACTTTCCCTGCTTTTTTTTCATATGGAATTTGGTGGGCTAGAAATATGGCCATTTTCAATGACAAACACATCCCTATTGAGCTGACTGTGGCAATGATTGTTTAGTGGGTTTCTAAACACAAGTGCCCTCAAAAGTCAATAAAGGTGCGCACTATAGTCCCTCCTTCTATTACTAAAAGTACCCCTTGGGCTTTCTTCGATGGGGAAAGTCAAGGTATGCCTCCTTTGACAGGTGCAGGGGCTATTATTCATCTATCTATAAATTCCAAACTCAACATATTATATGCTCCTGGTCATGGTTCGAATAATAAAGTTGAACTCACTGCTCTCTGGATGGTTCTTTATGTGGCTAAGTTAAAAAATATCAGGGACATTTACTATTTGGGTGACTCCAAATTTGTAATAGACTAGGCACAAGAAGAGACTCAGATACACTCACCTCATCTTCAAGCCATTACATGCAGTATTAAAAAACTCATGGATGATTTTCAAAACCTCTCTTTTTGTCACATCTTCCGGGAATTGAATATGGAAGCAGATGCATTGTCGAAAACAACCCTCACTCCACCTCCCGGTTTGCTGAAGATATCAAACTGCTCTTCAAATAATGAAGAGACCTACAAGATTTAACTTTATGTATTTAGAATAAGTCAAGAAATCCTATGCAGTTGTGCAGCCCAACAGTAAGCTTTTTCTAGCATATTTTCTTTTGTCATGGACGATTTAATGCTGACAGCTGATGAAAAATCAATTTTGTGCTTTATCAGGATCATATGAGGATGAATCTGAGTCATAAAAGAAGCCAACATTAAAGACATATAGTAAATTAAATATTTTTGTGGTATAAGGAAGATTTTGTCTTCTCCCTCTGATTTAAAAAAATACCGAAATGCACATCTCTAAGAGCCTATTGTAAAAACCTCTCTTGAAGTGGCCGGTCTATTATTTTATTCAATAAAATAAAGAATTTTTTTTCCCAGGGAATATATATATATATATATATATATATATTGTTCAAGAAAAAAAGAGAGATGCATATACATTATAGTAATAATGTCAGATGGGTGTTACATTCTTCGTCGGCAATTAAGGGTAGATTTTGCATTTGCAGATATAGTTTCACTCTTAGAGTGTATAATAATGTGAGAGGGTTGTTACATTTTTCGTCAAGAATTAAAGGTATATTTTTCATTTGTAGATGTAATTTCATTGTCAAAGGCATTCTGATGGCTCCCAAAAAGAAGAGCCGCTACATAGAACCATTTCCAAATGGTTGAGTACATATAGTATTCAACCATGACAAGATGGAATTATGTGGGTTGAATTAGACTCCATAAGCATTTTGGCCCACCAGTGAAACTTGACTAGTGACTTGGAAGAAACTGGCCAGTCAACCCACCCATGATAATATTAATATATATATATATATATATATATATATATATATATATATATATATATATATATATATTATACATGTAATTTATTTAGTGTCTTTGAGTTAAATTTATCATTTATTTTCCCATACTAGCTAAAATAATGTGTAATCTCTTAGGAGTTGTTAAAATCTATTTTATGCACCTCAACATCTATTAGAAAAGGATTTTATTTGGTTGGTTCCAAAAGCCTTTTGGAAATCTTGGTTGAAGGTGCCTCAGTGCCCACTAGATCTGTCTGCTGAAGATGTGGATGATGCACTACATGCCTGTGGGCCATCAACCTCTTAATATGTGCCTCTCCCGCCATTCGAGGCCAAATGGAAGAAAATTATGATAGAGGATAAATACTAGATGAAGGGCCAATCCACGGTGTGTCTCTCCATCTGAGTGGGATGGCTTGATAGTTTTGTCTAAGGGTGGAGGGATGCCTTCTGGAAGGGTGTTCTCTATACTGGGATCTGTGTTGGCAGCGCTGTGAGGGTCCTATTGGGGAAGGGGGCCGTAGGAGGCCCCTCTACTGGAATGGTGTTTCTGAATGATGTCCTGTTGATGTTCCTATTAGCTGGTAGGACTGAAACAAGGATGTAGTCATTTAAGTGTAGCTTGGAACTAGGTGGGGGGTGGGGGTGGGGTTGGGCGTGTGGAAGGTGATGATTTTCTTAAACATGGATGTATGGAGTCATTAATATGTGGCATGACTAAGGAGATAATATTGAATTTTTTAAAGGACCTTAGGATAGAAGTTATAAAATGAAAGTATGCAGCATGTAGCTGACATTAATTTAAAGTGACAAATAAACAAAGTTGTGCATTTACTATTTATTTTGCAAACCTTGCCACTTCAAAGTGGCTTTAATTACTAGATAGTACAAGCTTGGATCTCGTGGGGTTAATGTTACTTTTAAAAATTAAGGGCGCTAGTATATTTTCGGGTTAAGTTTTATTATGCTTGCTGTGACTTGATTCTGAATTTGTAATTTGATTTATTACTGTCGTTTGTAGTTTATTGCAACTTGTGGATTTCACAAAAAAATTGAATTTCTTTCTTTGTCATACACACAACATGCTAAAGACATTAGACAAGTAAGACAAATGATATAAGAACTACATTCTTGATGTTGTTCTAAACTTGTGCTATTACTTATAGGTATTATAATGGAATCCTAAGGCCTCATCAATACTGTAAATGATACTTTGGTATCTTAGTGGGGAACTATGTCTTCCCTGTGATTGAATATGAGTATCCATATTAAATAAAGTATAAATCTGTATTAATTTTGGTGTTATTGTGTGTTGGTATTTTTAGTTAGTTGGGCCTATAATTATGCCTGGATTATTTAATATGTGCTGCAGACTTAGGTGAGATTGATATAACATGTAGTAATATGTTAATTGGGTCTTGCACTCTCTTCCCACTGTTCAAAATTCTCCCTTCAAGAAAACATTTCTTTGGCACCAATAGTATAAGGGCCTACCTTACCTTGCTCCATTTGTTTAAAATTATACCTCAAAAAAGTATGTGTATCAGCCATAATTTATGGTGGAATATTCCTTACAATTATCCACTGGTTGAGGTAGTTGATGAGGTTCACAATACCAGTCTATTATTTTCTGGTTCACCAAATTATATACGTCCCCTTTCATTAAGCCTTTTAGAAATAATATTTTGGTGTAGATTCATTCTAGAGGAATTTGCTGAGGCAGAGCCTTTTTGAGTGAAGTTATATAATGGGTCCTTATCACAGG
Organism: Pinus albicaulis; assembly: GCA_034641835.2. NCBI lineage: Eukaryota > Viridiplantae > Streptophyta > Pinopsida > Pinales > Pinaceae > Pinus > Pinus albicaulis. Next base: position 389,863,270 of record CM076580.1, on the reverse strand, counting down.
ACTAGCCTTGTGAAAAATTTGAAGGTGCAGAGTAATGACTATTGTTCCATAAGGATAACTAGAAAATTCTCTCCATTATCCATGTTGTCAAATCTCCATGAATTAGGAGACAGTCTTGAGTGGGCCTAGTAGTTAGGAGCATGTGTTTCCTCCTAAGAGGTCGCAGGTTCAAAGCTAAATGGGGGTAGAGTATGTATGCCTTCGTAGCACTCAAATCGCTGAGGGGGTCTCATACATCAATTTGGTGTCTAGCTTGGCTGTGAACAAAAAATTGAATAATAATAAATATATAGCCATTAGATAGTAGTAAGAAGGATTTATGCAATCTTGTGCATCTCAATATTTTATAGCCAATAGCAGAGACACTCTTAAATAATCACATGCTTTACAAGAGAACTTGTTACTGCAAAATGAATGAGTCACAAATGTATTGGATGCCACTACGTGTTTGTCAATGTCAAAGTAGAGAGGGAGAGAGCTTTGATATGCCTTATGAACGCTTCATGTCATTAAATGGAGTAGGCTTTTTATTCCCTGTAATTTCTTGGTTGCTTATAGTTCCTAGGCTTGTTATTCCCTGTAGTTTCTTGGTTGCTTATACTTCCTAGCTGGGTAAAAAATCGTCACAGAGAAATTTCTCATGAACTTGGGAATCTCTCAGGACCTCAATGTAGGGTAGCTTTTGGGCATAAGTGAAGCATGCTCCAACACCAATTAGAGCTATTAAATTATTCATATATATGCTCTTCCTACCACTAGAATCACCTTGTTATTTTGAATCTGAAAAGCTATGAAACATCAATTTTCCATCCTCAATATACCTTAACCGATGTTGAAATGTGCCCTTCAAATAGTGAAGCAAATGATTTGTAGTAATTCAGTGAATTTTCCTTGAACTGGATCAATTTATTTATTACAAAGAAAAAACCAAATGTGAGGTTGGTTATTCACCAAATACCATAGGAAACCTCTCTTTCTGAAAATTTTCATCCAATGAATGTGGTGTTTACTTCCATATAATCTTGTTAGCCACATGCTTCATCTTCTACAACCACCTGGGCTCAATGGTCGTTTCTAGACATTCCCTTTTAGATCTTGTGGTTTTTCATGAGGATGAATCACTTGAAAAGAAGTCTTAGGAGCTCCAACTTGATCCCGTGTATTTTGAAATGTGTGAGTGTGCCATGCATGCTGTGTGTTTTCATTGGAACTTTGCTGATTTGAATCTGATTTCCCCCAAATCTGTGGAGAAGCATTTGGAACAATAACTATCTCTCACTCCTAATTTTTTTTTGTAAAGTATGTCATCAGACAAGCACTCACCCAAGACTCAAATACCATTGGATCATGCCTTCCAGATTGACTATAGAGAATTATTATTTATATGATGAAAGGAAAAACATTTCTTCTTACTTTCTTAGATAATTCCTTAAGCATGTGATTATTCTCAACACCTGTGGGGAGACATGTTGGGATGGGCATAAGAAAGGAGATGACTGGCATGGAAAGTAACAACATCTAGGTTGTTCATTACAGGGATCATATTAAGAAAGGGAAATCAATATAGGTTGATTATCCTTAGGACTCATACATTGGGGAATGATAGCAGGATGGTGTAAGGATGCCACATACACATCCTCCTCATTGTAAGGAATGGTAAATTCTTAAATACATTGTCTTTTCATGATGTTGGAGAGTGGTTCCAACCTCATTTTCATATGAAGAAAATAAAAAATTATATTCCATTCAAAATCTAGTAGACTTAATAGTTTTTGGGATTTCAGGATTGAGGTTTTTGAAATGTTTATGTCATGTATGAGGATATGGAACTAGCATTTAATCATGACCTTAGTAAAAATGTACCTATAACTTGAACAAAATCTGGATTTGACATGATTTTTTTGGTATCTTATTTTAATGCGATGATATGTAGGTATTTGTTGTAGCACGTTTTTGCTGGGCCTTGGGTCTCTTAGCACTTGCTCGATTATTTATGAATTTGTATCTATATTCTAAATAATTTCAGATTTATATATATATATATATATCCCAGTTTCTTGCTTTTTTGGGGGTCATTTTTCCAACACTTTCTTGTTTTCGATGTAAGAATTTATGTTTCTCTATACCATGCAACTTAGACAACAACACTTGTCCCACAGTAAAATAATGTTATGCCTAACTCCATCAGCCATCAATGCTCCGATCACATCTAATGGTAAGGATTTTCTCTTCCTAGGTATCGACATACTACCAGTCTCATGCTATGATGAAAGAGAATTAACAACTGAGGAAACAAGGTAAAAATGTGTAAAACTACTACTTTGTGAGAAAGTGTTCTCCACTAAGCTTAGTCTCCCTTAACATCTCAATATTCCCCTTTGACAAGGGCTTAGTCAAAATGTGTACAACTTCCAAATTCAACGGAACATACTCAATAACCATTGCTCTCTGCTTGAGATTATCTTCTAGGAAATGGTACCAAATTATGATATCTTTTCCTAACTCTAGTAGCACCTTGCTATTTTTAATCCACAAAGCCATGCAACATCAATTTTCCATCCTCACCATACCTTAAGTGATAATGAAATGTGCCCTTCAAATAGTGAAGAAAATGCTTTGCAATAGTTGAGTGAATTTTCCTTAAACTGGCTCAATTTATTTATTAAAAAGCAAAAAGAAAATATGAGGTTGGTTAATCACCAAATACTAGAGGTAACCTCTCTTTCTAAGAATATTCATCCAATGAAACTTGAATTGTACTTATATCTTCTCTTGTTAGCCACATGCTTCATCTTCTACAACCACCTAGGTTCAATCGTTGTTTCCAGTTATTCCCTTTTAGATCTTGTGGTTTTTCATGAGGAGGATGACTCACATGAAAAGAAGTATTTGGAACTCCAACTTGCTCTTGTGTATTGTGAAATGAGTGGATGTGCCATGCATGCTTTGTGTTTGCATTGAAACTTTCCTGATCTAATTCTGATTTCCCTCAAATTTGTGGAGAAGCATTTGGAACAACTATCTCTCCCTCCTCAACCTTCCTAAGATTCCCCTAAGACTTGGAGGACCAAGCCTTCTCATCAAATTTCATGTTTCGACTCACTATTGTCTTAATGCAAGTGACTGGTTCTCCTATGCCAAAGATAGCAAAGTATTTCTTAGGAAAATATTGTTGAAAATGGCTTTAGAGAAGACATTGAACTACCTTCCCACAAAGGCTAAAGAAATGTTAAATTTATGGCATCAGAGGCAGATTTCAGGGGTAATGTCCTCTCCGTTGGGTGGCTGGGGGTTGTTACAGACATCTAGTGATGCACCTTAGATGATGGTCTTAAAACCTAACTCTAATATCCTAGGTGAGTGATCCGTCGTGCATAGATATTTCTTCCAGAAATAGTGTGCTAAACTGGAGAAGAATAGGTCATTTCATGTAGGCACAAAACCTATGAAATGAAGAAAAACCAACACACAACCTTCTTGGGATTTGTGCCCTCCAACATGCACTTTTATCATATATAATTGGGCCTTATCTAAATATAAAACATGAAATTAATTAATGATGGCACATGCATGCATTATTCCGCCCCCTACAAAATTATCTACATAAAAACAAAACTCCCAAAGAAAACTATTGCTATGCCTAGCTTCATTTGTTATCAATGTTGAAAACATATAATGAGGCATGCTTATGCTGTTACAGTTGCGCTATGAGGAAGGAGAATAAACTACTGAGCAAACAAGGAAAAAATATAACACTTGAGATGTGAGATTCTAACAAAAAATGGCCCAGTTTTTTCTGGCCATCAACTTGGGACTGACAAGAATTTAATTCACTGCACCAGAGATTCGAAAATTTGGATAATTTTAATTATTGATTACATGCTTATTTCTACACCTTGTCGATTTTTTATTGTCAAGTCTGCAACTATTTCCTTGATACCTTTTTAGCATTTCCCATTTAGTATAAAGTTGTCCTTTACAAAGAAATTTTCAAGTAAGTATTAATTCAAGAATTTAAAATCTTCAGTTACCTTATGAACTCCTTAAGTTTATTTGATGCATCTTCTTTTCCATTGTCTTGATTTTTATTTGGATACAGACCTTAGTTCAAGCGCTATTATGGTCCACAAAAGACAATATGTTTCCTTAATATGGTTTATATGAGCTTGATTTTACCTACTATTTACCTACGTACTATTTAATACCTCATCGGCCTCACTAGTGAGCCAATGCACTATTGGCCACTAGGACTATCAGAGCCAAAATATTGCATTTTGTTGTTAAATGAAAACCCGCATCAATAAACAATGATTCTCAGAATTTTTATATTTCAAATACATAACATAAATGCTTTACCCACAAATCCATGTGTTTTGATTAGACTAATCACGATTTTCAAATGTCGAAATGAAAATATGTTATTATGGAATTAATGTGAACCTAGTTCATTATAGAGCCCAATTTCAGACACACACTCTCTCTTTCATAAAATTATTCATATTTAAAATAAAAAAGATATACTTGAATTTTACACTATAAAATGCTGCAAGGTAGCCACAACAAGCGACAATTGTGATGCAAAGATTTTTTCCAAGAAAAATTGGCCATAGAGGGGCAACAAAATTGATGTGTCTTAAAGTGTTGTGGCACCCAAAGATGTCATTTGGCCAAATGTAATAACATGTTCCAATAATGTGAAATATTGCCTCTAGGTTTTCCAATATAAGCCTAATTAAGATAATGATAGTGTTATTTCCCCCTTTGATTTTTTTGATAAAACTCTTCTTTAAGTATTTATATAAATGATGATAATATCATTTTTCCCATATAGAAATTCCTCAGGGAAACCCTCCAACATTTTCTTCACATTCTGTGAATGGTGCTCTACTATTGGTAGACATGTGCCAACCCTCAAGGAACCCAAGTGGATTATACCTTGTGATATTTGTGGTCATTATGGCTTTGGGATGGCATGCAAAATCACTTGAACTAACCTTTGGGGCTATTAAACAATGTTATCTATCTACCTACCTACCTTTCTACCTATCTAGATATATATACACGTATTTTTTTAATTTTCCAAAGAAACCTCATGAGTATTTTTTTCTTAGGAGAACACCTCGTGGAAAACCCTTCAAGTACTTTTCCACGATCCATGGATGGTAAATTTGGTAAAGAAGTGCCCCTAATTAGGGTGCTTAATTTCGAGGGGATGAAGATAATTGAATCTGTAACCTCCCTAACTTTGGGTGAGAGGTCTCACATTTGGCTTTTGACAAATTTGCATACATGGCTTACATATCAACAAGCTAATTAAAAAAAGAAATTTTTTTCTTGAATTAAAAGGACATGTTTTAGACCTTTCAAAAGAAGGCTCTGAAAGTTGTTGACTATCACATAACTAGTGAGCTACATCAACAACATAAAAAATACTTTTCATGGCTTTAAAAAATAAAATACATCATTGTAGAAGTCAGAGTATCTGTCTGTAGAGAATTTTATAGAGAAGGTTCATGAATGATATCATTTGTATGACCACGCTAAGAAACTGAAATGGTCCAAACACCCTGCTCCACATTTCTTTAGGCCATCAAACACCTAGTTCCTGTCCCTGTATATGTGACACAATGAAGTGTGTGGGAAGGCTAGCATTTAGTGTTGTATATAATCATGGAGTGACTATAAAATGAAATTTATGTGTTGATTCCTTTCACACACACACACACACACACAGATATATATTATTTTTTCCTTTTTTTCAAGGAAAAAGTCACGAGTAACCCCACAGGATGTTGCGCAACACTTATGGATGACATCCATAGTAAACCTATTGACAGACTAGTGCATCTTACCTAGAGTGACTTGAATTAGGGACTTGATTTCATAGCCAAATACCCAATAACAATGGAATCAATTGATTAATCTAACCCCTCGTGTGTGTGTATTTAATACAAAAATAGTGCACCACAAATGAAGTGGCCTAGATATAGACACATGGCGGGAAACATTTGGTAGCGAGGAGTAGAGGACAACATTGATGGTTTCTATTAGTTGGCCCTAGCTAGTAACATCAAGCTTTGGGTTAATAATGATTTACTCCTATCCATCAATTTTGGACCCAAATCTTATTAGGGGAGCCCGTGGTGTCATGCCCCTTTTATTTTATATCTTTTCTAGCTTAGAGACGAGGTTAGCCTCCCAAACCTTGAGATTTTTTAGCGTAGTGTGGACATGTTGGATAAGGTGTAGGTTGCTCCTTACTCAAGGCACAAGGGGTCCCTTTGTAGCTTATGTCACTATGTTTTCCATATTTCAAGGACCAAGTTTGAAAATCCATGTGTTTAATTAGTAGCCATACAAATTCTATAAGGTTTGGCCAGTTAATTTGTTGTTCAATGAAACTGTTGTTGATAGTGAAGCATATCTATTTACCTACACAATAGTTCACATGTATCCTTACAGGTTCTTTGTATTGAGTATTTACATTACTAGAATGGTTGTCATTGCCACACTGCCTTTGTTCATTAGTGCATGGATTGAATGCCCTGGAATGATTGGAAAGATGGCTTGGCTCTCTTCCCACTAGCCAAGGGACACAATACCCAATGGATTGAGGTAATGAGGTTGCTGGTATATGTAAAATGTTATGATGTGATTAAAGCATGAATTGATTTTCTATTTTTAATTTGATTTTACAGTTATAAAATTATATAAAATGAAAACATTTTATGCTCATTAGTGCATGAATGGAATTTATGGTGTGTTTATTTGGAAAATCCATTTCCAAATATTTTAAAAGGAATGAGTCTTATGAAAACTTTGCAACCATGTTTATTAAATGCATAATGAAAACATGTCGTAACATTGCATTCTATTGGTTGCAAGTCAAGATCCTAATAATAAGAACAAGACACTGAAATGCCTTAAAAAATACAAGAACTCAGGGATAGATTGTAGTTGTACTATAGATGATTACAAGCCAAGAAATGCTCCATATTTTGACATTAAACCATAGATGGAGGGGCATTGTACATTTCATCCTCTCCTCATAAAGAACCACTTGGGACTATTCTAGTGATAACTAGCCAGAGCATTGGAGTTGTACTAGTTGTATTAACAAAATACAAGACAAGCAACAATAAATATAAGCCTTATTTTGACACTCCCAAATGTAATAACAGGTTCCAAGCATGTGTAACATTTCCTGTAGGTTCTCCAATATAAGCCTAATTAAGAGAACAGTAGATTGTTATCCCCCCTTGCTTTTGTTGGTAAAACTCTTCTATAAGTATTGATATAAATGACGATAATATAATTTTTCCCATATACAACTTCCTCGGGGAAACCCTCCAACAGTTTCTTCACATTATATGAACGATGCTCTGTTGTTGGTAGACACGTGCCAACCCTCAAGTGACCCAAGTTAATGTGAATGATGCTTTGTTGTTGGTATAAATGTTCCAACCCTCAAGGGACCCATGTGAATTATACCTTGTGATCTTTGTGGTCATTATGGCTTTCGCATGGCATGAAAAATCAATTGAAATAACCATTGGGGATATAAAACAATGTTATTTGTTTGCCTACCTACTTGTATACCTATCTAGATACATATACACATATTTTTTTTCGTTTCCAAAGAAACCTCATGAGTATTTTTTTTCTTAGGATAAAACCTTGTAGAAAACCCTTCAAGTAATTTTCCACGATCCATGGATGGTAAATTTGGTAAAGGAGTGGCCCTAATTAGGGTGCTTAACTTCTAGGGGATCAAGAGAGTTGAATCTGTAACCTCCCTAACTTTGGGTGACAAGTCTCACATTTGGCTCATGACAACTTTGCATGCATGACTTACATATCAGTGAGCTAATTAAAAATATATATATATATATTTCTTGATTTAAAAAGACATATATTAGACCTTTCAAAAGTAGGCTCTGAAAGCTGTCAAATATCACAAAACCTATTAGAAATATAAACAATAGAAAACAAACTTTTCATGGCTTTAAAAAACAAAAATACATCATTGTAGAAGTCAGAGTCTCTGTCTGTAAATAATTTTATAGATAAGGTTCATGAATGAAATCATTTGTATGCCCATGCTGAGAAACTGAAATGGTCCAAACATCCCGCTCGAACCCCAATCCCACTTTGAAAGGCCATCAACTACCTTGTTCATGTCCCTGTATATGTGAGACAAAGAAGTGTGTGGGCAAGCTGTCATTTAGTGTTGTATATAATCATGGAGTGACTATAAAATGAAATTAATGTGTTGATTCCTTTCGTATATATATATATATATATATATATATATATATATATATGTATTATTTTTTCCCTTTTGTCAAGGAAAACTTCACGAGGAAACCCACATGATGCTTCTCAACACTTATGGATGACATGAATAGTAAACCTGTTGACAGACTATTGAAACTTGCATAGAGGGAATTTAAATAGGGAATTTAAATAGGGAATTTCTTTCATATCCAAATACCCAATAACATTGGAAGAAATTGGTTGATTTGACCCCTCGTGTGTGTGCATTTCATATAGAAAATAGTGCACCATAAATGCATCGGACTATGAATAAACACATGGTGGGAAACATTTGGCAGCGATGAGTAGAGGACAACATTGTATGGTGGATCATCATGGTTTCTATCTGTTGTCCCTAGCTAGTAACTTCAAGCTTTGGGTTTATAATGATTGACTCCTAGCCATAAATGTTGGACCCAAATTTTTTCTTGTTAGGGAGTTAGTGGTTTCCCTCGCCTTTTCTTTTATAACTTTTCTAGGCCAGAGACGAGGTTAGCCTCCCAAACCTTGAGATATTTTAGAGTAGTGTGGACATGTTGGAGAGAATGTATGTTTCCCCTTACTCATGGTAGATGGGGTCCCTTCGTAACTTAATTCAGTGTGTTTTCCATATTTCAAGGATCAAGTTTGAAAATTCACATGTTTAATTAGTAGCCACATGAGTTCGATAAGGTTTGGCTAGTTAATTTGTTGTTCCATGCAAATTTCATTTATTAATTTCTTCAAATTTGGTTCTAATAACGGTTGCATATAGTGATGCATATCTATTTACCTATGAAATAGTTCATATGTATCCTTACAGGTTCTTTGTATTGAGTATTGACATTACTAGAATGGTTTCCATTTCCACAGTGCCTTTGCTCATTAGTGCAAGGATGGAATGTCTTGGAATGCTTGGAAAGATGCCTTGGCTCTCTTCCCACTAGCCAAGGGACACATTACCCAATGGAATGAGGTAATGAGTTTGCTGGTATCTGTAAAATGTTATGATGTGATTAATGCATGAATTGATTTGCTAGTTTTAATTTGATTTCACATTTATAAAATTATATAAAATAAAAACATTTTATGCTCATTAGTGCAGGAATGGAATGTATTGGAATGATTGGAAATATTCCTTGGCTCTTTTCCCACTAGCCAAGGGACACACTACCCAATGCACTAAGGTAATGAGGTTGTTGTTATATGTAAAATTTTATGATGTAATTAACACATGGATTGATTTGGTAGTTTTAATTTGATATCATAATTACAAAATTATATATAAAAAAACATTTTATGTATGATACAATCTGAAGACCTTATCGTGCAACAACATCATCATATTATATCACTGTAGCTCTGGTTCATACTATTTCTAGCCCTAATCCTTAGATTTAGTTTTATTTATAGCATTAATGACATTTGGTTATAAATTAAACTTTTTAAATAAGTAACAATTGACACTATTCATTATCCATTGTTGTGGGCAGGTATTGCTAGTAATATTAGTAGGGCATTTATGTTATGACTAATTGTGTGGGTTGAGAATTTTTTTTGTAGAACTATCCAGCAAGTCTTTCCCTAAGAGCAATGATGCAAGTTTTGAAACAACAATGGGAAAATGTGTCCAGATTATAGAATGAAGATAAAATATAGAAGTGGCCATCAAAGAAATAGAATAATATCGTGTACAATGATTCAAAAATGGCATTGGATACTATTTCTTTCAGAAATTTGTGTTGACTGTGTAAAAGTCATGTTGACTGTTTGGTACTGAGGCACATCAACAACAAACTACAAAATAATTTAATATAGAAAATACTATATTTATCCATTAATTCCAACAGCTAGATTTGTGCACTCTAGAGAGGTGGAGCCAAAGTCATATGCTTATAAACTATATGAACGACACAAATAACCAATGCCATCATTTTTTCTATTTCGGTAAGCCATGTTCAAATTCAACACATGTTGGTTGCGTCATTAAATCTTGTCCCTTAGATATGGTTTCCCATTTGAAAGTAAATCTTCAATGTTAATTTCCGGACCTTGCAGTATAATAGACTTGTCTCTATTCACTTTCGAAAGCTGGAAATGACAACTTTAACACATAAGGACTTCTCTATTTTTTGTTGCATTCCCTCAGTGTATTCTTGTCAAGCGCGGAGGATTCGAGGCTAATTAGAGTTAAAAAGGATAAAATTTTGGCAATAAAAATATATGTTTTGCTAGTAATATTAGTAGGGAATTTATTTTATGAATAATTGTGTGGGTTGATAAATTTGTGTAGAACTTTCCAGCAAGGCTTTCCCTAAGAGTAGCGAGACAAGTTTTGAATCAACAATGGGAAAATGTGTCTAGATTAGAGAATGAAGATGAAAGCTAGAAGTAGCCATCAAAGAAATATAATAGTATAATGTACAGTGATTCAAAAATTCCATTGGATACTATTACTTTCATAAAAAAAAATCTAGAATAGACTTCGATGCTAATCTCAATAGACTGAAGCTGGTAGGTTGGTAGGACAAACTCATGACGATGATTGACAAGGATTAATTAGTGGACGATTGTAGTGAAGTGTGGATAGGACTGGACACCATTTAGAGGATACTTGTTGAGTCCCTTGACATCGCTAATCATAATTTTTTAAAGGGTGTTATCTCAATGGAAGATCACTTGCATTATAAGTAGGAGGTCAGTGGTTCGATTCCACTGTGCCTTAACATGAATTAATCAATGATATTGTAGTTTATCTTTGATTAAATATTTTTATATTGATTTATTTCATTTGTGAGACATTTTTCTATATTCGTCATTTTACATTGTCTCTAAAGAGACAAAAGTGATGTTGTATTGTCTTTGAATGTATTTTTGTATTGTCTCTAGAGAGAAAAAAATGAAATTTTCTTTGGAGAGACAAAAATGAAATTGACTCTAGAGAGACAAAAAAGCTTGTGTTATATATTGTCTTTATAGACACAATATTTTAATACATTTAAATCTTAACACAATTGAATTTGAGGCACCCTCTTAAAGAAAATATTTAATACAATACACAAGTTTTATTTTGTCTCAAGTTAAGACAATTTATCCAAAAATTGTCTTAAATATTGTCTTAAAACCACCTTTTGTGTTGTAATGATTGTTGCAATTTTAGTTGATGTGCATGCAGATGAAGGTGTTACCAAATGGAAGGTCTGACTCTCTAGAGGGTTCACTCAAAATATACTCTTCCATATTCAAGGGAGCATTATCATCTCTCTTTTCAGAATTTTCCCATGATTCAAAATAATATATTCTATCATTCAATTATGGTACCATCGATAATAAATTGATATACAATGGCACAAAGTTGAAGTTTATATTCAAAGAACACGGGTTGAATCATATTGAGGCTCATTGACTGATCAATCGATTGGCCAACCAAGACATTTTTGGAGCCTTCATGAATTTTTTCAACATATGCCAGTTTTGTAGAATCAAAGAGATACACTGCATGGCACATGCCCATCATTAGAGATAATGTTTCATCATATTACCAATTTAGTTATTTATAGAAAATTGATCCACATATTCAAGTAGGGTAATTTGTTTTATTTTCTTCATCATTTTATGTTGCATGTGCAATTTGAAGTTAATAGACTTATAATTTGATCGATCGTTAGAAATACCTATTGGAGAATACATATTTTAGGCTAGAGAAATGTACACGATAATCCCCTTCTCTCTCTCTCTAACTTTACTTCCATATTTGGTTGACTTTGGTTAAAGAAACTAATTCGAGCTAATACTACTATTAAATGGATTGAAGTAAGGTGCACATTAGAATTATGAAAATAAAATTGATCTTAGTGTTTCGATTTGCAAAATAAATAGTAAACTTGCATTTTATGTGGGTTGAAGTCTACAATGTTTATGGAGTCATGTCAACATGCATTGGTCCATCTTCAATTTTGATTTTTTTTTCGACTAGAAAAATAAGTAGTACAATCAGTCCATACATTTACACTAGCAATACATTGATGAAGTATTCTAATAAATAAAGATGATCCTCTATGTAGGGTACTTCACAATTTATTGTTAAAAAGTGAAGGGAGAAGTTTGAACTTGAAAGAGAGTGATATGATAAATTTTAATTCTACATTCACATTATAATTTATTTGGTTAACACTTTTACAGTACCATAGAAGACACTAATTGAAATATATGATTATATTATCCCAGAATATGCTCACAAATTCTTGAATGAACCAAACTAGGATAATTTTGGCCATGGTAAACTTGATCTACTTGCTCAAAAAAAAAATTTGTTTGGCTGGTGAATTGGATTGATTCATTGATGGAACACACTAAACATTTTGAATTTATTTGGAAATCTAACATAAACAACAAGAAGAGCATCTAAGTGTCATGCACATTTATAGATTTATTTATTGTTCTAGTGATATGTTGAAGAATATACGTTGTGCATTGTCATGTGGATATGTAGAAGCACTGGTAAAGGCATTCATGCGAATGAGTGAAGATTTGAAAACTATGGTCTCCCATGGAAGTTCCATATTATATTGTATCAATTGTTTCTAGCACTTTAAGTGGTGTTGTTTCTAACAAATCACATCTGGAAGTGTATTGGTTTTAATTAATTGGTTGGTGAGTTGATTTCGACTTGACTTGTTCGTGGAGGAGACACCATTTCGAATCGACTTATTGATGAGCTGATTTCAAATTGACAACATTTCAACTCCAAATTTGACTTGAAATATTGGAGATAATGTAAAAAGTGTTGAGGCAAGAGTTCTTTGGAATTAATAATGACAATTTTACATCATTAAGGAGCCTACATGGGAGTACTAGAGAAATACTTATTTTACATGGTCTCTCTCCCATTTTGGCAATATCGATGCTAATCCTCTATAATGTAGTTGTGATTGGGAAATGAAATTTCTCTCATAAAGGTACTGTGTGGCCATTACTCAGTATTGAAATTTCCCATAATAATGTATCATTGTCAGAAAATATAAATGGAGCCTTGAAGTAGAAGATAAAGTTACTTGAAGGATAGTTGGGTTCAGTATGTTATCAACTAAGCCTTTCAGTCACGTTCTGTTATTTAAAAATTTAGGAGTGGGTGAAACTTGGGCCTTCTTTAAGGAAGGAGATCCACTTCTTTTTATAACTTAAATAAATCTTCATTTGATGAGATTGACTTCTTGCACACGTTAGTAGATAATATGTTGACAGTTCTAAAAATTTTGGTGTTTGAAAAAAATAGTTGTGTATTAGTCAAGTGAAATGTGTTCTTCATGTAATAAAGAATCCATATATCTCCATAAAACAACAACATCAAAGAAAAAAAAGCTAAGACAACACAACCGTAACTACAAATAATATGCAGCAACAATAGAGCAAAATAAAAATACAATGAAGTAGTATTAATGATTAAGGGAAAGTTGAAAGAGCATCTAAAATGAGTAGTAAAATTCTTTGACACATTGCACTAGGTGAAGAAAAAAATAAGGTATTCAAAATGAGATCAGACAAGTTCAAGATACACACAAAGAGTTAAATAGATAAGATGATGACAACCAAAATTTGAAATGTTTGAGAACCCTATTATGCAAGTAGTATAATAGTTCTTTGGGATGTCAGCTTAGTAGCCAGAAGTAGAGATATGGTAGGTTGGATGAGGAATGAGCTCAACTATATGGTGTGTGCAGATGCAAGATGACTAGAGGACAAGCCAGTCATCGCTCTATAGAAACGATGATGTAACAAGAGAGTTAAGAGGACCTTGCTGAGTGAGTAGCAAAATGGTGTTAGAGAGACTCACTAACTGCACAAGCACCTACTAGATTGAAGGTGAAGGATAAAAAGTAATAATGTCATAGTGGTGTTGTTGCAAAGTTTATAGGGATTCCTTCGTGGTTAATGAGGACCCTAATAACTTCATAAATATTTTGTGCTTATTATTTTCCCTATCACAGTCAAATTTCTACCCTTAAAAATCATATTTTTTTCCTATTGGATGTTTTATTGTTGGAAATTTGGGGATGGGAAGCATTAGCCCCAACCCATAGTGATATCGGTTAGTAAGGGTGCCATGAACTAGAGCTTAGAGAAAGGAGGATTATGTCCCAGAGGACAGGGTATCGAGCTATTGGTGTTGGGAAATATTTTAAACATCAACCATTCTGCATCCCTGATACTGAATAATCCTAACAACGATTGTTAACTAACAAAGAAATCCCCATTAATCAACCACATTTTTATTTATCAGTTTGCTATCGATATGTTAGTTATCAAAAATGAGTGATTGAGTATTAAAGATTTTAATGTCAACTATTTAGCATATTAGGTATTGAGCATCAAGAAGTACTTGATGCTAACAAACCTTCATAATATTTTTCAGTTAGCATATACAAAGTGTTTGGGGATTATAAAATGACATGATTAAGGATGAAAGTCTATTAGGATATCCATCATGGGTTGTGGGGAAGTAAAATGAGCAATAATGATGGACCCTAATACATTTATTAGCTAAAGGAGATGGAGAGCATGATAATTGTCTAGTGATGGGATATTCAACCCCATGGTATTGGGTATCAGAAGGTAAAACAACAACTATTAGGGTTTCCTCTAAATATTGATAGAACTTGATAGATTCTAACGTTTCACATTGTGTGGCAGGTCAATCTGGCAGGGAGGTAGGCCTTGAGTGATGTGCCACTCTATCATGGCTAAATACATGGTGATATGTTGTAGTGTGGAATGACATGGGTCAAAGTGGAAAATAGTGCTGAGATGGTAGTCGATGTGGTGCGAATGAGGATGTGACCTTGTGAGGTGGTTACACATGGAAAATGAATTTCATGTGTCTCCTGCATGATGGTATAATGCTGATGTGACGCTTGAAGGGAAGATTTTCAATTAGGAATAAGTATGTGCTAAGGGCTCTAATTGAAATTAAACTTATATTGTTAGGAATATATTGACACATGGAAGATGATGGTCATATCAGAAATGGATTTGAAGGTGCTCAAAGAAAGAAAAAAATTGATAATCCCAATTTCATAAATTAACCTTAAATTCATATATAAACATCTTGCATCTTTATTCCAAGATTAAGATGATGGGTCTATTATATCTAATAATTCCCTTAGAAATATATATTCATATTTATCTTCCTTATCTTCAATACACCACTCTTTTTTATTTTTATTATATCATTTCCATGTAAATTTATCATGTAATTTGAATTTATTGACATTGTTCTCAACAACTTCACAATATCTTCTGCATATTTGGCATTTATTTATAATAGTGTATCTCGACCCATCATGATATATATATATATATATATATATATATATATATATATATATATATATATCTGTGTGTATATATATTTAAAAAAGAAACCCAGTTTTGATATTTCTATAATATAAATAAAAAAGTATAATCTCTTGGTTTTATAGCAACTCACTTGATTTTTTAATAGACGTTTTATCGTATAATCCAAAATATGCTTCATTCATGCATAAATAATAAATACTAACTTGTCACTAGAAAAGAAGGATTGAAGAGATTAAAGGAAAATACTGACGATAAAACAACATTGCGGAATTTTGAACATTTAAAAATGCCAACGTCCAAAAGTGAAGTTTCCTTTGAGACCAATCTACCAAAATATTATCCTCCCTATAAAAATGAAGGATCTAAAGATCATCAAACTTTCATTGTGATTGTATGATATTCCTTTTCCATGATTCCAATTGAAGGATTCTAAGATCCAACTTTCCATTCAACTAGTCCACTATTATTTTGGAATCACTAATCAGATTAAAAGCCTTCACCTCCTTCCACAAATCTAACCTCAAATCACACCATGGAGAAACCGACTCAACAACAAAGTTTATACCTTCTAATTCCCATTTTACATTTAGAACCCCATTTGATTGAATATAATGAAAACACCCACCCCACAATTCTCCCTTTTATTAGAACCATTAAAGAAACTCCATAAATTTCCTTCAGATAACACCAACTCCCTTATAATTCTTGTCGTATTCAATTTTAAGGGCTTACCTTATTCCAAAAAGGAAACTCTAGAATTATGTGCTATTACTGTTGAGCATATAACATCATTCTGAAAAAGAACTATGTTTTTCTCTAACCAAATGCACCACATCACTAACACTCGTACAAAGCTAAAAGGGAAAAATAAACATTTGAACCCAAAGCCACATAATTTCTTCAATATTTTTCCAAAACCACCATTTTTTATATTTAGGACTGATGATACCCCTTTCCAAACAATCTTGACAAACGGGATAAAAACAAATAAATGCTCTATCCATTAATTACAGAATTCATTACCTTCCCATTTTTTTTTTTGCTAGAACATCCCAAATGATGATTTTCATTTCAAGAAGGATCCATAAAAAATATGAAATTTCATGGATCCTTGACCCTTCCAAACTAAATTAAACCACCATTTTGATTCACAGTTCATATTTTGTTGAATCAAGGCATTTCATTCATGCTTTGCTGAAACAACCCTAGATTGATTATTTTTAGACCAAGAAAGACTATCCTTTTCATCCCTATTTAAAAATATACCTTATTTCATAAAATAAATTCCATTAACATATAAAAGCTAGCAGGATTTGGAAACATTGGGAAAAATCCTAGAATTAATTATCAACATCCATGGGATCATCTCTAGCCACATCAAAAATATGATAAACGCCATGATAATTTAGAAATTATACTATATTTGTAGACAATTTGTGCCAACCGTCACACCCAATCCATTGATATCATCCAATTAATACATACCTTCAATTATCAATTTTCCATAACTTGTATCCCTTTTACCACATTTCTCCAAATCATTGACTCACCCCTAGTCAATTTTGACTATTGTTAACATATCTCAACTGAATTATCCTTAGGTATTTTAAACTCATGATCGAGCCCATACGTGGCTTTTAAAAATCATTCGTCGTACACTTTTGTAGAAAGGGATAAAGTGAACAACTCCATTTTTCCTAGGTCCTAACTTTCATTTTTTTTTTTGAATTTCCAATCTTTCACACTTCTTCAAAGAAATGCCACTTTTTTATTATTTCCATCTGATAACAACTCAGCATTTTGTTTCCTTATGAAAATTAAAATACTTTTTGGGAATTTTGGCTATGGCTATAAAAAAAAAACAAACTTCTCTCTATAACATATTTACTAGAATCAGTTAGCCTCCAAAAGAGAGTCACCAATTACACCAAATATTAATGTGTTTTTCCACTTTCCTCGAAATATAGAATTAATCAAATACTGTATAATTATTTGGTTTAAGGAAATATTTGAGATATTTAAAACCATCATTTAGCATACCAAAATTGAGAGGAAAAATACCTTTAATGGATTATAGATTCTCCTCCTCTACATTCACTACAAGGAAAATACCTCTAGAAAGGGTTATATAGGAGGTTTTTAGTGTTATAAAATTGACCAAAATTGTCAAAAAAACATTTTCTACGACATCCATTTTTGGTAACAGAGGTTTTGACAGAAATTTTAATGGAAATTCAACACAACTAAAAAAACTGGGTGACCGGAGGTTATTGCAGATGTATTTCTTATCAGTGCACGATTCATGTGTAAACACACTGGTGCATTTTAACCTTTAAGCATCAGTACTGTAAACATATGAAACATGAGGATGGAAAAAAAGTTTCAGAAGCCCCTAGGAATTTAGCAACGTCCTAATGCGTGTCACCAACAACTAGGCACTAGGCCTATAGAAGGTGCATGCACTCGTATATTCACATTATAGTGGTAAAGCACTGAGGAATTTAATGCAAACATTACCGGTGCGTTATAAATATGAATGCATCGGTGCATTCACCTTCTATCCGCCCAGTGCATATGGGTTGTGTACACGTCCTAGGCCATTAAGGTGTAAAAATGCACTAATGTGTTAAAGAAAAACCATACTGATGTAAGAAACGCATATCCGCTCAGGTAGTAGTTGTCGATAAAGAACGCCAAGCATTATAATTGGTATTGGTATTTGGTGCGGTGATCATAGATCATAGAAACACACTAGTGCGTAGTATCATACACACACACCGATGCTCATTTTCTATTTTTTAGAAACATCGACCTATGATAGTGCAATTACTATTTTTTTTAAATTCATTATTCATCAAAAGTTGACACATATCTTATAACAGTATTCATATCAATTAAATTTTTATTATTGCATTTGAATGTGATGTTTGGATGAATTTTTTATATCGTCAGATTTCACATCTCTTCATTATAATATTTAATCATTCATATACTTAGTTAGTGGTGTAGCATTTCACAACGACAATGGAGAACACAATAGAGTAAATTAAAAATTATAATATATATATATATATATATATGAATAAGACAATATTTTTCATACAAATGGGACAATTATTGGTATCCCTTTGTCTTTCAATTGGGACACTATGTCCATTACATTAAACAAGATGTCTAATTTTACAGACAAATATTTCAAAAAATACAACACCTTGCTTTGATATCCAAACATATTGATCATCATTCTTCACTGGAATTGCTGTCACTGCTCAAGGTACCTCCATGACTTGGGTTATTTTGGGGAATGTTTTGTTCATTTTCTTGATTGTTTTATTCTTCGTCAAGTACCATCTACAAACATAAAAATAAAGTGTAATCACAACAAGAAAAAAGGACATTGGTGAGGGTCATGCTTGTGATGGACCTTTAAGGTCCGTCACCAATGTCACATATGGTGACAGTCCTTAAAAAAGCGTCACTGTAAGTGTATATAGTGATGGTCCTTTAAGGTTCATCACCAAAGCCATTTTAAATGACACTTTTGGTGAGGGTCGTTAAAGGCCCATCACTAATTCTCTCTTTGGTGACACTTCTAGTGACGAACTTCTAATGACCCTCACCAATGTTCTTTTTGTTACTTTTGGTGATGGTCAAAAAATGTTCATCACCATTGATCATTCTAATGAGTTTTTAATGACGCTATATGCGTGTTAATATTTTTTTTCAAAATATAATGATTTAAGGCCATTATTGTGGAGTATTTTTTATGATATTTCTAAGGCCATAGTGGTTATAATCAATCAATTTTTTAAGAATTAATTAGTGTGTATCATTTCCCTCAAGAAATCACTAGTCGAATAGAGTTTTCCTATGAGTCAACACATGATTCATATCTATTAATTTTATTATCTATCAAATTCCCTCTAGATAAAGTTCCACTAGTGTGTATAGGAAATATATTATTTAATACATAATCAAGCTCTGATAATTCTATTAATAAGAAAGACCTAACACTCCTCACCAATTTAGGAACACTTTAAATTAATGCTTTGTCACACACTAACATTTCTTAGCACCTCGCATGTCTTGGAACATATTTTTACCTATAAAATCTTGTCATGAAACTGATGCCCAAGCACATGGTGGCATGCACTAGCATGACATGGAACTCTCCTAGCATGCGTTAGAATACAGGTAGTCCCTAGCATGCCCTGGAACACCTTGGTTGAATGCATTGAAATACATTAGCACTTGGCACAAAATGCTAGTTGGCATGTATTTGGACCTATTATTAGTGTGACTAGCATGCCCCTTTTGAAAAAGATAAAGTCCTGACTTATTAACCCTCTTATGTGTTCATTTCCTTACATTTAGCTTGGTTCTTCCTTTTGTTGCCTTGACACTTCTTGACACATATTGACATACCCTGACACTCTACACATCCTTAACACCTAGCATGTATTGGCATATCTTGGCACTATCTGGAACATATAATTAGCACACCATGGAACTCCCTAGCACACTTTGGCACTTCTTTACATGCCTTGATATTCCCTATCATGCCTTACCAATGCTTAGCATACCTTGTCACTACCTCCTTGGCATGATAGCTAGCACTCATTAATACTAGTCTCTAGCACACATTCCTCATATTCATTAAATTCCATGAATTTTGACCTAGTTCTCCCTTAATGTTTTTTCCTATTACTCCTTAACATTCCTAAACACACAGTAGCACTCTCTAGCATACCTTAGCAGTCTTCAACATGCCATTCCACTTCATAGCATGCATAACAGTCCCTGACACATATTGGCACTTGGCACGTGTTGGTGCTTGTAAAGTCTTAGCATGTATGGAACACATTGAGATGCCTTGGTATGATTTTGCATGGTTTAATATTAAATTTATTTTAGATCAATTTTTGGAAAGTAGATGAGAAGCAACAAAGGAAGATTTGGCACTTAGAATGCACTAATACTTTGCACTTGGCACCTATTGGCGCCTAGTGTTGGTGTGCCTAGCATTCCCCTCTTAGAAAAGGTAAATTGATGACTAATTAACCCTATTATGTGTTCATTTCCTTTTAGTTTAACTTGTTTCTCCCTTTTGTTGCCTTGACAATCCCTGGCACGCATCGACACACCCTTGTACATCTTTGCATGCCTTGTCAATTGGCACATATTATCATGTTTGACATGCCTTCACACTATCTGGCACATCTTATCATTCTCTAGAACACCTTGGCACTCATGTCCTCAAAACTAGACTTTACATTTTTTCATGACTTGGGAACCCAATCAAGTCCTTGACTACTGTAGTTCATTTGAAAACATTGGACTGCTTCAACCCCAATAACTTGACCAATTGCACCTACTACAAGTAGATTGTATCTTGTTCACCTAAGAACTTCCTATAAATCATCTTATGCCACTCTTGTCCAATCTCAACTTGTCCCACTTAACTATTTACCATGACAAGGATCACATGATCTAGCCATGGCCATAAAAAAACTAAGCAACATAGCTTAGACAGGAAATATTTCACATGTATGTTCAGTTAATATAAAAAATAGAACATTAACTAAGAGTTTTGCAAGAACCACAAGATTCACAAGGCACACAAGATATAAGATGACACAAGCTGTGTGCCCCAAAAATTATACAAAACAATGCACAATATGCAATTATTTAGAATAGTTTAAAACATGAGCATGTAGTCAAATTGTGCCACATCTCATATAAAAAAATTACTAAAGGAAAAACAATGTTATGCCTAGAACAAAGTGATCTCCCTTTGTCTAAAACTGCTATGTTGAGTCCCTTATAACAACCGTAGGCTTGCCTCCTATAAATCCTATTCTAAACTTCTCCTAACACACTTCGTCCTTAGCACATTTGAATTCACTAACACTCCCTTGCACACACTCTTATTTTTTTCTTTCCATGCATTTTGACCTAGTTATCCCTTGATATGCCCCAACACTCCCTAACACTCTAGTTTAGCATGCATTGACATTTTCCAACATGTGTTAGCATGCCTTTTCATTCCTTTGTATGCCCTGAACATCCCTAGATATCATGCCCTCACAACTACCCTTACTTAATTTTCGACTTGGGAACCCAACCAAGCCCTCGCTTGACTACAAGAGCTTGACCAAGTTATAGTTACTACAACTAGACTATATTGTTGAATTGTGTAGCCTGGGAAGTACTCCACAAGCCTAGTGAGATGGCTTTGTGTGATTTTGGTCACAAAAGGCTTTGTGGGAATAAAATCAAAGAAAAGGGATTTTGGACCCAAGAAGGGGTTTAAAATCTAAAAGAAAATTAAAAAGTAAAATTAATATTTCCTAAGGTCTAAGTGGATAAAACTTGTAAGTTCTAGAGGGTTCCTAAGAGGTCTAGGAAAAACTATTTAAGAAGTCCTTAGGATGAAGGAAATAACATCGAGTGAGAAGGAGCTCATTTGATAAGGGGGCGAAGAGACATGTAGTCCTAAAGAGGCCATGATCATTATCATGTATATCATTAATTAAGATGTATCAATATGATTTGGCATGGTTTAATATTAAATTTATTTGAGATCAGTTACTGGAAAGTAGAAGAGAAGTAACAGAGGATGATTTGGCACTTAGAATTCACTAACACTTGGCACTTGAAACTCATTTCCACCTGGTGTTGGTGTGCATAGAATTCCCCTCTTAGAAAATGTAAATTGATGACTTATTAACCCTATGATGTGTTCATTTCCTTGTATTTTAACTTGTTTCTCCTTTTTGTTTCCTTGATAGTCCCTGGAATGTATTGTCACACCATTGCAGATATTGGCATGCCTTAGAACTTGACACATATCACCATATTTTACATGCCTTCGAACTATCTTGCACATGTTAGCATTCACTAGCATGCCTTGGAAATCATGTCCTCACAAATATCCTTACAAATTTTCATGACTTGGGAACCTAATCAAGTCCTTAGCTACTCCAGTTCATGTGACATTGGTCTGCTTCAGCCATAACAACTTGATCAATTGCACTTGCTATAAGTAGATTGTGCCTTTTTCACCTAAGAACTTCCTATACCTCATCTTAGGCCAATCATGTCCAAGCTAAAATTTTCCCACTTAAGAACTTACCAAGACAAGGATCACATCTAGCCATGGCCATAAAACAACTAAGAAACATAGCTTACATAGGAAATATTTCACATGTATGTCTAGTTCATATAAATAGTAGAGCATTAACCGAGAGTTTGCAAGAACCACATGATACACAAGACACATAAGATATAGGTCAGCACAAGTCGAGTTCCCTAAAAATTATACATAACAATGTATAATATTGAATTGTCTAAAATAGTTTAAAACATGAGCATTCGGCCAAAGTGTGCCACATGTCATATAAAAACAACAGATAAAGGAAAAATAGTGTTGTGCCCAACACAAAGTCTCCCTTTGTTTAAAATTTATTTGTCGAGCCTGTTTTCACTCTATAATTTAGAAGATTGGAAAAACTAAACTATAAATCACAACATCAAATCGCTTTGGATTCTAGGACCTAGCCTTCCTAGACTTAGAGAGGGCTCTCTCTGTTTTATGATTTAAATCGATTTAACTTGCTAGTTATCCATACTGATATTAGGCTAGTTACGATGATGGGGGTTGTTTGTTTGATTGATTGTATGGTTGGATAGATAGGGTTGTAGAAGCTATTCCATTGGGTGATGGAGTCAAAGGCTAGAATGCCACGTCAAAATCAAGAGAAAATAATAGGGCAAGCTAGCTATGCTAAATGGATTTTAAGAGCTGTATGAATTATGAGGTGAATGAAATAGTAAGGTTTGGTAGTGACTAAAGAGAAATTAAGAATTCTTTAATAAGACTTAAGAAGAAAACATCCAGATTGTAAATTCAGAGAGAATTAATGTGCTCTGAAAAAAAATCTTTATATAAAATTTCTGATTGGCAATTAGATGAGCAAATACACAGCAGAGAAAACAATGGAAACATTTAAACGATGAAACGCATCACCATTTTGACACAGCTCAAGGATCCTGTAAACGGTCTTTGATTATTAATGTCCACCTCCAAAAATTAAAGTGCTTCAATAGTATTTCTTACAATAAAAGTGCTAAAATATCCAACCTTTTATAATGAGAATTCTAGTGGTATTTAACTAGCAACTAAGTCGGTTTGTCGTAATCTACCCTGACAAACTTTCATTGATTACAATTTAAGTAGAAAATGGACAAGTATGGCCATGCAAGGTTATGACAAGGTGAATATGTCGGCCATTGTTGGTTGTATTAATTTTGATGACCCTTCATGAATTATAATTTGAACGCAATTGGGCTTTTAAAATTCCAAAAATACAAAGTGAGACAAAATTGATGTCTGGCCCAGCCTTTCTCGCACCACCTTGGCTAGATCATTAACTCCAGTGTGGCACTGATTGCTTTTTTGTCCTATTGTGATACTTTCTGGCACTGTTTTGATGGAAAAAAAATTCTGAAATATATTATCCTTGTTCACATCTGAGAACCATCATCAAAAAACAAATTCCTGAAAATCTTGGGATGTTTGTCATGTTGTGAAAAATGGGTGAAACTGCTGAAAATAGGGGTCAACTCAAAATTTTCTTTCTCCCCAATGGTGAAACCTATGAAAAATATTAGAGAGGTTATTATTCATTTCATCGTGCTGGTCAAAACACTCTCTGATTTTCAAAATTCATCTCCAGCTCTCCACAACGGTCGCCACAAAATAATGACCAACAAAGAAAAACAGAAATACAAAAAAAAGGCTGAGAGATGGCTTTCGATTATCCCAACTGAAGACACCTGTGAAAAATTTGGGAGTGGTATTTTTTCTTCAGCCTGTGCTAAATAAAAACCTCTCTCGGTTTGTCAAAATTCATTCCCATCTGCCTGGAATCTTGCTCAAAAGCGGACTGGTAAAAATGGCTAAAATTGGTTTTGCATTTCGGGAAAATGGTTTTGTAGGAGAAAAGTGGTATTTTAGACCCTTATGAAGTGGTAAGTGGTAATAGAAAAGGGGGGGTGCGAATTCAAGAGAGAGTGACACATAGGGGGATCCCTTTCTTGAAAATCTATCGTTCCGGACCCCCCCTGCAAGGATAAAGTAAGGATGGTAAAGGGGGGTCAGAATGAAACGTAGGCCATTGGATTTAAAGATTACGGTGGCACGATGAGGTGGAAAGACTTTGCTTCTTGTCGGGTATTTTGGCCATTTTATTCATGAAATGATCTATAAACCTCATAGTCCTGAATTGACCTGTTATACACACAAAACATAGTGACAACTCGTTCACCCAGACCTGAAATTATATAGAATCTAGTTATGAAGTGGCATCGCATCTGCGCACTTCGCCACCTTTACATTTTAGTTTATAAAGAATACGATGAGCAATGCGATGCAATGGAGAGGTAACATGGAGGGTAAATTATGTGGAGGGTAAGTGGTACTGGACTGCAACGCACATCGCAATTCGTAGAGTTTAGTTATAAGCACAAAATATGTAAACTCTAAAATCTGAAAAGTGCGATGAGCGGGGGAGGAGACGAGTGATGTGGTAGGGAAGAATTGGGACTAGATCGTAGGCACACATTGCAATTCTTAAGTTTTATTTATAAGCTGCAGGGTTAACTCCTAAAATTTGTGAAGTGCGGAGAAGAGGGGCCCACTGGAAATTAACAGAGTGTTATGGATCGACGAAAGGTTTTTAAGTGGTCAGTGTTATGAAGTTTTTTATGATATAAAAATGTATTGCAATGGTTGTGTAATGGGTCGGAGCTGCTGAGGTGGGGCCGACTTACCGCATCGCAAACTAAATAAAATAGATTGCGGGCGCTCACAAGGTAAAACAATACGATGTGATATCGCAAATCGACAATCGCATTATTTAAAGTTTAGTTCAAATGCCAAATACGTAAAATCTATGAAATGTGATGAGGGCCCCACTTTGATCGCGATCGGGGAATAAAAATCAATGAAACGTTAAAGGTGGAAGGGTAAATCAGAAATCTGGAAGAAAGATAAGGTAGCGTATATTTCAAAATGGAAGATGAAATGGAAGAGAAGCATGGCAGGGAATGGGTTTCAGAGCATGGGAGAATATGGAGGAAATGAGGTGGGAAAAGAGCATGAATGAAATAAAATGGAACGAGGACATAAATGAAGTTTTATCCCCATCACATCTTGTCAGCAACAATTTTTCTCCTTTCCACTGAACTATAAGGTAAATTGATTCATTTGATGCTCTTTGACAATCAGGGTCTCCCTTTCTTCTCTGAAATAAATGATAGCCATAGAATATTATTTTCAATATATGAACAATCTAATCAGTGATCAGTCACCTTGTGATACTGTGAAATACATGAGTCTAATAGAGCCCCTTATCGCAATCGTAGGCTATCCTCCTACAAATCCTATTATGAACTTTTTCTAACACGTCACTTCATCCTTGGCACACATGAATTCACTACGACTCCCTGGAACACACTCTTATTTGTTAATTTCCATGCATTTTGACTTAGGTCTCCCTTGTGATACCTTGAAACTCCTTAACACTCCTCAACATGCATTAACATTTTCTAGCATGTGTTAGCACACCTTTTCATTATTTGGCATTCCCTAACCCTTCCTAGTTATCATGCCCTCACAACTACCTTTACTTAATTTTCAACTTGGGAACCCACCCAAGTCCTTGCTTAACTATAGGAGCTTGACCCAGTTATGATTACTACAACTAGACTATGTTGTTAAATTGTGTAGCTTGGGAGGTACTCTAAAAGCCTAGTGAGATTGGTTTGTGTGATTTTGAACACCAAAAAGTTTTTTGTGGGAAAATAACCCAAGAGAAGGGGATTTGGACCCGAGATGAGGTTTAAAATATAAAATAAAATTAAACAGAAAAAATAATATTTCATAAGGTCTAAGTGGATAAAATTCGTAAGTTCTAGATCATTCTAAAGAGGCCTAGCTAGGAAAAATTGTTTAAGGAGGCCTTAGTATGAAGGCAAGAACATCAAGTGAGAAGGAGCTCATTTTATCAAGGAGGCTAGGAGAGATGTAGTCCTAAAGTAGGTCTAGTTAGAGGTTTGAGTAAGGGTTGCTAAATGGAGGCTTCTCTATTTCTAAATTTGTAGAGATCGAGTTTAAAAATTTCGGGGAATGGCTGCTCATATGAAACATGTTATGAAAACAATATAAATTGGGGTGATTGGGAGATTTTCTAGCCCTGTCTGTTAAGATAAAATTTTCACTAGGTATCTGAATTTGAAGAGTTTTTCTTTAACTTCTTTGGCTCATGGATGTTTAGATGAAATATGGTATACAAACATAATACAATTACGGTGATTGGGAGCCGCCTTCTTTTAGTCATGCATTTTTAGATAGAATTTGGTGTGCGTTTTTAAATTTATGGAATTTTTGTTTAGGAGCTTTGGTCATGGTGTTTAGATGAAATATTTTTTGAAAACAGGATGGAATGGGGGAAATTGGGAACTTTTTTCTAGAACCAACTGTTTAGGTAGAATTTGTAGAGCATCTCTCGGTTTTGAAGTTTCTCTTTAACAGCTTTGGGCTATGGCCATTTAGATAAAATATTTAATGAGAATATAATAGAACTCATGTGATCGGGATATTTTCCTAGCCCTGGCTATTTAGATAAAATTTGGTGACTCCCCAAACAGGCCTGGGCAACCGACCTTGACTCGGTCAGAGAAGGGAGGGCTTTAGCCCAGCTTTTGAGGGCCCTCTTCACTCTCCTCGGTTTTTCTTCCCACACAAAGAAGGGGGATCCATTGACAGGGTGTTTCGAGAATTCCTCACATATTCCTTGAATATTTGAAAGCCAAACTACCTTAGCACAGTAGACCAAAAATATTTGTACTCTAAAAGACAAAAAAGGACAACAAACTAAAATAATAACTTTAACTCTAATCCAGACACACCATTCTTAGCAATATGATATCTAATGAAGATGATATGTATTAAATATTGGTATTAACTACACCTTATTTGGAGACATCATTTTTATTTTAGGGGTTGGTACCTTTCTATTGGATGTGGTTGGTGATGTGAAGACTACTCAACTTCTAGTAAAGATTCATACTAATTCTAACAAGCTTATGGATGCTTGTTTACAAAGGGAGACCCCTCTAAGCTCAACCCATTGTATTATTTGTTTGTTCATGCTAATTATTGTTCTCAAATTTCCTTCTCCAAGTGGTTGAGACAATTTTCTTCATTTATTTTACATGGCCCGGTGAAATAAGAAGAATGGAGATTGTCTCCACATCTTTTCCATTTCACTTAGTTACAAATGAAAAGAGTCAAATTCTATAGCCAATAGACTAATAGCCTCTTGATACACCTTTAGTGAGCTATGCATAGCTCTCCCCTATCACTGTATCTCAATGAAATGACATCTAAAAGATCTAATGCACCATTGTAAATGGAGTAGTTGTGAAGATGTTGCTAAATGATCACACAAAAATGCTCAAATCTCATGAATTTTGGGGGAGGGGGATCTTTTGGTGCATTGAACGGGGCAAGGGTAAACAAGGGTAGCATGGATGGGTAGAAGTGAGAGGTTTCAGCATGGTTTATTGAGATATATAATCCTAACATTAGAGAATGAGAAGGAGCCTTAGGGCTTTATGGCATAGGGGCTAGAGGACCTATAGGTGAGGCAATGAGAGAAATTGACAGGGGAACCCCCAATATTTGTGACAAGGGGATTAGGGGCCACATTATCACAACCCATACACACTTAACCCATAATCACTAAAGTACCTATCCCTTTAACCCCAAAGCCAAAATCCCTTAACCTCTACACCCATAAATCATAACAAATTAACCCCTTCATCCCTTAGACCCAAAGCCACTAACCCCTTAAACCATAACCCCTAGCTTAGAATCCTTGAACCCCATAAACCCTAATCCCATATCCTCTTAAACCTTGACCCTTAACCCATAAAACCCAACCCCTAAACTCATTAACCCATAACCCCTTAACCCGCTAACACCTAAATACCATAACCCTTAGGAACTTAACCCCTAAATCCTTTGGCATGTAAGCCCTTGATGCTTAATTTTTAACCCCTAAATCCATTAACCACTAAGCCATTAACCTCTAACCCTTAAACCCCCTATACCTCAAACCCCTAACCCCTAAACCCCACAAGCCCTAATGCTTTACCCTTTACCCTTAACCCCTTGCTCCTAAACCCTTAAACCCCTTAACTTCTAGAACCCCTTATCCTTTCTCCCAAACCATATGTGCTCCAACACTAATATTCTTGGGAATACTATGATTTTTCCCACTAACCACTTAAAATAAAACCTCTAAGAACTAGTAGGGTCCAAGGAAAAGAAATACAAGATCCCCAAATCTAACCTACATTTTATGGACAATCACATTTCCCCCAAATTTCCTCCACATATTTTCCTTCGTGTATTGGAGTTTGAAAAATACATAGGATGCCACAAGTAATCCTAATCATTAGACTCAACTTTCCTAATGACTAGGAGGCCTTAAAAATCAAACAACATCTTAACTTATACCTAAAATTACTAAAATTTCCTATTCCAAGTATGAAATTAGACTTTCATGACAATTTAAATGACTAAGTGGAGGGGTATATCCTTTGAAGTAAAATATTAGGTTAACTTTCTGGATGAATATATGAAACTCATAGCACTTCTTTGAATTTTGGTGGGATTGTATCCACATTTCAAAGAATCTACGAAAAAGTTAGATTTGAGATCTATAGTTTGTACAATTTGTGAAAACATGTCATATTTCAAGAAGATGCTTGAAGCTCTCTTGAAATCCTATAAATAAGGAAAATGTATCGCCATTTGGGCATTCAATTTTGTGTTGTTATTCTGAGCTCTCTCTCTCTCTCTCTCTAAAGCTTTATGTCATTATGCCATTAGGCCGAGTTCGACAAGCCTACACATGTGCATTTTGATGCATATGTGAACCTAATGTGGCGAGACTCCTAGGGAGTATTGGGTTTGCCATAGACTTTGTTAAGGTCGATCCACACCTTTGAGCGAAGTCTATGATATGTAAATGGTATGAGAGTCAAAGTTGTGTAAAGACTTTATTGCAACAGGCAAATTTTGCAATGAGCCAAGAAAACTTTGACCTTTGAACACCAACATTGGAGTCGAATGCTGCACCTCATCCCGCCATTACACCACATATGATTACTCTCTTGTAATTTGGTGAGTAACATAGATTAAGAGTGCAGAGGGGGATTTGTCACATGACATCCCTCCCTTGCATGTCTAATGCATGTAGTCTACAAAAAATAAAAAAATGTGTCACATTCTAGTACAATGTGGAACATGCTTACTATGACAAGGTTGTTTTATGGTGGATTTTTTGGAATGAATAAACATTACAAAACCAAGATTTAAGTGCACACTAGCTTCTCTTTTCATTGATATTTTCTTTTATAGGAAATCATTTCATGATTGATAGCTAACTTCTCTCGCTTCTCTTATGTTTTTGGTATTTGAATTTGCATATTTCCTAATTATGTGGCTTGGTTAAAAAATATATCATGGATAACACTCTAAAATTCACCTGTATTTCTACTTAACAAGATTATAATGTAAAAATTTGCATCAATCCAATAATAAACATTAAAATACCACGATACAAAAGGTTACCATACCAAATATAGCACTGCAAAGCTTTAGACTACCTCAAGAAATAACAATACTCGGAACTGCCAATACAATTGCTTGAGATAATGCAATCACTTCAGTGTTTGAGAACCATTATAATAGAATTGTATGATGCCAAATGTAATACATTTTTATTATTATTAAAAGTGTATTATGTGATCATAAAAAGTAGCAATGATAACCATCCAAATGTGATGCTAAGGGGCAATGATGAACCTTTGAAACATAACATGTGTCTTGAGAGTTGTATTTAGATTTAAGAATGCGTCCAAGAAATTTATCATTTCCATAACATATTTATAACACACGATGTTATTTCAACCATCAAAGAAAAAATTAAACTCATGAATAACAATGGAATCCTAGAATTGGAATGCAAGAAGTGGGTGGTGATCTTAGTATGGAAATGTTATTTATAACAGACGATGTTATTTCAACCATCAAA
Source organism: Pinus albicaulis (assembly GCA_034641835.2). NCBI lineage: Eukaryota > Viridiplantae > Streptophyta > Pinopsida > Pinales > Pinaceae > Pinus > Pinus albicaulis. The sequence continues at coordinate 389,832,449 of CM076580.1, read as the reverse complement.
GCAACAATTAAACTCATGAAGAATAATGGAATCCTGGACGTCGAATGTAAGTAGTAGGTGGTGATATTAGTATGCACATGGAAATTCATATACGAGAAGCATTCTTGCGCCCGTGGGTTGTGATCTTAGTATGCAAATATAAAATTATATATAAGAAGCATTTTTTCACCTCTGTGTTAAGAAATATCTATTTTATCCTATATGTTATACATCTTTCAGTTAAGAAATATATTTTATATTCATTACACCTAAAGGATCATTTCATATGCGCTAATCAAGGGTTTTGATTATTTTTATACGCGGTAAAAAAACCAAAATTCAGATCACTGGATAAACCAAAAACGAGGAGGGAAAAATAGAGATAAACCAAAAAAGAGGAGGGAAAAATGGAGTGTGCAGCACAAGCCCGCGTTGAAGTTGGAGGAGAAGGTGGGAGAGCATAGTTTTACAGGGCTGTTTGAAGTTGTTGTTATCGACAATCATACAGGTATGTAAAGATCTATGTTTTCAATATTTTCACTTAATTTTAGCAATCTTATTTAGTTATTCTTTTCCACAGTGCTCGGGGTTTGAGCACTGTTTTTTCCCCCATTGAATTCATCTATTTTGTTTAATCTGTGTATGTTCTCTCTTCAAAAGTGTGATATCTTCTCTCTCCACACTTCTTGTTCTGTAATTTATGACTTTTTCTGTTTATGTGGTCTCTTTCGCGGAATTTTTACCTATTACAAGAAATTTCTTAGATTGCAACGAATTCATTTCAGTTATAAAATAACTTGGATAATTTTTCACGTCATTAGGCTCTATCCTATATAAAAACATTTCTTTGAATATTAGATTTCTTTTTGTTTTAATAAATGAGATTATCGTATCAGGAAAATTAGAATATAAACATAACACAGATGGGAAATATAGGAGAAAATTTTCCAAAAGGAAACAGTAAAAGGGCTTTCAGGTATCCGTGACATTAAGCACTTTTAGTAAAACAACTATAGTATCTAAGCTGGACTGCCAATGGAATCGGCGAAAAAGGAAACTATCAGAGATGCTTCATGAATATTGGAAGTGTCAAGCACCCAACACATATCAATAGGTGGGATATTGTTCATCATTGTAATAGCAAATGTTGTGTCTTTCCATACTCAAAGGTCATGATGGCCCTGCTGTTTCACAGGGGTGAACATACCACACATTGAGGGGCACCCTTGCTTGATCAATATGTATTTGTAGTAGGGTCATCTGAATGCTCCATGAAGCTATTCCAATGTAAATTTGTATGATATTTTTCAACAGCACGTGTAACAAAACCTTGAGAGCTTAGAGTGAGCTTAAGTTTCACATCTGTAGCATCTGTAGCCATTGAGTCATATTCATGTTTGAGGGGTTGCATGTCTTCAAGATTTGGTGCTTTTGGGTGTGAGATCTCATGAACTGATTCCATGGTGGCCTTGTGATCATTTTGATCATTACAACATTTGACGTTGACAGGTCCCAAATCCATGGCCTTTGACATATTCCCCTCCATGTCTGCCTCTTTGTGATTTCTTAGGTCATCGAAATGATCAAGAGTTTAACTGCTCGAATCACTGGAGACAAAATTGTTAGGTATCCCTTCCATTTCCAGTGTCTGCAATTCGCCAGGATAATACCTTTGCCATCTCAAGTTAAATACCTGAGAGGCTCCCAGGTCCTCTACATTAGAGTTGTTCAGTGACAAATCTTTGACTGTGCTTTTTCTGCGCTTGAATTAGGCTCTGGTATTTACTTTGTGGAGCTCATTGGTTATCATTTCCATGAATGTAGAATGAATTGAAGGATTTGCATTGGAATGTTTTGTTGCCATTTGAGTGCTAGAAGATTCCACTAATATCGGATGAATAGGGAATCCTTTCAGAATGCTTTCTACTGCTGCCTGGAAAAATTTCCAATTCCAAGAACAGAGTAAACCCCACCAATTCAAAAATTGGATTCACGATCCTCCCACAGGCTTCATATAAAAGAGACTTGAATATGGTTGAAACAAGCACAAAACCAAAAAATAGGAATCCTGTGAGGAGAAGAAAATTATATGCTTAACATTGTGTATTAAAAAGGCAGAAAATATGACCACAAGTGCAAACCCTCTTGGAATATTTTTCATCGCTGTAATGGAAAATGTCGTGCCTTTCCAGACTCAAAGGTCATGATGGCCTCGTTGTTTCACAGGGGTGAACATACCGCACTCTGAGGGGAACCCTTGCTTGACCAATCTGTCAAGGTTCCCTGATGGTAGGGGAATCAAACATTATTATCACCAACCTTGTTTGACCAACCTGTTAATGCTCCTTGCTAGTGGAAAAATTTGGAAACATCCGCAAAAGGTGAAAGCCCCAAAAACACAATAAATTACATTTTCACATTTTCAAACAGGAAAATATGGTAACAGTGCATGATAGTGAGAATAGAAGCCTAGTGTAAGGCTTAAATATTTAGTGAAATAATTAATGTATTAACGAACCCATTAGCAAGCTGCTAAAGTTGGGAAATATACAAAGCACAACAAAACTTCAAGCATAAGAGCGTTGAGGAAACAGTTCGGATATCGCCAGGAAATAAATAAAAAATAAATTACCCCACAACTTCCCATGAATATAAATCATAAAAGGAATACAAGTACAGACCAAAACTGTTGCCACAGGAAATATTGGAAGTTGGCTGAGAAAGGCAGCCTTCTCATGGAAAATGGAGAACATCTTAGATGAACTTCATAATGGCCAAATTGAACTTCTTACTGGCATTTTCAAAATTGGGTCAATTAACTTGGAGTTAAACTTCCATAATCTCAAAACTCTGGCTTTTGTAATCACTATTTCCACCATTGATCCCATGGAGACACCGATCTCATACTCACCCAAAACATTCATTGGAAGGTTTGTTCCCATGCTAACCTAGATGGATGGCATTGCTTCCCTTCTCATGCAGCGGTGTAGGGGACAAAGATGCCCTCTTCCAGAAAATAAAAAGAGCCACATTGCGCTCTCCAAACATGAGAGCAACATCAAGAGAATCCAATTTGCAAGAGGTTGGAACCCATAAAACTTTCCTACAGCAGACAGAAGCCATTGGTCACACTAGCCTTGGTATCTATTACCATATAAGAAGAGGTTCAAGTTGTGCTTATCACCACAGAGAGCTTATCATGTCAGGTTAGGCTCACAAGGGAATCTGCTATCGTGGAAGAAGCATTTCCTTCCACAATTGAATCCTTATACTTGCAGCACACTTGAATACTTGCATGTGCACCCAACACTCAAACTGAGTAGGGAATAGGTTTCCTCTTCAAGATAGCAAACCTTGGCTATTACATTTCTAGGAAACCAAATTATTAGAGTTGATTTTGGGTAAGATTCACCAAAAAATAATTTTGGAATGGGTAGATGTATAGTAGTCCCATTGCTTGTATTCATTGTAGTTTGAATTTTGGAAAACTCAATATCTATGAATCTATCTGTCAGGTGTCTGTTTAAATTGGATCTCTGCTGATGAAGTCTGACAGACTTCCATTCATTTTCCAATTTTTTTGGTTTCTTATTTTCTTTTTATTTATTGCATTGCGAGGGAAACTTAACCAGTCAATGCACTCTCAAATTTTCTTCTTCACAAGAAAAACCAAAGTTCCTTTTGCTACCCCTTCACTTCCAAGGACAACTAGAGGAGATTTTCTTTGATGATCTGCCTCATAGGCAGTGGTGATGATGATGAAATTAAAAATTCTCCAGAATTCTACAGATAATTTATCAGAGAACTCACCTTCTGCAGTCACACTGTCACTGTTATTTTATTTTTCTTTGATGTTACCATTGATTTTTTTCCTCATGCATGTTATCTCTTCTTCCAGGTTTCTAAGTCTTGAATTTGTTTCCTCCATATCGGACTTCAAATTGGATGCTTGGCCAGTGACCGAATTCTGTTTCAATAGAAAGCCCAGAGAAGAATCTCGGTCCTCACGCTTTCTGCTTTCACATAGGACATATCATGTGGAGATGGTTTCTTGTTGTTGCTGATGTTTTTTTTCTAGTGTGAGAGCCCTAGTGCTACTGCTTCTTGGTGGCAGCCTGGTGATCTAAGGAGTGGGTGTATGGTTGGTGATCTGAGGAGTGGGTGTACGGTTTGCCTGCAGTTGATGTATGTACATGGCCTGCACTATCATTTGGTATGTCATGGATTCATTCTAGAATTCATGAAGAAAACTCTCCTGTTATAGCTTCTAGAAATTGAGGGTTCTATATATCTCCAATCTCTCTGCATTTGAGGTATGCGGATGGTTCTACCATTTGAAACAAGAAATTATTTAAACTATATAATTCTAAAGGGATAGAGACTAGAAACAAGAAATCAGTTATAATCTCTATAATATAGAATGGATAAAATTTGAAAATAGAGAAGATGAAGAAACTAATTAGCCATACTTATTTCCACCATTGGATAGAAATAGAAGCAAATTCAAATTATCATCTTTATTTTATTTATATGGTTGATTCTAGAAATATTTTGAAATTTGAAAAACAGAGACAAATTCATGGATAAAATTTGAAACTAAAGAAGATCAAGAAACTAATTGGCTATTCTTATTTCCACCATTGCATAGAAACAGAAAAAAATTCAAATTACCATCTTTATTTTATTTAGATATTTGATTTTGGAAATATTTTGAAATCTGAAAAATAGAGACAAATTCAAGAATATGGGCACTGTGTATTGTGCAGCGGATAATTAAGACTTCATACATTTACCATCCAATTCGAATGTAGATACAGAAGATACTTATGGTAAGAGGATACTTAGAATAAATTTCATCTTTTTCACCAAGGTAAGAATTTCAAATCTTAAATTCTCATCAAATTTTACCATTTATACACTTCTAGAATCCGATTTGATTATTACCATTTCTACACTTCTAGAATCCGATTTGATTATTGGTTTAGCAATTATAATACCTGTTTTGATCATTTTAACAAAAAAATATTGACGAAGATATTAAAAGAAAATTTACAATAAGGCAAATCACCCCTACCCAATCACTAGCAATTTAGTCCATCCTACTCCCCACCCAAAATCTAAAAAGGCAGAAAGATAAATTAAATCCAACCCAAAGCCGACAGAGCCAACAAATCAAAGAGTGAGCCACTCAAGCAAACACAACTTCTACCCCATATAACATGCAATATTCTAGTATCCGTTTGTTCATTTAATAAGAGTTTCTTTGTCATCCACAGTCTTGATAGGAATATTTTATGTACCTTATTCATTGGCAGAAAACAAATGAATCATTTTCCAAAACATGGCCTGCAATAAAAGTATGTGTTGACAGAGACAGTGCCATTAGGCAGGTGGTATAGAATCAATGGAGACCGAAAATCCAATAAATGAACCGAGTTGGCTTGTTAGTAGCCCTACTTTTTCCATCTATATTTGAAAGTGTGTAAGAGAATGTTCTTACATCTTACAGTATTACGTTATCAAAGAAGAGCCACTATATAGAACCATTACAAAATTGTTGAGTTACCGATAGCATTCAACCATGACACTCTCAAATCAAGGATCAAATCATCATTTGTGTTGGCTCAGACAATTACCCGTCCTTCATAAGGGGTTATTTACACCTTTTCCCCAATAATAATTCTCTACATGCACTGCCATTCTCCATGACGTGGTCACTGCACAAGAATCAATTCAGTTCATATAGAATTTAGAAGGAAAATTTGTGCATTCATTTGGTCTACAGTCATGCCTACTGGAACAAGCACAGAGCTTCCTAAACATGACCTACCAAAGAGCTTGATGCATCTAATAGTGAGGTATTCATAACTTATAAAAACACCCAAAAGGAGAACCAACAACATATTCATATATAGGATGAAAATAATGCATTCATTTGTGTTGGCTCACACAATTACCTGTCCTTCGTAAGGGGTTATTTGCACCTTTTCCCCAATGATAATTATCTACATGTACTGCCATTCTCCATGATGTGGTCACTGCACAAGACTCAATTAAGTTCTTATAGAATTTAGAAGGAAACTTTGTGCATTCATTTGTTCTACAGTCATGCCTGCTGGAACAAGCACAGAGCTTCCTAAACATGACCTACCAAACAACATGATGCTTCTAATCCTAAGATACTCATAACTTAGAAAAACACCCAAAATGAGAACCACTAACATATTCAGATATAGGATGAAAATAATGCATTCAGAAAAGTGTCCTCTTATCAACGGGAAGAGCCCCAAGTCCAATCAATATGTGATGATGGTCGTAATAAAAACCAATTTTGTCCCAAATTTATTTATGAAAGTAATTGCTAAATTCCAGAAGTTGCAGATCTAGTCTTATAGAATTTTTTTTAAGGTAGATTTTGTTCAAATTAAATTTCCATGTAATACTCTTGGGATAGTACAAATCTGAACCATATTAATCCTTTGGGGGCTTATCTATCAAAGTTCAATTTACCTTTCATATTCAATTTATCAGTTCATCAAGCTTTTTCTATGACAACATGAGCATTCCATAAACACATTAAAGATAGTAAAATGAAATGGATATTTGCTAAATTTAGGACACCTCTACCTGCACACCAAAGGGTTCATCTACATATGTACAAACATTCATGTTTTATAGCCCATAATTCAAAAAAGTAAGCTTTTACCGATGTATCTTGACAATTACATTGAAGTTCAAAGGTCACAAGAGGGTTTGCTTAAAGAACACAGACCATTGATATGGATATCCAATGGTAGAATAAGGTTTTCATGGGTATAATTAGCCCAAGGGGTGCTGAACCAATTTTCGCCAATGTTTATGGCCATTTGGCTAGTTCCAAGCCAGCGGATGCCCAGTTTGAATAACACTGGATTAGGCACACTAGTATATACTGACAGGTTTACTAGGGATGCCATCTAGGAATGTGGGAAGCATCCCTTGGGTTTCCTCAATGTTTTTACTTGGAAAAATAAAAGGATGCATCGCGAATGCAAACAAACATTATGTTCATTGAAGTAAATATTTAAAACAGTAACCTCATAAACCATGTGGCATAGAACCTTTAATAAATACAAATGCCAAAGGTTGATATGCATTGTAATGTCTGCAAATGTGATTTTAAATATACATACTGTGAGTAAGATACATCACCTACTAAACCTGTAATGTTTGAGAGAAAAATGTAGCCAATGGTTCTCTTGAGATATGCATTCCTGTTGAAGAATCAATGTAATTCTCTAGTAGATCACTATTAATTTCTTGCTTTTGCCATAATAGGAAAATGCAACAAACAAAAAACACTGTAAGAATTACTTTCATTAATTAGGAGGCTCAAGAAATATATGAAATCATTTGAATGAAAATGTAGTTGACCACTAGAAAACCTGTAGGTAGGGCAGAGCAACAAAAATGAGGAAAATCTCTCAACAGGAAACATGACTTCATGTGTTCAGTTATCACTGTCAAAATATTAAGCGTGTTTTCAAAATATGCTTTCTCTAATGGGTCAAAATTTGAAAGGAAGAAAAATAAGGTACATTAGTTGTGTAAAAGGTAATTACTAATTATAAAGGAAACAAGATTAAACCATGACATGTTTCTTGCTATATCCATTGCAATTCTATCAGAATTTGTTGAAATTTCTTTAGCAATTACAGGTCCCTGAGATGATATTTATTTTCCCACATTTTGACAGAGTGCTGTAAATAAGTCATTTTTAGATACTGGCATCACCACATGCTGCATGACATTGGGTGCTTTCCTAACAGTATCCTTAAATCCTACGTGCATTCTGTCAATATATCTTTCAAGGTGTCTTTCAAGGCGCTCCTCAATTGATGACTTAAGTCGATGGCTCTCTTCAATGATTGAGGTCTCCACTGAAACTGAAACGTGCTTATGAGATTATTCAGTCATCTTGCCCAACTGCATTTTATCGCTTCTCAGTGATCAGAACCTATAAATAATCTAAATAAATAAAACATTTATTCAATCCCATGCAAAAAATAAAGGAAAATCAAAATCAATGAGAAATCGACTGGTGCAAATGATTAAAGTAAAAAAAGATTAAAGTTGGATTAATTTAAATGGAAATTATAGTGTCTAATGATGCCTACATTGAGGAAGTGCATAGAGCTAGTGTTTCAAGTGGGTTGAGAATAACTGGCTCGCTAGTTTTTCCTAAAAAGGACATGTTCATCACTGCAGTACTAGTTTCCATTTCCACCCATTGGATTTGATCAGATTCAACACCCTAAAAACTCCCAGGACACTTAGATTGTGCAACGTTAGCCATCAAATTTTAGTTTTCAATGAATTCTGGAAGAATTTTAAATAAATTAGACCGGAAAAATCTTAAAGGTAAGACTGTTTTCATATCTAGTTATTCAATTGGAGTGAGGCATGACTTAAGATCAGAGATTCAATAATTTGCATTATAAGTTGGGAAAACTTGGAACGACTCAACAAAAAATCAGGAAGCAGGGAGAATAAATCAGGAAAAATTTGATAGTTTCTAATTTCTTAGCAATCTTTTTCATACTGATTTGCAAGCTTGTTACCTTATACACCATTTTTTTTTTGTCCACGGATGCCTATATTATTCATATGTTTATTTTTTCTTGATCGCCTGTGTTGGGATTGTAACATGATTGCTACTATCATATCTCTTTAATTCCCCGTATTGAGTGGTTTTGGATTGAAATGCAGTGAAGAAAAGTATCAGCAATTCCAAGCAGATGGAAATTTGTATTACAGATGTGCTGCATGTCATGGAGACTGTTACCAGGTTTGCCTGGTCACATGGTTATGTAGATCAATAATTCAAGTGGTTTTCTGATTGCATTCAATTACATATCTGTTTCATACTTTTGGAGAACAGGTTAATGATCTTGGTGATGTTGTTCAAGAGCTGTGGTGGAGGAGGGATGAAACAGAGCAGGAGTAGATGACTAAACTCAGGGCTGATGCTGGACTCCCTTCACAACAAGAAATGATACACCTTTGCCCTTAATCAAATGATGACGAAGAATTCCCGACCATTCAGCCAAAAGATTCCACATCCATATCCAAGGGTTTAGCTGAAAATACATTTCAAAGTGGAGAGGATCAAATGATGAAACCAAAGGAATATGGAAAAAAGGCCTCAAAAAATGCATTAGTAAATAAAAAAATTGTTAAGAAGAAAGGATTACAAGTTTAGTCAAATGGTAAAATAGGGGCACTAAATAATAGTTTGCATATATTTCAGTCTGAAATGAAAGTAGAAGATAATTCAACACCAAGTCAGGACCAAAATAGTTTGATATATGAAAACAATGAAGAGGAGTGGTCTGAAAAATCAGATGGGAATAAATTATATTCTCCTCCCAAAACAACAAGTTCAGTTAAAGATGGGATATCAGTGGAGGCTGATGACACGATTTTTAAAAGCAACATAGTTGAAAGTGGTTTACTTAGTGGAAAAAAGAATTCCAAAGGTCATTAAAGTAAAATAAATTCCAAGTCATCTCAAAGTCAAATACATGAGAAAGTGGATACACAAACTGAAATGTTTGCTAGCAAGTCTGAGAGCAGCAAGAGGACAAAGATTGTTATACATCTCCCCTGCAAGAGATAAGAACAATAAAGATACATGGAAAGCATCCCACCGTTCAGCATCAGAGGCTCATAGTAGTCAAAGGGAACAGGGTTTAACAGGTTCACAAGGTGGGTATCTTAATCAGGTACTAATTTGATAGGACATATTAGTACATGTATAATCTTTAACTGCAGTTGTTTTCTTCAAAAGCTGAGTCTATTTCAGAAGAAATAATGTGAATTATGGTTCACCCACAATAGAAGTGGTCTTCCAGGGCACTGAAAGATTGATAGCTATAGGAAAACCGATATCTCCATGTTGTGGTTATGAGAAGCACTGCTGTATTTACATGAATAATTAGCCCTATTAGCTTATTGTTCCAATTTGAATGTTTTTGTTGAAAAATTAACATTGCAAGGAAAGCAATCATGATCTATGTCTGCTGTTGAATGACTTCTTGGGTTCATTATGGATTAGAGATGAGAAAGTTAGGTTCTGTAATTATTGAAACTAAATTAGGTTGGAATGAAAAAGTTGCAGGCATTTTTGTGGAGGTTAGACCATCTGGCATCGACATTTATGGTAGACCTATTCAAATTTATCCTCACCTTTTTACACATTATTTTTTATGAGATGAGAGTTTGGACTATTGGAATTGGAATTCCTCTAATGTGGATGAGGGAAGTTTTGAATTATTTTGTTGAAAATGCCACATATATGATATATAATGTGCACATATCAAGACCACATAGGAAAATGTATGTTCACTTAGATCATTACACCCAGGAGCCAAAAATGGGTCAGACAAGAGCTCCCCGCTGACATGAGCAAGGAAGGGGAATCCTATTTTCTTCATTGTTATTAGAACCAGAACAGTGGACCTCTAAAACTAGAAACTGGTGTCAACCAGAAAAAACTGTATGACCCAAAAATACATAAAATATTCAAATTTTGATTAAAAAAAAAAATTCATGTACATCCATATGAATCCAAACCATTATACACAAATATGAAAATTTCTCTCATGTATGTAGCTAGTAAGGATGCATATAATCAAAATAGAGCACTAAATACAATCCATATCTGAACCAAAATAGTAAAACCAAAATAGTTTTTCTCGAGGATTTCACCATGTAATATCCTGAAATGGAAATCAACAGCTTTTTCACTGCTGAAATGTCCCTTTGTCGGAAATATGAACAAGGCTATGTTAGAGATTGAATGAGAGGGATTTTACTAGTTATTTCACCTCTAAAGAAAGGATGAGAACCGGAGGCTATCTGGCCCTTCCTCAGACTCTGCCTATAGCTATGCAAATATTTCTTCCTCGGGAAGATCTTGCTCAAGGGAATGAGCTACAACAATATGAAAAACATAAGCATGAAGAGTAACTTGCTCAAAATTATGAAAATTTCGGAGAACTCATATCCATCTCATTATAATAATAGCAGCTGCAAATGTATACAAAATCTTGAGGGAAATGAGGCTCAAGATGAAAAATAACAATCCTAAAGGAAAAAGTACAAGAGAACACTGCTACACGTGTGAGCCCTAGCTATGACTGTGCAGTCATATGGAGACACTGCAACATGTAAAATGATAATAAAATGATATTACAATAATAGATCAAGAAATGAGGGGGAGCATGCTCTTAACCCCTGAAAACACTACTATAACACTGATAAACAATCCTTAGAAGGATTGGCTGCAATACATGTACAAAATATGAAAATAAAATAATGCCGGAGTTGCTGGGTAGCTGCAGCAACTCAAAATATACAATAGAAGGAGGAGAATGAATATTGCCTACAAACTGAAACAACCTCCTCCAATGGATTCCTTGAGTGCAAGGATGATCCTGACACAAGAAATCTCTTCGCCCAAATGGTGGAGCAAACCCCCATTGTAGACAAACTCTGAGATAACATAGTCTATGGAAGGGACTGCGTTGATGAAGGTGGGAGAAGCTTGGCCTTCTGCCAGAATATGTAAATCAGCTCTAGAAACCCTCCTCGCCGATCCTTCCAAAGAATAGGAACTCCTTCCTATGAGAAATGATCCAAGGAATGGTGTTGTGGAATATCCTCCACAGCAACACCTACAACAAAACCCAGTGACTGCACTGTAGATGAAGAAGTGGCTATGGCCATATGCCTGAATATGGAGAAATGAAGAGCAATCCTCCTTGAGCTACTCAAGAGAGGAGAGGAACTCCTAAACAGGAATCCCTTGCGCCAAAGGCACTGCAATTCAGCTGAAAAGCTGGCGATTGCAAATAGACTCAAAGTCCAAATCTTCAATAATGCTCTCTATGGCTGCCTCATCCTCCTTATATGAAAAATTATGCCTTTATGCCATGGACCCCACCAAATTAGAGTTTCTTCCACAAGGAATCTTCTTGCCTCTATAACTACGTTGTCTTCCCAAGTAAGCTACACCCTCTTATGCTGCGTTGTTGACTTGGTCAACATGGCCTCATCCTCATGTGTTTGCCCCCTTTTCACACTAAGAGGTTCAAAAATTGCTACTCCATAAATTCCTTCTCACTTTATGTGGAATTTTATTTATGCAAATGGGTCTCTTTACCCATTTTATTTATCTAGTGAGCAAAAATTAATGTTCCAATTTATTTGCAAAAATTTGGAACATTACAGTCCTCCCCTCCTAAATATTTCTTGCCCTCAAGCAAGTGATAGGATAGACTGTGTCTTCTTCTCCTCTTCCTATAGCATCCTTGTATGATGATCTCCTCCAAGTGCAGTGATGCTATCTCATCAATCCAATCCTCCACAATGCTCCTCCTTACCATGCAAGTAGCTTTCAAGCAATCATCATGTAAGGCATAATGCTCAAGAGGATAGCAAGTGGTGTCTAGAGGTCCCTCCTTGATGAATGGAGTCTGAAATATAATGGGAATTGTCTCCCCCATATGGTCTATCCATCCCCAAGCTATGTGCCATGCAAATTGAGTCGCCTCCCTGTTACACCATTTTTTGGTCATCTAACCTACTATCATTAGATGGACCCAAGTACACCATGTAAGACCAACTTTACCCTAAGTAAAATTGCTTTCACTATGTAAAATAACTTAATAAAACACATTTATTAGGTTGTTTATGGTCTAAACAGGAAACCCCAAAAGGAAATATTAAACAAACCTATATTTGTTTGATTTTCCTGGTCATGTTTAACACAAAACAAGGAAACTAATTAGATAAATCTTTATTTATCCTATTATTTTCTAGGAATAATTATTTAAATCTTATTTAAATAATATTCCTTGTTAAATATGACTAAATCACCCATAAATAATTAAATAAATCATTATTTATTTGATTATCCTTCAATCACTTCCTTAAAATGATAAAGAAATCATTTATTTATTTATTATTCACAAATAAAGGGATTTGACCCAAGTCAAATACCTTTTCCCTCCAACAAATATAATAAAATAGTCCATAAATGGTGGATCTAGATTTGGTTAATGTTATTTTAATCATGCACCAAGATCTAGAATGACCCAATATTTTGCTATAAATAGGAGGGTTTTTCTTATCATTCTTCACCTTTTGTTGCCTATTAGATCACTCTGGATCTATACACTTGGTCACATTCTTCATTATTTGCTGTGTGAGCTCCCTTTGAGTTCTATCGTTGTCTGGGTTTTCTACACCAACAAGAGAGAGAGATTCTAGATCTAAAGTGCCGAGGACTTCCAAGAACCCATCCCATTGAGGAGAATTGGATACACCTTCTTGTTTTCCTCCCAGGTGCCCTTAATACAAAAATTCTTTCAAAAAACATTGTTCTTGTCTTGTCTATTGGATGTATGGAGCAAACTCTTGATTTTACTGCTTAATGTCTTTCTATGCATAGATTTGGTTTTTTGCAGCACTTGTCTTGATTAACTAACTGCAGATCTGAAGATATTGGCAGCCATATTTGATGTTAGGGCTATAAGTTATGTGTAGCTAAAGTGGTCTTTTTTCGTACGCTTCGACAAAAGATTCATACTAACACTCCCAACTAGGCAACTCAGGAAAAATGTCATCCACCTTTGGCTCCGGCAAAGAAGGTGGGTTGGTAATCTGCACATGGTAGACCATATAGTCTACCCCACGCTATCCATCTCTCCACTTAAGATAAGTGTAGAGTGTCTGTTGATTCTGGGTTGCAATAATGTTTCCATCAAGTGGCAAGAAGAAGGTTGGACATCCCAAGGTCTCTCCCCCAACGCTGCAAGACATGCTAGCCCAAATATCTCCATATGTGATCAGTCGAGAATCATCCTCATATGGTTTCATACCCATCATATGGCTCACCTCATAATAAAACATTGTTGCTGCTGTAGTGGCGATACCATCTCTCATGTTCCCATCAGAACATGCAATGCAAAATATGTGAGGGAATTCTCCCTCAATGGAAACATCCATCCTATGTGTCTCCTCCTCAATATTATTCCTCATAAAGGCATGAACAATAGAATCATAGGGAGAAAATAGGAGAATCGTGCTCATTGCCATGTGTAACAAATGAGGACAATGGTCCCCCAAGTGTAACCAGCGCAGCTTAGTGCTCCACTGCCATAGAGACTGATATAAATTGTGGTTGCTCAACCACTAGTGTGTTGCATCAATCTCCTCACAAGCTTGGGGAAGGTAAATGATATCTGCGGAAAATTGAGCATGTCCTCCATGGTCTGTATCCTCCCCAAGTCCTCCAAGATAATGGCCATTAGCCATGCTTATGGCCCTCACTAAACCATGAGGTCTAGCAAAATATATGCTCCTCCTTGTAGCATTCTCCTGCATGCGTATGGTTAAGGGATGCATAAATATATCATACAAATGATCACGTGAAAAACAATGTACACCCTTACCATGTTCTCTACTCATATCAATTGAGGGAATCATAGATGAATCTCCTCTCATACATTCAGGAAAAAGGGGTGGCTGTGCTGATTCCCCTATCTCCATATGGCTGGTGCATCTCCTCCCATGTTGATCATCATATGTCCTGTAGGTGAAAGGATCATTGGAATATCCCACCAATAGTTGGGAGTTCCAATTCATATCTATCCTCCATAATGACAGCGCAGGTGGCTCCTCATGTAGAAATCTATCATATTGTTGTCCTCCTCCTTGACATATTTTATTCCCAAGTCACAAATTGGAAGGTTGCTATCCTTCCCATGCTACTTCTTCCACAACGCAGAATCTGCAATGAGAGTAGGTGTATCTGAGGTTGAGGAAATGTATCCCTCCATCATGAGTCTATCCAAAACTCCCACTAATGTCTCAAGCTCTCCCAAGGCTCCCACCTCTATAGAATCAATGAGTGGTGCCTCCAAGTGTGAAGCAACCATCCTCCTCTGCTGAATTAGTGGCCCCCTGGGTGAAATGCCTCCATGTCATGAGACATCTCTATCAAGAGAAGACTGAACATATGGATGAACACTTATGTGCATGCCCTGACTACGCAATCCGGCCTCCCTCCTTGGTGCAATAAATTCCAGAAATGTATATGGGTGAGTACTCCTCAACTCATGCTTTTGGTTCTTCTCCCCATCTCCTCCTTATGACTCCATGGTTTCACACCTCTCCAATAGTGGCACATGAATTGTGCCTTGATCTCCACACATCAGATCTTGAGGATCTTCCTACAAAATGTCTCCATGCAATGAGACATCATTATCAAGAGATGACTGAATAGATGAATCGAGATAACCCTCCATGCTTCCACTGCATAATCCAATCACCTCCTCAGGTGCATCAACCTCCATAGATGAATAGGGATGTGTACTCCCCATCTCATGATGTTGGGCCTTCTCCCTACTTCCTCCTTATGTCTCCAAGGTTCCACACATCCTCAACAATGGCACAGGTAAAACATGAGATGTGCCTTGATTTCCATACATGAGATCCTGAGGACTTCCTTGCAAAGATGCAAGCATCCCTCTATGTGGAGCAAGAGCTCCTCTTCCCTCTGCATGAGGTGCTAGATCAACTCCATATTTAACAGCGATGTTGCCCTCAATATCTGCAACATGAGTGGGAAACCTCTCAATGATGGGATCCTCCTTTGGAAAAGAGATCCACATGCTCCTTTGCTCAAATATGTGGGATGAAAGTTCCTTCTGTAGCAAGTTTTGGTTCATATTTTTGGCCTCCTCCAGTGTTTTCTGAAGAGGCATTGTGTTTTCATGCAAGGGTTTTGTTTGGTCTTCTTTGTGCAAACCCATCATGTGTGTCTCAAGAATCCTCCCAATGAATCTCTTCACTAATGCCTTAGTGAAATTTTCATAAGATTTAATGTCATTGTTCTTCAAAGAAAAGGATTCAAACATCCACCAAGCATAGGCATTACCTCTCATATGCAACGCTACAACTCTGGTAGCTTGATTTTCTAGGATTTGGTATTGCTGCAAAAAGGTGTCTCATTCCTCCACCCAAGCTTTGGCTGACTCGGAAAGTGAACCATCAAAGTGTGATAGATAAGATCTACCATGCTGCCTTTTCTCTTTGGTCACTTCTTCTTTTTCTTCCACCTCCCTTATGGGGCTGCTGGGATTATGACTACGCTGATCCTCATATTTTTTGGCTGAATGCTCACACCCACTATGTACAAATCTAGAGTTTTCCTTAGGATCAAACCCTCTTGGGGATTCTTCATCTATTTCCCTCCTAATATCCTTGAGATCTTCATGAATGCTTTGTGCATATTTAGGAAGAAGCATTTTAAGCTTATCCCCTTTGCCTCCATCAGAAAATGGAGTCTTCTTCCTGCTCAAAATTCTGTCTCCTTCTTGATGAGAATAGGAAGTGCAGGGTCCTTCCTCCTCTCTTTCTTCTTTCTCCTCAACCTCCTTGGAGAGGTTCCTTCTAGATCTAAAAACTGATGAGAACAAGCTCATCCTCTTCATCATCTTTATCTCTTCTTTATTGGGCTTGAAGGCCGCAAGTTGAGCCAAGAAAGATGCTCTGATACCACTGTAATATCCCGAAATAGAAATCAGCAGCTTTTTCACCGCTGAAATGTCCCTTTGTCAGAAATATGAACAAGGCTATGTCAGAGATTGAATGAGAGGGATTTTACTAGTTATTTCACCTCTAAAGAGAGGATGAGAACCGGAGGCTATCTGGCCCTTCCTCAGACTCTGCCTATAGCTATGAAAATATTTATTCCTCAGGAAGATCTTGCTCAAGGGAATGAGCTACAACAATATGAAAAACATAAGCATGAAGAGTAACTTGCTCAAACTTCTGAAAATGCCAGAGAACTCATAGCCATCTCATTATAATAATAGCAGCTGCAAATGTATACAAAATCTTTAGGGAAATGAGGCTCAAGATGAACAATACCAATCCTCAAGGAAAAAGTACAAGAGAACACTGCTACACATGTGAGCCCTAGCTATGACTACACAGTCATATGGATACACTGCAACATGTAAAATGATAATAATATGATATTACAATAATAGCTCAAGAAATGAGGGGGAGCATGCTCTTAACCCCTGAAAACACTACTACAACACTCATACACAATCCTTAGAAGGATTGGCTGCAATACATGTACAAAATATGAAAATACAATAATGCCAGAGTTGTTGGGTAGCTGCAACAACTCAAAATATACAATATAAGGAGGAGAATGAATATGGCCTCAAATTGAAACAACTTCCTCCAATGGATTCCTTGAGTGCAAGGCTGATCTCGGCACAAGAAATATCTTCCTCCAAATGGTGGAGCAAACCCCCACTGCAGACAAACTCTGAGATAATGTAGTCTATGGAAAGGGATGCGCTGATGAAGGTGGGAGAAGCTTGGCCTTCTACCAAAATATGCAAATCAGCTCTAGAAACCCTCCTTATTGATCCTTCCAAAGAATAGGAACTCCTTCCTATGAGAAATGATCCAAGGAATGGTGTTGTGTAATCGCCTCCACAACAACACCTGTAACACAACCCAGTGACTGTGCTATAGATGAAGAAGTGGCTATGGCCATATGCTTGAATATGGAGAAATGAAGAGAAATCCTCCTTGAGCTACTTAAGAGAGAAGAGGAACTTCGAAACAGGAATCCCTCATGCCAAAGGCACTGCAATTCAGCTGACAACTGGAGATTGCAAATAGACTCAAAGTCAAAATCTTCAATAATGCTCTCTATGGCTGCCTCATCCTCCTTATATGCAAAATGGTGCCTCTATTCCATGGACCCCACCCAATTAGGGTTTCTTCCACAAGGAATCTTCTTCCCTCTCTAACTGCGCTGTCTTCCCAAGAAAGCTACACCTCTTGTGTTGTGTTGTTGACTTGGTCAACATGGCCTCATCCTCATGTGTTTGCCCCCTTTTCACACTAGGAGGTGCAAAAATGGCTACTCCATAAATCCCTTCTCACTTTATGTGGAATTTTATTTATGAAAATGGGTCTCCTTACCCATTTTATTTATTTGCTGAGCAAAAATTAATGTTTCAATTTATTTGCAAAAATTTGGAACATTACACACCATGGCTTCCTAATGCTTAGATTTTCTCTACCATATGCAAGCTTCCAGTTTCAACTGTTTGACCTGGTCCTCTAGTTATTTGTTTCTAAGATTGAACTTCTCCATCTCCGAATCTTTTTACCTTATTTTCCTCAAGACGCTTTCCTCAATCATAGAAAGCATAGATAGATACCTCTGCCTCTTCTCTTCAAGAGATTGCCTCAACTGCTCCGCCTGTGCCCTCACAAATTGATCAAGCTCTTCTTTCCATTTTTGCAACTGTGATGCTATATGCTCTATTAGAAAATGAAGGGTAGAAGCTTCATCGCCTCTCGTTGCAGATGGTATTGAAGAATTGACTTGTTCATCCTCAAATGCCAAATGAAGACCAGTTGATACAGTACCCACTGAGTGTGGTACATTCCTTGGTCCTGCAGCTGGGACTTGCTGATGAAGGTTGCAAAAATTTACTAACAAGGGTATTTGATGTTGCAAAGCAATACTATCCATAGCCTCTCTTGGTATCTTTCGTGATGGAGGGTCCTCTGGCATATGGGACATTGCTCCATTCTGCCGACCATGCACAAAATTTGGCACTGCATTGATATTTAGAAGAGCATAAAATATAATGCATTCATGTTATATGTTTTTTGGATATGATAACCTGTGGAGTGGCAATCATCATAAGAACACTTTCCATGAGATTAGTTTCTTATCTAACATGTTTTCCAGGGGTGTCCTCAAAGCTTTGGAAACCACTCAGTGCCACCCATTATATATTTTGGTGATTCTCAAAAGAAGAGGTTTCACTAATGGAAGCATCACAAAAGGAGATAGATACAAATGTAAACCTTATTCTTACGATGTTTATTTTCTTTTCAAAGCCACCCTCTCCCCCAAACTCATGATTTTACAAGATTTTCTACCAGAGTTAAGGAGGCAGCAAACAAATGGTGAGCGAACAGTGAAGGATGCAGCAAACAGTGGAGTAAATAGTTTCTAATATTACTACATTATATATTATGCATCTACAAATTTGATTATAATTTCTGTTTCATTGTTTGTAGAATGTCTGCAATTGAATTTGTGATTAAAAGTCTGAGTTTTTAATGGTATCTGAGATTTAATCAATATTTATAAGGGTGATACTAAAATGCATTGATGAATCTTATTGGAAATGTGTATGAATATATGGTGCATATATTTCTCATGGTGTTGCAGAGCTTCATGCAACAGGTGTCTCGTGTATCAATCTCAAACCATCCAACCTTATTTTGGATGCAAGAGGGTGAGCAGTAGTTTTTGATTTTGGTCTTCTGGAATTTTTGAAGAAACCTCAATGCAAAAGACCTCGCTCAACCTCAGAGGATGATGTGACAAGGACACATTAATGTGTGGAGTGTACTATGTTGAATCCTCATTATATAGCCCCAAAAGCTTGGGAACCACTCAAGAAGTCTTCTTTGAACATTTTTTGGGATGAAGGAAATGGAATTTCTTCTGAATATGATGCCTAGAGTTTTGGTTGCACCTTGGTTGAGATGTGCAATGGAGAAATTCTGTAAGTTATATCGTGTCTACCCTTGTGTTTGTAGTTGAGAAGTCCAATCTTCAATTCCCTTTTTCTTCTGTAATGTGCAAACATGGTACCCTCTATATGAAACACACTTTCTAGATATTTAATGAGATTTGTCATGTAGGTGGAATAAGGTAAGTTCAGAGGGGATCTATAGGGCTATTGTCAAGGCTCAAAGGCAGCCACCTGAATATGCTAGTGTTGTTGGTGTTGGAATCCCAAGAGAGCTGTGGAAGATGATTGGTGAATGTTAACAATTTAAGCTTTTAAAGAGACCCACTTTTCATGCAATGCTACCCATACTTTTATACCATTTGCAGGAGATTCCTCTTAGCCCTCCTGCAAATCTAGACAAGTAAGAATATAGTGGGAAGCTTTAGGTTGCTATTTGAAACATAAGGCTTTCTTTGATTAGTTTAATTTTAACTTATGGTATATTTGCTTGATGCAACTAATGTGAAGCGTATTTAGTATGTACATATGCATTTTTCTCACAGATTTGTTATTTCCTGTGTTGCTTGCTAGTTACTATACTGCTAAGATTGCACAATTAAAAACAATTGTGACTTTCACCATAGAATGTGGAAAATGAGCTGCATGACTTTCCATCAATGTTAAACAAAATAATTAGATCACTCAGGTGAATAAATATTTCTTCCATAAATATGATTACTGATTAATGATGGACCAAATTTTACTGGGATATTGTACTATTTTTGTCATGCCCGACTTGAGTACTGTGTAACCACTTTTTGGAAGAGGCATACTTCTTTTTGTCAAAAAACTAATTGCAATAGGATTATCATTATTTTTCATTGAGCTAATCCTGAGAGTAAGATTGAAATCTATAATTTTTTGTGGGTAAAAACTCATAGATTTCATGGTTTCTCATGGCAGTGATCCATCAAAAGATTCTGAGACTACATGGATAGAGCCATCTCCTTCATCTATCTTGGAATTTGTATAGGATATTCAAATGTTCTTCATCATATGGTCTCATAAGGGGATGTGGAAGGTGTTAGGTGATTTTCCTTACTCTCCAAAATTTTTGTTGTTTGCATGAATTTTTGTTCAAATAGATTTCTCAGTTATATGGCTATATTTTTATCTTTGACAAGCAATGATTTTCATTTATGCTATGCAGAGATTTACTTGCAAGAGCTTCATCTGGAAAGACTGGAAACTCGGTTGGCCCCCTAATATTGTTGCAAACCCTTCTGTAGAGTGTACTTGGGCTGATCCAATCTACTCCTCTAGGCTAGCAAACACCCGAGCTCCAATCTACCAGGCTAGCAACAACTCTTGTACATCAGAGTGTTGCACTTTGGCACCGTCCTTCATCCAACCTTCAAATACTCTTCATCCTTCAAGATAACTTGTCTAGGGCAACTTTGGGTAGCCAATATCGTTGCCCTCAAAACACTCTATGACACCCAACCATCCACTGTGGAATCTGCCACCACTTGAAGTTCTCTCGACACCCTTTTCCACTTCACTGCTTGGCTTCCACAGTCAACAACCAAAATAATCTGATCTGGTCACTTCTTGACCCAAAACACCTCCACAAACACTGTTGTTACAATAATTTAGTACTGTTGTCCTGGTTAGGGCACTTTGCAGGCTGTACTAACCACTAACCAGCCATTGGACAACCTACTCCTAGCTGCGGCCTAGGCAAGACAAGGTGCCCTATGTAGGGGATGTATTGAAGCCTTTAAAGACTCCACGCTGGCTTGTTTGGAGTGGATAGGCCTATCGTAACCTTTAAAGACTCCACTCTGGCCTGTTTGGAGTGGCTAGGCCTGCGGCCTACTATAGTCCACTGTGGCTCCCTTACAACATACCCAATCCACCTTCCTTCTCCACTTGCAACACTCAAAACAGTGCGCAAAGAGCTCATCTTCCAGCGACCTCTGTTCCAGCAAGTCTGAGCTTGGGACAGACCTTAAATGAGGCCTAAAATAGACCTAGAAGAGGCACGTTGTACCTACAACAACTTGGCCTCTCCTCTATGCAGATAAGCCTCCTCCACACTGTCGCAATGTGCCCCTTACAAGGCCTCTTCCAACTGTGGCTAAACCAAAACAAATTCAGAGATGTACTTCCCAATTAAGATGCTCAAACAATACTAACTTGTCCTCCTTTTATAGACAAGTCATCCTCCACGAAATCATTATGAAGAGACACCTCCAAACTCTTTCAAGTCGGCCTACTTAACGAATTAATAATTATTTCATCTTCAAAAATTCATATCTCCCAAACGACAGCTCAGAATCAAACGATTCTTAATGCGTTAGAATCGTATTTCCGAACACTATCATCCTCATCCATCACATGTTGTGTATTATTCTTGGTTTTTCCCCAAAAAGCTATGGGTACCAAAACCCCACACTTGGGTTCCAAGCCCACAAATTTCCCTTGTGGCACTTTGTCCTCCAAACCCTGAACCCCTGGGCTTGGAGTACCTTTAAAGCTACACAATTCAACACTCCCTCTTAGTGAGGGAGGTACCTCCATGCTAAGGAAGTACTTCGTCTTCATCATCACTGCTCACAACACTTGCCCAACTCCTATTTCTCACAATTGCAACAATCCCTGTAGCATGCACTATGCTTTTCTCGGAAGTGTCGTTGTTACTGGAAGCCTCCTACTTCTTCTTCTACTCTTGAATTTCTTTCCAATATCGCCACAATTACTTCTTGCTGGATGTGGAAGCACCCTTTCTCCCCGCTGACCAAGCACTCTTCTTGGGTTGCAGAGTCTCCTCTGAATCTGCAAACTCCCTCTAGAACTTGACTCCCTCTGAGCCTCTAAAACTTGGACCTTCTTGGAAAAGTGTACCTTCTTCTTGGGAACCTATACCTTCTCCTCTTAAACCTGCACCTATACTTTCATTTTTTGTTGCTTTTTAGGAACTTGTACCTATCCCCACTTCTTCCCATGATCCTTAGGCTTGCCCGTCAACCTGTAGAGACCATGCTCCCTGACTCCAAGCACAATCCCATTAGATTTAGAGCCTCTAAGCTTGAGTCTTGCCTTCCCATCCTGGAACAAGACCTCAAACCCCTTCCTCTCCATCACTAAGACAAATATCACACTATATTTGAGTCCTGGTACAAACAATACATCCTGGACCCGCATCATACGTCCCCTCTCCATCCTGAATGGCACCACCCCCAATCCTCGGATATCCAACTGACTCTTGTTACCCAACACCATGTGCAACTTTGAGTCCCATTCAACAAGAGTCTCAAATAAATCTTGTGATCCAGTCATATGCTTTGTCGCACCACTATCCACGTACCATCCATCCTCTCGGACAGTACCCTGCGAGAAATGAGAAATAATAGCAATGTCTTCTTCTTCTTCTTCCAATATTCTAGTGAGCTCATCATTCTCTGCTTTATTGGAAACAAAATTAGCCTGCTTCCCTTTCTTATTTTCTCTCTCCTCTTCTTTCTTTGGACAATTCAAAGAAAAATAACCCATTGCACCACAGTGAAAACACTTGATTTTACTCAAGTCCTTTTTCTTACCCTTCATTCTGTTTGCAATTTCCACATCCTCATCTTCCTTCTTGGAAGAATGAAGATCCTCGTCTTGCAATTCTTCCTGAATGAAGTTGTCCCACAATCTATTCTAGTCTGGCAACTTCTCCTGGGCAACGATTCCTTTGATGAAATGTTTCCATTCCGAGGTCAACCCTTTCAAGGAAATCCTCACCATCTCTTCATATGAAACTTTGACCCCAACGACAACAAGCTCATCTCGAACCTGAGACAACCTCATCAAATACGAAGTCGTTCCTTCACCATGTATCATCTTGGTGGACTTAAAATTATCCTCAACTACCAACACCCAATTCTCGTTCTTGTGCTGGAAGAAATTTTGAAGAGTTATCCACATCTCATGTGCATTGTTCTTCCTGGACATATGCAGTATCAAGGAATCTTTCACATTGTCAAGGATGATCAACCTTGCCTTTGTATCCAAATCTTCCCATACATCCAACTCCTTAGGGTCTGTTGGTTTCTCGATTTCCTTCTCGACAAACTCCCTGGTCCTGTTGACCTGTAAGACTAGCTTGATACTTTCCTTCGAAGGAGTATAGTTGGAAAACCCTTCCAACCTATCCTCATATTGGAGAATTTCCTACAACTTCGACATTGTAGTGAATTCTTTAACTCACAATGAAACCAACTCCCTCTCACGTTGTACTTCGTTGCGCAAACTCTAATTTAATAGCTTCAAAAGTAGTTCAGATACGCTATGATACCATGTTGAATTTCCATGACCTTGGATCTAGGTTAGAGTCTTAAATCACATACGCTACCAAACCAAGAATCTCAACCATAAACTACTTTGCACAATGGAAAATATAAAGCAGTAAATCACATATGCACAATAGACATAGTTTTAAACAAAATTGTATAATAATGTACAATCCCCAATCTTCATTATATTAAATCAAATCTGAATAATACAACAGTCTACGGTAAACAAGATACACTGACAAACACACTGTCATATCTTGTCCTACTGGTCCTTTGCTTCCGTTCTGCTCATTAGTAGTGCCTTAGGCCATCAAGGCATCTACACATCGAGACTCCAGGAGGGCTGCCCCCTACCACTGCTGCACATCCTTCTATAGAGTGAGCTTGGTCTAATCCACTCTGCTCCTCTAGGCTGGCCAATACCCGAGCTCCAATTTGCTAGGCTAGCAACAACTCTTACACATCAGAGTGTTGCACTTCGGCCCTGTTCTTCACCCAACCTTCAGATGCTCTTTGTCCTTCAAGATAGCTTGTATAGGGTTACTTTAGGTAGCCAATATTTCTACCCTCCAACAGCTCTATGACACGCAACCGTCCACTACGGATTTTTCCACCACTTGAAGTGCTCTCGACACCCTTGTCCACTTCACTACTTGGCTTCCACAGTCAACAACCAAACTGATCCGATTCGGTCACTTCTTGACCCAATACACCTACACAAACACTGTTGTTACAATATTGTAGTAATTCTATCCTGGTTAGGGCACTTTGCAGGCTACAACAACCACTAACCAACCACTGGACAACCTCCTTTTAGCTGCGACCTAGGCAAGACAAGGTGCCCTATGTATGGGTTGTTCTTGTGGGCATGTAGCAGCCTTTAAAGACTCCACATTGGCCTATTTGGAGTGGCTAGGCTTGCGGCCTACCACAATCCACTAAGGTTCCCTTACATCATACCCAATCCACCTTCCTTCTCCACGTGCAACCCTCAAAACAGTCCGCAAACAGCTCCTCTTCCTGCGGCCTCTGTTCCAGCAAGTCCGAGCTTGGGACAGACCTTAAATGATGCCTAAAACAAACCTAGAAGAGGCATGTTGTACCTACAACAACTCGACCTCTCCTATATGCAAATAAGCCTCTTTCACGCTGTCCTAATTTTCTCCTTACAAGGCCTCTTCCAACTGCAGCTAAACCCAAACAAATTCAGAGATGTACTTTCCCAATTCGGATGCTAAGACAATACTAACTCAACCTCCTTTTATAGACAAGTTATCCTCCACGAAATCATGATGAAGAGACATCTCCAAATTCCTTCAAGTTGGCCTACTTGACGAATTAATAATTATGTCATCTTCAAAAATTCATATCTCCCAAATGACAACTAGGAATCAGACGATTTTCGATGCGTTAGAATCGTATCGCCAAGCACTATCATCCTTGTCGATCATATGCCATGTATTCTTTTTGGTTGTGTCCCAAAACTCATTGGGTGTCAAAATCCCACGCTTGGGTTCCAAGCCCACAAGCTGACCTTGTGGCACTTTTTCCTCCAAACCCCGAACCCTTGGGCTTGAAGTACCTCCCAAGCTACACAATTCAACACTAACCACCAGATGCCTCTGGCACTGTAGAGACTGTGGCTCTAATGACTAAAAGGTTATTGTGTTAACCACTAAAGAGGTGCTAAGTCCTTCAACCTAAATTTAGAAAGGAGGTCCTATTGTTTCTATCAACAAAGCTTATGCTTGGAAGTAATTCATTATATGCAAGAGAAGCTTAGAATGCTATGCAAGGTGAATGAGTGTGTATTTAGGTGAGATTAATAAAATGTACTTGGTTAGGATTTGATTTAAGATATCAAGTACTTTACAATTCTTATAAAGGGTAATCTCAACCACAAGACAAGTTCCAATTTAACAAGTGATAGTAATAAACAAGAGATGTTAATGATACAATTACTCAATAACTACAAGATGCAAGATAATAAATGCTAGCTTTAAATAAAAATTTAGAGCACTTGCCTTCTTAAAAAAATTAACCATTGATTATTAGACAATAAGAAATCTTCCAAGATGTTTCAACCAATGTTTTAAAATTCGGCCGAGTTGCCCGAGCCAACCCCCCCGATTGGGTCATATCCGTACAGAAACTGGGCCAAAAGCTAGTTTGTTACCGAACCGACCGAGTTGGTCACTAACTCGGCCAGTTCGGTAACAAATTGGATGACTCAATAGAGTCCGTCTTGCCTCAGCCAAGCCAGTCAAACTCGACCGTGACCCACCAAAACGACGAATTTCAGACCCCAAAATAGATTTAAGCTGGCTTTTAGGGTTTTTTTATGCCCTCTAATCTGTCCCAAATCTATAAAAGCTACCCAACCCCTCTTGTTTCCTCACAACTACCTCATTGCATTAGTGTGAGCATTTGTGAGGAATTTGTGAAGGTGGAGTTGGTTTTTGGAGCATCATTAAGGCGTCTCTTGGGAAATCTTTGGAGCAACAGTGAGGAGCTTCTTGAGCAGTCATTAGAGAAACATTAAGGAGTTGGTTTGTTGTAGTGTCTCTTATATGTAACTATTTTCCCTCAACCCACTTTTCATAACTTCCATAACCATTAGGTAGGGACATGCAACTTCGATGATGTTTTTATTGTTTAGTAAAAGATTGTCAAGACTTTAATTTATTGAAAGTTGTAGAATTTACAATCTATAAAGTTTCAAGATATAATTTTTAAAAGTCTAATTCTTTAAAGGGTGCTAGCTCAATGGAAGAGCACCTGCTTTACAAGAAGGAGGTTGGTGGTTCGATTCCATCGTGCCCTGATATTCATATGGAATGGCGACGATTAGTTTTTGGTGACGGAGGCTCTTATGACCATCACTAATGAGCTTATGGTGACATTTTTTGACCCTCACCAAAAAATGAAATGGTGATGGTAAATGAACGCCACCATATATACACATCAATAGTGACGACCATGAAGGTTCCATCACCATAAATCATTTTTGTTGATATGAAATGGTGAGGGTCATTATATGTCATTATAGTGATTATTCGTGACAGACCTTGATGTCACCAATGAGTTTATGGTGACAGTCAATGAACGTCACTATATATATGCACCAATAGTGATGGCCATGAAAGGTCCATCACAAAAAAAATGTTGTTGTTCATATGAAATGGTGACAGTCACTATTCGTCATTATAATCAATATTCGTGACAGACCTTGAATGTCACCACAACACATACTTTCAGTGATGCCACCTTTGGTGACGTTCATTTTTTTGGTGGCGGAGGCTATTGTCTGTCACCATTGATCATATGAAATGGTGACGGTCACTATCCGTCACTATAGATCATTATTGGTGACAGACCTTGAATGTCACCACAACACCTATACTTTCGGCGACGCCACCTTTGGTGACGTTCAATTTTTGGTGATGAAGACTCTTTTGACCCTCACGAATGAGCTTATGGTGACCATTTTCACCCCTCACCAATGTCCTTTTTTTTTGTAGTGAATGGGTGTATCTACATTGCTGAGAATAATGAAAATTGCAATACTAAATAATATACATCAATGTAAATTGAAAAGAAATGTACCATAGCAAGAATTGACTGGTGATCTATACACAATCTTTCAAAACCAAGTTTCATGCCTTATTTCAACAATTCATTTGTTGGCGCAGTTCCATACTTTGTTTCCTGCAAGTTTCATACCCCATAACAAATCATAGATTTAATATAATTTTTTTTTAGTTCTATTAATTATAGATAGAGTTAAGTAAAACAAGACATATATTTACAAATTCAACAATTAATTTCTAATATGCCAACATATACTGAAAATCCATATTTAAACCAATGCAAATCAATTCTTTTGATGGTTCTTCTTTGTATATTAACACATGCTTGAAGACATTCAATGTTGATTGTTATAAAACAACTTAAAATATACAAAAAATAAATCTAATTAAGTTGTTATAAGGAAGTAGAAATTACTCACAAAATTAGATATCAACCCTTTTCTTCCTTGTTGTCCTGTTTTATGTGTTGAATGGGTTCCATTTTATTTTCTTTTCTACAAGAAAATACTTGAAAATCAATATTTAACGCTAAATTATTTATTTATTGTACCTAATCAAAGAATTCAATGATTACATTTTACATTTGAAGCATGTTTTTGTTGAGATAGCTCCTCGTGTGTTTCAATTATTTCCATTTCTTTGACCATCCCCTCGTACACCTTTTTGGACATTCCTATTGGTATATTTCTGATATCAGCTCGTTCATCTTTTGACATTTTCATAATCTTCCCGAAAAAGTAACATGACAATACACTATTTAATTTTTATGTTGATATATGAAAAATAAATATAAAAAAAGTGATATTTATAAATGATTGCTTTGCAGTAATATATACATATAATTCTAGAAAAATATTTAAAGGAATATTACTTTTTCATTCCTTTTTCTCTATTGTTCTACATTTTTCTATTAAAATTCTGACATGTCTCAATGACCAATTCTCTGGAAACCCTTCTTGTAGTTTAAATAAAATTTGGTTCTAGGAATCATTGGATTGATTTTTTTATTGTAAGTGGAAAGAACGTCTATACATTCATTCCAATAGATCCCTCAAATTTTTGTAAAAATTTTTCCCCCTTTCGTTAACCTTCAGCACCACTCCACATGAGTTAAGGAGAAATTCATTTTCATTTGCATGTTCTATTTTTTTTTCTTTTCTTCAAACAACATTCCTTTTATTCGTTGTTGGTCCCTGTAGAACATTAAACATATCTGAATTAATATATTTCTTGAAACATGTTATATAATAATTTTAAGTATATTATTAATGAAAATTCAAAAAAGAAACTCATATTGGATCGATAGTATTTTTTTCATTCACCTGATTAATGCTTCTGCAATTTTTCCATCAAGATTTTACACTCTTTTGATCTTAGAATAGAAAGAATCCTATCGAGCTTCGTCATTTTTTGGCTCTGCATGATAAACAATAAACAATACATATTAGTTAAACTTACATATAGTTAAAAAATAATAATTTTTGTAAATAATTTTGTAAAGAACTTGCTTTTTTTTAATTTTTTGCATGTGCTATCAGTGTTTTTGTTACTTTAACTCTTGTCATCCATTTCTTTATCAATATAAAACATGTACCATTCATTAATATATTTTATAAATAAATCACATACTTTCCAGGTAAAAAAAAAAACCATGAAAATTGTGTCTATCTAAATTAAACGCCCAGTGCGACTTTCGCAGCTTAAGCACTGATAACGGTGTGATATGTTCTTATAAATGCACCACCACTACAGTAGAAACATTGAATGATGCTCTTTGTCAATAGGAGACACAGTGCGTTATATCAATATCGGAGCACCAATTAACATAAACATACATGAATAAAAAATTGTTTTTATTAAACAATATTTTTTGTCAATATGCACCTGGTGCGTTACACTAAAAGTGCGCACTAGTGTGCTATATTAAACAGTGCACATCGATTAACAAATGATGTTTTTAAAAAATTCGTGCAAGGGCCGACAGGGATTGGGATCTGACTCTACAAGTGGCCCTGTGGGTTAGATGTCATATGCCTATATATATGGTAATACAAACCCTATAAATCTAAAATGAAGAGCCCTAATTGTGAATTTTTGTAGTCACATAAACAAGAAGAAGCAAGGGTTTATCGTAAGAATTGATTTTCTGTTTTTTTGTTTTTGTTTGTTTGTTTGTTTTTTTTTTCAGAAATTTAATTAAATCTAAATAGGAATAGATATTATAAATGATTTTATTAGTAAAATGCACAATAAAATTTAAAATTTATACTATGCATGTATTAAATCTGACATAAATTGTAACAAAACAAATTATTATTGTAAAATTTAACATTTTTACTATACTACAGGGTTTTTATTATTATTATTATTATTATTGTCCAATTTTAATTTCACGACCAATCCAGGCACCAAATTGGTGTATGTGAATAACCAAATGTTTAAAATTATGATTCTTTGAATATAACTGTTGTTTGAAAGTATTTTTCTGCTCCACAATGCTCTCTTGCTCTAGGTATGTCTCTTGTGCAAATCCCTCCCTGAAAAAGTTTGCAAAAATATTGAAATAATGAATGGATTTTACTATTTAAAGATATTTTTACGAAAATAGATTTCTGAAAATCATTTGGTGCTCATTTTATAGTTTATCGTTTTTTTTTACATCAAAAAAATAAATTTGTGCCTTTTTTTCCCGATATTCAATGCTTTTGCTAACTAATAGCACCAATGTGGTTAACAATACATTAGCATCAATAACAATAAATCCTTTTTTAAGACACCGAAATTACTTTTAGGTATGTACACCAAAAATTATTGTTGATTTTTCTCAAATGCAAGGAGAAAATATCATAATTATATCAAATAGAAAATTATTCAAAATCTAGCTCGTTCCATAACATTTCTCAAAGTCCATCATAGAGTTCTCCCTATCCATCTCGAGACGTAATTACTTCATATTTTATTTATATTTTCATTATCTAATTGAATTTAATTTTTTATCCATGTCTATCAAATGAATAAAATTAATGTATACAAATATGTTGGTTCATGCAGATTCAGAATCGAGTTTCGATGCACAAAATATTGAAACAGTTCGAAAACATTGAAAGCTCTTATCAGAAGTAGCATATCGCAAGGCGTGGTTGGTTGCTGAAAACGGATAGTCGCTTCACCTTGCCAATTGTAACATACCATCTTATAGCCACAATCCTGGGACAATGACGGTAATAATTGTTTGGTATAATGTAATTATTTCAACTTCAAACAAATTAATCATGCATTGAGACACTTACTAACTGATATCATCGATATTGTACTAATCGTGTTCAAATATAGTTTTTGAAATTATTAGGATTATAGTGATGATGAGAAACCTAACTACCATCTTTCGTTGCACCCCACGAAAATTTCAAATCGAGAGAAGACTAGGAAAAACTTTAAGGATGGAAATTTATCTTAAAGTTTATAAACTTTGGCAAATTTCACTAGTCTATAATATACAAACTATAAAATCTATGTTGATATATTTATAAAAATATTCAAATTTCTATTTATTTTATATATAGTCTCTATATAATTTTGGCTAAAATAATTTTATATTGTAAAAATAGGGCGAATCATTTTTAGAAAGAAAGGGAAATTGACGAATCTTATTTTTGGAAAAACCCTAGAAAATTAGTGTTACACTGAAAAATGTCACCCTAACATTCTACTGACTGTATGTGCTCATTGACACTCATACTTACCTCCTCTGCAAGTCTTACAACCTTTGTTCCTCATTCGAAGCCCTAAAACTAGAGAAAAAACCCTAAAAAGCTCAAAAACTTTGGGTACGCAGGTAACATGAAGCCTGCCTGCGTTCCTAGCTAGGGTACGCAGGTAATGTGAAGATGAACTGTGTTTTAGAAAAAAAATTTCCAGTGTTATGCCTGCGTACCCCTGTAAATATTAAAAAACGAGAAATTAAAGTGAAAAAGTTGAATTCTGGTCAATTCTAGAAGGTTCTAGATGAGATTTTTTGGGGATGAGTACGCTTTAGTAAGGTGTATGTATCCTACACCTTAAGGAACTAATCCCTTGATGTGAGGAGCCTATCCCTTTGAAGGAGGATTATATCCCTTTAAAGGTGGAACCCTAACCTCCTCATCTACTCTATAAAAGAAGGCATTGGGTAGCCTCAAAGGGTTAAGTTTTTTGGGTGAAGTTTCTGGAGATTGAGATTTTGGAGATTGAGAATTGGAGTTCAGCTTTATGTGTGATAGAGTTGAAGTGCTATTGAGATTTAGTATTCTTTCTTCTAAGCTTTTGAGAGGAAAGATCACATACCTCTTTGTGTTCCTGGAGGAAGAGTGCAAGACTTATCAAAGTAGAGGAGACTCCTGCTTCGGACCCCGGGAAGGCCTTTCGAACATCAAGGCTAAGGTTGTAAGGTTCTTCTGTTATTTTTAAGATTAATACAATCAAGTTCCATTTGTCTCAATAAATTGTCCTTCGATTGTTTATTTCAATAACCTGTCATTTGATCATTTATTTCATAAATTCCTTGATCACTATGATAGGTATGTTTTACGATTATTTGCTATACAGGTGCTATTAATATTTTATTGCTTGTGATTGCAGGTCAACAAAACAAATCTTGTTGCGACGGAAGGATTATTGTTGCGAAGAAAGAAATCTTGTTGCGACGGAAGGATTCTTGCTGCGACGGAAGGATTCTTGTTGCGACAGAAGGATTATTGATGCGACAGAAGCTTTACGACTGCAAATAAGCATTTGGATCTAAGGTAGGATCGACACCTTCATAACATTTATTTGTAAAACAAATATATTTAGAGAAACACAAACTTAGTTGTTCCTTTGTTGCTAGATTTTCTTCTGACACTAGGGAGATCGGTCTTGTTTGCAAGAACCATTTATCCGGCCAACAAATTGGCGACTCCGCTGGGGAAAGAAAATTGTTGCTTTTGGTTCTCTTTTATTTTAATTTAAGGAAAAAATTTTCCTAGTTTTTGATTGATGGATATCTGCCTGGGTAGCTTAGGTTATCTCTGTTTTTGAAAATTTTGAAATATTTTGTGTTTTTCTTGAACTTTTCTAGGGACCGCACTTTGTTCTTTTGCACAGTGCTGGCAGTTTCGCACTTTCCTTAAGTAAACAGTGCAGGACCGCACCTGTTACTTCTGGGGCCTGCGGACCCTGTTAAAATTTTGGAAAAACTCTGGATTTCTTTTTTCCAGTTTAGTTTAGATTTGATTTAGGATTCTTAAAATCTACCCAGATCTGTATTTTTCTATCAAAAATCTCTTGTTTCTGAATTTCTTTCAGCAATTCTTCATCTCATCAATCTCCATTAAGTTAATTGGGTGTTTTGAATCTCTTTTTTGAGAAATTCTTAATTTGATTTCCTTTGGTCATTACTTGGAGGTTTGTCTCAGTCTTTTCACAATTTTGCATCTTTTTTCTTTTGTTTTTTCAAAAACATTTCCCCCTCATTCGCCCGGGGGGGGGGGCTAAATTGTGTATGAGTGTTAATCGCCTTTGAGTGTTTTTTGATCTTTGGAACTCTCACCCGATTTGCTTGACTTGCACTTGATTGGTTATTAGATTACATTAGAATCATTTTGTGTTTGATAATTCTCTTGCATAGATCACATTTGCATAATTAGAATTCTCATTTTCAGAATATGAATGAAAAATGTGCATAGATTACATTTGCATACTTTTCATGTGAATTGTGCATATATTACAACTGCATAGTTTACATTCTGAAAAATCAATCATAGATTTAGATTATTTTTCTTTGATTTGAATTTAGATGTTTTTATGATTGTTTTAAAAACACAAAAATAAAAAATTGTTTTGGGATTGATTTGCATTAGTTTTTCTTGATAAAATTAGTGCATTAGAGAATTTGTTATATTTTCTCTTAGTGATCAATTTTTTGCATTGTTGGAAGTGATGGAAACTCTCTCCCTATTTTAGTTAGGATTCATCGAATTGAAAAGATTACATTATCATATTCGATTGCATTCAGTTTTGGTTCGGGTCATAACACCATTGGTTTCATATCCATTTACCCTTTTGAGTAATAACAACCTAAATAACACAACGCTTAATTAAAATTCATCTAGTAATTTTTACATTTTTAGGGCTCTTTCCACCAATCTAGCTCATGATTAGTGCTTTGGAATAGGTTGTAGTTAACTTTCCAAAGCAACAAAAACAAACAAGTAGATAAATCTTGCGGTAGGAAATAAATCCAATTGTAATTGGTACAATCTAGGAAGCTTCTCTTAAAGAATTCAATCACGAGATCATGTTTGAACCTTTGAGACAATCAATTCTGTTTCATTGGGAAAGATAGAAGATTTTGCGCGCATTACAAATGGTAAACCTCGGATTAACCATTATCGAGGAGCCCGGGGTCACTTGTCGGTAAACCTCGGATTAACCATGTCAAGGAGCCTCCAAGGGGATTGAGCTTTGTTACTCTGCCCTTGCGCGTGGAATTGGATCGTAGACTGTTCCCCCAATTGTATTTGTTACTATTGGTAACCTTAGTGTCCATAAACTTAAGGTTATTTCCTAAGGTGACGGTGAAGGAAAGATCTCACTGTACCTGGAGCAGACGTCGACTAGACTCACTTGAACTCTCTGGGGGGTTCTCTTCACTCGAGATGGTTTTGTGAAGAAACTTGTGCCAGTCTGTTTCATTAAGCAGGTTGTCGGGGTATCTGTTCCAACTGCCCTTTCTGCATTAAATTCTACGATGTTGGATTTCATCACCAACTAGTGTTTTTAGTATGGGAAGTTACTGTTTGTGTGTGGTTTGACTCCTAGATTTGATAACGCGCGTTAATTTGTTTGTTTTTACTTTTAGAGACCATAGGTGTGAATTTTGAATTTTAATTGTTAGGTGTGAATTGTTAATTGTTAATTTTAGTTTTAAATTGTTAATAAAATTCACTGAAGTTGAATATAATTTTAACTGTTCCAGAATTTACCAACCAAGGAACCCCTCTTAACGAGATTCCTAGTACTTTTCCTTGCTTTGGAAATGTTGGTCCTCCTTATATGGCTACATTGCCATTACCTGGATTTACAATAGGTTTACCGATATGGTTATTTTCAACTTCGTTGGCCCCGAATACTCCAATTGTTCCACCTCAACCGGATGCCTCACTTCAACAGAGTTCACCATCTCAACATCACCAACCTTCTGTTGACCCTTTACCTTCTTCGCCTAATATTTATTCCTCAATTTCTTCCTCTTCGCTTGGTAAAAGCCTTGACGCTAGTAACCAAGTGGCTAAGAAGAAGAAGAAGAAGCACGATAAGAAAGAAGTCAACCAACCAACCATGGATGTAAGTGTTAGTTGTGTTGAGGAAACCTCCAACATGCATCGTAAACCCAAATACCCTTCCAGGCTTTGTAAGGGTGACCACTTCCTTATCAATTGTCCTGGTATTCTGAAGGTCTTGGAATTATTGTCAGAAAAATCTCATCAACTTTCCGTTGATCCATCAACCAGTGATAGTCAGGTTCCTGGGAAAAAGGGTAAAGTTAGGTTTCGTTGTAAGTTATGCAAAGGGAGTCATCAAACTCACATTTTCCCTCACATGGATGAAGCCTCAAAATTGTTGGAAAACCTTACTATTCCATAGCAAGAATTTCCAACTGGTTACCGTAAAATTTCTCCCAACCTATCATCAACTGACGGAGTGATTGATCTAATTTCAAGTACAGTCGATCCCACTCTTCCAGTAGAGAGTGAAACTCATATCACTCAGGTTCACGATCCATTAGTTGATCAAGTAGTCGATTCGATTTCACATTCGGTCGATCCCATTCTCCCTATAGAGAGTGAACTTCATTCTGCTCAGGTTCTTCTTGCTACATCAGATTCTTCTACGCCGGGGGGCATTTTCATCCCGTTTTGCCAGAACTCCATGGGAAGCACGAGGTATTTTCCTTGATTGGAATAAACTGACAGAACCTCGTCTTCCTTCCTCCATACCTTTCCAAATCATTGTGAAGTTTGGTGGTAGGGACATACACCGCACATAGGTAGATGAAGGTGCTTATGTTAGTATTTTATCCTCAACTACTTGGAAAGCTTTGGGTTCCCCTTAGCTTGTGCCTATTACGCAGAATCTGAAAGATTTTAACAGAACCATTAGTGAACCTTTAGGGATCCTTCCTAAGTTTTCTATTACTTTGGAAGGTAAAACTGTCTATATTGATATTATGGTAGTTAGAGGCCCCTTGGATTTCAATTTACTCCTTGGGCGAGACTATGTATATGCAATGAAAGCTGTCGTATCGACACTCTTTCACGTGATGTCCTTCCCTCACAATGGAAATGTTGTGATTGTCGACCAGATTTCATTCCCTAGTATTGTTTCAACTACCAATAATCCGACATCCCTGAATGTTCCTCATACGCAAGTGGTATCTACCCCGCCATGGGTTAATTATGTGGCAACTACTCCCATGTTTTCAATTACCGATGTAAGCAAGCTTCTCACTATTTGCTCATCTTCCTTTGACTTAGATCCAGTAATTGACATGGAAAACTCAATGGGATTATTTGAACGCGATGTTCTTATCCCTTTTGAGTCCCTTGACGCGTGTTCCTTCCAGAGAATTATTCTTCCTTTTGATGAAGACCCCTTGGAAGCCATGATCAAGGTGTGTCCATTGACATGCATTTCTTCCAATTGGAAGCCATGATCATGTATTCAAGGATAGTTCCTTTTACTGTGTCAACCTCATTAGAAAAATGAATCAGTGAGTCCGAGGATAGTTCCTTTTACTGTGTCAACCTCGTTAAAAAATGAATCAGTGAGCTTGAGGATAGTTCCTTTTACTGTGTCAACCTCGTTAAAAAATGAATCAGTGGCCTGAGGATAGTTCCTTTTACTGTGTCAACCTCGTTAAAAAATGAATCAGTGAGTGTGAGGATAGTTCCTTTTACTGTGTCAACCTCATTAAAAAATGAATCAGTTAGTCGAGAGCATAGTTCCTTTTCTTGTGTCAAGCTCGTTAAAAAAATGAAACAAGCTTCCAAGAGGAAAGTTCTTTTCCTGTGTCAACCTCGTTAAAAAATGAAACAGATTCTTACGAGGATAGTTCCTTTTACTGTGTCAACCTCGTTAAAAAATGAATCAATGAGTACGAGGATAGTTCCTTTTACTATGTCAACCTCGTTAAAAAATGAATCAGTTAGTTAGAGGATAGTTCCTGTTACTGAGTCAACCTAGTTAAAAAATGAATCAGGTATGAGGATAGTTCTTTTCCTGTGTCAACCTCATTAAAAAATGAATCAGTAGGTAGATTGTAGAGAGTAGATTGATAGATTAGAAATAAGTAGTTTCTGAGGATGGTTCCTGTTACTGAGTCAACCTCGTAAAAAAATGAATCAGGTATGAGGAAAGTTCCTTTTACTGTGTCAACCTCGTTAAAAATGAATCAGTGTATCAAGAGGAAAGTTCCTTTTACTGTGTCAACCTCGTTAAAAAATGAAACACGTTTCCATGAGCATAGTTCTTTTCCTGTGTCAAGCTCATTAAAAAATGAAACAAATCCTCCCCTAATTGAGTCGAGTCTTTGACTAGACCTCGTAAATGTTAAGTCATATTTAGATTAGTTTTTGCATAATTTTCTTACAGTTTTAGGTCGGGTCTTTCATATGATCTCGTAAATGAACCTTCATTCCATCCAGCTATTAATTACCAGCAGTGTACTTAGTTGAATGAAATGAAGTTGGGGGGGCATGCGCTCTAGCAGTTACGCTTAGGGGGCATCAAGCACAGTTTTCTCTTTGTTTCAAGCTTGTGTAAAAATGAAACCACTCTGAAGCATAGTTTTTCTCTGTTTCAAGCTTTTGTAAAAATTAAACCTATCTTGAGTCGATTTTGGTTATTATTTTCAAGACTCGTTAAACTCATGAAAATCCCGAGATTATTTTGCTATCTTTCATTCTCGTAAAACACATGAAAATGCCGAGTTCTTTCCGTCTTTTCCTGCTCGTAAATTAAATTGAAAGTCGGCCACAGGAGTATATTTTTATCCCTTTTTCGAACTCGTTAAAACTTACGAAAAAGTGAAAACCAGGAGTACATTTTTATCCCTTTTTCGAACTCGTTAAAACTTACCGAAAAAGTGAAACTGTGGAGTCCTCTTTTAAGCTCTTTTCAGACTCTCTAAACATGAAAAGATTGCCGAGCACTTGATTATTCGAACTCGTTAAAGTAAATGAATGATTGTCCCTTCAGTATAAGTTTACCCCTTTTACGGACTGAAATGGACTATTTACGAAAAAGGTATACGTTGACTAATTACGGTCAATAGAGTTCTCTCCCGCATTATTTTATCCTTTTTCGGGCTCGAGAGACTAAATTTACGAAAAGGTACACCCATGGAGTTTTCTTAAGTTTTTTCTTCTGACTCCCTAAAATTGAAAAACACCGAGTTTCTCCTATACTGGACTCGTTAAAATTTAACAGTAAAGGACCTGTTCAATTTCAAACAGGAACGAACCACTCCTTCTTAGGGTTTGAATCTTAAACTAAGTTGGACTCATCCGAAGGATGAGCTTATAAACAAGCAAATTTTATCCTCCTCAAGCTTGTAAAAAATAAAGAGGTACTTGCCAGAAATGGTGGGGGAAAAGAGAGAAAAACGAACCTGTTTGTTACATTTTGATTATTCAGAAAACCGTTAACCACTCTTGAACATGACACTTTTGTTCACCTAGGTTGGGAAATTCCTTTGCCTAATAGTTAATCAAACCATATTGAAAGTCTTCAGCTGGTTTCTGGGTATTAGCTTTGGGTCAATTGTCACCAAACCATCTGCAGTGTCGTTATGTGTTCAAGAGGACAGTTCAAACAAACCATTCATTTGCGAAATATTGATCTTCCATTTTGACCATCCCTGAGTCAGTCCTTGCCAATATATTTCTTCAAAAATTTATCTATGATTTCGTGTTGTGGGCTTGCCTACGACGGATAATTTTTTATCGACGACAGCTCATTATCTAGGAAGTTGATCCAGAAATCGTTAGTACCTTGAAATCTGCATGCCTCAATGACAGGTTTCTCGCCTTCGATGATAGGTTGCATCATTGACCTTCGATCGAATGATTCCGTGACATGTTCGACTTCAGCTCATTCATTCACATTTCATGGATTGTACTGAGTACTTTGAGAGCCATTGACATTACTAGTGGTTACTCTCACACTTGTTAATAGTTTACATTATTGACTGGTAATCAAGTGGTTTCTACCATGTTTGACTTCGACACATTTATTCACATGGATAGAATCGTACTGGTTCGAGAAACGAACATCAAGATCCTGGATCTAGTTTCTACCATCCAGGTTGCGAGGAATTTTGTTATTCATTTATACGGTGAACTATTCATAAACAAATGGCTGCGTCCATACTGCGTCTACACATGTCTATACTGTTGATGTATTGAAAAGCATTCTTGTATCTGAACAGTTTAAATCAGTTTTCTAGTTAGTTTTGATCTGAGTATGGGAATTCCTACCTCAACGATGATATGATTACATATATATATTTTGCATTGAATGTTTTTACAGGTTTCGACTGGGGTGTCCACAGGATGATCCTTGAAATAATAAAGTACTTCATTCTTCATATATGACAGACTTCATCTTCATCTATTCCAGACTTCGCACTTTAGGGGGGAATTTGTTGCACTAAAAACTATCACCTTGACATTTAGCTAGTTGTATGAGCTCATTAACACTCATACATGCCTCCTCTGCAAGTCTTACAACCTTTGTTCCTCATTCCAAGCCCCTAAAATTGGAGAAAAAAACCTAAAAAGCTCAAAAACTTTGGGTACGCAGTAATATGAAGCCCCGCTCTCGCGTTTCACGCTAGGGGATACACAATTTATGTGAAGTGGAACTACGTTCTAGAAACGTTAGTCAAAGTGTTATGCTCGCGTACCCCCCGTAAAGATAAAAAAAGCGAGAAATTAAAGTGAAAAAGTTGAATTTTTGGTCAATTCTAGAAGGTTCTAGATGAGATTTTTTGGGGGATGAGTGTTGAGTCTCAAATCGCATCTTTTCCATACACTTTTCTATACCTTTTTCACTCACCTCGAACACTCCCAAGTTGTCAATATCATTGTATATTAATTTCAAAGAGCATCTAACATGGTTTTTAATTATATTTTTGTGTCTTCTCTGTTTGATTTATATTTTGCTCATCTAACCTGAAATCTTGCCACTTTCACGTACACCGCTGCAACTTTCCGTGAGCCCATTTTTGTGAAACTCTATGTTACGAGTGTCTACGTGAAAAAACGAGCCACATGGGCAAGTCGTGAAATGATGTGGACATGGTTCGTGTCCTATTGGCTCGAGCAAACTCATCTAAAGAAGTCACGCGTCGAAAGGCGTCCAAATGGAAGTCAACCATAGAGTCTCACGCAGTGATGGGACTCTCGTTTCAGTGTCACGTGAAGGTTCATATGGCCGTTTTCGAATTGCGGAGGACAAATCAACATCCTGTACATGGCTCCATAGCCGAATTCAAACATCCACTCCTCATAGATTTACTTTACAATACGGCCATGATCCTAGATCCGTGGACGTAATGGTCTACGTGTTCTCCACCAAAGATAAAATTTAGGAATTAGTTATGTTTCTTTTTGTTATAAATAACGCGTTTGCATACGCATATGGGATTAGTCTCGATTAGTATATGTTATTCTCTGTTATCTTTTATTAGTTCCGCTTCCGTAATGTAATTACGTTGCACTTGTGTCATAATATCACCTTGTCGTTATGATCGCATATTAATATAAGAAGACTCGTTTCCAAACGTAATTCGTACTTGAAGATTGTTGCCAAGGGTCTGGTGTAGAGGGCCCCACCGCTCACCGAGGTTCGTGCATTATTGTATAGTTCTTATTTTTATTTCTTTAAAGCTCATTGTGCCATAATCCATTCACATGTTTATACATTGCATCTTTCATGGTATATATGCTTTATTTCGTTTATAAACTTTCATGCTTTCCATTTCACTTCATGTCTTTCATGTTTTATGTTATTGATTCATCGATCGTTGTTCTTGTTTCGAGGTTATAAGTAGGCAGCTTTCGAGCATTTGCATAAATTTTTGACTAATGACATGGAATTAACATTGTTCTCTGCTAATTTGTTTTTCTTAGTTTCTGTTTAATTTCGATATTGCTTTGTTCATTTCTAGTTTTGCTTATTTGCTTCGTAGTTAAATTTAGATATATTAAACCGTCCATAACATCTTCGCTGTTTCGAAAGCCACGAAATTGGACCGATGGGTGAGGGATTGTATTATGAAATGTGTAGTTTGGTATTAGTTTCCTTTACGCAAATTTAGATATATTAAACTACTCATAACATCTTCGCTTGCTCTCCGAAAGCTATACCGGATCGATGGTGAGGGATTGTATTATGAAATGTGTAGTTTGGTATTAGTTTCCTTTCCGCAGAATTTAGATATATTAAATTGCTCATAAGATCTTCACTTGCTCTCCAAAGCCACACTGGATCGATGGTGAGGGATTGTATTATGAAATGTGTAGTTTGGTATTAGTTTCCTTCGCAAATTTAGATATATTAAATTGTGCATGACATCTTCGCATCTCCGAAAGCCACGAAATTGATCGATGGTGAGGGATTGAATTATGAATGTATGGTTTAATATTAGTTTACTTTTCTGCAAGTTAGATATCGTTTACTCAAGTTGTTTATGGTTACTTCCGAAAATCATAGTCGGACTAAAGATGAGGGATCGAAGACAAGTTGATGTAATCTGATTTAGATTTACTTTGTTGCAATTTTTGGATTTCTTTAAGCATAGTGTCTTTTTTGTTTAGACAGATAGCAAGAATAGTTTGGTTTTCATGCTCACTAGTTCATCTGTTTTAATTTATTAGACTAGCGACACCTTTGTTTCATTTCAAAGCAGCACATTTTCATTTCCTTTCAAGTTTTTGTCATTGTAAGTTTCAAATTCCTTTTAAGTTTCAAGTTGGTAAATCATTATAGAGGATATCATCTCCTTGAACAAACATAACCATACTTGTTTTTTATTTTAGAATTTCTATCTCACCTTAGAAAACCAAAAACGACAAAAGTTAAGAAATAGGTTATCTTTGCACATATAGTGCGCCGCACTTCATCGCTTACGAATCCCTCGATTGACACAAATTAAATGCGACAATTTAGGACACACTAAATTGACCAAACATTTTAGGCGTCGCTGTCGGGGAAAGTGTAACTAGGTAGCCAATTTCTTTAAAAAAAAACAAAACAAAATCATAAAAGAAGGGAAAAACTTGATAACTTCTTGAAGTATGCTCTCCTCTTGCACCTAGTGTGATCCGGAGGATCGTAAAAGAGAGTTATTGGTTTAGTAATTTCTTAAGTATGCTCTCTTCTTGCACCTAGTGTGACCCGGAAGATCGTAGAAAGAGAATTATTAGCCCAACTTTTTTAAAAAAATAAAAATAAAAATAAAAAATAAAAAAAATGACATGCATAGAGCAAGAGATGCTAGGGGGAAGGTTTATAGCTAAAGCCAAGAGTTCGATTTTCACAACTCCATCTTCTTCAAGGCATAGACTAGATTCACCACCATCTACCCCTAGCCTTAAGATTTTTGGAATTCAAGGAGCAGAAAATTTTGATTAGAGGGATTCTCCTATACCACCTACTAAAACCCATTTAGAAAACAAAGAGACTCTCTCTCATCCTCCATTGATAGAAGAACTGAGAGGACTTTAAGGACTCTAAAGAAAAACTATCATGGCAGCAGAGGAAGTAATAGATGGAGGTAGAGGTAGAGGTAGAAGAGGAGGAAACAATGGAGACAACAATGGTGAAGGAAATAATGGTAGAAATAGGGAAGGAGACAACTTGTTTGGATTCCCTATAGTTGATGAGGAAACTCATACAACAATGAAAAATATCTCACCATCTCGTTCTCCCTAACTTTTATGGATTGCGAAGTGAGGATCCCTGAAACATTTATGTTTGAGTTTGAAGTCGTGTCGTCGAACTTATGACTATATGGAAGACTCTCAAAAACTCAAACTGTTTCCCTCAACATTGAAGGGATGTGCTTTGAAATGGTTCATGGGATTAGCTACTCAATCTATTAGGACTTGGAATGATATGAAACAAACATTTTTGGATAGATACTTGGACTATTGTATGCCCACCAATCACAAGGATGAGGTATTCAAAATGATGCAAAAAGAAGATGAAAATTTGGAAGACTTACTTGAAAGATTTCAATACAACTTGAAAAAGAGAAAAGATGAGAAACTTGAGATGATGAAACCTTGAAAGCTCCTCATATTAAAAGCCATTAGAGATGAATGGATATATATTTTAAACATGATGGGGAAAGGAGACATTTCTCAACTCCCACTTCGTGATATAACGGAACTATGTGTCCATCTCTCAAGAGGAAAATCTAAAATAGGAAAAGGGCCTAGGGATCATTCTCTTATTAGGGCTAACAAATCTGCAATCTGGATCGGTAAGTAGGGCGTAGATTGGTAACATGCTTGATGAGTTCAAAACTGATATCTTAGGGAGCCTTAGTGAACAACTAGACACCCTTAAAATCCAAAACAAGCAGAGAAGCGTAAAACGATATGCTTAGCCATCTTTTGTCCGAAATGTAGGAAGAAACATGCTTTAAGGGAATGTCCCTTGGATGCAAAAGTTGTAGAAACATGTATGATTTGCTCAGAGAATCATGAGATCAAGGATTGTCCTTCAATTCCCGGGACTCAAAGTCAGTTCTTTCAAGAAGACCCAAATTCGATAGAATCTCTCTCGTTTTGTTGCAAGAAGACCTTGCGAGGACAATAAACTCAAGGGTTTAACAACCCTATGAATTTTCAAACCCCACCAAATTGGAATCCTTGTGCAACAACCTTGGCCCCCAACATCAAAATTCATATCAGCCATGGGTACAAGGGATGCAAAATCTCTATGGTAGATTTGCTCAATTTTATCAAT
The DNA here is from genome assembly GCA_034641835.2 of Pinus albicaulis. NCBI lineage: Eukaryota > Viridiplantae > Streptophyta > Pinopsida > Pinales > Pinaceae > Pinus > Pinus albicaulis. The sequence continues at coordinate 389,788,865 of CM076580.1, read as the reverse complement.
ATCCTCCATCTTTTCAAAATCAACAAGCTCCACAACTTCCAAATCCAAATCCACAACTTTCATTGCCATTTCCTACAACAACAACCTTCTCAAAAAAAATCCAAATCCTCAACTCATGCTCCCATACCAACAAAAGACAAATCAACTTCCAGCTCTGACCATTGCCAAATCCTAACAATAAGAATCCTCGGAATACTTACATGGTAGAAGGACAACAATTTCCTACCTATATGATTGTTCCTCTCAACGATGTACAACTCGTATCCGGTAGAGTTTTTAGAAAAACCTTCTATAGATATTCAAGAGCAAGATACCCTCGAGAGGATTCTCTTCAAGTCAATAAGGGTTCTAGGAAGAATCTCTTCAAAATTCAAACATTCAAAAAGAAAAAATAAAATTCAACACCCACAACTCCTATAGTTGAGCAACCTCGCATCTTCATCTACACCTCCTTTTCCCCGAAAGACTACAAATTGACAAGGGGGTGGAAAAACAAATCTTGTTTCCTAACTATGACTTTCTAGATGAATTGAATAATGTTTGTATCAAGATTCCCTTGCTACAAGCCATTCGAGAGATTCCTATTCTAGCAAAACCATAAAGGAGTTGAGTTTCAAAAAGACCGAGAAGGAAACTAAAAAGACACAAGAAGAATCCACACTGAGTAGAAAGATTTTAGATATTATGATGGGAAAAATTACCGTGCGGTATATGTAGATCCAGGGGAAGTCCAATTGTCAAGACACATATAAATGGGATAGAAATTCCAAACACATTGATTGACTTAGGGGTCGCTATCAACATTATGAGTAGACGAGACTATGGACCAAACTAAAATTTCCTAACCTTCTTTTTACACCTACTCTATCGCAACTTGCGTATCGATCCATTATTAAACCGTATGGTGTATTAGAAGATATTTTAGTCTCTTTAGATTCTTGGGAATATCCAAGTAGATTTTATGATTTTGACTCCCAAAAGTAATCTGAGGAGGGCACCCACTTATCTTAGGAAGACCTTGGTAGCCACAGCTAATGCTTTTATTAGTTGTAGATCTGGGACATGTACATTTCTAATGGTAATTCGACAAAGAAATTCAATTTGTATCCTCCCAAAGAAAAGAAATCACAGAAGTAGGAGACAATGAATGGGTTGATGATGAGGACACTATACAACTTGTCTTTACCATTTCGAAATCGGTGAGGATAGTCAAAATTACGACACATTAGAAAATTTTGAGACATCTTCGTAATATGACCCCACAAAATTTCAATTGGAATCTAACATAGAATATTTATCATCAAGACAAATGTCTCTTTACTCTATGGAAGAGTTTGGTAGTTCTACTATTGAGATTTTTCTAGGAAAGACACTGCGAATATCAACAAACATTTGGAAAAGTCACAACAAGAAGAACTAACCAAAATCTTGCAAAAAACATTCTACTGCATTTGCATGGGAGTATATCGACTACGAAAGGTATTGATCCTAAGACTTGCATCCATCATATCTATATTGAGGAAAACGAAGAGACCAATCGAGACAACCTCAAAGAAGGATGAATCCAAATCTTAGGGGAGATAGTGAAAGAAGAGCTCCAAAAACTTCTCAATGTAAACTTCATTTATCTAATTTCGGATAGTCGATGGGTTTCTCCTTTGGTTATAGTACCTAAAAAGAATGGTAAATGGAGGGTATGCATTGATTACGAGGGAATTGAATAAAGCAACTTTGAAGGATCACTTTCCTTTGCCTTTTATCAATCAAGTATTAGATACATTAGCAGGTAAAAAGTACTTTTCATTTTTGGATGGTTTTAGTGGCTATAATCAAATTCGTGTAGCACCCGAAGATCAAGATAAGACCACACTTACTTTTCCATGGGGAACTTTTGCTCACTCGAGTACTTCCTTTTTTGGGTTATGTAATGCACCCTGCAACATTCCAAAGAGCATTACTAGGAATTTTTTTCTGATCTAACTCCATGATTGTGTAGAGGTTTATATGGATGATTTTATGTATTTATGGTAATTCATTCTGGAGAGTATTAGAAAATTTGGAAAAATTTCTTATAAGATGTAAAGAAACAAACCTTTCATTAAGTCATGAAAAATGCTTTATGATGTTTATCAGGGATTGTTTTAGGACATCATATTTCAGGAGATGGGATTAAGGTTGATAGATCAAAAGTTGAAGTCATCTCCAAGTTACCTATTCCAAATTGTTAAAGAGATGTTAGAAGTTTTTCTAGGATTTTATATGTTACTATAGAAGATTTATAGAAAACTTCACTAAAATAGCATCTCCACTCTTCAAATTTCTTACAAAAGATTGTGAATTCAAATGGGATCATGATTTTCAATCAACTTTTTGAAACTTTGAAAACAAGAATATCCGAAAGCACCTATCTTGAGAGGACCAAATTGGAAACTCCTTTTTCCATATTTCTACAGATGTTTTCCGATACGACTCTAGGAGTCTGTGTTGGGTCAAAAAGATTTAGTTCCTTATGCCATTTATTATACCAGTAAAAATTTGACTCCGCAGTAGTTGAACTATACTTGTGACCGAAAAAGAGTTTTTTAGCTTTTGTTCATGCAATTAATAAGTTTAGACATTACATAACGAAAGCTATGAAACCTTTATTCATATCGACCATTCTGCAATTAGATATTTAATGAACAAACTCTGTTACTAATGGCGAGTGACAAGATGGCTCTTACTTTTTGCAAGAATTCAATATTATCGTGTTGGATAGACCAGAAAACGACATACAGATGAGCTGATTTCTTGTCTAGAATTCAGAATACTAAAGAAGATTCTCTTAGAGGATAAGTTTCCCGATGAATACTTGTTTGCGAGTAACTATTAAAACTCCTTGGTATGCGAGATATTGCTAACTATTTGGTTACGTGGAAACTACCTTTACATTTATTTCCAAGTGAAAAATGAAAAATTATTGAGGAGAGTTCAAAATATTCATGGATTTCTATCGAATTGTTTAAAACGGGCCGGATCTTGTGATCGGAAGATGTGTCGTGGGAAGATGAAATGCCCTGATATTCTTAAGGCATGTCATGATGAACTATATGCAGCGGACACTTTGCAGACAAAAGGACGACTCTATAAAATCCTCTCTTTAGGATATTATTGGCCTTCCCTCTTCAAAGATGCAAAACAATATGTCAAAAGGTGTGATAGGCCGCCAAAGAGTAGGGAAACCTACCCTTTCAAATGAAATGCCATTGCAAACACGTGTACTCATCGAACCCTTTGAAAAATGGGCTTTAGATTTCATTGGACCTATTAATCCACCATCTAAGAAAAATAAGTATATATTGGTTTGTATTGATTATGTTACTAAATGGGTAGAAGCCAAAGCATTAGTATCTCGCTATCGAAAATTCGGTTGTTCATTTTCTTTATGAGGATATTTTTACTCGCTTTGGTGTTCCAAGAGAAATTGTGACGTATCTGGGAGAGCCAATTCACATCCAATTTGGTGGAGAAGTTGATGGAAGAATACAAAAATCAAGCACAGAAGTTCTACTCCTTACCATCCGCAAGAAAATGGTCAAGTGGAGTCCACAAATAAAATTTCTTGAAAGTATCATCACTCAAAACCTGTTCATCTACATAGAAGAGATTGGGTAGAAGGCTTCTGAAGCCTTGTGGGCCTACGTAACTACATGGAGAAATACAACAGGACATTCTCCCCTATGAACTTGTTTATGGGAAAGAAGTCTTGCTCCCCATTGAGTTCCAAATCAAGACCTTTAAGATAGCAAATCATTTGGGGGGTGGACTTATCGAAGCCCAAAAGCATAGAATGGAACAATTGAATGAGCTAGATGACATCAGACAAGAGGCAATTATAAGAACTGATCTAGTTCAATATCAAAGAGCTAAATGGCATGACAAGTACATGCAAAGAGAAGAAGTTTCAAGAAGGAGATTGGGCATTGTTATTTGATTCCAAGTTTAAATATTTCCAAGGGAAAATTTAGACTCATCGGCTTGGAGCCATATGAGATTGACAAGATCTTTAACAATGGAGCGGTAAGAATCAAGACCTATTTATGAGTTTCAAACTCCTCTTATTGTGAATGGCCATAGATTGAAAGTTTATCATAAGCCACTCTCAAAAGAGGATTTTGTCAAAATGTTTCAAGAAAGTTATGCAATCAGTCGGTGGCTGAAGAATTCTTCTTCTCCACCAAATTCTCAGCTTTTTTGTTCTTTTCGGTTAAAAAAATAAAAATAAAAATAAAAAATAAAATAAAATAAAAATTTGTATAAGCTCTGAAAAACCCAATCACCGATTTGGCGGTCTTTATACGGAAAATATAGGGGTGAAAATCGAAAGAACACCGACACTCTCTATATTTTCCAAATAAAAAATCTCTCTCTTTCATTTCACAAGTTTTGTGACCACCCACTCCATTCCATCCCACTCCATTCCATTCCACTTCATTTTTATCTGTTTCATTCCATTTCATCAATAAAATTCTTTCTCACGACCATTCCATTCGGTCATTTGTCATCTGTTCATGTTCATTCATCCAAATAATAGCTGTGTCAGTTTCACGTAGTGACTTCGAGTTCCCACGAAACGTGCTGCAGTCCGCAGCCTACAACTTCGTTTTCAAAAGAATGTACAGCGTATGTTATTTCCATAAGCATGAAATAAAAATGCGAGGTGAGAGGATCAAAAAATGAAGACATGGAGCATTCAAGACACCAATAAAGAGCAACTAGTTGAAGAACAAGGGAAAAAGGCAAAAAAGATTCCAAGGTATGAGTAAAATTCATTTCAAATAGCATTGAAAAACACATTTTTTATATAGTTATAAACCATAATGCTCCATCCATTATGTGCAATGATTATATTGACAACTTCGCAGACCCTTTCATGATCTCATACGATCCTCCCGCATTCATTCTCGAAACGATTTCATAATTAAACCCCCGATCTTCACTCATATTCCTATATTCCACTGCAGTGACAATGAGATGTAATTGATTTGACCTACGGACTCTTACAGACCGCATAAATCCATAGCCGTTGTTTAAACGTGCTCACATTTATTTCGCACCACCAAATTTCAAAACAACTCGCCGGATGTGTTATACTCGTTAATCTCACGGCACGTATCTCTATCGTGCTCACGAAAACCCCTCTACTAGTCTCGTTCACTCCATTTCGTTCTCCATTACGCTATAGTATCCGTATACCCACTCTCCGATATTTACCCACAATCATTGCACTCATCTCCGTGCATTCAGACCGTTCTATTTCCATTGAACCCTCACGTAGGAAAATTTGTGAAGAGCAGTAAAAGAAGAATGGGTAAATTGCTAAGAGTAGAATCGGAAGGACCTAAGTTCATGGAGGGATATCCGCAAGTAAGGGATATATTGAAGAAAGCAAAGTGGCCGCGGTTTATCCCGAGAATTCGGGAGGTTATCATAAAGAAGTGACAAAGGCATTCACAAGGTCGTTTAATGGCTTGGAAGTAGAGATTGGAGACCTTAAGTTTGAGGTCAGATGAAGCATCTATAGCATCCGTCACGGAACTTCTTCAAGAGGGTGAGCGTTGGTTTAAAAATAAAAGCATCGGTGATGAAGCCCGGGAGAACAATCTTACGAAACCAAGGTATGAACATAACTATTTTTAAAAGAGGAATTGCTTTCATGGATTGAAAGAGGAATGGGCTACTTTTCTACTAGTTGTTCGAAAATTCATTACATGTGAAGGCCGTTTTTGGGGTCCATGTATATGTACCATACCAGGGTTGCTGATGAATTTTCTAGAAAATCAAGCTCTCAATCTCCCATATTTTCTATTAAATAGCTTGAAGAAAATGTCCAGATAATTCAGAAACATTTAGGAGATGTAGAACCACATCTATATCACCACGGTCTTGTAAAAATTTTTGATTGAAAAAAGAGTTAAAGGAGAAGAAAGACACATGGGAACAATTTACGATTAGAAATTTCTTTGAGGAACCTCGGGGAAATTCTCGAAAGGTAGTACCACAAGAAGGACTAGAAGAAAAAGAATAAATAATGAAACTCAAACTACTCCTACTCAAGAAATTCTCCCGAAGGTAGCACATCAAGAAGAAGTAGGAGAAACAAGAACAATTGATGAAATTCAAAATACTCCTACTACTACAATTGAAAGAATTGATAGGGAAGAGATACTCGTCAAAGAGGAATAAGAAAGAAATCAAGGGTAAGAAGCCAATAACACCAAAAGAGAGAAAACCCTATTGAGACTATACATCAAACCCCTTCTTCTCGAAGAAGAAGATCATCAAGTGTTATACGAAAGATTAGTTTATCTTTCAAAAACAAATCATCTATGGCCAAGAAGACAGAGAGAAAAGAAAACAAAAACAAAAGGATAGTTACCACAACGTGTGAGAAGAAAGCAGAGACTTAAGGGGGAAATTGAGGAAAACGCAAATGAAGGGTCCTCATTTCATTGATTTGGGGAGAGGAAACATCCGAACAGTCCCCCACCGACCATAGTCCATCTCGACCCAGCTGAGTGAACCCGGTTCATTTCATTCTCGGTCGGATATTGAACATAGTCCATCCCATTCTCGGCAAGATGTTGATGTGAGCCCTTCTCGACCAGATTTTGAAGATAACTCTCCTTCACGGCATTTTGTGGACAACCCAATAAAAAATGACACCCGATATAGACACTAAACCAAAGAAGGGAAGTATATGACTATATAGAATCTTTGGAAAAGGCAAACTACTGAGTCCCAAGATTTCCGTCCATTCGACCTCATACAAGCACAGGATGATTTAGTCCAATCACTAAAAAGATGAAATCTTTGAGCTAGAGCTTTTAAATAGGCACATCAAAAATGAAAATGAGACATTGAAGGAACAAGGAAAAAGCTCGACAAAATCATTCATGATAATACCATGCTACATCCGGGAATATGGCAGAAGAAGAACAAGAAATTGAAAAGGAAATGCCGTAGTTAGCGTAGCACTTGGTTAATATCAAATTTAGGTGCTTAATGAAGAAACCCGAATCGTTTGGCGGCACCAAGGAAGAGGAGGAGAGGATTGGATGTGCTTGGGCTGAAGTGTCAAGGCATATGAACTAAGGAAGGAATATCAAAATTTTGGTTGCATGAGGACATGCAACACCTTCTACAAAGGGGGTATGTTGAGTCTCAAATCTACATCTTTTCCATACACTTTTCTATACCTTTTTCACTCACCCTAGACCTCCCAAGTTGTCAATATCATTGTATATTAATTGCAAAAAGAGCATCTAACATGGTTTTTAATTATATTTTTTGTGTATGCTATTTGATTTAGATTTTTTTCTCATCTAGTCACGGAATCTTGCCACTTTCCGCAGTGCACGTAACTTTCCGTGACCATTTTGTGAAAACTCTATGTTACAGGTGTTCTACGGAAAAAACGAGCCACATGGGCAAGTCGAAATGATGTGGACATGGTTTGTGTCCTATTGGCTCGAGCAAACTCATCTAAAGAAGTCACAAGTAAAGGCGTCCAAATGGAAGTCAACCATAGAGTCTCACTGTGACAAGGACTCTATTTCGTGTCACATGAAGGTTCATATGGTCGTCCGAATTGCGAAGGACAAATCAACATCTATACATGGCTCCATAGCTGAATTCAAACATCCACTCCTCATAGATTTACTTTAAAATACGGCCATGATCCTAGATCCGTGGGATGTAATGGTCTACGTGTTCTCCACCAAAGATAAAAATTTAGGAATTAGTTATGTTTCTTTTGTTATAAATAACGCGTTTGCATACGCATATGGCATTAGTCTTGATTAGTCTATGTTAGTCTCTGTTATCTTTTATTAGTCTCATGCTCCGTAATGTAATTACGTTGCACTTGTGCCGTAATATCACCTTGTCATTATGACTGCATATTAATATAAGAAGACTACTTTCCAAACGTAATTCATACTTGAAGATTGTTGCCAAAGGTCGGTGTAGAGGGCCCTCACTCACTCGAGGTTCTCGTGCATTATTGTATAGTTCTTATTTTTATTTCTTTAAAAGCTCATTGTGCCATAATCCATTCACATGTTTATACATTGCATCTTTCATGGTATATATGCTTCATTTCTATTTATAAACTTTCATGCTTTCCATTTCACTTCGTCTTTCATGTTTTATGTTATTAGTTACTCGATCGGTGTTCTTGTTTCGAGTTATAAGTAGGCAACCCGGGCATTTGCATAACATTTTTGACTAATGACAGGGGAATTAACATTATTCTCATCGCTAATTTGTTTTTCTTAGTTTCTGTTTAAATTTCGCATTTCTTTGTTCATTTCAGTTTTGCTTATTTGCTTCGGTAGTTAAATTTAGATATATTAAACTGCTCATAACATCTTCGCTGCCTCCAAAAGCCACAATCGGAGTCGATGGTGAGGGATTGTATTATGAAATGTGTAGTTTGGTATTAGTTTCCTTTACTGCAAATTTAGATATATTAAACTCGCTCATAACATCTTTAGTTGCCTCCGAAAGCCACAAACCCGGACTCGATGGTGAGGGATTGTATTATGAAATGTGTAGTTTGGTATTAGTTTCCTTTCTACAAATTTAGATATATTAAACTTGCTCATAACATCTTCGTGTTTCTCTGAAAGCTACAAACTTAGACTGATGGTGAGGGATTGTATTATGAAATGTGTAGTTTGGTATTAGTTTCTTTTTCTACAAATTTAGATATATTAAATTGTGCATGCCATCTTCGAGTTACCTCCGAAAGACACAAATTTGGGATCGATGGTGAGGGATTGAATTATGAATGTATGGTTTAATATTAGTTTACTTTTTATGCAAGTTAGATACATCGCTTACTCAAGTTGTTTATGGTTACTTCCGAAAATCATAGCTCGGACTAATGATGAGGGATTAGAAGACAAGTTAATGTAATCTGATTTTAGATTTACTTTGTTGCAATTTTGGATTTCTTTAAGCATAGTATCTTTTGTGTTTAGACAAAGCAGTAAGAATAGTTTGGTTTTCATGCTCACTAGTTCATCGTTTTAATCTATTAGACTAGTAGCACCTTTTCATTTCAGCAAAGACATTTTCATTTCCTTTCAAGTTTTGTCATTGTAAGTTTTCAAATTCATTTTTAAGTTTCAAGGTTGTAAATCATTATAGAGGATATCATCTCCTTGAACAAACATAACCATACTTGTTTTTATTTTAGAATTTCCATCTCACCTTAGAAAACCACAAACGACAAAAAAGTTAAGAAATAGGTTATCTTGCACATATAGTGTGCACGCACTTCATCACCACGAATCCCGAATTGAAAAATTAAATGCGGGAATTTAGGACACACTAAATTGACCAAAAAAATGAGTACGCTTTAGTAAGGTGTATTTATCCCACACCTTAAGGAACTAATCCCTTGATGTAAGGAGCCTATCCCTTTGAAGGAGGATTCTATCCCTTCAAAGGTGGAACCCTAACCTCCTCATCTGCTCTATAAAAGGAGGCATTGGGTAGCCTCAAAGGGTTAAGTTTTTTGGGTGAAGTTTCTGGAGATTGAGAATTGGAGTTTAGCTTTATGTGTGATAGAGTTGAAGTGTTGTTGAGATTTAGTATTCTTTCTGCTGAGCTTTTGAGAGGAAAGGTCACATACCTCTTTGTGTTCCTCGGAGGAAGAGTGCAAGACTTATCAAAGTAGAGGAGACTCGCGTCGGACTCCGGAAGGCCCTTTCGAACATCAAGGCTAAGGTTGTAAGGTTCTTCGGTTATTTTTAAGATTAATACAATCAAGTTCTCTTTTTTCTCAATAAATTGCCGTTCGATTTTTTTATTTCAATAAGTTGTCGTTTGATCATTTATTTCATAGATTCCTTGATCACTATGATAGGTATGTTTTACAATTATTTGTTATACTGGGTGCTATTAATATTTTCTCGCTTGTGATTGCAAGTCGACAAAAGAACTCTTGTTGCGACGGAGGGGATTATTGTTGCGACGAAAGAACTCTTGTTGCGACGGAAGGATTCTTACTCGCGACTGAAGGATTCTTGTTGCGACGTAAAAGGATTATTGATGCGATGGATGCTTTTATAACCGAAAATAAGCATTTGGATCTAAGGTAGGATCGAAAAATTTATAACATTTATTTGTAAAACGAATATATTTAGAGAAAGACAAACTTAGTTGTTCATTTGTTGCTAGATTGTCTCTCGACACTAGGGAGATCGGTCTTTGTCTACAAGAACGATTTATCCGCTCTGTTGGGGGTTCCAATGTTTTGGCCAGAGTTGGCAAGACCAAAAGATGAGACAACATCGGAGATCCACTTTCGAGACCTTAGGATCTAGCCCTCCTAGGTCCAGAGAGGATCTCTCTATAATAGCCAAAGTATATGTCTTTAAGGCTCAAAAGTTAAGATTTTTAGGCTAGTTATAGGCACAAGGTTTGTTTGTTTGATTATTTGAGGTTTGGTTGTTGGGAATCAAGAAAGGAAGGTCCAATATAAGACAAGGATGAGCATAGAGGGGATTAGGCTAAGACGGATAACTCGAGAGAACATCAAGACCATTGGGCAATGGAGTCAAGAAAGGATTTATTTGTGTTCAATGTGCAAGCTTTCGGTTGGGCTAGTCATCTAGAGCATTTGGATCTTAATGGATGAGGGGTGAAATGGAACGTTAAGGACCGAAAAATGAAAGGAGGAGAACCATCCAATTTTTGTCTATAGATCGGGTCGAGAGGTCATTTAACTCCGGACATTCGCTTTGGACAAAATCGGAGGCAATACGAGGATCTTAGAAAAGGCTTATTTGAGATGGAAAGATCCTATTGAGGCATTGATAGGTTTCTCGACCTCCCGGTGTTCTCAACTCATCCAAATAAATCCTAACAAGAACATCTAAACATAGATCTCATTAATTCATACATCGAGAGCAGGAAATGACATCCACTACATCAGTTAAATCAATTGAAATCAATATTCGTGACACACATATAAGCAAAAAACATAAAAGGCCGGGAGAGCGAAAGCAACATAAGGTACCTAACAAGGGTAAATCTTATGCCAAAATTCTGATGCGAGCCCGAAGAAATGGAATGAAATGAAATAAAACACGAGAGATAGGAAAACATCACCGAGCTTCTTTTAGATCGGGATCCAAAGAAACGTGCTTGTCATATTAAAAACAATACCAATCAAAGTATAACATTTCCCAAAGCCTTGAAAATTCGGTCCCCTAATTACATCAAATCTCAACCTATCTTACAATATTACACGAGAACTTGTCTCAAGAGGAAAGTTCTTGCATTTCTCCGATATATCATCAACAACCTTTACAATGTTTCCCTCTTATGTTTTATAGTAGAAGATGAACAAAAGTTCGACTAAGGGGGTAGTTGAACACTAAATATAACATTAAACACACAAATGAATGTAGGAGTCGGAACCCATTCGTTCGATTGCTAAGTGTTTAATCTCGTGACTATCATTTTATGCAGGGAGTGATCTTCTCTGGATATGACTTTGACATATTTCAGCTCGTGTTCATTCGTACTTGTGGTGAACAAACAAAGGAAAATGAACCATTGAGTGGTCTGCTACATAAATGTTCTAATTGCTTTGAACTCGTTGTTAGGGTGGAAAATCCTTCAGGGGGACAATGCGCATAATAAGAACTCATATGGGCGCCCTATACTTGATGAATAAAAACATTCCGCCCTCGACGAATAAACCCCCGGTATTACCTTTTTTCTTATGCTCAAGATCGTTTCGATCGATCCTCGAGGTCTTCAACCTGGTGCTTAGCCTCTCGAAACATTGATTCAAGGCTTAAGATCTTCATTGACGTGCTCCAATCTCTTTCTTGCATTAAACACTTTTTCTGCTCCATCTATGTCTCTCGCTCAGTGAATTTTGAGCTTTCATGGCGCCAAAGGGTTTTTCCACGAGCTTACACCATGTTTCTTTTAATGAACATCCAGCTTTTTTACCTTCTCGTGTCCTTGCTCATAAATTTAGTCTAGCATGATCGATCTTCTTTGGATTTCGATGTCCTTGTAGCGGAGATGTGCATCGGTGGCAACCATTCTTCTTTTTAAATAATCCCGCAAAACGAAAGCTAGTTACGACGACAGCATATGGGGATGACTGACGCGACGGGGACGATGGGGAATGATCGTACGGAACCATGCCATGGTGGAATAATGGTGAATTGTGGTGGAAGGATGCACGATAAGTGAAAATCGAGATAGAGGGCGAACGCAACAATAGACATTTTTAAACCAAATAACCTTAAAAATCCTGAATTTGAACGTTATATGCAACTAACGAATAGGTGTATGGTGGGCACACGTGGAGGTGACGCCGCGGGACCGAGAGCAATGGAATGGTCGAAAGCATCGAAGAACGAATCCGACCGCCCGATCGCAAGTAGATCACCGCGAGAGAACACGTGGGTGGGCGACAGACGGTGGACCAGCTGGGCATACAGTGATCGGGCCTAAAACAAAGATGCGCAGCTCGACGAATGATGGCCATTGGATGAGTGATCCGAGATCCGACGGCCGGGGAAATTTCGGGCTGGGGCGTCTCCGAGTCGAGAGTTAATGCGCGGGGAGAAAGTGGTTTTGCCATCGTATAAGGGACGGAGTGGCGAGCGTTTAATGGAATTGTCAGGGTGCTCGGGGAAAACCACCCACCGCGCATAAGCGTGCGAACAAACCATGTCGTTTCCGAACGAAAGACGCAGGGGGGACCACCGTGGCGGAGGATCTCGCACCGTCGCATCTACATAGATCAACGGTGGAAAATGCGCCCGAACCGGATTAACCGCGGGACCGTTAGATCCGACTGGCAAACGAACGGGTGGGAGATGCGGCGACGGGTGATGAATGGGGGAAAAAAATGGAGGCGCGGGGGTGGCGATCGCGCGTCCATTCCCGCGACGGATCGACGGGCCGCAATCGCGCCCGAGTGAAACATCGGGGGCAAGCGCCTTTGGGCCAGCACTCTAGTCACGGCGCAAGTTATATGGAGAGAAAAGATCGTGGGGCCGAGTCTGTCAAAAAAGGGGCTAAGCCTATTATAAGGTCCAAAGTGTGTTTTTTTCAAGCCTTTTAAATGCGTTTTGAAGCCTTATAAGGGTGACGATAGGGAGATAGAGAGAGGAAATGCTGAGGGGAGGGGTGTAGGGATTTTTAGAGGGGATTTAGGGGTGAATAGGGAAAATAAAAGGGGAAATAAGGGACTTGGTCAAAGGGGGAAAGGAGGTAAAAATATGGAGTTGGCAGGAGAACAAGAAGTAGCAGAGTAGGCCCTTTGGGGGAAGGAACCAAACAGAGGGGACTTGTATAAGGAAAAGCACGTAGTGACTTCAAGGATGATGTGGCTTCGTGTGGGGAGATGCATTCCTCGAAGGTTTCCAAAATGATATAGCCCCCAGCTTGTCTGTCAAGAATTTCATATGGGGGCTAACAGTGGCTCCACATGGGGAAGGCTTCTTCTTGAAGGAGGCAAGAAACCGTGAAATGATCTTGGAGTAGGCCATTTGCTCACTGCTCAGCACATCCCTTTCTTTGAACAAAACTGCCACAATATGAATATGTTACATACTGCTAGGAAACATTTTCCCCAATCCACCTACCCACCCTACAATCCTAGCATTTTTTCTTTCTTTTTGGGGTGCATTTGAGCTAGCGGACACTTTACATTTTATTTTCAAAACAAATAACAAACCTATTATAAATCTACCCTTATTGCTCCATGAGACCAGTTACAACAGATTAGCCTCATATGCTTCTCCACCTCTAATCTAACATCTCGCTAGGGATTAAACTATCCATGATTTCTTCTCCTACATCTTCTAAGATAGGAAATTGAAAAACGGCCAAGCCAATATTAGACTATGTCGACTTGTTGGAGTGAAGACTTGTAGAGAAACGAAAACAAAACTCGATGCAGGCATGAAATTGCACTTGATTTCTTTGAAACGATCCTTGTTTTCCGCGACTTAGGTTTCTGAGCATATTAGAGTCACTTCTTTCCTTCAATCCAAACTTGGTTTTAAGCATGTTAGAGCCGATTCTTATTTGTTCCTTTGTTGGTCCGTATTTTTGAGCATGTTAGGACCGGGTCAGTGTCTTCTCTTCTTTGGCTCGAGGTTTTGAGTTTATTAGAGCCAATCTTTGTACTTCAAAGGTTCATGTTTTGAACATGTCGTGAACCTCTCCTTTCTTTTGCGATTTTCTTTTAGTGGCAACATTTTCTTCTTTTTTCTTAAACATATGAAAAACTGCAATGGTATGTACAATGGAAATGCAGCTGGGAAATTGAGATTTAGCGAAGTAATGCTTGAGCATCCTCGCCGACGGCGTGGACCCCCCAAACTGTACTTTCCAGTACCATCAAGTTCTTGTAGAAAAAATGCGTTTGGGCCCCACATTAGCTTGGATAATGTATGGGCCACCGCCATGAAAATTGTCAAATTTTCCATGCTTTAACTTTGTCCTCCCTTCTTGAGTCCCACTTCGAGAACCTTGTCACCAATTTTGAAATCTGTGACTTTGGTTCTTTTGTCGAATAGCTTTTTACCAATGTTTTTCACCGAACTACATTTACTCTTGTTATATACTTCCTCCCTAGTTTGTTGAAGATGGATTGTCGATTTATCCTTCTTCTCATCTTGTCTTCCTCGGATTGGATCTCTGGACAAGTGCGATTCTTTGGAACTCCAAGGGCTGGTGGGAAATATTGCTTGTCCCATAGACTAGGCTGGAATGGTGACATGCCAATGGATGTATTAGCTTTGTCGGCCCACAAAGCATGTACCAACTTGTTGTGCCAAGATTTTTTTGTTCTCTTCTAATAGGCTTGCTTGATGATTGCCACTAGGCTCTTATTTGATGATTCGGCCAAGCCATTACCCTGAGGGTAATAGGTAGTTGAATGACCAAGCATGATATGGTACACCGTGACAAAAATCAACCATTTTTTCTTGGATCCAAAAACGGCATTGTCGGTGACTATTTTCCTTGGGCGACAAACCGAGAGAGGATATGACTACAGGAACCTAATGATGAGCGGAATCGGTGGCATTCCTAATGGGTATGGCCTCTATCCACTTAGTGAAATAGTCGGTGAGTTTGTCCAAGATCCATTTGTGTTGTGCGAGGGAGGTACAGCGAATCTCCCTATAAAATCTGAACCCCATTGCATGAAAGGACCCTCAGCCCGCAATGGGTTGTAAAGGGAGGGGAAGAAGTTTTCTTTTCCTTCAAGATCGGCATGCGCGCGCGGTTATCATTATGGACATCATAAAAAAAGAGTAGGCCAATAATAACCGGCCACGAGTGTCTTATTTGCGTGGCTTTCCAACTCGGAGTGGCCTCCACATTCTCCGGCATGAAACTCTTGTTTAAAATTTTCGGATTGATTTCGGACAAACATTTTAGCAATAGGCCATACGGATTTTTCCAATATAAGCTTTCATTCAAGATGCGGTAGTTTTTGGCTTTGAGTTTTGTGAATCGGCCTTATTTTTTGGCCAGGTTTTTTGGAGGGCGTTCAAATTGGTGAGGACATAAAGGATATCAGAATACCATGGAGAGTTTTTGGAATTTCTGTTTATATTGAGTACCCGAGGTAGGCTTTCCTGTCATCAGAGGCATTCACCATGTTAATATCAGGGGCTGCAGTTTGATTCGGCCATCGGTCTAGCTAAGCCTTGCCCTTTGATCGGCTTAGTGGGTTTTATCTCTCGAGGTCATATTCTAAGATTGTAGCAATCCATTTGCCCCTTTTCACATCGGGGTCTTGGGACGAGGATATCTTTGACCACTATATTTGGCACATAAGCAATGGTGTGAGAATGCGAATGTACACCCTAAAGTCTTTCAAGGCCTTAACCGGACGTAGGCTTTGTTTTTCCATAATGTTGAATTTCAAGGGTGCATCTCTTAAGGCTTTGCTGAAAAAGGCAATAGGCTATTCATTACCCTTACAATTTTAACGTATTTGCGACTGCGTATGCTTGGAGGCAAATGAAAGATCGGGAAATCTTTTGAGAAATCGGGGCTAATCGGAGCGGGAGCTTGGGTGAGTGCAAGTTTGTGATTCGAAGAGCATTTAGCGCTCGAGAGTCCATTTAAATCACACCTTTCTTGACATGTTAGTCATATTTCTAAGGTGTTACGCTAGGTTGGGAATAAATCTCCTAAGGAAGTTGATTTTCCCAATGAAAGGCTGTAACTCCTTGATGTTTCTTGGGTGTGTGATTTGCAGTATTCCCTCGACTCTCTGTGGGTCTATCCTAATCCCTTTCTCGGATATAATGTGACCAAGAAGCTTGCCTTCTTGCGGCCCAAAACGATTTTCTTAGGATTCAATGACAAACCATACCTTCTACATTTTTCTAAAACTTTCCTCGGATGTTTCGGGTGTTCTTCTTCGAGTTTTGGAAAAGACGAGTCAAGTCATCCAAGTAGATAACTATGAAGTGTCCTATCTCATGCGAAAGCTATACCCATCGCTCTGCGGAAGGTGGTGCCAACATTCATCAGTAAAAGGCACCTTAGAAAGCTATATCCATCACTCTACGGAAAGGTGGCGCCAACATTCATCGATCAAAAGGCATCTTCACATACATGAAGGTGCCCCATGGAGTAGTAAAGAGCATTTTGAGTTGATCTTAAGTCACCAACACTTGGTTATAACCGAAGCCATCTAGCGAGGAGATTCTCTTTGAGCCCACTACCTTCTATAGGATATGTTCCATTCTAGGCAAAGGATAATTGTCTTTTAGTGAGGCTACATTGAGATTTCGGAAATCTATACACAATCTGATCTCCCTTTGTTTTCTTCCTCATGACCACTAAGTTTGATACCCGATCAGAGAACCTCACGGGGGACAATTATACTGCGTCATACATCTTTTTAATCTCCTCTTCGGCGAGCGGGCAATTGTTTTTGGTTATTCTTCAAAGTTTTTGTACGAAAGGCTTGATTCTCTTTCGGGGGTATCTTGTGTTGTATGATGTTGGTGTCATAGGCCTTTAAGTCTTCGTAGCTCCATGCAAACACATCAATGAATTCCTTAAACGGACCCAATGTATTTCTTCTTCATGTCGAGCCTGAGACTTAGCCCGGTTTAATCATTTTGGGCTTATCTTCGGTGCCAATGTTGCATTCTTCTATATACGAGTACGCATGTTCTATAGTGGGCTTTTTGCTACATCATCGAAGTCAAGGTCCTCCAAGGGTGCTAGGCCTGCGGGTATATTCTTGTCTTTTGGCTGCAACACCTACATCTCTTCGTTATCTGTGTTTCCACATTCTTCGGTTGGGTTCCAGTTTCTTCGTTCGGGGTATTCATCTCTATGTTACGGTGGGGTTTCTTCATCGAGAGGATTCTTCACTCGAAGACGTGTCCTCGGATTTAGAGTACGAAGATCGAGAAAATTCAAACTTGTTTACGCATCGGGAAATCCTCGATGTTTATCTCCTTGAACTTTTAGCAATATTTTTCATTATACGGCACTACGAGGTCGAATTTGGTGCGAATGATGATTTGTTGGTGGTACAGAGTCTTATGGTATGAACTAGCCGGGAAAGCTAATCCATTTGCAATGACATTTTGACCCTAGGTACAAACACCGGCTCATATTCCATAAATGTTTTCGGTATATCCATGGCATCATTCCTGTGCCCGAGCACAGGGTGTTTTGCTGAATACTCACCATTTACTTGTTTTATGACCAACTGCGAGTCTCCTCGTACGGCTATCTGTGGGCTCCTAATTTTTTCAACGAGATTTGGTGAGGATAAGAGCTTCGTATTACGCAATATTATTTGTACATTTGAAATGCGGTGCAGAAGTATGGATCTCGGCGTGGTCACTCTCTGTGTTACGTATCCACACCCCATCTCCAACGATTTTCCTGAAATCTAGACCCATGAAATTCATCTCCCACGGGGGTTCGCCATCATGTTGCACTATGGGGTCTACACTAGGATGTGGGTCGCTTTGTTCTTCGTGAAATGTAAAAGGTTTAGGGTACGGTTAGATGGTTGTTTATGTTCTATTTTTTGTTCATTTGGAGTCGGTCCCCATAGCATATCCTACGGGTTTCGTTGTTGTTTTCTTCTTTGATTTCCTCCAAAGTGTCCATTATGTTCGGTACGGTGCTTTCGGCCCTGCGCTTGTATCTATGTTTTGAGATTCGACTCCTCCCGGGATTCATCATTACAAAGGATGAAGGAGTCGAGATCCATATGTACGGAGTATAAAGGGGAGTTTTCGGGCTTCTCGGGGCTGGCCGGCTAAGAATTTCATGCGGGCCTCCCTGTCTGAGTCTTCTAAGTTGGAAAAATATAGGGATAGTGGCATATGAGCCATCCATACGCATTGTGCCTTGCGGCTTGGCTCCCCATGATCTAGATAGTAACATGCCATACTTGGGAGGCATACGCACCACCACATCCATGACCATACATTTAGCAAGATACTGGGTCAAACTCACACCTGAAGTCTTTAATTAGGCCAAGACATTTTACTGCTAGAGTCAAATGAATATAAGTCTTTGTAAGGTCGTGTTATCTCTAGGCCTAGCTTTTCCATCACTACCTTAGGCATTAAGTTGTGAGATGCTCCGGAATCATGCATGGCATTGTGGATTATTTTGTCATGAATGTTGAGGCGATATAGAAAGGTGGGACTACCCATTCTGAAATTTTCCCTCAATCTTTGGACCAAATAGGAGGGCGAGGAGTTGATCATCATTCGGTTACGGTATCATTGTTTTCCCCTAGATTTAGCGCTTTCTAAATTTGGCCTTTATATACATCTGAGTGGCCGGCTCGGATAATGGCACGGAAGTTTTTGATTTTTGCAATCTCACTCTCCAAATTGAAAGTGGGCTGACTCTTTGGAATGTTCAACTCTTGTTTTGTTGTACTTGCCTTAGTGGGTAAGAATCAATTGCATTCTTTCAACGTATGCCGAGGTTCGGGAACTTTTTTATCGGGAGCACTGCTTGTAGTGCTAGTGCTGCCTAATTTGGTTGATTTTGTTTATCATTCTTTTGGTTGTCCTTTTCTTTTTTTTCCCCGGAGACTTTTGTTGTTGATTTTCTATTTACACCGGATGCTTTAGAAGTTTATCGGGTCTTTTCTTGATGGTGACAGGAGTCTCGGTTTTGGAATTTTCTTGGTTATTTTTGCTCCTAAGTTCATATTGTTCTCGACACCGCATCATGGAATTTTTTTCAAATCCTAATCGTAATCTTGAGTTTCTA
This sequence comes from Pinus albicaulis, assembly GCA_034641835.2. Taxonomy (NCBI): domain Eukaryota; kingdom Viridiplantae; phylum Streptophyta; class Pinopsida; order Pinales; family Pinaceae; genus Pinus; species Pinus albicaulis. The sequence continues at coordinate 389,769,548 of CM076580.1, read as the reverse complement.
ACCATTCCTCATCCAAGTATGAAGGCGGTGATCTTCCTGAATCCGCAGGTTAAGGAGTTTGAGTCTTGTTTCAAACATGTTTATCGCATTCCCCTTGAGACTCTTCTATATGATTCGCTCATCTTCATCGAAAGTTTTCTGGAATGGGGGAATTACTGTTGATACGACTCTCTTTGTACGGTAGAGTGGCATTTATTTGTTCCTTAAAGTTTTGGTTGGTTTTTTATTTTTGTTTTGGTTGTGTATTGACAACCATTCTCTTCATCATTTGTTGTAGCTCTTCCATGTTTTTAGACAATTTTTTCATAATTTGGATCAGATGTGGAGGCTACATTGTCATCCCTATATGTTACCCTCCTCTTGGTTCTCTGTCTTGCTCTTTTCTCGATCAAATTGGCCTCTGTGTTTCTGACTCCTTTTGCGTGTCCTCGAGGTGGTGTACTCTTTATCCTAAGCTCGTAGGCCATGTCGGCATCAAACCCATCGGAGTATTTGGCCGGGGAGCCATACCTTGTGGAGGTTTCATGTGTGGAGGGAGAGCATTGTAAGTCTTTGTTGAATCTAGTGGTGTAATCATGGACACTCTCTCCTGCATTTCTTTTAAGACTCATGTATTCGGTAGGAGTTGGCGAGGGATTTTCCTAGTTTCCCATTTGTTGATGAAAGTTTGGTATAGAGCGAGGAGATCTTGGATACTACCGGCGGGTAGGTTTTTAAACCACTTCTTCACCTCACCTCCCGGGCTCTGAGCAAAGATTCTCATTTTGATTGTTTCATCATACGATTTCCATGTAGTCGAAGAATCCTCCATCTTATACACATGTTGATGAGCGTGATAAGACTCTTTAGCGATTGAAGTTTGGGATTTTTGAGCGATAATCATTGGGTAAGGGTAACAAGGGTTGGGGTAAAACTAGAGGTGCATAACGGTATATGATAATGTTCTAATGGGGTACGGGGTTAACACTGGTGGTGAGTATATGGATGACGAGGATATTAGGACCGGCGAAGTTCGTTGAAGCGAGATCTAGGGTGGGAGAGCCCCAGTTCCCCGAATGAAGTGGATATTAGGTGGAGTAGATGGAGGGTCATACTGTCCCGGTGTGTTCACCACTATTGGATGGTGGTAATGACTCAGATACATTGGTCTAGATGATTTAATGACCTAGTTCTTGGTAGTTTATTAGGTAGGTACCAGGTCGAGAATTTGAGTTTAATAAATTTGTGAGGTTTTAAGTGCGGAATTAGCTCTATGAATGTATTGGAAATAGTTGGTCTTTTAGGTGTAGGAGCTCCCTTGAGGGATACTCTCGGATTGTCAACTATTTTAGGTGGGTCGAGGTTGGGATAAGCTCTTGTGTGAATGGTTCTAAAAGCGGAATGTTGTTTCCTAGCGAAAACGGCTTAACCCTATGTGTTACTTCTACGCTTGGTTGATGTCGTTGGCGGCGAGTCTCCAGGTGGATTCTTATGTGGGAAACCAAGATAACCAACGAGGCCTGCGATCACCGGTGGAGTCTTTGATCTTTTAGGAATTGTGGAGTCACCGAGGTGGAAGTTTTAAGATATGTCTAAGGGGTTACTGCTTTGTCCACCACGGTGCTAGGTCGCTATCACCTTTCAAGGATAACCTCGAGAACACGACAAACTCTAACTAGAGATCGACTAGGAGGGCATTTTACCGGATATGTCACCTCAAGGAGGATGAGATCTGGAGGCTACACAGCCTGTCCGGGCTTTGTCTAGGAGTACAAGAGAGTGCAACAAATGATGCCAAGGTTGTCGAGAAAGATGGCAAGATAACTTCCAACCTAACCGGAGATCATAGGTTTTGAATGCTTAGGGATGTTCAAAGTGTAATGCACTCCAATTTTTTCCCCGATTAAGGTCGCCAATATGTTGGGGTTCCCATGTTTTGGCCGAGTTGGCAAGACCAAAAGATGAGACAACATCAGAACCACTTTCAAACCTTGGGATCTAGCCCCTCCACAGGTCCGAGAGAGGGATCTCTACATAATAGCCAAAGTATATGTCTTTAAGGCTCAAAAGTTAATATTTTGGGCTAGTTATAGGCACAAGGTTTTATTTGTTTGATTAGTTGAGGTTTGGTTGATAGGAATCGGGGAAAGGAAGGTCTATTATAAGACAAGGATGAGCATAGAGGGGATTAGGCTAAGGCAAATAACTCGGGAGAACATCGAAGACCATTTGGGCGATGATTAAGTTTATTTGTGTTCAATGTGCAAGCTTTCGGTTGGGCTAGTCATCTAGAGCATTTGGATCTTAATGGATGAGGGGGTGAAATGGAACATTAAGGGCGAAAATGAAAGGAGGAGAACCATCCAGTGCATGCATAGATCGAGGTCGGGAGGTCATTTAACTCCGGACACCTTGGACAAAATCGAGCAATACAAGGGATCTTAGAAAGGCTTATTTGAGATGGAAAGATCCTAGTGAGGCGAACGGAGTTTCTCGGCCTCCCGGTGTCTGTGTCCAGCTTCCGTCCTAACAAGAACATCTAAACATAGATCTCATTAATTCATACATCGGAAGCGAGGCAATGACATCCACTACCTTTGGTTAAATCAATTGAAATCAATATTCAGACACACATATAAGCGAGAAAACATAAAAGTACAGGAGAGAAACAACATAAGGTACCTAACAAGGGTAAATCTTATGCCAAATTTCGATGCGAGGCTTTGGCAGAAGAAATGGAATGAAATGGTAAACACGAGAGATAGGAAAACATCACCGATTTGCTTTAGATCGGGATCCGAAAACGTGCTTGTCATATTAAAAACAATACTAATCGGGTACAACATTTCCCATGACTTGAACATTCGATGCGATTGCATCAAATCTCAACCTATCTTACAATATTACACGAGAGAACTTATCTCGAGAAAGTTCTTGCATTTCTACGATATCTCATCAACAACCTTTACAATGTTTCCCTGTGTTTTATAATAGAAGATGAACGAGAGAAGATCGGCGGGGAGTAGGTGAACACTAAATATAACATTAAACACACAAATGAATGTAGGGCCGGAACCCATTACATTGTTTGACTGCGAGTGTTTAATCTCTATCATCACTTTATGCGGGGAGTGATCTTCTCTGGATATGACTTTGACATATTTCAGGTACAATGTTTGTTGTACTTGTGGTGAACAAACAAAGGCAAATGAACCATTGAGTGATGCCTTACAAAATTTTCTAATTGCTTTGTTGTTGTTAGGGTGGAAAAATCCTTAGGGGACAATGCGCATAATAAAAACTGTATGGACGCCACATGCTTGATGAAGAGAAAAACATTAAACGTGAATAAACCACGGTGTTACCTTCTTCTTATACCTCAAAGATCGTTTGATCGATCCTCGGGAGTCTTCAACCTGGTGCTTAGCCTCTCGAAACGCTGATTCAAGGCTTAAGATCTTCATTGACTTGCTCTAATCTCTTTCTTGCATTAAACACTTTACCGCTCCATCTCTTGTCTCTTTCCGTGCATTTTGAGCTTTCATGGCACCGGAGGGTTTTTCCACGAATTTGGAGCCATGTTTCTTTTTAATGAACGTCAGGTCTTTTTTACCTTCACGGGTCCTTGCTCATAAATTTAGGCTACTTTATGGCAGTCTTCTTTGGATTTCGTTGTCCTTGTAGCGGAGATGTGCATCATGGCGGCCATTCTTCTTTTAAATAATCTCGCAAGCAGGCGGTTACGACAATAGACATGGGGATGACGGAGCGCGACGGGGATGATGGGAATGATTGTGCGAACCATGCCATGGTGGAATAATGGTGAATTGTGGTGGAAGGATGCGGCGCGAAGTGAAATCGAGATAGGCGGACATCCCGACGATAGACATTTTTCGCTTGAGATAAACTTAAAAATCACGACTTTGAACGTTATATGCAACGAGAATGAATGGGTGTGCGGTGAGCCGTGGAGGTGACGCGGGTGGGGGACGGGAGCAATGGAATGGTCAGCATCGGGAGAATGGTCAGGACCGCCCCGATACGGGGCGAGAGATCAGAGAACATGTGGGTGGGCGGTGACCAGGCGGTGGACGAGGAGTACGGTGATCGGGCCTAAAACAATGCGCAACTGCGACGAATGATGGCGGGTTGGATGAGTGATCCTGGGTCCGATGGGCGACGGAAATTTCGGCGGGCATCACGAGAGTCGAGAGTTAAAGCGCGGGAGAAAGAAATACAACGTCGTACAAGGGACGGTGGCAAGCGTTGAATGGAATCATTTGGGTGCTCGGGGAAAACCACCCACGCATAGCGTGCGAAATAAACCCGAGTACATTTCGAACGGTATGCGGGGAACCACCATGGCGGGAGGATTCGCACCGTCGGATCTACATGGATCAACGGTGGAAAATGCGCCCAGAAATGGATTAGCTGCCCGGACCGTTATGTCATGCGGCAAACGAACGCGGTGGAGATGCGGCAACGGGTGATGAGCGGGGGAAACGACGGAGGCGCGGGCGGTGATCGCGCGTCCATTCCACGAGGATCGATGGGCGCAATCGCGCGCGATGGCTGCTTGGGGCAAGCACCTTTGAGGCTGGCGCTTCGGTCACGGCGCGGGTTATATGGAGAAAGGAGCGCGGGGCTATCGAGAAAAGGGGGCTAAGCTTTGTTATAAGGTCCAAAGTGGATTTTTTCAAGCCTTTTAGATGTGTTTTGAAGCCTTATAAGGGTGACGATAGGGAGATAGAGAGAAATGCAGGGGAGGGTGTAGGGATTTTTAGAGGGGATTTAGGGGGTGAATAGGGAAAATAAAAGGGAAAGAAAGGGACTTGGTCAAAGGGGGAAAGAGAGGTAAAAATGTAGGTTGGCGGGGGAACAAGGAGTGGCTTGCGGTGGGCCCTTTGGGAAGGAACTAGCTGAGAGGGGACTTGTATAAGGCAAAGCACGAGGTAGCTTCAAGGATGATGTGTCTTTAGGGGAGATGCATTCCTTGAAGGTTTCCAAAATGATATAGCCCCCGGCTGCTTGTCAAGAATTTCATATGGGGGCTAACACGGCCAAAAATTAACCCACCTGTGAATATTAGCCCCCTAAAATTTTCTATGGAGAAGGCTAAATTAAGATAAAAAACTAAGAGAGGAACGATACCAAGAATATTTGAATCAACCCGGCCCTATTCGATTCCCACTACGTTCGATTCAACAATTAGGAATGACTACAAAAATAGTAGTTCTTCATAAGTTGGCAATGAATGCAATCAAATAGAGGTTGGTATGGATGATTACTTAAGGGATACAAGCGCAATGGAGACATTGTTGTTAGATCCATTCGAACAATGGTAAACTAGGGGATGATGCTCATCTTGCTAATACCTTTTTCGAAAGCCTTAATTTTCTTTCACCTTTGCTCTCTTTGGACACGGCGAGTAATTCAAATTCTACCTATTTGGGAATTGATGTTCTTTGTACAATAGCGAAGTTTGTCTTGTTGAATGCATGTTTCTCGAAATTTTTAGGTAATTGACCATCGAGTCCCTTATATTTTAAGAAATCTTGTCATGCAATCAACATTAGAAATGGTCAATTTATGAACGTTAATAATTATTTCCATTGTAAATTTAATATTGTCCTGACTACAATTTATTCAAATATAAGGTTCTTCTAAGTGATAATGTCTTGCCTAGTAGCTACGAAAGAGGCAAAAAAATTGTAGAAAATTTTATGTGTAGAGTACATATCATATAATGCATATCCAAATGATTCTATTCTATATATAGGAGAATATGCATAAAAGTGATATGTACGAAATGTGGGCATGACGGGTACGATAAAACAAATTAACGGTAAATCACGTGGTCCTCCCTTTAATATATTGAGGCACATGCCTATAATCCAAAGGATTAAAAGGCTCTTGTTCTATGATGGCATGCCTGCCTGGTGAGTTGGGATTTATGCAAATCCCAACAAATTCAATATCCATGAAGCATATAGAGGATACATGGCCTAAAAAATTCAAGGATGAAGTAAAAAAAGTCTCTGATAAACTTTGTATGGATGGTGTCAGCAGCCCACATTATAGAACACCATTTGTTTATGTTTGGCCTTTAGTAGTGATCAATAAAAATACATGGTTGTGTCTGAAGAATGAACATCTTATGTTGGCTCTCATAGTCCACAGTAGAAGACATGTGAAGAATATGGATGTCTACTTACAACCATTGCTAGATGAATTGAAGGAATTATGGGATGGGATAAATGCATGTACGTGCTAATCAATGTTACCCATCGCAACGAGAGAGGATTTTTACGTTGTATGGCATATGTGCTTACATGACACATGATTATATAGGATTAGGAGTTTTTTCTATTAAATTACATGTTTATTGATTTTTTAATATACGTAAAAATATTCTTTCACATATTAATTTAATTCATTGTAATTGTTGATCTTCATGATATTCTTTAACGTTCCATGCATATTGTATACGATAATTTCCTGGTATTGTAACAAAATGGTATTATGGATGTAAATGTTTTGGAACTTCTATGAAGAAGCTAAGATGGTCTAGTGACCTACAAAAGCTAGTGTATGACTACTCCGGGGTATTCCTTCCAAAAATAACACCCTTACATAAGAACGTCCGCTTTAATTGGTAAACATGAGAGAACACAAAGGCTTACTGATAACGAAGACTGTTTGAAGGGCTTAGAGCATATAGAGAGAGATAGTAGAAGGATTTCGCAGAAATGTTCGATTCGAATGGGGAGCCTATGTTCGATGATCTAGAATTCTTCGACACATGTTTAGAAATTTCCCATTGGGATGAAAAGTAAATCTATCTTTTATAACCTCCCATATTGGGAGCATCTTAATATTACCCACTTATTAGCCCATGCATATATTTAAAAATGTTTTATCTTCTTTTATGGAGGCACATATCATCAAAAAAAGGTGACACATTGGCTATTAAGTAAGATCTTATTACTTCAAAAAACTTAAAGAAAAAATGGCCAAGAAAATTAGAAAGTACAAGAGAGGTTGGTCCCTCTAAAATTGGTATTTCAAAGAAGGTGATGTCCCATGGATTATGATCTTTGTGGTAAGGGAAGTTATAAATGGTGTGAGGGTGCCATCTTCATATGGGTATTCACTATGAAGCGGCTTGCTTCACCACGGAATACCATTTGTCGGGGTTGAAATCGCATGACCATTTGAATCTTTTAAGACTACGTATAATGTCAAAAGCTTGATTTTATTATTTCTTATCTTAATAATTTTTGTCATGGGATCATGAAACTTAACTATTTTTTATGCATGTTTTATAACTACTGCGGTGTCATTATCCTGTGTGTGGGTGAAACATGACTTCCCCCAAGACCTATGACATGCCATATCTAAATTATCTACATTTGTACATTGGATCACGTCAAAGGATATTCATGTGGCTAGCATTCCACGATGGCGTCAAGAGATAGTTGATATTATTTGTATGTTTGAGAAGGGACAGGCGGTAAGGTTTCATGGACTTGGAGGTTCATATTATAATCCACCTATTAGATGAGGATGTTCTTCTTAGAGATGTACATGAAGAAATTGAAAGGTTTTGTTTGAAAAAGGGAAAAACCAAAGGGGTCTATGGAGAGGGTACCTATTGTAGGAGTCTTTATATTATGCCGGTGGGTACATCAAGAATATTGACAACAACGTAAGGTGCGGTGATGGGACGATGAAAGGGATGAAGAAAAAGAGAAGGGGAGCTTCTCCAAATGAATGGAAAAAGACACTTGATAAAGAGTAAGCAACTTATAATTTGTAAAATTTAAGCAAAGTAAATATTCACATTGAAATTTGATATAATGTATATTTCAATCTCATATGTACTATATTTCTATTTGATTTCATCATCGAATGTAGAAATTGAAGCAATCAATAATTTGTTATTTACAATTCTAAAGTGAAACAACCATGGGTAGCATTATACGAACATAAGAGGATGAAATGGAATAGTGACGGAAATAATTTAGACGGCTTGAATGGTAGAATCGTGCCTTATCCACGATTATTTAAAGAAAAAATATGCCAATTATATGCCCCAATAGGCAGGTTGCTGACCAATTTAGAGATAAATATGGTGCAACCAGTTGTTACTCACATGGCGAAGAGGATGCACAAAACATAGGAATTGGGTGCAATGACTCGGTAATAATCTCTTTATGTACATTTTAAACTTAATAATGCGCCTTTGAAATGTAACATATATGCGCATATATATTTTAATGGTTGGGTTATTAGACACATGACACTATGATTTTTTAATTTTTTTATAGGTGCATTTGTTCCCATCTATGTGGGCATATGGACACCATTTTCGCAAAGAAAATGCGATGATGGACACATGACACAAGGCTGTGGAGTGGAAGTCGGGGTTCGATCAATCTAGTAGAGCTAGCCACGCGTGATCAAAACCTAGTATGAGGACGTTAGAGGTCACATGGAAAGATTGCAAGAGATCATTGAAGTGGACTTCTCTTCTTTCCAATGTGTTATTTTTAGGTGCAATTTGTGGGACACCTTTGATCAGAATATTTTGTAAAGGAAGATCGCGATAGTAGGGTGATATGTATCAACTCTAGAAAGACATGGGATGAAGGTAAGGGGCCTTATGTTTTCCCCCAAACAACGCAGCAAGGTGTATTTTTACCCAAAATGTGTTGGGTAGATATTGGTGGTTCATATTGAGACATGTCCCTAGATCAAAACATATTTTTGGGAACAATAGTGTTATCATGTCAAAGCGAAATTTGAAAGATAATGAGGGTGATGACAACAAAGGGTGATATGTTACATGTGTTATTTCATCATTTATACTATTTAAGATGGGTTTTTATGAAGAAGAGGACTTAACCATATAACTAAGACTCTTTTTTAAAACATTATAATATTTATTTTGAATTAATTGGTTTGCATTGTGTTAATGTTTAAAGTCATTTCCTTGGCAATTTGCAATAATGTTGATCTCAAAAGAAATAAAATGTATCAGGATTTACTTTTCTTTTTTTATGTCAATTCCTAAAAATAGTAGCTACTTGATTGCTTTAAATGGTTTTTCACAATATCATTACTTAAATAAATGCACCCTATTTTATATATATATATATATATATATATATATATATATATATATATATATATATATATATATATATATTCAAATTTTTATTTTTTATTAACGTATACTATTATTTTTGGGCGGCAAGATCATAATAAAATAATGATAATCCTAAACATGAATTTATTTGAATTATTTTATAAACTTTATTATGTTACAAAAAATTCATACTATTTTAGATTTATTTTTTACAATTATTTATATTCTTACAAATTTACAAATTTACAATTATGGTAATTTAAATATGTATGGTATACATTTCTGATTTTACGATTCAATTTTACTATAGTTATGGTTCAAATTGAACAATTAATTTACAATTTTACAATTTTACAAATTCACAAATCTTACAATTTTAATAAAAAATGAATCATGATAATACATAAAATTACGATTACATTTTTACAATTTTACGGTACAATTACTGTAGGAATTTACGGGGTAAGTTCGTGGTCAGGAAACCAAGGTCACCACTCACAAACGAGATCACAAATCAGTACACCGGTATAATCATGTGGTTAAAACCCTCGAAAATAGTCACGCCCTGGGCCAATGCGGCCACTTCGGGGGAATTTATTAATATAAAGAAAAGTTACATATGTTTCTCTCATAAATGGTTACGGAAAAATGACCATCCATGCTATTTAAATATAGATCATGAACCAATCGGGTGTTAAGCCACGGATCAGAAGTGTCATTAATACCGAGGTGAGAGATAACTCTCGTATCACTACAAACCATTACGAGTCGGATTATAAGTTTCAAATTTACATGGTAAAGAAACACACTTTACCTATCTCTACACTAGACTAAGTTATTCTTAACACCATTTCCTATGTGTCGGAATATCCTAACAAACCCCCTTAAGAACAACTTGGGATAGGATTGAAGGATTTGCAAAGGTGACGAGAAAAAGGAGCCTATTTCTATGTGTCGAAATATCCTAACATCCCCCCTTAAGAACAAATTGGGATAGGATTGGAAAGTTTACAAAAGTGACACAATAGGAGAAGTAAAAGGAGCATTAGAGCCTATCCCCCCTTAATGGCTTTCACGAACTCCAAGCATGGATCTATGTTTGGTAAACTTCACTTCTATGAGAGCCTTCGTAAAGATATCGGCTACTTGATCATTGGTAGGACAATATTGCACTTCAAGAACGATCATGAATGAGCTTTACGATGAAGTGTATGTTAGTTTCAATGTGTTTCATGTTGATGCTATTTGGATCTTTACATAGATGAATGACACTCTTATTATCACACCAGTGTAGTTGGATCTTAACGATGAAGACGAAATTCATACGAGGATGCGACGAAGCCACATGGCTTCCTTGCGGCTTCAACTACACCGATACTCTACTTCGCCGAAGAAAGGGAGATGGCACTTTTTTTCTTACAAGACCAAGTAACGGGTCTTGAGCCAAGAGTGAATACACGTATCCTACGATCGGACTTAGATCATCGGGGTCACCGGCCCAATCGAGAGATTAGTGAAAAAAAATCAACAAAGGAAATGCTCCTGCACTATAATGAATATCGAACAAAAATGTACCTCGAATATATTGAAGTATTAGCGTTTAGCTACTTTCCGGTGAATTTCATGATTTTTGTGCATAAACCGAGCGACAAGACCAACGACAAAGGAAAGGTCGGGATAGGTATGGGTTAGATACAAAATTTTACCAAAAAAGTTTGGGTATAAGGTAGCATCAACTTTAGTGGTAGTACGAGTTGGTAAATCTTGACTCCGGAGGCGGGGGGAGAAGGGCGGGCTTACGGTCTTCCATGTGAAAGTGGTGTAGAAGATCAGGGCATACTTAGGCGAGAGAGGGTAATGCCTTCCTTGGATTGCAAGACTTGAAGACCAAGGAAATAATGCAAGTGTCCCTAAGTTTGTCATTTCAAACTTCTTTTTGAGAGCTAGACTTCACATGGTTTATATGGTTTGGATCACTACCGGTAAGGATAAGATCATCAACATAAATAACAAGGATGGTGAAGGAATTACCCAACTTCTTCGTGTAGGCAGAGTGTTGTCAAATGACACTTAGAAAATCCATTATCTAAGAGAAATCTATCCATTTTGGCATACGAGCAGGAAACTTGTTTGAGACCATAGAGACTTCTAAGGTGACAAACAAGGCTGGAGGTCTTTTTTGGATAAATCCATGGGTTGTTCCATGTAGATATCTTCATGCAAATCTCCATGTAAGAAGGTGCATTCAACATCCATCGATGGACTACCCATTTAAAGGAAGCGTGAGGGGAAAGAAAAAAGTAGATAGAATTCATTTTGGCAACGAGGAGAAAGGTTTCATTATATTCAATGCCTTAAACTTGTGAAAAACCTTTAGCGACAAGACGAGCTTTATTTCTATCCACTTTTCCATCTTGTCCAAACTTTGTTTTGTAAATCCATGCATCGACCGAGTTTTCTTCCTTTTGGAAGAGGAACAAGATCTCCCAAGTGTTTTCCGGTAAGGAAGCGATACTCTTCATTCATAGATTCATCCCAATATGGATGACCATAGGCTTCTTCAAAGGTTGTTATGGGCGGTGGCGGGTTTGCTCCACGTGGCCGGAAACTGACTTGACCCCATTCGATGTATAGCAGAGTTATGATTTTTTGTGGTGGGCGAGTCCGCTCCCACGCGACCCGATCCAACAACAATTTGTTTAAGGTATATACACATATGGTAATGACGTTGGGGAGGGTGGGGGTCATGACCTGTCGCCCCTTTTTTTCTTTAATATTATTTCTTATGACTTCGGTGGTGCGTAAATTCGGCGAGATGCGCCATCGTTGACCCCATATATATATATATATATATATATATATATATATATATATATATATATATATATATATATATATATATATATATATATATATATATTAATTTAACCATATGCCTTTTTTTAAATTAAAGCGTGAAGGAGAAAAATAAAGGCTACGATTTCATGATTTCGGCCATTTTCGCCTCCTTAACACCTTACATCAATTCAACCCTAGAACTTTGACACGATATAATTTTCGGATACGAACTCGGTTTGAAGAACCATTCACATCATTGCGATCGAAATGACGAGATCGTCAACCTAAGCGAGTTTGCCACGTTTCCGGCCACTTATTTTTGAGCTTTCATAAGCCCTCTTTTTCATTGTGTGTCGGCGGAGCCACACGGATCATTCGTCCCCCCCGAGGATATTTTGGTCCTCCGAAAGCATTCACAATAGTGCGGAGCCTACGTAGCCCCAATGAATGCACCACAAGTGTCGTGAAAAAGGTCACCCTTCCTTCTCCTTCACCTTTGTCCTTCGAAGACATAAGTGATGAACCAACACACACGTCTACGCAAACACGTAGTACAATGCCTCACAAATTACATGCTCAAATATGATCAGCCCCATGACCCAAATTCCATACTTGCCCCCGAGTTTATAACACATAATAGGTGGTCGAAGCTTACAACAAAATGGAATCAATAATATCCCAACTATCAACACAAGGCCAAAAACATCAATGTCACATTTCGAGTGATGGCAAACACATCATCACTTTTACATAAAATAAATGCATCACATGTTTACAAAACAAGGAAAAAATATCATGGTTACTAAGCAATGATGGAAAATTCATCATCCCTTTTACGAGTTAAAAATGCAACATATGATTTACAAACATGGCCATGACACACTACCATCTACAAAAACCATCTCTCACTTATCAAAGTGAATGGATTACCTTCCTATGGCACATTTTCTTGTCGAACATACTGTTTCAGCTTGGTTCACACCATGACGCTTCGTCCTTAAGGTGTTTCTATGGATGGAGCCTTGAACATGTGGCTCTTTGATGGCCATTTTGGTTGCAATGAGTACCAAGGTTTTCTTTCTCCATACCTACTTAACCAGTTTCTTTTGCGGTGGAGAAGGCTTTCCATACCTCATCCTTCATTTCATTCCATTCTTTTCCAACGCTCGGCAATGACATGGTTATGTAAACCACAAAAATGACAAGTTTTCTTATGCCATGATTTACATTCATGATTAGTAACATTCTTCTAATCAAAATGAACTTGTGAATGTCGAGACTTGTTATACCTTTTGGTGGTCTACGGTGCGATCATGGTCACGAGATCTTGTCTCAACTATTCTATTACGACATGCACTTCCATGGGATGATGATGAAGTATTCCCATCGATCCTCTTCCCTGGTGATTTCGGCAATGCATGCTTCCTTTGATGTCATTATGGTGATGAGGGTGCCTCAACCCTCTCTACGCAGCCTTGTTTTCATAATATGATCGTGAAGTGTTCCCCTCATTCTCTCTCCTCGATGGTTTCCACAATGTCATGGAGGCTTCTAACACCTTTGAAAACTCTCCTTGAGTTTATCCCAAACTGTGTAGCGATGTCTCTGCACAACCTCCAATAGGCTGAGTCATGCCTTGGCCATGAATGCCAAGTCCTCCTCCTTTGTACCCCATCCTTGTAGAGTCTCATCTTTGGATTTCCTTTAATGGGATCTCCATTTCAGTAGAAATAATAGCATGTGAAGGAAATTTGAAAATGAAGAATGATCACAAATTTTTACCTTAGATGTCGATTTGGAAGGCATGTTTCTACGAGCCTTCCTTATGCTTCACTTCCTTCAAGGCTTGTCACGGCTTGTAGTTGAAGCTACAATCGTTGCTTCTCCTCCTTCTCTTCTATTAGAAGTGTCTTTAATGCATCATGATATGTTTGAAGACCTGTTGTTGTTGCACTTCAATTCTTCCAGTACTTACTCTGTTGCGGCTTACAATGGCTTGCAATCGTTGCTTCTCCTCCTTCTCTTCACGTAGGAGTGTCTTTAACTATATTTGTTGCTTGTTTCTCATAAGCTTCATACAACATGTCCGCTTTCTCGGACACTTGGAGCATGGTCTTGTACATGTCTTTGAAATCCTCCATTGTTGCACGTTCGATGGTTCACACTTTACCCGGTTCACATCTGGAAAAGAAGACCACTCCCGATACCACTTGATCCACGTAAATTTACAATACCCTTTAACCAAGACGTTTTTCTTCGTCTAATGTATTTAGAATTTCAATCTTTCAAAGAATTAATGAACACACATGCAAATATAATTAAGAGAAAACATGTCAACAATCGTACGACAAAGAAGCGATAGTTTTAATAATAGAGTTCGTCCGGTGTGAGACTACGTCTTTGGGCCTCGATTTCTCGATGTGTTGTTTGCTTCATTCGGTGTTGCTTGGTGATAATGTACATGGATCTTGTTGACTTGTCCTTTAGGAAAATCCCTTAACATGGTGGCAGGTCTCTCAATGGGCGTTCCATTACAAAGGAATCTCACTCATCAACAAAACTTTGTATCGACATGACAACTTCACACATGGTGACAAAGAGTATCCATCGAGAAACAAAGGGATCTCACAACATAAATCACCATCCATGATAAATACATACCACTTCAATACACATAAATATTACGCAATACATATCAGCAATAATCAACAAAAACAAATAAACATGAAGAATTTGCATCATAATCAAGCATGAATCGACATGAAATAAAGAATCCTATAACCTTGATAAATTAATTACATGGAAACAACACCTCACATACCTCAACTCAATGTTGGGTGAAGAATAAGTACACTCGATTGTACGATGCGAATGTACCATCTCAAATGTGGCATAGAATGGCAAAAAATCAATGTCCACATGTTGAAATCAGGCACCTTCATCCCATCTAGAATATGACCAAAAAATCGAGACCTTTGTTGCGAAGCTAAACCTTTGCCATTAGAATCATGTCTCCTGGAGGGTGTAAAATTGACATAAAGGTTGTCTAATTTGGACATTGGGAAAATTTGGCCCTCAAATTGATGCTCGATCGAGTTCAGAGTGCATGTTGGTTCGAAGGTTAGCACCTTCCTACAATTAAAATATTGTTAATATAAAATATATACTACCTTGCATTGGTGCACCAGATTTGTGAGAATGATTTTTTATATAAAACGTTGGGCGGAAGTATTCAATGAAGAGGCCTTAGCGCATTGGCCGAGATCGAGTTTGGAGGAGAGGGGTCAAGGGATAAAATCTGGCCCCTCCCTTTTCTTCAATTTAATACGTTAAGAGTTGTTATGGGCAATAGGCGGTCTGGTCGGCCCGGTCGACCCGACACGACCTCATTCAATGTATAACCATATGGGGTTTTTTGTGGTGGGCGAATTAGCTCCATGCGACGACCCAACCACCATTTGTTAAATGTATATACACATATGGTAATGGTGTTGGGGAGGGGCGGGGTTCTGACCCATCACTCTTTTTTAATATTATTTGTTACGACTTTGGTGGTGTCGTGGGGTACGGCGGGGGTCATGGCTGCGAACCCTTATATATATATATATATATATATATATATATATATATATATATATATATATAAATTTAACCATATGCATAATTACGGAAACTTACGGGAGACGAATATACGAGCCTGATTTTGCTCAAAGTCCGGTCGAGTTGGCGGAATGCGTGCTTGGAAAACTTCCAAATTGTTGCCTCCTTAACTTGCCACATCATGAAGTCAACCCTAGAACTTTGACCGGCTCTAACTTTCGCATACGAACATGGTTCTTTGGTGTTCACAGATTGCAATCGGGCGATGATATCTTCGGCATGAAAGTTTGAGTTTGTCACATTTTTCGTCACTTTTATTTTTGAGCTTTCATAAGCCCTCTTTGAATTGTGGGTGTCGCTAGAGAAACTTGTATCGGTAAGTTACTATAAACACCTTTTGTTGGTATAATAAAGAGGCCTAACTCTTGGAAGTTGGACCTAGAGATGTAGCCCGAGGAGGGTGAACTCCTTCATCGATTTTTGTTGTTTTTTTGTTGTTATGGTGATATTGTCTCTTGTTTACTAAAAAAATTAGTTTATTTTTCATGTTTATGTGTTTATGAATTTGAAAACTGAGGCTTAAAAACCCTATTTTAATAACTTGCAAAATCTACATAAATCTCAAGAAATTTCACATATAGATCAGTTTGGTATCGGAAGCTTAGGTTTTATTTTTAACAGCAGGGTTTAATTGTTTGCAAGTGTATGTGATGCTTCTGAGTTGAAGCTCAAGAGAGGAGAAGGAAATATTGTGGTTACAAGTCCTCGAGTTAAGTGAACGACAAGGAGACCAAGTTTTCCACAATCTCCGGCACAAATTCTACCTCAAGTTGTAGCTGAAGCTTAGGCAAGTATGTCACAAGAAGGAGAGTCGACAATATGTTAGAAGATGAAAAATATTTCAGGAATCATTCTTTGATATGATACAAATGGTAAAATTTCTCTATGAGGAGAGAAACACAATGTTGCAAGGTGAGAGATCCAATCCTCCAAAGGCAGATAAATCTTCAAAAAGGAGATGGAGGATATGGAGGAAAGACTCCAAAAAGGTAATGGGAATGGTGACAAACCACCTTTGACACCACCATTCTCTTCACCTCATCCTCACCACCATCTTCACCATCATCTTCTTCACTTGCTCAAACCCTTAACGAAAAAAACCTCCACATTTTCCAAGGTCATGGTAAAACTTCATTTTTTAGCTTGACATAAAGTTTAACGGCTGTGTATGATGGAGAGGTAGACGCAAAAAGATTATAAAATTGGGTATGTCAACTTGAAGTGCATTTCCGGATACGAAGAATCGGGATGACGACATGAAGATTGGAGATTTCTTCATTAATATTGGAAGGTGCAACACTTGTTGGTGGGAATCCAAAAGTAAGAAGAGGACATGAAGAAACATGGTAAGGTATTAGCCTCTTGGAATGATTTTGTTGCTACCTTGAGAAGACAATTTTATCCATTAGTATACATGCAAAAAGATATAATGCATTAGAAAAACTTTATGCGAAATGAAAATGACGAAAGTGTACGAATCTATGCTCGGTAATTTAGGAGAATAACAATAATTTTGAGTGGGGATTTGACATCTCAAAAATTTCGATTGAAATACTTTGGAGGTTGTATAGTTACCTAATACATAGTATTCTCATGTGTTTAATCCTTTAATTTAGATGAAGTTTGTGTTCGGACCACACATCTAGAGCGAGAGGAAACATGTTTCGAGATAAGACAAGTGAGAATACCTTTGAGTCTAGACGAGAAGGAAAGTTCAGGGTAAAGGTAAAGAAGAATGTTTGTATAAAATTAGAGAAGGAAAAAAATCACATGAAAGCATTGTTCCAAAGATGGACGTGATGAATATCATTTATGAAACTTCATCCATAAATGAGGCCAGAAGAAGTTGAAAAAGAAGAAGGAGAAGACGGCGAGAAAACGATACAACATGATTTGATTTATGATTCCAAAGATGAAACAAAGATCACAACAATGGGTTTGAAAGGTAAAGACATAGAAATTACTAGTTCTTCAAGTTGTCTCAATAGTACTCGAGATGAAGAAACAAGAATTGAGATTTTCCATGTTAGAGGTATTTCAAAGCATACCATAACACCCTATTTGATAGTGGTTCACACACAAATCTTATTTATGAAGACTTAGTCAAGAAGTTGAATTTAGAGACCATTCCTCATCCAAGAGCTTATCCTTTAGGTTGGATATGTAATAAATAAAACTTGCAGGTGATGAGGAAGTGCATACCTATATTTGTAAATATTGCCAAACTTTTCTTGATGAAGTTGAACTTAATGTTGTTCCACTTGTTATTGTTGGTATTGTTTTTGAGAAGCCCATATCTTTATGATAGAGAGCACTATTTCATCGCTATGAGAATAAGTATTGCCTATTCAAGAATGAGATTGAGTACATTGTTAGAGTTCATTGTAAGAAGATGAACTTGTCTCTTATGAATCTTTGGACGGATAAAAAGAGAATTGTTAATTATAGTATCTTTGTTAATGTTCGAGCATGAAGATGTTTTGAATGATTCCTTTCAAGGAAATGCATCAAATTAAGAATATGATTTCATTGAGGTTTCTATTAGTTGTGATAATATGTTTCAAGATTCTAACATGTTGCCTCCTAAAAGAGGTACACGAGATGATGTAAAAGCTTGTAGTAGCATACATCATTGCTAGATAGTGATGTGGACAAGATGCTAGTGAAAGGGTACGAAAGGTCAAAGACCAAGTGCCAAAGAAATTTGAAAAAGATGAAATTGGGATCAAAATTCATTCTTGTAGGTTTCACAAAATGTTGTCTTTGAAATGGGATGTTGTATGGCGATGGTCATCACTTTTGGCTAAGAGTTGATCAGCGAAGCACAAGGCGAGACATGTTAAACATCATCGTGTCGACAATGTTCAAGGTGAGAAGAATTTTAAGTTGTTCGAGTTTTCTTTGCTTGAAGTCCGAGGAGGAATGTGTTTGTTCCTTCAAGGACAAGTTGTTGCGTTGAATATTTTGGGAAATTACGGCAAGATGTTATCTACAACAACAAGTCAAGGTCTCATGGGCCGGGCAAAATTGTCGAGTTTTCAAGAAATGCTCAAAATATCGCATTCAATCAATTTTCGGTGCATAAATATTAGAAGGGTGAGGAGCTAAAACCTCATTTATTTATTGACGGATAAATATATTTTAGAGTCCAAAAGCTTCCGGTGGGGAGGAATGATCTAGTGGATCAAATTTTTGCTCAAAATTCATAGTTCTTAGAATGGAATGAAACCTATGCATTTGTGTAGATCTCTGTAGTCATTTGGAATATGGTGCAACTCGTTTCTCACAAAACCTACATTGCTTGTACTCTGTAATAGTGATATGAAGTTACAGTCCAAACATGCAAAAATTTTCGGACATCTTGTTGGGGTACGCGACTATGCGGTCCATACAAGTGATGTCATGCTAACATCGGTGCGATGAATGGGCTCCTTCGATCGGTAGTTTGGTCGACACTTGGCATCATTGGATTGGGCGTGAATTGGGTAATTTTTATTGGTTGGAGGGTGTGCCCGATGAGAGGCCACCACATGGACAAATCGAGAGGCTGCCACATGGTGCCCCCATCGGCCAAAATATTCTCAAGGGTCGAATTGACATCAACGGTGGTCGAACGCATGACCTCCCACCAACAAGACCAACGCCCAAACATTGCAAAAGCCAAGTAGTTCTTATTAATAATATGTTAAAACAAAAATTTTAATGTTTATAATGCATCATTTGCGGGTGGGCTAGGGCTAGCCCAAACGCGTGTGGTCAACGTGCCCACGGGAAATAAGGAGAGGGACCATGGGCCGGGGTTTAGCTTGACCCCACCATGTTATTAAATTATTCGAGTCCATAGCCGTTAGAGGGAAAAATTAATGAGGCCACAATTTTAGAGGCGATGGGTAGAGAAAAAAGTCACTTCGTTAGTGATTTTACGGGGTGAATTTCTAGGAAGGTAGGTTTGAATTGGTGAATTTGTAGGACAAATAGGCTGAAGAAATTGGGAGACTCATAACTTCTTCGGTTTATCCTTCACAGGGCTTGAAAGAGGCTAGGCAAGGGATTTTTACTGTTCTAAAGCCATTGGAGCTATTAGTGAAGTCATTTGAGAGCGTAATTTATAGTAAACACCATTTTTTGAGCATATTGAAAGAGACCCAACCATTGGAAGGCGGAAAGGAGATGTAGCCCGAGGGTGGGGTGAACTCCTTCCTCGGTGGTGTTGTGTGTTTGTTTTTTATGGTGATATTGTCTCTTGTTTACTTAAAAATTGAGTTTAATTTTCATTTTTATGTGTTTATCAATTTGCCAAAGAGGCTTAAAACCATAATTTAATCACTTGCAAAATTTACATAAATCTCGGGCAACTTCACATACATATCACATTGTACAACAACACTTATGAAATTGTCAGGAACACCATCACCATCACCTTTGATCAAAGCAACAATATTTGTAACCATATAATTTCCCCACCTAAAACACAATGCTTGAAGGAGAAATAACCAATAGTCTCCATTGTTAGAGAATTCACCCAACCCCTCCCCTAAACACAAACGAGGAGCAAGGAAAATCAACAACGAACAACATGCAACATGGTGATATGAATTCTACAATCATTGGTTCAATTGATGCCATGACTATCCATTGGCCCATACACAAACTATCTTAATGGTTGACATTGGTCCATGATTGATTCTCTCACATCTCTTTTGTAATGACACGAATGCCAAGACTATTAATTGACTGATAATGTTGATGCTTGGGTAATTTATTCGATGAGGATGTGCATATAGCTCATTTTTTTATTTTTTTTAGACTCAAAAATGGGTTCCACAACATTTTAATTTGGAATGACATTAGCGACCATGAAATCGACATATTTTTATCACAATTAACGGGAGAAATTTCTTCAATTACCTTATAATTGGTTGTAGGTGATGAGGAAACAACAAGATCATATCCAAGAGCTACTCTAGATGTACGCACAACATGGTTAATACGAGAAAAACTTCCTTGTCCATTCTTCCTAATTCCTCCTATGGTATATCCCATTTTTTCTCGGTTGTTAGTATAAATGTAGTAGCAAGCGTACGAAAAAGGCTCACTTTAGCCGTGCATAACAAACAGCCCTAATAGCAAACATGGTTGCCAATTTCTTTAGATCTGTAATTAGTTGACGAGATAAATGCTGCAAAAATCTAGATCTATGCGAGAAAATACATTAAGCAATAAATAAAAGCAAGAGTTGCTCCATGCATCCAATAGAGCGGGAACAAGAACGATTTTAAAGAATTTTTGTATTTTTTGACACTTGGAAAGGGAACATAGAAAGATGTTACTAGTCCCCCTCAATGGGATGGGTTCTTGTAAGTCCTTAGCACTTCGGATCTAAAATATCTCTCTCTCTTGATCGTGTAGAAAACCCGGACAAAAAAATGGAACTCAAGGGAGCTCACAAGAAAATGGTAGCAAAATATGACAATGATGGTGAATCAAAGTCGGACCAAGTATACATCGAGTTATCTTTAGGCAAAAAAAAGGTGAGTATGAGTGAATGGAAAACCCCTTATATTTATAACAAAATATTGATTTAGTCTAGATATTGGTGCATAATTAAAGTATTATTAACCAAATCAAGATCCAACTTTTTATGTAAATTTTACTATATTTATTGGAGAAAAATTTGACTTTGGTCTGATCCTTTATTTATAAATAATAAATAAAATAAATGATTTATTTATTATTTTAAGGATGTGGTTGAGTAATAATCAAATAAATAATGATTTATTTAATTATTTATAAATGATTTAGTCAAATTTAACAAGGAATGTTATTTAAATAATGTTTAAATAAATATTCCTAGAAAATAATAAGATAAATAATGATTTATCTAATTAATTTTGTTTTGGGGTAAATATGACCATGAATATTAATTAAACTATTGTTTAACTAATTATTCCTTGAGGAAACTCAAACAAATGTGAATTTATTTAATATTTCCTCATGGGGTTTCTGTTTAGACCATAAACAACTTAATAAATAAGGATTACTAAGTTATTTTTCATAGTGAAAGAAATTTTACTTAGGGTAAAATTTGTCTTACATGGCAGTGTGTACTTTGGTCCATCTAATAGTAACGAGGTTAGATGACCAAAAAATGGTGCTATGATTTCGACGCATGCGGCGTTAGGAGCTAATCGTATGACGAGAAGTACGTTATGCAAAAACTCAATCACTAGACAACGAAGGGGAAGTCGGGGAGAGAGAAATATAAGGTAGACCAAAGCACTAGAGGACTAGACCTTGAGGAGGCGAGACTTACGGGGTGTGACAAGTCTCTTTTATGAGTAGTTGTGCTATAGGAGGTAGGGGGGCATACCTATGCAGCAAGGCAGTACAAAGAATAATGCATTCATTAAACAAGAGAAATTTGAGTATTTGTATAGTACATCTTGGCATAAACATGAGCTAGATAAAAACATGATAATGAATCCCACATACATACGTACCTGGGGATAAAATCCCGGGACTTATACAATAATATCGATTACATGAGATATAAATACAACCAAGGATTCCCCCTATTAATGGAAAAAGGGCTACGAAAGTACGACTAATACATGCAAAATATGGATCTACATCAAATCTATCAAAGGCCGACATCATCAAATCTATGGATCTACATCGAAGGTACGTAATGAAGAGGTCATCGAGCACTTGGGGGACGACTTGAAGGGCTACCCACGAGGTGCGTAACATCTCACGGACACCGGGAATCATCGATACAATGCGATGCATCCTTTGAACCATCAAGTATACGGATCTCTATCATGTTGTAAGGAGCGGGGCCCGAGAAAAAATCAATTCAAAAGGAAATAAGGAGTCCCTTTGCACAAAGGCAAGGCAACGAACAAGGGCGGAACGGGAGATCGAGGTACACCACCCTCTAGGCTTTGTCTTCTGGAATGAATGATCGATGTTGATAAAGAATTACGCCATAGGTGAGGCAATAAGGGATCTCGGCTAAGGCATGAGAGAACATAATAGATTAGTGAGGCGCACCCGGGGATGATGATAAAAATGGAAGTGCGGGTAGCGGATGGACAACTTCCTTGTTAGAGCATAAAGGGCATGGATGACTGTCAAAACGACACAATATCAAAGGGGATAGGGGATAGTAGGAGTGAAGGCCATAATGTGCGACATGAGAGAGGAACCAAACGATGAAGGATGGAGGACTATAGTGGGATACAAAGGGACTCATGATAGACTCCATGGCTACGATGATGACTCAACTCGGATGCTCTAAAAAATAGCGACTCGATGATGTTTCCATACGAAAGGGTCCCATGGGGACCATAAGAGACATTAGTGCAAAGATGGTTACTCATGACAAAAATAGACACGAGAATGGAAAGCATAGAGGCAAAGTGGTGCCCCAAGTACAAGTGTTGCAAGTGAATAAATTCGATTTTGAGGAGTGGTGAAGTGACGCTTCTTGGAAAACATGTGTCCTAATGAAGTATCAAATCACAAAAAACTAACGAGATATCCCATGAGAGCTTGGTGGGGAAGCTTTCCAACGGTATAGATGGTTTGTCAAATTGAGAGCTATAGTTTGGCCACAACGGGCGAAAAGAAAAATCGGGAGTTTTTCTTTTATTAAGTGATTTTCCCTCCAAATTCACTCATTTGCAAGTGTAACTATGGTTAACGTAGAGAGGAAAGAAGGCCCTAAATCTTGTGAGAAATCGTAGCGGACAAGCGAGCCATTGGAATTGAGATCCATTAGTTGCGGTAAGAGGCCTAACCATACTATTTCAATTAAGGGGATCAACATTTCAATTTAGGTACCCGAGCTCATGAACGGACTAGGTCACACTTTTTGGGGTACGTTGCATGAGCACAGGTAGTAGATGTGAGCATAAGGCTGTAACATATCCCGGGGAAATGACACGAAAAGTACCTTTTGTCGAGAGGAGAAAGGAGGTTTCGGTGTTGTTTTGGTTGAGATACAGGATTTTTATGGTTGATGGGCATAGGTTCCCCCAATCATGTTATGGTCATGCCAAAATGTATTTAGAAAAGGGGAATCTAAACATATTTTTATGATGTGGTGCGCCATTTTTTTATTGTATGAATTTATCTGAGTTTGGGAAAAGGGAATGGAGCATTACCAATATCTTTTTGGTAATCCATATATGAAGAAAATGGACTAAGTTTATGGTTTGGCATACACGGTGTCATTATCCCCCCGAGTGGATTTGGAGATAATGAATTGTTGCTCTCTAGAAGACCCATAGGTTTTGTCAACAACAATGTCTAAGGAGATGCAGGTTCTTGATGTAAGATGGAGGAATGATGAGGGGTATCTTCCCTAGAGTGATATGAAGTGATATGGGACTCTAGAGCTTCACCTAAATGGGAAAGAACAAGGGTGCTAGAGTCGACATGCCCAGGATACACTAGGAGAGTTGTGGAGAATTACTTCTCTAGTCTATCAAATATGGGTACCCCCTTACCCAAACATTGGGTGTCAATAGAATGGCCACAAGGTGTATGTAGTTCGAATGCATGGGTTCAATGTAAGGGGGAATGGATAAAGTCGGTGGTGACTACTTCCATAATGTCATCATCATAATAGAAGAGTGAATTATTTGGTGTAAGAAAGACCACATTTGTGCTTGGCTAAGCTACTGACTCATCATCATGAGAAGAAAGGTTCACATGCACATCATAATAAGGGGTGAAAAAAAACAAGTAGGTGAAGGATCCACGCGATGTTGAGCCCAAGGTGATCGCTAAAAGGAGATCGGGTGAAGCAGAGGGAGGCCCGGGGGTCTTCCATCGAGGATCTCATAGATGATGACGAGGTAGTGGATAGTGGTGAGGAACTCTATCATTTCGACATCTGGAGGGGAAATGTGTATATGGGAGTGGATGTGTCCTTTGGTTAACAACCCGAAGAAAAACATGCAAATAAGGGAGCGGTGGGCTTGTTGTGATTGGCGTCGGGTGTAAGCTTGCTTCTAAGAGGAGCGGTACTCTTCAAGGCGAGGGATAGAGGTAAGTATAGTGGCCAAGGAAATCATAAAAAACACGGGGGTGGTGTGCACAAATTCTTGAGTTTCTTGGCTAGATAGATGAAAAGTAACATAGACCACAGGATATCAAACTCAATAAACACTTCATTGACCATGGGCTTGAGACGGGAGCCAATTCATGACAATTATGGGTGGCATGAACGACAACATCAAAAAAATCACACGAGAGGTGTACGCTTTGGAGGTTGAGGAGGAGCACGGTTTGTCGGGGCAGCCTTGTCTTTAGATGCCTTCTTGTAGGCTTTTCCCCTTTTACCCAAAGTTGTCGCAACGAGGAGAAGGTTCCTGGTGAGGTGGCCTAGAACACGGTAATAGTTGGAGGGGTCATGGGGACCGGTTGAATCGGGGGTCGAAGCAAGATGAGGTTTGTGTTGACCCGAGGGCGGGGTAGTGGTTGGGGGATCGATGTACAGGGCGGGATCCCTAGGGTCAAGTTAGGGAAGGGATGGGTAGCCATGACAAGTACCAAACACTCCCGGAAAGGGGGAGCCGAGAGCAGAGTATCTAGCAGGAGGGGTAATGGCTAGACGGGACAACTCGAAGATGGTTAAGGCCAAGAGGAACCATTCCCGGGAGGGTAGAGGCTCATGGATACTATTTGCGGGTGAAGGGCCGGGGAGGAGGGAGTTCGAAGGTTGAGTCGAAGTGCTAGGGAGCGAGGTTGCATAGGGCGGGGGCTGGCGACTAGGCCGAAGTAGGCCGCTTGAGGGAAACTCGAGATGATTGCATCATGCAAACATTCGATGAGCTAGGATCGAGAGATGGGAGGAGGAAGAATAGGGAATGAACCAAGAAAAGAGGAGTCTTTGTAGACTCCGGGTGAGACTCTTTAGTGAGGGCCGAAACGGTTTTCTTATTGACGCGAAGATATGATGGACATAGGGGAGGGTACGAGACTTTGGTTTGTATTATGTCAGGCGGTCAATGGTGACTATATTTCCATTATGGGGAAATTAAATCTTGTGGTGAACCACGGATGGAGCAGAAGACATCGCATGGGTGTAGCTACGATCGATAGAATGTTGTAATCTAAGGGGGCATCAATGACTTCTCACAATCAGCGACGCAAACAATCTTGCCTATAAGAGTAATAGGAAAATTGTGGAACATGCCAACACAGGCTTTCGGGAGTGGTCGTCCAACGCTCGGAGGGCAATGGTGGAAGGGCCCAGTGGACGATGCGGGGGTTGCTTCCAAACCGAAGAGCGAACATCACAAAGGCGAGACACCCCCTCATCGATGAGCCTGAGGAAACATTGGTGTTCTATATCTTGATGGGGATTTGGAAGACAATGGAAGAAGGAAGGGGAGGATGTTACGATCGATTAACATCAAATACAATCGATCGATCATTTGAAGGATCTATAGTGCCCATGGAAGATAGTAGATATTTTTTTCGTTGTGAAGGGCACAAGTTTGGAGGAGTTCCGGGGTTGAGATGACGGTAGAAGATTGCGTCAAATCATCTACTATACTATACAAATGGGAAACTTTTTCTAGAAAAGAATATTATGGCGTAATTGCCCCTTAGTTATCTTGGCATGAACCTCTACCTTGAAATTTGAGGGATCTACAAAGGACCATTCGTTGTCGAAAGAGGCTACGCATAGAACTTGAAAAAGGGGACTCGGGGGAAGACGTAGCGAGAGGCTTGTTGTACTAACGGAATGAGAGTTTGAACGTTGAGGTCAAGCGGTAATGGGTTAGTCGGAGTTCATCATGATAATCTGGTAATCGGAGGTACGAGGTGGAGGAGGTTGGTGGCGCGACCTTCGGAGTTGTTGGGTAGCCACAAATCATTGCGGGGAAAGGATTAGTAAACAAAAATCCGGCTAACTAGATGGTGGAAATATTGCCATTGATGGCAAAGGAGCACGAAAGGAGCATCACTTGAATTATCAGGAAAAGGGTAAGAAGTAGCAACGATAAGGCAAAGAAGAAGTGAAGTAATAATGCGGTATGAAAAGAAAAAAATGGAGGCAAGGAGCGGCGTTAGACCATACGACGAGAGCAAGGGCACAAAGGAACAACCCCGAACAACGGCAAGCACCAAGGGAGCGAATGCGGCTAAGCAACACGGGCGAGGAAACGGCGAAAGTAGAGACAACGATTGTAGGAAGGCGAGGAAGAACGAGCTCGGGAGAGGAGCAATGTGGAGGACACGATTAACGAAGCGGAAACATGAATCGATGGCGTGCTTGAAAATTTTACCAAATATGCGGAGAAACCATGAGTTGAAAGCGAGGAAACCATGGGTACGATGGTGAAGATGGAGCAGGTGAAAGTGGTTTCGAAAAGCTGGAGGGTTTTCGCCTTGCTTTTGGAGGATAAGTGGTTTTAAGTAAGATGGACGCGATACGGCTAGAAGGGAGATCATGGCCTTTTAAAAGCGCCTGTTCGCATAGGATCATAACATTTATCCATTGGGTCTAGTTGGCACGTGATAATGCGATGGCCGTTGGATCATTCTAGGATCAACGAAAGGCGGAGACTCTAACGATCTTGCCTGTAAGTGTGAGTTAAGAGGAGGAATGAGCATGGTTAACGTTGATATGGGATGAACGGTACCGCGGGGGCACGAAAACGCGCGATAGTTAACCCAAGGGTGCCTCGCGATTGACGCCCATTGAGCATTGATCACGGATCGATGGAGGCTGTCATTCAACGCGGTAGCACAAGCAGATGATCTTTCCATGCGAGGTGCCTCCCGCGGTATTGTGAATCTAAGTTAATAATACGAGCGCCTTTTGAGGTCGGTGCCATATATAAGGTGGGGCCAATACTTTTTTTGACATGCTTTGTTTTAAAGAAAACAATAATTAAAAGAGCGAGAATGATAAAAGGTGTGGGACCGGTGTCACAAAGCGAGGACATAAACAAATAGACGGTATTAAACGAGATGTGATGCGATCGCATATCACAATCGGGAGCAGAGAAAAGTCGCACAAACATAGTGGTCATAGGAAATGCGAAGTGCGATGTGATGATGTGGGGATGACGTGGCAAGTGACGTGGCGGTGACATGGACTGACCCACAAATTGCAAATAAATCAAGATGACGTGGCGGTGACGTGGCAATGGCGTGGCAAGGTGATGTGGCACGACATGGAATGACATGGACCTGGCCTCATCGCAATCGGAAGATGGAGGTGAAAGATCCTAAGAGAAAAGAAGCGATGTGATGTGCTAATGCGAGAAGGGACATGTGGCGAGGAACAACGCAATATCGCACATCCGCGTCTGGAAGTCCATCGCATCACCAGCAAAGTGGTGATGCGATACAATACGAAAGATGCGATGTGATGTGATCACATATCGCATATCACACATGATATGAGTTAGCATGGTATGGAAAATGATATTGTGATGTGAAGTATTGTAAATTCAAGTTGGACCCAATCGCATCGCTCATCGCAAGCTCGGGACAAGCGCGATAGAGGGCCGGATGCGATGTGGCTGGAGAACCATTATTTAAAGGATTTCAGAGTACGGGTGTATGTGGTGTATTTTGTAAATGGCATCGAAAAAGGATCGATATAGCAAAGAAGGTTTGAAACATAGAAGTACGATAAAGCAATAATACGGCTTGGTGGGACCTTCGCACATCGCATATCGAGAGATCAAATGGACGAAGGCACATGGAATATTTGAATCGCCGAAGTGTGATAAAGAGAGCGAGACGCGATAAAGAGTGGCAAAGCCTAAAGCATTTCAAGTGCGGACGTATGTGGAATTTCTTTTGTAAATCGTTCGGAGAGCAAAAAGAAGGACTATAACGTAAAAAGAAAAAGGAAAGTATGAACGTGGGTAGAAAGGCTCGGGTAAGGACCCGACACGAGAGAAAAAGGCGAGCAGAAGCATTTGTTTAGAAGAGCGGTAAAGGCTAAGCAGCTGTGGACACGAAGAAAAAATAAACGTGAGTCGAAAAAAGAATGTGATGGCACTATTAGAAACACGATAGAATGGGTCAGAGTCGGAAAAAAATGAGCGATTGTCACCGGCGGAAGCTAGACTATGGCAATGAGATCTTGAAAACCCAGTGACATCAATAAAAAAATACAAATGTGTAAACAGACAAGGGCGGAAAATTTGAGTGAAATATATTATTGTACGTAAATGTAAATGAGTTAATTATTTTTATTGTATGTGATGCAAAGGCAAGTCTGCGAAAGGCAAGTCTCCAAAGGAAAGAGCAAAAACTCCTCTGTAATACTAAAATGTATACATCTTGTTATATTATTCGAATGGTGGACAAGAAAATGAGAAGGGGGAAGACGGAATTCATACCTATTAATTTTGGTTACGGAATGGAAGCTTGGATTGTCGGGGTGTGAACTCTATAAATAATGTTACGGCATATGCATAAAGAGTTAGAGAATTGCAGAATGAATGAGAAGGAAGAAGAATGTAAGAGAGCTACGGGGAGTTTAGAGAGTGTAAGAAGAAGGTGGAGCGAGATAGAGAAGGCAGCAGAAGATTCAAAGATGATATAAAGGAAGATATGAAGGTTGGAGGACGGTAATGATGAAGGAACATAACAAACAGCCGATATCCGTAAATCAAAGATGTGTTTCTCATCAGAGTGTGGAAGGAAAGCCCATATCAAGTTGAAGCTTGATAGAAGTCCAGCTTGTAGTTGGTCGAGGTAGGAGCTCGTAGGTTGTAGCCTGGCGTAACATAGGTGGAGTTGACCTTCCTTGCAAGTTGTAGCCGTGTAATTGAGGTAGTGGCCTCCTATAGTTGGAGCCATGTAAACCGTTGGTGAGAGGGAGTTGGAGTCACTTTGCATCACAACAATAGTAACATGGTTTTCTCCCTTATGGGTTTCCACTTATATCTCATGGTTCATGTGCACGATGATTATATGTTGATATTCTATATTCTTAATCCGATTAATGCCTACTTCTCACTTATTAAGATTGTTGTTCCATTGTATATTAAGTTGATCACGAAATGAGGGATGTAAATAAGGTAAAAGAAAGTTTTACAAGAACCATGACTACATTAAACCGATTCACCCCCTCAATAACCAAGGTTCAACAATTGGCACGTATGTTATGTTCTTCAGACTGGCCATCAATTGGAAGGAAGATCCTAGGTCCCCAAGATGGCTAGTCTAAGGATGCTCAACAAATAAAGCCCCTTGTTTACTAGCACAAATTATGCCTTCTAGAAAATATGAATGAGGGTGTACATAATGTCTCTAGGAATAAAATTTTGGGCTATTGTGGAATTAGGATATGCCCCAAAGGACTTCCCCCCGACACAAGAGAAAGAAGCCAAACAAGATTTTATAGCTAATGCAAAAGCTATGAATGCACTCTTAAGTGGTTTGTGTGAGGCAGAATTTATCAAAAGTAATTCACAAGAAGACCGCAAAGAAATATGGGATACATTAGAAAGTATCCATGAGGGAGATACAAAAAGGTGAAGGCTACCAAGTCGCAAGTCTATAGAGCCCACTTTGAAAAATACAAAATGAGTGAAGAAGAAGATGTTGCTAGCTCTTCTTAAGGGTTGCAGAAATTGTGAATAACATGAAAGTTTCAGGGAGAAACCATTAGAGAATGTGTAATTGTACAAAAGATGTATAGATCTTTACCATCCGTGTTTAACCCCAAGGTTAAACCATAGAAGAAAAACTACTGGAAAAAACATTGACCATGAACCAATTAGTTGGAAACTTGATGTACCTATGTGACGAGACTTTGTAGAGGAATTCAAATGTAGGAAGCAAATTTTTAAGACAAGAGAAGAGGAAAGAAGAAAAAGAAGATACATGATCCCGCTCTCCGATGAAGAAGAGACCAAATTTGTGAGAAGATTGGATAGAGGTCTGTGAAAGTATAAAGGTAAACTTCCATTTAAATGCTTTAATCGTGGAAGAGTTAAGTCACTATGCATCTAAGTGTCCTCTTAAGAAAACAAAGAATCGACTCAAGAGATAAGAGAAAACCAAAACAAATAACTGCGTAAAGGGAATAGATCTAATGGAAGATCATTTTTATGCTTAGCAAGATATGAAAAGACATCTCCAAAAATCGTATGAATCCTCAAATGAAGAAGGAACCTCTAAATTTGTGTTGATGGCCAAGGAAGAGTCTCGAAGGATTCTTTCTAGAAGATGAGGAAGAAGGTGAGGTAGATCTTGAGGGGGAGCTAAGAAGTGCCCTGGAGGAAATAAGATGACTTAAACTCAAGTGCAGTAAAATACAAATACATTCTCTTCAAATGTGTAAAAGAGATACCTCATAATGTGAATACAAATCCACTTTTGTAACACTTATTTCATCCATTCTTAGCATTCTCTATTATATCATTTGTTATAATTTATCATTTAAATCCATTTTATAAATGATTTATGCTCTTATGGATGAAAATTATTTATCTTCCTTTATTTCTAATAAATTGATTATTATGAATTATTTTATCAATGATAGTTTTAATAAGTTGGTTATAACATTATTCACCATTTTTAGCCTCCAAGATAATTTCCAGATTGAAGATTTGATCATTAAAAGTGCCAACTCATAAATGCGCTGGAATAAGGAGTGACAGTTTTGCGGTTGAGATTCTGAGCAAATGAAGACGAATCTGGAAAATCCGGAACATGGGTTTTGTCCAGAACGGACCCAATTAACTTTAACAAAGAACGGTTTGCCCAAATTCAGCCTGTGTTGAGAGATTCGCAGAGTTCTTTAAGCACGATTTTCTCAGTTCTGTTGTTGCGGCCGTCCTCCAAATCTCAGCTAAAAAGCCAAATTCGACTTGTTGTTATTGAAAGATGGATGTAAATCTATTTTCTTGTTGATCAATTGGTTGGAAGAAATCCAATATTGTTATGGGAAGATTGTATTTACTATTCAATTTCTCCTCCTTCTGATTATAAAAGGAGAAGCACGTATTGTGTAGGGGGAGGATTTGGAGAGAATACGCTTTTATGTAATTTTCTGAAGACATCAGCTTTGATTATTAAGTTTTGTTGAGAACTGGTTCAATGTATTTTTGATCGATGCATTAATAGAAGCTTGGTGAATATTTCATCTCTGCGTCTGGATTAACTTCAAGCGGTGTATCCTTGGAGGCTAAGGGCCCGGCCCCGGAGGACACCCGCTTCTGTACCATTACGGCTTGATTTCTGTGTGGTTTGTTTATCAGTGTTATTTGGTAATTTGTTATGTTTCATGAGTTGATATTACATGCTCTGTTAAGATTAAATCATTGAAGTTTTTACAGACAGAATCGTGGATTGACTCTGCATTATGTTATTGATTCGTTCAGAGTTCATTACATGTTATCAGCCTTAATTAAATACTCTTACTGTTCTATTACAGAGCTGTTATATTAACATTTGTTTCATATATTCGTTTGAGGTAGTGTTCTTCATAATCATTGGATTTATAAATAATAGTGTTCTGTTAGAAGCACAGTTGTATTCCTGTTGGTTCAGGTGGATCAGATTATTATTCCAATATGTTGCGTGCGTTTCTGATTTATCAGTAATGTTCTATAATTCATTAATACTTAACGCTGTTCCATTAGTGTGATTTGTGTGAATTGCCTTTAGAGTGGAAGAATGATTATTTGATTGCAAAGAGTGCATTTGAGTTAATAGATTAAGTTTGGTTATAACCCGCGGGACTTAGTTATTTCGTTTGCTGCTCCATTCCAGATTTGTTGCTCAATTCTTTATTTCCTGTTATTCGCATTATCTTTGCTTTGGTGTGCAGAACGATCTGAAACTGTAGTGGGCATTGGCATTTGCTGTCTAGTCCCCAGATTGATGATCTGTTCCTTGATTACTTTTGGTTACATCAGTTTCCAAAGGGATGGGCTATTGTTGTCAAACCCTTGACTGATACATTGCTTATTTTTCCGAATGCATGATTTAAGTCTTAAAGTGCTTTGCTGTAAGTAGATTTTATTTCCAGCTTTCATTTACTTTTGGATTTTGAGCACTATACTGCAAAACATTACTCTTGAATAAATAGCCGCCTCAGACTGAGTACACTCTTGAAACAAAAAGTCGTCCCTGGGTTGACAATTAATGTGAGGTAATTAGGAGTTACAAAGACACCTTTTTATCGCTTCAACAGATACCAAAGTTAGAAGACCTCATTCAATTGAAAGTAGAACTTGAAGAAGCTAATAAGGTGGAATACATTCTGCTAAAGAAAATTAAAGATAAACATCAAGAGCAAGAGAAATTGGAAGAAGAAGTGGTATGCCTGAGAAAGAAACTAGAAAACACCCAAAGGGAATTGTCAATGAAAACTCCTCAAATGACAAGCACTGAACAGTTGGACATGATTCTAAATGCTCAAAGGTCTCCTCTCATAAAGGCTAGGATAGGATATGAAGGACAAACCAGTAAGTCCAAGGTAGAAGATAACAAGAATATCATTTTTGTAAAAGCTGTAAAGGATAATGAAACAGCTAAAAAAGGAACCACAGAAGCAGAATCCAACAAGAACTTGATGTGTGATGAAACAAATAGAAACAAGCAGCAACATCAAGAGACAAAGAATGAGAGGAAGAAGCAAGCAGTTGCAAAAAGCTCAATTGTTCCTGAAGATCAATTGAACAAGTTCGGAAGATCTCAAAGGAAATTCTTTCCTCCTATGAGAAATGTCACTTGTTTTGCTTGTCACAAACTAGGACATATTGCTGCATACTGTTAGACAAAGATAATCGATTTCAACCAACAAAATATGCAGAGATTGAAAAGACTACCTCAAGCAAACAAATGGAGAGGACTACCCTACACCAGGTACACTAATCGTTTCCATGGGTATTGTTTTTATTGTAAGGGGTTCGGCCATAAAGCCATGGAATGCAGAACGTATGGACAAAGACTGATGCTTCAAACCCCAAGGAGATTTATGAACAATGGAGAGTTCACTCGTACACATAATCCATTTAAAAATATAATCAAATGCTTTGTATGCCATCAAATCGGACACATGTCTTCCAAATGTCCTCTCAAAGAATGTGGTCCATCTTCTCAGAAAAGGTGCCAAACCAATAGCTGCCTGCAGTGGAAAAAGAAGTTGAATAAGTGTGACCTGACTCTAATAGCCCAAGATCAGAAAAGCCAATGGTATTTGGACAGTGGATGCTCAAAGCATATGACTGGAGATAGAAGCAATTTTGTAACCTTTGATGAAAAGAAATCTGGAAATGTAACATTCGGCAATGATAAAGCAGGGAAATTCAAAGGAAAAGGCTCAGTCAATCTGAATAATGGAAGAGGAAAGGCTCAAGATGTACTATTTGTGGATGGGCTGAAAGCCAATTTGCTAAGTGTTAGTCAAATGTGTGATAAAGGCTATGAGGTCCTTTTCAGAGCCCAAGATTGTGAGGTAAGATCAAGCACCACAGGAAAGACCTTGATCAAAGGTGTTAGAACAGAAAGTAATGTCTATATAGTGGAAGAAGAGAATGAAGCATGCCACATAAGCAAACTTGATGAATCATGGTTATCGCATAGAAGACTGGGACACCTAAACTTTGACCACATCATCAGTCTGAGCAAGAAGAATGCAGTCAGAGATATGCCAGCAATAAGGAAGCCTTCAAATACCATATGTGAATCCTGCCAACTGGGCAAACAAACCCGCATATCTTTCAAGACCAAAGAGATACTATCTACAAGTCAGCCTCTTCAGCTTGTACACATGGACCTGTATGGACCTTCAAGAACTAAAGCACCAAGCGGAGAATCTTATTTCATGCTGATAATAGATGATTTTTCCAGAATGACGTGGGTAGCATTTCTCAAATAGAAATCTTAAGCACTTGAGAAATTCAAGATATTCAAGGCATTGGCAGAAAATCAAACAGGATGCAAGCTAAAGTGCATCAGCTCAGACAGAGGAGGTGAATTCACAGACGATGATTTTGCAAACCTATGCAATGAGCATGGGATAAAACAACAGTTTACAATTGCAGGTACACCTCAACAGAATGGAGTGGCAGAGAGGAAAAACAGGTCAGTACAACAGATTACCAGAGCTATGATGCAAGAAAGTAACATTCCCCAAACCTACTGGGCAGAAGCAATACACACAGTTGTTCACATTCTCAACAAAGCTCATCTAAGACCAAATTGTGATAAGACTCCTTACGAATTATGGCATGGTAAACCAGCATCAATCAAGCACTTTAGAGTCTTTGGAAGTAAGTGTTTCATAAAAAATAATGATGAAAAACTGGGAAAGTTTGATGCAAGAGCTGATGAAGGAATATTTTTAGGATATGCGTCCAAGAGTAAGGGTTATAGGTGCTACAAAAAAAGACTACACAAGATTGTGGAAAGCATTGATGTAAGATTCGACGAAGATCTACCAAACAGAACAAGAAGCACAAGATGCGAAAATCCTCCAGATGATCATGAAGATGAGAACCAAGATAATGATGAACTGAGCAAGACAACAGAAGATATTGAATTAAGCTCAAAAGGTCCCTCAAGACACACTCAAAAGAACCATCCAGAAGATCAAATCATTGGGGACAAGAGTGTGGGAGTCTAGACAAGAAGACAGCTTGCTTAACAGACAGAAGAAGTATACCTAGCCATGCTATCTCAAATAGAGCCAAAGAAGTTCGAAGAAGCCAACAAAGACAAAAACTGGGTAAATTCTATGAATGAAGGACTGGACCAAATTGAGAAGAACAATACCTGGGAATTAATTCCAAGACCCACTGGGAAAAATGTCATTGGCACAAAATGGATATTCAAGAATAAGATGAATGAACAAGGGCAGGTAATCAGAAATAAAGCCAGACTTGTATGCAAGGGATATTCACAAATTGAAGGTCTTGATTATGATGAAACCTTTGCCCTTGTAGCCAGAATGGAAGCAATCAGAATGTTTTTGGCCTTTGCATGCTATCATGATTTCAAGGTATATCAAATGGATGTGAAGTCTGCCTTCCTGAATGGAGATTTAGAGGAAGAAGTCTACATGGAACAACTCGAAGGATTCTCCTTAACAGATAAAAATGACTATGTGTGCAGATTAAAGAAAGCCTTATATGGGCTAAAACACTCCTCGTGCATGGTATTCAAGGCTGGACAAATACTTGCAAAAACAAGGTTTTAAGAAAGGAGGAGTAGACAACAATTTGTACATAAAGGCTAATGAAAATGAACTCTTAATTGTAGTAGTGTATGTAGATGACATCATGTTTGGTAGCAACAAAGATGAGTTAGCAAAAGGATTTGCTGAAGAAATGAAATCAGAGTTTGAGATGTCAATGATTGGAGAGCTCACCTTCTATTTAGGACTTCAAATTCAACAAAAGAACACAGGAATATTCATTTCGCAAAAAAAATACTTAAGAGAAATGTTGAAAAGGTTTCAAATGGAAGACTGCAAACCTGTGTCAACTCCCATGATCACTGGATGCAAACTATGTGCTAATGATGGATAAACATATGTAGATCAAAAACTTTACAGATCCATGATAGGAAGTCTGTTATACCTAGCTGCTTCTAGACCAGACATTATGTTGGCAGTAGGACTTGTGGCAAGATATCAAGAAGCACCAAAACAAAATCATTTACTTGCAATCAAGAGAATATTTAGATATCTACAAGGAACTTCACATTATGGCCTATGGTATCCAAAAGGAAAAAGCTTCACATTGACAACATACACAGATGCAGATTGGGCCAGCTGTGTGGATGACAGGAAAAGCACAAGTGGAGGTGCATTTTATTTGGGAAAAGGTCTGGTGGCATGGCTAAGCAAGAAGCAAACTTCTATCTCTCTATCTACAGCAGAAGAAGAATAAATAGTAGCAGCAACATGGTGCACACAAGTAATGTGGATGAAACAAACTCTCCAAGACATGAAGGTAAGCATTGATGAACCCATTTCTATCAAATGTGACAATACAAGTGCAATAAGTATATCAAAAAATCATGTACTTCATTCAAAAACAAAGCACATCCCAATAAAGTACCACTTCCTCAGAGAACAAGTAGCATAGAAATTAGTAAAGTTGGAATATGTACCAACCAAGGAACAAACATGCACATATTCACAAACCTCTTGCTAAAGAACCATCTCAATATCTAAGAGACAAACTAGGGGTAGTGTCCGTAGATGTTACTTCCCTAACATGATAAAAAATTAGAAATAAAAAAGGGGGGGGTCAGTGACAATTGATCAAAGAAGCAGTCATCGATGTCAACCCAAGAAGCACCAGTACAACCCAATATTGCATGGGAATTTTGACCTACCAGATTAATATATTATGGGTCAATAATGCTTTTGATGGTTTCTACTTATCGAGATGTTTCCATTGATATATGGCACGCCATGTAATTCTTCACGGTTTGAGAGATATTCATGTTTGAAGTTTGTACCCCCAGTTAGTGGGCTAAAACCCCATGGGGCTGGGCCATGGGTCATTGAAAATTCATAATTAATATTTTTTGAGCTCCTAAGATCCCTCCCACTTTCACTTGTTGAAGCCCCTCTCAACTTAAGCATTCATATAGATTGTGATCTTCATTTCCTCCTTATGTATGGTATTTGGCCATCTGAAACAGGTCATCGTGGAATTTTCGCTCTAAAGTTTTTTATATGAAGGATAAGAAGCTAAAAATTTTATGAGACGATGCCAGAATATTGAGGAAGCTACAGTAAAAATTTCAGATCAAGTTACGCAATATTTTTTGAGATATGATCTGTGGAAATAAGGGTTTTTGCAGGCTCCTGAAATTCATCTCAAACAAGTGACCTTGGTAAAATCGTCATGAATCTCTTTCTGAGTATTGGATTGGAATTTTGTAAAAAGAGATAGATAGTGCAAAGTCTTTAGGTTTTTCCCTATCAATTTCAGAGGAAAATGAAGAAACAGTGACATGTGGCATGTCGTACATGTGCGCACTCACGAAACAAACACATCAGTATAAAGTAGGAGAGATTGGGAATAAATCTCTCTTGAAGAATCCAAATTGGGTCAAACCTATGGCATTGGAAAGAAGACTTAGAGGACTACTACAGGACCAAAAATCAGATATTGAGGATCTGAAATAACAGAGATACACCAGATTCAATATCGAGCTCCTAGAAGGCAAGAAAAAGCTAGATCATGTGTTGTCAAGGGTTGCAAAGGACCAGACTTTCTATGGCAACAAAGCAAAGCAAGGTGCAGCAAAGGGTAGCATGACGAGTAGAAACCAAGGTGTATAATAGCAGCAAGAAGTTCATGATATGAAGTCTTCAAGTGTGCAGCACTGCATACAATCATTGTAAAGGTATCATTGTACTTAGTCATTGTAAATACATTATTGTACAAATTGTACTAGTGTCTATTTGCCAAGGGTTGAAGAGGCAGTGGTGGGAGGTCTAGGATCATCATTAGGTGTTTGTGTCAAAGTTGGGGTTATGGTCTAGTATATATTCTTCTTCTACATCATTCTATATCATTGTAAAGTGGACCGTCTTCCCTGGCACAGGAGTCCATTCTTCTTTTATTCTTCTATAGGGTGGTAGGGTGGTGCTAGGGTGAGTTGTAGCTCATTGGGTGTTGGGGCATCCATTCAGTTGACAACTGAAGAATCTCAGGCATTGGAGCGTGCATTCGGTGGGAGCTAGAGAAGAATTGTTTTCTAGATTCTACGAAGTTGGAGATTTATTTTCAATTGGAGTTGAATATTAAAGAATTATTAGAAAAGCATTAGGTGGTTTTTGTCTCAGAGTGGGTTTCCACCTTAAAAACTGTGTGCATTTGTGTTCCTCTTGTTTGCTGCTATCATTGTACAAACACTGATAATAATTGAAGATTAACTAATGCTCTAATTGAAATAAATACTGATTCACCCCCCCTCTCAGTATTTCCAACAATTGGTGTCAGAGCTTGGTTCCTTCAATAGCAGTTTAACAGCTGGAAGGAGGTCATGGAGCATACCAAGAATGGTGTACCTCTATTCAATGAAAATAATTATGCACTTTGGAAAGGAAGAATGGAGGTCTATCTATTGGCGCAAGGTTACGAAGTATGGGACACTGTTCAAAATGGATTTACATCAACCACAGATGAACAAGGTAAGAATAATTTGGTAAATGATGCAAAAGCAAAGAATATTATTATCAGTGGACTTATTGAATCTGCTTATCATAAGGTGTTGGGTTGTAAAACTGCAAAAAATGTATGGGACAAGCTTGAGAATATATATGCAGGTGACTCAAATGTCAAAGAAGCAAAGCTTCAAATCTATAGAGAAAAATTTGAGCAACTCAGAATGAAAGAAGATTGCAACATTGCTGCATAATTTCAATACGTTGATGAAATAACCAATACTCTGGAAGGATTGGGAGAGCCAGTTGAAGAGAAGACTATTATACGGAAGATTCTTAGAACGTTACCAGGGAGATTCAACCCAAAGGTATCGGTCTTAGAATACAGTGCAAATCTGGACAAACTCCGCAAAGAGGAATTACATGGAGTTCTCATAGCATATGAAATGAGACTTGATGAAGAAGAGGGTACTTCGCATCTAGAAACTGCATTCGTTGCATCTAAGAAAACCAATAAGGATAAACAACCTTCAATTGAAAAGACATGCACTTGCAAGTGTGAAGAAAAGGGAGATGATGAAGAAGGTCTTTTAGATGAAGAATATGCTTACTTCACGAGAAAACTAAAAATTGGTAAGGGACAATTCAAAGGTAAACTTCCATTGATATGTTTCAGCTGTAATGAGGTTGGGCATTTTGTAGCAAAATGTCCAAACAAAAGTAATGGCAACTCAAAAAGAAAGAAAGGCTTTAAGAAATTCAACAAGAAAGGATCCAAAAGGAACTTTCTCTCTAAAGAAGATAGCTCATCATCCGATGAAGACAATGATAGTGAAGAAGAAGCTAATGAGAGAGTATTGTTTATGGCCAAGCACAATAAGCAAGAGGTATCAAACAATGAAGAAGAAGGATGGACCATAGACGAATTTTATGAGGAAGCAATCAAGCTTATAAAAGATCTCAAGGCGGAGAAGATCCGTTTCAAAACTCTTGAAGAAGAAGTTCAAGGTCTCAAAATTGAAGTTGAAGAACACAAATGCATTGAAGAGTCACTTCAAAAGAAGTTGGAAGAAAGCAACCAAGAAAGGGAAGAATTAGAAGCCGAAGTAGTCTCGCTACGTGAGGAAGTGAAGAAAGGAAAAACTATCCAAAACTATGCCAACAACTCAAGGGCATTGGAAGAACTCATCAACAATCAACGATCTTACAATGAAAAAACTGGCATCGGTTACAAAGAAGAAGAAGTAGGACCTTCTACAACAAAATACAATGAACCTATGAGATCTGACATGCATGAAGACTTCATTGGACAAGATTCGCAAGAACAACCTTGGAAGACAATTCCTCGACGAAAATTTCCATCCAGGTACCAATATATTTTTTATGGCTACTGTTATTCATGTGGAAAATTTGGTCATAAAGCTGTAGAATGTCGCACGTACCCTAGGAACGAATACAATTCCAGGAGATCTGTCAAATATGAACCTCCTAGGGCTCAGCGAAATATCAATAGATTTGAACATTTAAGAAATAATATTGAATGTTACAAATGTCGAAACTTTGGACACATAGCCAAAGACTACAGACTTGAAAATCCTCCAGAAGAATCTTCGAAGCCACAGAATGAACGAACATGGAAGA
Organism: Pinus albicaulis; assembly: GCA_034641835.2. Taxonomy (NCBI): domain Eukaryota; kingdom Viridiplantae; phylum Streptophyta; class Pinopsida; order Pinales; family Pinaceae; genus Pinus; species Pinus albicaulis. The sequence goes on along the minus strand of CM076580.1, from coordinate 389,729,148 downwards.
AGAAGAAGAATGATAATTGTGCTCTCGCTCTCAAGGCTCAAAAGAACAAATATGTGTGGTATGTTGATAGCGGTTGCTCAACGCATATGACTAGAGATAGAAATAAATTTGTATCTCTGAAAGAGAAGAAGGATGGAACCGTGTCCTTTGGAAATTATGGATCTTCAAATGTTATAGGATCAGGTTCTGTCACTCTCGGAAGCAAAGATGCTCTAGCCAAGAATGTTCTATTGGTTGAAAACATGAATCACAATATTCTTAGTGTTGGGAAAATGTGTGATCAAGGACACACAATACTATTCAACTCCACGAAATGTGAAATCAAGAAAGGCGTGTATGGTGAAATTGTGGCTACAGCAAGTCAAGCTCCAAACGACATATATGTTCTGGATGAAGCAACTAAAGCATGTCTAATAGCTAAAGAGGATGATACAATAATTGGTAGCAATGATGATCGACTAAGTAAGAATTTTTCTACAAAGGTGCAAAGTGATTTAGAGATGTCTTTACTTGGTTGCAAATTGAGCATTGACGACTCATCTAAGGATGTGGATCAAAGGTTGTACAAATCTATGATTAGTAGTCTTCTATATGTAACAGCCTCCCGGCCAAATTTTATGCAAGCAGTTGGACAAGTAGCAATATTCCAAGTAGCACCAAAAGAATCACATATTAAATATTCGCCAGCATTGGAATATCTTTGCCAGAAGCTTAGGATTCTCCCAAGTTCTCATTAGATTTTCCTTTTTCAGAATATAAAGGGGGATTGGAAGTGTGTACAGGTCTGCAGGACGGTTGTGTGTCAGCGTGAGTGGAAGTGTGTATAGGTCCACAGGATGGTTGTGATTCAGGGGGAGTTACCCTTTTCCATTGATGTCAAAGGGGGAGAGGATGTTGTAGGAAGAGGTGTCATGATCGCAGGGGGAGTACATGTGTTTCCATCAATGCCAAAGGGGGAGATTGTTGATCAGCGGTTGTCATTGATGTCAACCCAAGCAGAACCAGGGGCTAACCCAATATTGCATGGGAATTTTGACCTAAAAAATTAATATATTCTGGGTCAATAATGCTTTTTATGGTTTCTACTTGTCGAGATGTTTCCGTTGATATATGGCACGCCATGTAATTCTTCACGGTTTGAGAGATATTCATGTTCGAAGTTTGTACCCCCAGTTAGTGGGCTAAAACCCCATGGGGTTGGGGCATGGGTCATTGAAAAGTCATAATTAATATTTTTTAAGCTCCTAAGATCCCTCCCACGTTCACTTGTTGAATCCCCTCTCAACTTAAGCATTCATATAAATTGTGATCTTCATTTCCTCCTTATGTATGGGATTTGGCCATCTGAAACAGGTCATCATGGAATTTTCGCTCTAACTTTTTTTCTACGAAGGCTCAGAAGCTAAAAGTTTTATGAGGCAAATCTGAAATCCCGAGGAAGCTGCAGTAAAAATTTTAGATCAATTTCCACAATATTTTAGGAGATATGATCTGTGGAAGTAAGGGCTTTTGCAGGCTCCTGAAATTCATCTCAAAGAAGTGACCTTGGTAAAATCATCCTAACTCTCTCTCTAAGTATTGGATTGGAATTCCATAAAAAGTGGCAGATAGCGCACTGTCTATAGTTTTTTATCTATAAATTTCAGAGGAAAATGAAGAAACAGTGACACGTGGCATGTCGTACAAGTGCGCTCTGCTGAAATAGTCCATAATTAGGACAGTGTGAGAAATTGATTATAACTCTCTCTTGAAGAATCCAAATTGGGTCAAACCTATGGCATGGGAAAGAAGACTCAGAGGAATACTGCAAGACCAAAAATTAGATATTGCGGATGTGAAATAACAGAGATACACCATATTCAATATCAAGCTTTTAGAAGGCAAGAAAAAGCTAGATCATGTGTTGTCAAGGATTGCAAAGGACCAAAATTTCTATGGCAGAAAAGAAAAACAAGGTGCAATAGAGGGTAGCATGACAAGAGCAGTAACCAAGGTGCATAACAGCAACAAGAAGTTCATCATATGAATTCTTCAAGTGGGCAGCAATGCATACAATCATTGTAAAGGTATCATTGTACTTAGTCATTGTAAATACATTATTGTAAAAATTGTACTAGTGTCTATCTGCCAAGGGTTGAAGAGGCAGTGGGAGGTCTAGGATCATCATTAGGTGGTTGTGTCAAAGTTGGGGTTATGGTCTAGTATATCTTCTTCTTCTACATCATTCTATATCATTGTAAAGTGGACCATTTTCCCGGGTACGGGAGTCCATTCTTCTTTTATTCTTCTATAGGGTGGTAGGGTGGTGCTAGGGTGAGTTGTAGCTCATTGGGTGTTGGGGCATCCGTTCAGTTGACTACTGAAGAATCTCGGGCGTTGGAGCGTCCATCCAATGGGAGTTGGAGAAGAATGCTTTTCTAGATTCTAGGAAGTTGGAGCTTTATTTTCAATTGGAGTTGAATATTAAAGAATTATTAGAAAAGCATTAGGTGGTTTTTGTCCCGGAGTGGGTTTCCACCTTAAAAACTGTGTGCATTTGTGTTCCTCTTGTTTTTTGTTATCATTGTACAAACACCGATAATAATTGAAGATTAACAAATGCTCTAATTGAAAAAAATATTGATTCACCCCCCCTCTCAGTATTTCCAACACATACAAGAAACAAGATCAGAGCAGAAGACAATATCAGACAAGAAAGCATCATTCGAGGGGGAGAGTAGTCAATAAATTTTTACCAAAGAGCTAGAACAATGGAGAAGTGTATGGAACAGGTCCTCAAGATAAGAGGAAATGAAAATATACAAACTACATTAGCGGATGTGCAACCCTTTGTCATTAATGTCAAAGGGGGAGGAAAAGCAAGCAAAAGAAGAAAGGGTCTTCTGAAAAGAAAGCAGAGGAAGCCCTAGAGGAAGCATTGGAGTATTGCCATCAATGCCAAAGGGGGAGACTGTTGGAAATATTGTCATTGATGGCAAAGGAGAACAAAGGAGCATCACCTTAATTATCACTAAGGCAAAGGAGCAGAGAAGCAACAGTAATAAGGCAAAGAAGAAGTGGAGTAATAACGTAGTATGAAAAGAAAAAAGGGAGGCAAGTAACAACATTAGACCATCAAAAAAGGCAAAGGAGAACAAAGGAACAACACCAGAACATTGGCAAGAACCAAAGGTAGCCAATGCAGCTAAGAGACACAGGCATAGAAGCAGCAAAAGCAGAGAGGTACCGATTTTAGAAAGGTAGAAGAGGAAGCTCAGGAGAGGAGCAACGTGGAGGACCCAATGAACAGAAGTGGAAACATGAATCGATGGCATGCTTGAATGTTTTACGAAATATGTGGAGACTCAACAGTCTTTAGCATAACTAAATTGTGATTTAAGAGGAGGAATGAGCGCGGTTAATGTTGATCTAGGATCAACGGTACCGCTGGGGCACAAACAACTCGATAGTTAACCAAAGGGGGGTGGCTCTGTAGTTGACCTGCCCATCGAGCATTGACCGTAGATTGATGGTTGTCATTCACTGCGGTAGCACAAGCCCGATGATCTTTTCGTACCGAGGAGTGCCTTCGTAGTACTGTGAATCTAAGTTAATAATGCGAGCGCCTTTTGAGGTCCGGTGCCATATATAATGTAGGGCCAATACTTTTGTTGACATGCTTTGTTTTAAATCAAACAATAGATAAAGAGTGGAATGATAAAAGGTGTGGGACCAATGTCACAGAGTGGGACAGCGTAAAAAAATGGACGAGATTAAAGGAGATGCGATGTGATCGTATATTGCAATCGGGGCAGGAGAAAAATTGCACAAACATAGTGGTCATAGGAAATGCGAAGTGCGATGTGATGACGTGGGGATGACATGGCAAGTGATGTGGCAGCTGACATGGACCTGACCCCACAAATTGCAAATAAATCAAGATGATGTGGCAAGATGATGTGGCAGTGACGTGGCAATGACGTGGCAAGGTGACGTGGCACGATGACATGTAGATGACATGGACCTGGTCCTCATATCGCAAATCGCAAGATTGGAGGGGTCAAGATCATAAGAGAAAAGAAGCAATGTGATGTGCCAATGCGAAGGGACACGTGGCGGCACAACGCAATATCGCACATAGGTGATGCGAATTCTATCGCATACCGCGAAGTGGAAATGCGATGCAATACGAAGATGCGATGTGATGCGATCGCATATCGCATATCGCACATGATATGGGTTCACACGATATGGAAAATGATATTGCGATAGCCGATATTGCGATGCGATGGATAGATGCAATGCGAAGTAGCGATAAATTCAAGTGGGACCCAATCGCATATCACTCATCGCAAGCTTAGGAAAAAGCGCTATAAAGGAGCCGAATGTGATGCAGCTTAGAACCATTATTTAAAGAGATTTCAAGTCCGGGTGTATGTGATTTTCCTTTGTAAATCGCATCGGAAAGAAAAGGAGCCATATATAAAAGAACGTTTGAAACACCGAAGTGCGATAAAGTGATAATATAGCCTGGTGGGACCCTTCGCACATCACATATCGGGAGATCAGATGGACGAAGGCACATGGGATATTTGAATCGCCGAAGTGCGATAAAGAGAGCGGACGCGATAAAGAACAAAGCCAAAGCCTAAAGCATTTCAAGTCCGGCAGTATGTGGATTTTCTTTTGTAAATCCTTTTGGAGAGAAAAATGAGGACTATAACGTAAAACAAAAATAAAAGTACGAACGTAGGTAGAAAGGCTCGGGTAAGGACCCGACACAGAGAAAAAGGTAGAACCAAGTGTTTAGAAGAGCGGTGAAGGCTGAACGCTATGGGCATGAGAAAAAGAAGCATGGTCGAGCAAAAGGAGATATGATGGCACTATTAGAAACACAATAGAATGGGTCAAGTCAGACAAAATGATCAGTTATGCAGCAGAGCTAGACTATAATAGTAGATACTGAAAAGACAGTGACAGCAGCAGAAAATACAAATGTATGGCAAACCAAGAGTTGAAAGTGCTGAGTGAAATATATTATTGTATCTGTAAATGTAAATGAGTTAATTATTTTTATTGTATGTGATGCAAAGGCAAGTCTCCAAAAGGAAAGTCTCCAAAGGCAAGGCAAAACTCCTCTATAATACTAAAATGTATACATACTATTATATTATTCTGAATGGGATGGACAATAAAATGAGAAGGCGGAAGGCAAAGAGTCATACCTGTTCATTTTGAATTCCCTATGGAATGCAAACAATTATGAGGTGAACTCTATAAATAATGTTACCAGCATATGCGTAAAGAGTTAGAGAACTACAGAATAAATGAGAGAGGAAGAATAATGTAAGAGAGCTACAGGAGTTTAGAGATTGTAAGAAGAATGAGGAGAAGATAGAGAAGCTATGAAGATTCAAAGATGATATAAGGCAGATATGAAGGTTGGAGGATAGCAGTGATGAAGGAACAAAACAGAGTTGATATCCATGTAAATCAGCATGTGTTTTCATTGTAGTGTGAAGAAGTTGGTGCTTCCATATCAAGTTGTAGCTTGATAGAAGTCCAAGCAGAATGGGCTGACTTTCCATGTTAGAGGTATTTCAAAGCATACCAATATTAACACCCTATTTGATAGTGGTTCACACACAAATCTTATTTATGAAGAGTTAGTCAAGAAGTTGAATTTAGAGACCATTCCTCATCCAAGAGCTTATCCTTTAGGTTGGATATGTAATAAAGAAAACTTGCAGGTGATGAGGAGGTGCATAACTATATGTTAGTCAAGAAGTTGAACTTAATGTTGTTCCACTTGGTATTGTTGGTATTGTTTTGGGAAGCCCATATCTTTATGATAGGAGAGAAATATTTCATCGCTATGAGAATAAGTATCGCCTATTGAAGAATGAGATTGAGTACATTGTTAGAGTTCATTGTAAGAATATGAACTTGTCTCTTATGAATGCTGGACAGATAAAGAGAATTGTTAATTATAGTAAAAAAATTTCTTTGTTAATGTTCGAGCATGAAGATGTTTTGAATGAGTCCTTTCAAGGAAATGCATCAAATTAAGAATACGATTTCATTGAGGTTTCTATTAGTTGTGATAATATGTTTCAAGATTATAACATGTTTCCTCCTAAAATAGGTACACAAGATGATGTAAAACTGTAGTAGCATACATCATTGCTAGATAGTGATGTGGACAAGATGCTAGTGAAAGGGAGTGCAAAGGTCAAAGACCAAGTGCCAAAGAAATTTGAAAAAGATGAAATTGGGATCAAAATTCCTTCTTGTAGGTTTCACAAAATGTTGTCTTTGAAATGGGATGTTGTATGGCGATGGTGATCACTTTTGGCTAAGAGTTGATCCAAGCACAAGGTGAGACATGTTAAACATCATCGTGTCGACAATGTTCAAGGTGAGAAGAATTTTAAGTTGTTCGAGTTTTCTTTGCTTGAAGACCGAGGAGGGAATGTGTTTGTTCCTTCAAGGACAATTTGTTGCGTTGAATATTTTGGGAAATTACAGCAAGATGTTATCTACAACAACAATTCAAGGTCTCATGGGCCAGGCAAAATTATCAGTTTTCAAGAAATGCTCAAAATATCGCATTCAATCAATTTTCAGTGCGTAAATATTAGAAGGGTGAGGGAGCTAAAACCTCATTTATTTATTGACAGATAAATATATTTTAGAGGTCCAAAAGCTTCTAGTGGGGAGGAATGATCTAGTGGATCAAATTTATGCTCAAATTTCAGAGTTCTTAGAATGGAATGAAACCTATGCATTTGTGTAGATCTCGTCATTTGGAATATGGTGCAACTCGTTTCGCACAAAACCTACATTGTATGCTCCTGTAATAGTGATATGAAGTTCTGGTCAAACATGCAAAATTTTTGCAGACATGCTGACTGGGCTGCTGACTATGCAGTCCATACAGGTGATTTCATGCTAACATCAGCGTGATGAATGGACTCCTTCGATCAATGGTTGGTCGACACTTGGCATCATTGGATTGGTTGTGAATTGGGTAATTTTTATTGGTTGGAGGGTGTGCCAATGAGAGGCCACCACATGGACAAATCAGAGGCTGCCACATGGTGCCCCCCCATCGGCCAAAATATTCTCAAGGGTCGAATTGACATCAACGGTGGTCAAACGCGTGACCTCCCACCAACAAGACCAACGCCCAACTGTTACACCACCAATTAGTTCTTATTAATAATATGTTAAAACAAAAATTTAAATGTTTATAATGCGTCATTTGCGGGTGGGCTAGGGCTAGCCCCAACCGTGGTCAACGTGCCCACGGGAAATAAGGAGAGGGACCATGGGCCAGGGTTTAGATTGACCCCCATATATTATTAAATTATTCAGTCCATAGCCGTTAGAGGAAAAATTAATGAGGCCACAATTTTCGCTGACGGGTAGAGAAAAAGTCACTTCGTTAGCGATTTCTGGGGTGAATTTCTAGGAAAGGTAGCTGAATTGGTGAATTTGTAGGACAAATAGCTGAAGAAATTGGGAGACTCATAACTTCTTCAGTTTTTATCCTTTTTGGGAGCAGAAAGAGGCTAGGCAAGGGCTTTTTACTGTTCTAAAGCCATTGGAGCTATTAGTGAAGTCATTTGAGAACTGTAATTTATAGTAAACACCATTTTTTGAGCATATTGAAAGAGACCCAACCATTGGAAGCTGGAAAAGGAGATGTAGCCCAGGTGGGGTGAACTCCTTCATCAATTGGTGTTGTGTGTTTGTTGTTATGGTGATATTGTCTCTTGTTTACTTAAAAATTGAGTTTAATTTTCATGTTTATGTGTTTATCAATTTTCCAAAAGAGGCTTAAAACCATAATTTAATCACTTGCAGAATTTACATAAATCTCAGGCAACTTCACATACATATCACTTTGTACAACAACACTTATGAAATTGTCCAAACACCATCACCATCACACTGATCAAAGCAACAATATTTGTAACCATATAATTTCCCCACCTAAAACACAACTGCTGAAGGAGAAATAACCAATAGTCTCCATTGTTAGAGAATTTCCCCACCCCCCCCCCCCCACCCCTCCCCCCCTAAAACACAAACGAGGGAGCAAGGAAAATCAACAACGAACAACCTATGCAACATGGTGATATGAATTCTACAATCATTGGTTCAATTGATGCCATGACTATCCATTGGCCCATACACAAACTATCTTAATGGTTGACATTTGTCCATGATTGATTCTCTCACATCTCTTTTGTAATGACCTGAATGCAAGACTAGTGATTGACCAATAATGTTGATGCTTAGGTAATTTATTCTGATGAGGATGTGCATATACCTCATTTTTTTATTTTTTCAGACTCAAAAATGGGTTCCACAACATTTTAATTTGGAAAGACATTAGCAGCCATGAAATCGACATGTTTATCACAATTAACAGGAGAAAATTCTTCAATTACCTCATAATTGGTTGTAGGTGATGAGGAAACAACAAGATCATATCCAAGAGCTACTCTAGATGTCTGCACAACATGGTTAATACGAGAAAAAATTCCTTGTCCATTCTTCCTAATTCCTCCTATGGTATATCCCATTTTTCTCAGTTGTTAGTATAAATCTTAATCGCAAGCGTACGAAAAAGGCTCACTTTAGCCGTGCATAACAAACAGCCCTAACAGCGAACATGGTTGCCAAGTTCTTTAGATATGTAATTAGTTGTCCAAGATAAATGCTGCAAAATCTAGATCTATGCAAAAAAAATACATTAAGCAATAAATAAAAGCAAGAGTTGCTCCATGCATCCAATAGGCAAGACAAGAATGATTTTAAAGAATTTTTGTATTTTTTGACACTTGGAAAGGGAACATAGAAAGATGTTACTAGTCCCCGTCAATGGGATGGGTTCTTGTAAGTCCTTAGCACTTCAGATCTAAAATATCTCTCTCTTGATCGTGTAGAAAACCCAGACAAAAAATGGAACTCAAAGGGAGCTCAAAAGAAAATGGTAGCAAAATATGACAATGATGGTGAATCAAAGCCAGACCAAAAGTATACATCCAGAGTTATCTTTAGGCAAAAAAGGTAGTGAGTTAATGGAAAACCCCTTCTATTTATAAAAAAATATTGATTTATTCTAGATATTGGTGCATAATTAAAGTATTATTAACCAAATCAAGATCCAACTTTTATGTAAATTTTACTATATTTATTGGAGGGAAAAAGAATTTGACTTTGGGCAAATCCCTTTATTTGTAAATAATAAATAAATAAATGATTTATTTATTATTTTAAGGATGTGGTTGAGTAATAATCAAATAAATAATGATTTATTTAATTATTTATAAATGATTTAGTCAAATTTAAGAAGGAATGTTATTTAAATAATGTTTAAATAAATATTCCTAGAAAATAATAAGATAATTAATGATTTATCTAATTAATTTTCCTATTTTGGGGTAAATATGACCATGAATATTAATTAAACTGCTGTTTAACTAATTATTCCTTGAGGAAAATCAAACAAATGTGAATTTATTTAATATTTCCTCATGGGGTTTCCTGTTTAGACCATAAACAACTTAATAAATAAGGATTACTAAGTTATTTTTCATAGTGAAAGAAATTTTACTTAGGGTAAAATTTGTTTTACATGGTGTACTTTGGTCCATCTAATAGTAACAGGTTACATGAACAAAAAATGGTGTAACATATTTCCCCCCAGCATGCGAGCGTTAGGAGCTAATCGTATGACCGAAGTACGTTGTAAAAACTCAATCACTAGACACCGAAGGGGAAGTCAGGGAGAGAGTGAGAAATATAAGGTAGACCAAAGCGCTAGAGGACTAGACCTTGAGTAGGCGAGACTTACAGGTGTGATAAGTCTCTTTTATGAGTGGTTACCTGTGGTATAGGAGGTAGGGGGGCATACCTATGCCCGCCAAGACAAAGTACAAAGAATAATGCATTCATTAAACAAGGGACTGGACTGTATAGTACATGCTGGCATAAACATGAGCTAGATAAAAACATGATAATGAATCCCACATACATACTGTGCCTGGGATAACATCCAGGACTTATACAACAATATCTGAGTACATGAGATATAAATACAACCAAAGTGCCCCTGTAAACAGGAAAGGGCTCTGAAAGTCTGACTAATACATGCAAAATATGGATCTACATCAAATCTATCAAAGGCCGACATCATCAAATCTATGGATCTACATCAAAGGATGTAATGAAGAGGTCAGCCGAGCATGTGGGGGACGACTTGAAGGGCTACCCCCTCATGCGGTCTGTAACATCTCACAGACACCCGAGAATCACCGATACAATCTGATGCATCACTGAACCATCAAGGATACGGATCTCTATCATGTTGTAAGGAGCGGGAGCTGAGAAAAAATAAATTCAAAGTGAAATAAGGAGTCCCTTTTCCTGAACCGAGGCACCGAACAAGACTGGAAGCTGGAATCGAGGTACACCACCCTCTAGGCCTGTCTTCTGGAATGAATGATCTGATGTTGATAAAAGGTGGTCTGCCATAGGTGAGGCAATAAGGGATCCACAGCTAAGGCACGAGAGAACATAATAGAGTGACTGAGAGACTGACACCAAGGATGATGATAAAATGGGGGGTACTGAGTAGCGGATGGACAACTTCCCTTGTTAGAGCATAAAGGGCATGGATGACCTGTCAAAACTGACACAATATCAAAGGGGATAGGGGATAGTAGGACTGAAGGCCATCATGTGTGACATGAGAGAGGAACCAAGCAATGAAGGATGGAGGACTATAGTGGGATACAAAGGGACTCATGATAGACTCCATGGATGCGAAGATGACTCAACTCGGATGCTCTAGAAAAGGGCAACTCGATGATGTTTCCATACAGAAAAGGTTCAATGGGGACCATAAAGACATTAGTACAAGATGGTTACTCATGGAAAAAATAGACACAAGCATGGAAAAGCACGGAGGAAAATTGGTGCCCCAAGTACAAGTGTTGCAAGTGAATAAATTCGATTTTGAGGAGTGGTGAAGTGATGCTTCTTGGAAAACATGTGTCTTGGTGAAGTATCAAATCACAAAAAACTAATAGATACCCACTTGAGATCTTGGTGAGAGCTTTCCAACAGTATAGACGGTTTGTCAAATTGAGCTATAGTTTGGCCACAGTAGGCGAAAGAAAAATCAGGAGTTTTTCTTTTATTAAGGGATTTTCCCTCCAAATTCACTCATTTGCAAGTGTAACTATGGTTAACGTAGAGAGGAGAGAAGGCCCTAAATCTTGTGACAATCGTAGCAGACAAACCGACCATTGGAATTGAAATCCGTTAGTTGCAGGTAAGAGGCCTAACCATACTATTTCAATTAAGGGGATCAACATTTTAGTTTAGGTACCCAGAGCTCATGAACAGACTAGGTCGCACTTTTTGGGGTCTGTTCTATGACCTGGGTAGTAGGTACTGGGCATAAAGTTGTAACCTATCCCAGGAAATGACCTGAAAAGTACAACCTGTCAGAGAAAGGAGGTTTCAGTGTTGTTTTGGCTGAGATCTAGGATTTTTATGGTTGATGGGCATAGGTTCCCCCAATCATGTTATGGTCATGCCAAAATGTATTTAGAAAAAGGGGAATCTAAACATATTTTTATGATGTGGTGCGCCATTTTTTTTCATTATGGGTATGCAGTTTGGGAAAGGGAATGGAGCATTACCAATATCTTTTGGTAATGCATATATGAATAAAATGGACTAAGTTTATGGGTTGGCATACACGGTGTCATTATCCCCAAGAGTGGATTTGGAGATAATGAATTGTTGCTCTCCTAGAAGACCCACAGGTTTGTCAACAACAATGTCTAGGGGACTGGGTTGCTGATGTAAGATGGAGGAATGATGAGGGGTATCTTCCCTAGAGTGATCTGAAGTGATATGGGACTCTAGAGGTTCTTCTAAATGGGAAAGAATAAGGGTGCTCGACATGACCAGATACACTAGGAGAGTTGTGGAGAATTACTTCTCCTAGTCTATCAAATATGGGTACCCCCTTACCCAAACATTAGGTGTCAATGGAATGGCCACAAGGTGTATGTAGTTCGAATGCACGGGTTCAATGTAAGGGGGAATGGATAAAGTCAGGGGTGGTGACTACTTCCATAATGTCGTCATCGTAATAGAAGAGTGGGTGACTGGTGTAAGAAAGACCACCTGACGCGGCTAAGCTACCTGACTCATCATCATGAGAAGAAAGGTTCACATGCGCATCATAATAAGGGGTGAAAAAAAAAAAAGTAGATGAAGGATCCACCGATGTTGAGCCCAAGGTGATCACTAAAGGGAGATCAAGTGAAACAAAAGGGGAAGGCCCACAGGGGTCTTCCATCGAGGATCTCATAGATGATGACAGGTAGTGGATAGTGGTCGAAGACTCTATCATTTCGACATCTAGAGGGGCAATGTCTATGGGAGTGGATGTTTCCTCTAGTTCTGTTGAAGAAAAACACGCAAATAAGGGAGTGGTGGGCTTGTTGCGATTGGCATCGAATTGGCGAACTGCTTCTAAAGAGGAGCGGTACTCTTCAAGGCAGGGATAGAGGTAATTATAGTGGCCAAGGAAATCATAAAAAACATAGGGGTGAATTGTGCACAAAGTCTTGAGTTTCTTGGCTGAATCAGGTAAAGTAACATAGACTTCTAGGATATCAGACTCAAGAAACACTTCATTGACCATGGGCTTGAGACGAGGCAATTCATGACAATTATGGGTGGCATGAACGACAACATCAAAAAAATCACACAGAGGTGTATGATTTGGAGGTTGAGGAGGAGCACGGTTTGTCGGGGCAGCCTTGTCTTTAGATGCCTTCTTGTGAGATTTTCCCCTTTTACCCAAAGCTGTCGCAACAGGAGAAGGTTCCTGTTGAGGTGGCTGGGGCACGGTAACAGTTGGAGGGGTCATGGGGACCGGTTGAATCGGGGTCAAAGCAAGATGAGGTTTGTGTTGACCAGGCAGGGTAGTGGTTGGGGGATCGATGTACCAGACTAGGATCCCTAGGGTCAAGTTAGGAAGGGATAAGGTAGCCATGACAAGTACCAAAACACTCCAGGAGGGGGAGCTAGGAACGGTATCTAACCGGAGGGGTAATGGCCAGACATGACAACTCCAAGATGGTTAAGGCCAAGAGGAACCATTCCAGGAGGGTAGAGAGGCTCATGGATACTATTTGCAGGTGAAGGGCCGGGAGGAGGGTGTTCAGAAGGTTGAGTCGAAGTGCTAGGAGCAGGTTGCGTAGGGCGGGGCTGCTGACTAGCTGAAGTAGGCCACTTGAGGGAAACCCGAGATGATTGCATCATGCAAACATTCAATGAGCTAGGATCAGAGATGGGAGGAGGAAGAATAGGGAATGAAACAAGCAAAGAGGAGTCTTTGTAGACTCCGGGTGAGACACTGGTCAAGGGGTCGACGGTTTTCTTATTGGCCACTGAAGATATGATGGACATAGGGGAGGTCTGAGACTTCGGTTTGTAATATGTCAACTGGTCAATGGTGACTATATTTCCATTATGGGGAAATGAAATCTTTTGGTGAACCACAGATGGAATAGAAGACATCGCATAGGTGTAGCTATGATCCAATAGAATGTTGTAATCTAAGGGGGCATCAATGACTTCTACGTCAACGCAAACAATCTTGCCTATAAGAGTAATAGGAAAATTGTGGAACATGCCACTGGGCTTTCAGGAGTGGTCGTCCAATGCTCGGAGGGTAATAGTGGAAGGGCCCAACTCAGGTGATCTGAGTTGCTTCCAAACCGAAGCGAACATCACAAAGGCAGACGCCCCCTCATCAATGGTACAACGGGAAACATTGGCGTTCTATATCTTGATGGGGATTTGGAAGACAACGGAAGAAGGAAGGGGAGGATGTTTTGATCGGTTAACATTGAATACAATCAATCGATCATTTGAAGGATCTAGAGTGCCCATGGAAAATAGTAGATATTTTCGTTGTGAAGGGCACGACTGGAAGAGTTCCAGGGTTGAGATGACAGCAGAATATTGCGTCAAATCATCTACTATACTATACAAATGGGCAAATTTTCTAGAAGCAACATTACAGCGTAATTTCCCCTTAGGGATCTTGGTATGAACCTCTACCTTAGGCTGAGGGATCTACAAAGGACCATTCGTTGTCGAAAGAGGCTCTATAGAACTTGAAGAAGGGGACTCGGGGGAAGACGTAGCGAGAGGCTTGTTGTACTAACAGGACCAAGTTTGAACGTTGACGTCAACGATAATGGGTTGGTCAGAGTTCATCATGATAATCTGGTAATCAGAGGTACAAGGTGGAGGAGGTTGAGTGGCCACCTGACCTTCAGGTTGTTGGGTAGCCACAAATCGTTACTGAGGGAAAGGATTAGTAAACAAATCCAGCTAACTAGGTGTTGGAAATATTTCCATTGATGGCAAAGGAGCACAAAGGAGTATCACTTGAATTATCACTAAGGAAAAGGAGCAGAGAAGCAGCAACAATAAGGCAAAGAAGAAGTGAAGTAATAATGCAGTATGAAAAGAAAAAAATGGAGGCAAGGAGCAGCGTTAGACCATCAACAAAGGCAAAGGAGCACAAAGGAACAACACCAGAACACTGGCAAGCACCAAAGGGAGCGAATGCAGCTAAGAAACACAGGCAGAGAAGCAACAAAAGTAGAGAGACAACGATTGTAGGAAGGCAGAAGAACAAGCTCAGGAGAGGAGAAATGTGGAGGACCCGATTAACAGAAGTGGAAACATGAATCGATGGCGTGCTTGAAAATTTTACCAAATATGCGGAGAAACCATGAGTTGAAAGTGGAAACCATGAGTCAACGGTGAAGATGGAACAGTGAAAGTGGTTTCAAAAACCACCAGAGGGTTTTCGCACCGCTTTTGGAGGATAAGTGGTTTTAAGTAAGATGGATGTGATACAGCTAGAAGTGAGATGCGTGGGATACCAAAACTGCCTATTTCACATAGGATCAAAACATTTATCCATTGGGGATAGTTGGCACGCGATAACGCGATGGCCGTTGGATCATTCTAGAATCAACGGCAGAGACTCAACAGTCTTTGACATAATGAAATTGTGAGTTAAGAGGAGGAATGAGCATGGTTAACGTTGATATGGGATGAACGGTACCGCGGGGGCACAAACAGCCCGATAGTTAACCCAAGGGGGTGCCTCCGCAGTTGACCTGCCCATTGAGAATTGATCACAAATCGACGACTGTCATTCACTGCGGTAGCACAAGCCTGATGATCTTTCCATACTGAGGAGTGCCTCCGCATTATTGTGAATCTAAGTCAATAATGTGAGCGCCTTTTGAGGTCCGGTGCCATATATAAGGTGGGGCCAATACTTTTTTTGACATGCTTGGTTTTAAAGAAAACAATAATTAAAGAGCGGAATGATAAAAGGTGTGGGACCAGTGTCACAGAGCAGGACATCGTAAACAAATAGACGCTATTAAACGAGATGTGATGCGATCGCATATCACAATCGGGGAAAGAGAAAAATCGCACAAACACAGTGGTCATAGGAAATGCGAAGTGCGATGTGATGACGTGGGGATGACATGGAAAGTGACGTGGCAGCTGACATGGACCTGACCCCACAAATTGCAAATAAATCAAGATGACGTGGCGGTGACGTGGCAATGACGTGGCAAGGTGACGTGGCACGATGACATGGAGATGACGTGGACTTGGCCCTCATATCGCAAATCACAAGATCAGAGGGGTGAAGATCCTAAGAGCAAAGAAGTAATGTGATGTGTCGATGCGAAGGGACACGTCGCAGAACAACGCAATATCGCACATCGGCGATGCGAAGTCCATCGCATACCACAAAGTGGTGATGCGATGCAATACGAAGATGCGATGTGATGTGATCGCATATCGCATATCACACATGATATGAGTTCGCATGGTATGGAAAATGATATTGTGATGTGAAGTAGTGATAAATTCAAGTGGGACCCAATCGCATATCGCTCATCGCAAGCTCAGGACAAAGCGCGATAGAGGAGCCAGATGCGATGTAGCTCAGAACCATTATTTAAAGAGATTTCAAGTCTGGGTGTATGTGATTTTCCTTTGTAGATCGCATCGGAAAGAAAAGGAGACATATAGCAAAGAAGGTTTGAAACATCGAAGTGCGATAAAGCGATAATACAGCTTGGTGGGACCCTTCGCACATCGCATATCGAGAGATCAAATGGACGAAGGCACATGGAATATTTGAATCGACGAAGTGTGATAAAGAGAGCAGACGCGATAAAGAGCAAAGCCGAATCCTAAAGCATTTCAAGTCCAGCAGTATGTGGAATTTCTTTTGTAAATTGTTTCGGAGAGAAAAAGAAGGACTATAACGTAAAAGAAAAATGAAAGTATGAACGTGGGTAGAAAGGCTCGGGTAAGGACCTGACATAGAGAAAAAGGCAGAACCGACTGTTTAGAAGAGAGGTAAAGGCTGAACGCTATGGGCACAAGAAAAATAAGCATGGTCAAGAAAAAGGAGATATGATGGCACTATTAGAAACACAATAGAATGGGTCAAGTCAGAAAAAATGAGCAGTTATGCAGCAGAGCTAGACTATAACAGTAGATACTGAAAAGACAGCGACATCAGCAAAAAATACAAATGTATGGCGAACCAAGAGCTGAAAGGGCCGAGTGAAATATATTATTGTATCTGTAAATGTAAATGAGTTAATTATTTTTATTGTATGTGATGCAAAGGCAAGTCTCCAAAGGAAAGGAAAAATTCCTCTGTAATACTAAAATGTATACATAATGTTATATTATTCTGAATGGGATGGACAAGAAAATGAGAAGGGGGAAGGCAAAGATTCATACCTATTAATTTTGAATTCCCTGTGGAATGGAAACAGTTATGGGGTGAACTCTATAAATAATGTTACCGGCATATGCATAAAGAGTTAGAGAATTGCAGAATGAATGAGAGAGGAAGAAGAATGTAAGAGAGCTACAGGAGTTTAGAGAGTGTAAGAAGAAGGAGGAGCAGATAGAGAAGCTGTGAAGATTCAAAGATGATATAAGGCAGATATGAAGGCTGGAGGACAGTAATGATGAAGGAACATAACAGAGCTGATATCCAGGTAAATCAACATGTGTTTTCACTGTAGTGTGTGGAAGTTGGTGCTTCCATATCAAGTTGAAGCTTGATAGAAGTCCAGTTGTAGTTGGCTGAGGTAGGAGCCTCCTGTAGGTTGTAGCCTGCAGAACATAGGTGGGAGTTGGAGCTTCCTTGCAAGTTGTAGCCTGCAGAATTGAGGTAGTGGCCTCCTATAGGTTGGAGCCTACAGAAAATCAGTGGTGAGAGGGAGTTGGAGCTTACCTTTGCATCACAAAAATAGTAAGATGTGGTTTTCTCCCTTATGGGTTTCCACTTATATCTGTTGTCTATGTGCACAATGATTATATGTTGATATTCTATATTTAATATGATTAATGCCTACTGCTCACTTATTAAGATTATTGTTCCATTGTATATTAAGTTGATCATGAAATGAGGATGTAAATAAGTGTAAAAGAAAGTTTTACAAGAACCATGACTACATTAAACTGATTCACCCCCCTCTCAGTTTAACCAAGGTTCAATAATTGGTATCATAGCAGGTTCCTTCTGTATCATTTTAACAACTGGAAGGAAGATCCTAGGTCCCCAAGATGGCTAGTCTAGAAGGATGCTCAACAAATAAAGCCCCTTTGTTTACTAGCACAAATTATGCCTTTTGGAAAATAAGAATGAGGGCGTACATAATGTCTCTAGGAATAGAAGTTTGGGCTATTGTGGAATTAGAATATGCCCCAAAGGATTTTGTCACAGAGAAAGAAGCCAAACAAGATTTTGTAGCTAATGCAAAAGCTATGAATGCACTCTTAAGTGGTTTGTGTGAGGCAGAATTTATCAAAGTAATTCACAAGAAGACTGCCAAAGAAATATGGGATACATTAGAAAGTATCCATGAGGGAGATAAAAAGGTGAAGGCTACCAAGCTGCAAGTCTATAGAGCCTAGTTTGAAAATACAAAAATGAGTGAAGAAGAAGATGTTGCTAGCCTCTTCTTAAGGGTTGCAGAAATTGTGAATAACATGAAAGCTCTAGGAGAAACCATTAGAGAATGTGTAATTGTACAAAAGATGTAGAGATATTTACCATCTAGGTTTAACCCCAAGGTTAAAACCATAGAAGAAACAACTGATTGGGAAACATTGACCATGAACCAATTAGTTGGAAACTTAACAGCCTATGTGATGAGACTTCTATAGAGGAATTCAAATGTGAGGGAAGCAGCCTTTAAGACAGAGAAGAGCAAAGAAGAAAAAGAAGATACATGATCCTACTCTGATGAAGAAGAGGCCAAATTTTTCAGAAGATTGGATAGAGGCTCAGGAAAGTATAAAGGTAAACTTCCATTTAAATGCTTTAACTGTGGAAGAGTTGGGCACTATGCATCTAAGTGTCCTCTTAAGAAAACAAAGAATCAGACTCAAGAGATAGAGAAAACCAAAAAAAATAACTGGCAGAAAGGGAATAGATTCAATAGAAGATCATTTTATGCTTAGCAAGATATCAGTACATCTAAAAAATCAGATGAATCCTCAAATGAAGAAGGAACCTCTAAATTTGTGTTGATGGAAAAGGAAGAGTCTGAAGGATTCTTTCTAGAAGATGAGGAAGAAGGTGAGGTAGATCTTGAGGGGGAGCTAAGAAGTTCCCTGGAGGAAATAGACAGACTTAAACTCAAGTGCAGAAAACACAAATACATTCTCTTCAAATGTGTAAAAGAGATACCAAATTCAAAAGACCTCATTCAATTGAAAGTAGAACTTGAAGAAGCTAAGAAAGTGGAAGACATTCTGCCAAAGAAAATTAAAGATAAACATCAAGAGCAAGATAAATTGGAAGAAGAAGTGGTATGCCTGAGAAAGAAACTGGAAAACACCCAAAGGGAATTGTCAATGAACACTCCTCGAATGACAAGAACTGAATAGTTGGACAGGGTTCTAAATGCTCAAAGGTATCCTCTCATAAATGCTGGGATAGGATATGAAGGAGAAACCAGTAAGTCCAAGGTAGAAGATAACAAGAATATCATTTTTGTAAAAGTTGTAAAGGATAATGAAACAACTCAAAAAGGAACCACAGAAGCAGAATCCAGCAAGAACTTGATGTGTGATGAAACAAACAGAAACTAGCAACAACATCGAGAGACAAAGAATGAGAGGAAGAAGCTAGCAGTTGCAAAAAACTCAATTGTTGTTGAAGATCAATTGAACAAGTTCAGAATATCTCAAAGGAAATTATTTCCTCCTATGAGAAATGTCACTTGTTTTTCCTGCCACAAACTAGGACATATTCCTGCATACTGTTAGACAAAGATAATCGATTTCAACCAACAAAAGATGCAGAAATTTAAAAGACTACATCAAGCAAAAAAATGGAGAAGACAACCCTACACCAGGTACACTAATCTTTTCCATGAGTATTTTTTTAGTTGTAAGGGGTTCGGCCATAAAGCCATGGAGTGCAGAACGTATGGACAAAGAAAGATGGTTAAAACCCCAAGGAGATTTATGAACAATGGATATTTCACTCATACACATAATCCATTTAAAATATAATCAAATGCTTTGTATGCCTTCAAATTGGACACATGTCTTCCAAATGTCCTCTCAAATAATGTGGTCCATCTTCTCAAAAAAGGTTCCAAACAAATAGCTGCCTACAGTGGAAAAAGAAGTTGAATAAGTGTGACCTGGTTCTAATAGCCCAAGATCAGAAAAGCCAACGGTATTTGGACAATGGATTTTCAAAGCATATGACTGGAGATCGAAGCAATTTTGTAACCTTTGATGAAAAGAAATATGGGAATGTAACATTCAACAATGATAAAACTAGGAAAATCAAAGGAAAAGGCTCAGTCAGTCTGAATAATGGGAGAGGAAAAGCTCAAGATATACTGTTTGTTGATGGGCTGAAAGCCAATCTGCTAAGCATCAGTCAAATGTGTGACAAAGGCTGTGAAGTTCTTTTTAGAGCCCAATATTGTGAGGTAAGATCAAGCACCACAGGAAAGACCTCGATCAAAGGTGTTAGAACAAAAAGTATTGTATATATAGTGGAAGAAGAGAATGAAGCATTCCACATAAGCAAACTTGATGAATCATGGTTATGGCATAG
Source organism: Pinus albicaulis (assembly GCA_034641835.2). Lineage (NCBI taxonomy): Eukaryota > Viridiplantae > Streptophyta > Pinopsida > Pinales > Pinaceae > Pinus > Pinus albicaulis. Next base: position 389,708,912 of record CM076580.1, on the reverse strand, counting down.
AAGACTGGGACACCTAAAATTTGACCACATCATCAGTCTCAGCAAGAAGAATGCAGTCAGAGACATGCCAGTAATAAGGAAGCCTTCAAAAACTATATGTAAATCCTGCCAACAGGGCAAGCAGACCCGCATATCTTTCAATACCAAAGAGATACTATCTACAAGTCAGCCTCTTCAGCTTGTACAAATGGACCTGTGTGGACCTTCAAGAACTAAAGCACCAAGTGGAGAATCTTATTTCATGCTGACAATAGATGATTTTTCCAGAATGACGTGGGTAGCATTTCTCAAATATAAATCTTAAGCACTTGAGAAATTCAAGATATTCAAGGCATTGTTAGAAAATCAAACAGGATGCAAGCTAAAGTGCATCAGATTAGACAGAGGAGGTGAATTCACAGACTATGATTTTGCAGACCTATGCAATGAGCATGGGATAAAACAACAATTTACTATTGCAGGTACACCTCAACAGAATGGAGTGGCAGAGAGGCAAAACAGGTCAGTACAACAGATTTCCAAAGCTATGATGCAAGAAAGGAACATTCCCCAAACCTACTGGGTAGAAGCAATACACACAACTGTTCACATTCTTAACAAAGCTCATCTAAGACCAAATTGTTACAAGACTCCTTACGAATTATGGCATGGTAAACCAGCATCAATCAAGCACTTTAGAGTCTTTGGAAGAAGGTGTTACATAAAAATAATGATGAAAAACTGGGAAAGTTTGATGCAAGAGCTGATGAAGGAATATTTTTAGGATATGCATCCAAGAGTAAGGGTTACAGGTGCTACAACAATAGATTGCACAAAATTGTGGAAAGCATTGACGTAATATTTGATGAATATCTACCAAACAGAAAAAGAAGCACAAGCTGTGCTAATCCTCCATATGATCATGAAGCTGAGAACCAAGATAATGATGAACATAGAAAGACAATAGAAGATATTGAATTAAACTCAAAAGGTCCCTCAAGACACACTCAAAAGAACCATACAGAAGATCAAATCATTGGGGACAAGAGTGTGGGAGTCCAGACAAGAAGATAGCTTGTTGGATCGACATAATAAGTATACCTATCCATGATATCTCAAATAGAGCCAAAGAACTTCGAAGAAGCCAGCAAAAACAAAAAACTGGGTAAATGCTATGAATGAAGAACTAGAACAAATTGAGAAGAACAATACCTGGGAGTTAATTCCAAGACCCACCGAGAAAAATGTCATTGGCACAAAATGGATATTCAAGAATAAGATGAATGAACAAGGGCAAGTAATCAGAAATAAGGCCAGACTTGTATGCAAGGGGTATTCTCAAATTGAAGGACTTGACTATGATGAAACCTTTTCCCCTGTAGCCAGAATGGAAGTAATCAGATTTTTTTTGGCCTTGGAATGCTATCATCATTTCAAGGTATATCAAATGGATGTGAAGTCTACCTTCCTGAATGGAGATTTAGAGGAAGAAGTCTACATGGAACAACCCGAAGGATTCTCCTTAACATATAAACATGACTATTTGTACAGATTAAAGAAAGTCTTATATGGGCTGAAACAAGCCCCTCATGCATGGTATTCAAGGCTATAAAAATACTTGCAAAAACAAGGTTTTAAGAAAGGAGGAGTAGACAAAAATTTGTACATAAAGGCTAATGATAATGAACTCTTGATTGTATTAGTGTATGTGGATGACATCATGTTTGGTAGCAACAAATATGAGTTAGCAAAAGGATTTGATGATGAAATGAAATTAGAATTTGAGATGTCTATGATTGGAGAGCTCACCTTCTATTTAGGACTTCAAATTCAACAAAAGAACACAGGAATATTCATTTCGAAAGAAAAATACTTAAGAGAAATGTTGAAAAGGTTTCAAATGGAAGACTTCAAACCTGTGTCGACTCCCATGATCACTGGATGTAAACTATGTTCTAATGATGGATCAACAAAGGTAGATTGAAAAATTTACAGATGCATGATAGGAAGTCTGCTATACCTATCTTCTTCTAGACCAGACATTATGTTGGCAATAGGACTTGTGGCAAGATATCAAGAAACACCAAAGCAAAATCATTTACTTGCAATTAAGAGAATATTTACATATCTACAAGGAACTTCTCATTATGGCCTATGGTATCCAAAAGGAAAAAGCTTCACATTGACAACATACACAGATGTAGATTGGGCCAGCTGTGTGGATGACATGAAAAGCACAAGTGGAGGTTCATTTTATTTAGGAAAAATTCTAGTGGCATGGCTAAGAAAGAAGCAAACTTCTATCACTCTATCTACAGCAGAAGCATAATACATATCAGCAGCAGCATGTTGCACACAAGTAATGTGGATGAAACAAACTCTCCAAGACATGAAGGTAAGCATTGATGAACCCATTTCTATCAAATGTGACAATACAGGTGCAATAAGTATATAAAAAAATCATGTACTTCATTCAAAAACAAAACACATCCCAATAAAGTACCACTTCCTTAGAGAGAAAGTAGCACAGAAATTAGTGAATTTGGAATATGTACCAACTAAGGAAAAAACATAAGACATATTCACAAAACCTCTTGCTAAAGAACCATCTGAATATCTAAGAGACAAACTAGGGATAGTGTCTGCAGATGTTACTCTCTAACATGATCAAAAATTAGAAATAAAAAGGGGGGGGGGGCTGCATACTGTTGATCAGCGGTTGTCATTGATGTCAACCCAAGAAGCACCAGGGGCTAACCAAATATTTCATGGGAATTTTGACCTACCAAATTAAAATATTCTAGGTCAATAATTCTTTTTATGGCTTCTACTTGTCGAGATGTTTCCGTTGATATATGGCACGCCATGTAATTCTTCACGGTTTGAGAGATATTCATGTTTGAAGTTTGTACCCCCAGTTAGTGGGCTAAAACCCCATGGGGCTGGGCCATGGGTCATTGAAAATTCATAATTAATATTTTTTGAGCTCCTAAGATCCCTCCCACTTTCACTTGTTGAAGCCCCTCTCAACTTAAGCATTCATATAGATTGTGATCTTCATTTCCTCCTTATGTATGGTATTTGGCCATCTGAAACAGGTCATCGTGGAATTTTCGCTCTAAAGTTTTTTATATGAAGGATAAGAAGCTAAAAATTTTATGAGACGATGCCAGAATATTGAGGAAGCTACAGTAAAAATTTCAGATCAAGTTACGCAATATTTTTTGAGATATGATCTGTGGAAATAAGGGTTTTTGCAGGCTCCTGAAATTCATCTCAAACAAGTGACCTTGGTAAAATCGTCATGAATCTCTTTCTGAGTATTGGATTGGAATTTTGTAAAAAGAGATAGATAGTGCAAAGTCTTTAGGTTTTTCCCTATCAATTTCAGAGGAAAATGAAGAAACAGTGACATGTGGCATGTCGTACAAGTGCGCTCTGCTGAAACAGTCCATAATTAGGGCAGTGTGAGAAATTCGGTATAACTCTCTCTTGAAGAATCCAAATTGGGTCAGACCTGTGGCATTGGAAAGAAGACTTAGAGGAATACTACAGGACCAAAAATTAGATATTGAGGATCTCAACTAACAGAGATACACCAGATTCAATATCAAGCTCCTAGAAAGCAAGAAAAAGCTAGATCATGTGTTGTCAAGGATTGCAAAGGACCATACTTTCTACGGCAGAAAAGCAAAACAAGGTGTAGAAGAGGGTAACATGACAAGAGCAGCAACCAAGGTGCATAATAGCAACAATAATTTCATCATATGAAGTATTCAAGTGGGAAACACTGCATACAATCATTGTAAAGGTATCATTATACTTACTCATTGTAAATACATTATTGTACAAATTGTACTAGTGTCTATTTTCCAAGGGTTGAAGAGGCAGTGTTGGGAGGTCTAGGATCATCATTAGGTGGTTGTCTCAAAGTTGGGGTTATGGTCTAGTATATCTTCTTCTTCTACATCATTCTATATCATTGTAAAGTGGACCATTTTCCCTGGTACGAGATTCCATTCTTCTTTTATTCTTCTATAGGGTGGTAGGGTGGTGCTAGGGTGAGTTGTAGCTCATTGGGTGTTGGGGCATCCGTTCAGTGACTACTGAAGAATCTCGGGCGTTGGAGCGTCCATCCAGTGGGAGCTGGAGAAGAATGCTTTTCTAGATTCTAGGAAGTTGGAGCTTTATTTTCAATTGGAGTTGAAAATAATTATTAGAAAAGAATTAGGTGGTTTTTGTCCCGGAGTGGGTTTCCACCTTAAAAATTGTGTGCATTTGTGTTCCTCTTGTTTGCTGCTATCATTGTACAAACACTGATAATAATTGAAGATTAACTAATGCTCTAATTGAAATAAATACTGATTCACCCCCCCTCTCAGTATTTCCAACAATTGGTATCAGAGCTTGGTTCCTTCAATAGCAGTTTAACAGCTGGAAGGAGGTCATGGAGCATACCAAGAATGGTGTACCTCTATTCAATGAAAATAATTATGCACTCTGGAAAGGAAGAATGGAGGTCTATCTATTGGCGCAAGGTTACGAAGTATGGGACACTGTTCAAAATGGATTTACATCAACTACGGATGAACAAGGTAAGAAGAATTTGGTAAATGATGCAAAAGAAAAGAATATTATTATCAGTGGACTTATTGAATCTGCTTATCATAAGGTGTTGGGTTGTAAAACTGCTAAAAATGTATGGGACAAGCTTGAGAATATATATGCAGGTGACTCAAATGTTAAAGAAGCAAAGCTTCAAATCTATAGAGAAAAATTTGAGCAACTCAGAATGAAAGAAGATTGCAACATTGCTGCATACTTCCAATACGTTGATGAAATAACCAATAATCTGGAAGGATTGGGAGAGCCAGTTGATGAGAAGACTATTATACGGAAGATTCTTAGAACGCTACCAGGGAGATTCAACCCAAAGGTATCGGTCTTAGAATACAGTGCAAATCTGGACAAACTCAGCAAAGAGGAATTACATGGAGTTCTCATAGCATATGAAATGAGACTTGATGAAGAAGAGGGTACTTCGCATCTAGAAAAAATTTTCGTTGCATCTAAGAAAACCAATAAGGATAAAAAACCTTCAATTGAAAATACATGCACCTGCAAGTGTGAAGAAAAGGGAGATGATGAAGAAGGTCTTTCAGATGAAGAATATGCTTACTTCATGAGAAAACTACAAATTGGTAAGGGACAATTCAAAGGTAAACTTCCATTGATATGTTTCAGCTGTAATGAGGTTGGGCATTTTGTAGCAAAATGTCCAAACAAAAGTAATGGCAACTCAAAAAGAAAGAAAGGCTTTAAGAAATTCAACAAGCAAGGATCCAAAAGGAACTTTCTCTCTAAAGAAGATAGCTCATCATCCGATGAAGACAATGATAGTGAAGAAGAAGCCAATGAGAGTATTGTTTATGGCCAAGCACAATAAACCCAAGCATAATAAGCAAGAAGTATCAAACAATCAAGAAGAAGGATGGACCATAGACAAATCTTATGAGGAAGCAATCAAGCTTATAAAGATCTCAAGGCAGAGAAGATCCGTTCCAAAAATCTTGAAGAACAAGTTCAAGGTCTCAAAATTGAAGTTGAAGAACACAAATGCATTGAAGAGTCACTTCAAAAGAAGTTGGAAGAAAGCAACCAAGAAAGGGAAGAATTAGAAGCCGAAGTAGTCTCGCTACGTGAGGAAGTGAAGAAAGGAAAAACTATCCAAAACTATGCCAACAGCTCAAGGGCATTGGAAGAACTCATCAACAATCAACGATCTTACAATGAAAAAGTTGGCATCGGTTACAAAGAAGAAGAAGCAGGACCTTCTACAACAAAATACAATGAACCTATGAGATCTGACATGCATGTAGACTTCATTGGACAAGATTCGCAAGAACAGCCTTGGAAGACAATTCCTCGACGAAAATTTCCATCCAGGTACCAACATATTTTTATGGCTACTGTTATTCATGTGGAAAATTTGGTCATAAAGCTGTAGAATGTCGCACGTACCCTAGGAACGAATACAATTCCAGGAGATCTGTCAAATATGAACCTCCCAGGGCTCAGCGAAATATCAATAGATTTGAACATTTAAGAAATAATATTGAATGTTACAAATGTCGAAACTTTGGACACATAGCCAAAGACTACAGACTTGAAAATCCTCCAGAAGAATCTTCGAAGCCACAGAATGAACGAACATGGAAGAAGAAGAAGAATGATAATTGTGCTCTCGCTCTCAAGGCTCAAAAGAACAAATATGTGTGGTATGTTGATAGCGGTTTCTCAACGCATATGACTGGAGATAGAAATAAATTTGTATCTCTGAAAGAGAAGAAAGATGGAACCATGTCCTTTGGAAATGATGGATCTTCAAATGTTATAGGATCAGGTACTTTCACTCCCGGGAGCAAATATTCTCTAGCCAATAATGTTCTACTGGTTGAAAACATGAATCACAATCTGCTCAGTGCTGGACAAATGTGTGATCAAGGACACACAATACTATTCAACTCCATGAAATGTGAAATCAGGAAAGGCGTGTATGGTGAAATTGTGGCTACAGCAAGTCGAGCTCTGAATGAAATATATGTTCTAGATGAAGCAACTAAAGCATGTTTAATAGCTAAAGAGGATGATACAATAATTGGTAGCAATGATGATCGACTAAGTAAGAATTTTTCTACAAAGGTGCAAAGTGATTTAGAGATGTCTTTACTTGGTTGCAAATTGAGCATTGACGACTCATCTAAGGATGTGGATCAAAGGTTGTACAGATCTATGATTAGTAGTCTTCTATATGTAACAACCTCCAGACCAGATGTTATGCAAGTAGTTGGACAAGTAGCAAGATTCCAAGCAGCACAAAAAGAATCACATATTAAATATTTGCCAACATTGGAATATCTTCGTCAAAAGCTTGGGATTCTCCCAAGTTCTCATTAAATCACAGGTCTGCAGGACGGTTGTGTGTCAGGGGGAGTGGAAGTGTGTACAGGTCTGCAGGATGATTATGTGTCAGTGGAAGTGGAAGTGTGTATAGGTTCGTAGGATGGTTGTGTTTCAGGGGGAGTTACCCTTTTCCATTGATGTCAAAGGGGGAGAGAATGTTGTAGGAAGAGGTGTCATGATCGCAGGGGGAGTACTTGTGTTGCCATCAATGCCAAAGGGGGAGATTGTTGATCAGCGGTTGTCATTGATGTCAACCCAAGAAGCACTAGGGGCTAACCCAATATTGCATGAGAATTTTGACCTACCAAATTAATATATTCTAGGTCAATAATGCTTCTGATGGTTTTTACTTGTCGAGATGTTTCCGTTGATATATGGCACGCCATGTAATTCTTCACGGTTTGAGAGATATTCATGTTTGAAGTTTGTACCCCCAGTTAGTGGGCTAAAACTCCATGGGGTTGGGGCATGGGTCATTGAAAAGTCATAATTAATATTTTTTAAGCTCCTAAAATCCCTCCCACGTTCACTTGTTGAAGCCCCTCTCAAATTAAGCATTCATATAAATTGTGATCTTCATTTCCTCCTTATGCAAGGGATTCGGCCATCTGAAACAGGTCATCTTGGAATTTTTGCTCTAACTTTTTTTCTACGAAGGTTCAGAAGATGAAATTGTTATGAGGTGAAATAAATCCCGAGGGAAGTGCAATAATTTCGCATCAGTTTGCACAATTTTTGGAGATAAGGATCTCAGGAAGTAAGGGTTTATGTGCTCCCGAAATTCATCTCAAAGAAGTGTCCTTGGTAAAATCAACATAACTCTCTCTCTCCGAGTATTGGATTGGAATTCCATAAAAAATTAGTTTGGCAGAATAGTCTCAGAGGTTTTTCTCTATCAATTTCTGTGAGGAAAATGAAGAAACAAGGACACGTGGCATGTGTCATACAAGTGCGCCCGCTGAAACAGTTCAATTAGGGTGGTGTGAGAAATTGCATAACTCTCTCTTGAAGAATCCAAATTGGGTCAGACCCGTGGCATTGGAAAGAAGACTCATATGACTACTACAAAACTGCAAATCTAATATTTGGGATCTGAAGTAACAAAGATACACTAGATTCAATATCGAGATCCTAGAAGGAAAGAAAAAGCTAGATCATGTGTTGTCAAGGATTGCAAAGGACCGTACTTACCAGACTTTCTACGGCGTAAAAAAAAACAAGGTGCAAAGCAGTAGTTAGCATGACAAGAGCAACAAGAAGTTCATCATATGAAGTCTTCAAGTGGGCAAGACCGCATACAATCATTGTAAAGGTATCATTGTATTCTTAGTCATTGTAAATACATTATTGTACAACCAGCTAGTGTCTATCTACCTAGGGTTGAAGAGGCAGTGTTGGGAGGTCCAGGATCATCACTAGGTGGTCGTGTCAAAGTTGGGGTTATTGTCTAGTATATCTTCTCCTTCTACATCATTCTATATCATTGTAAAGTGGACTATTTTCCCTGTTACGAGAGTCCATTCTTCTTTTATTCTTCTATAGGGTGGTAGGGTTGTACTATGGTGAGTTGTAGCTCATTGGGTGTTGGGGCATCCATTCAGTTTACTACTGAAGAATATCAGGTGTTGGAGCATCCATCCAGTGGGAGTTGGAGAAGAATGTTTTTCTACATTTTAGGAAGTTCGAGCTTTATTTTCAATTGGAGTTGAATATTAAAGAATTATTAGAAAATAATTACGTGGTTTTTGTCTCGGAGTGGGTTTCCACCTTAAAAAATGTGTGTATTTTCGTTCCTCTTGTTTGCTGTTATCATTGTACAAACACTGATAATGATTGAAGATTAACTAATGCTATAATTGAAAATAATTATTCAAATTTCCCTCTCGTACTTCCAACAGACATATGAAATAGATCAGAGTGTAAGAGATAATATCAGACAAGAAAGCATCATTCCAGGGGGAGAGCAGTCAATAAAAATTGTCACAAAAGAGCTAGAGTAATGGAGCAGTGCATGGAACAGGTCCTCAAGATCAGAGTATTATGAAAAGATAGAAACCACATTGGGAAAAGTGCAACCCTTTTCCATTGATGTCAAAGGGGGAGGAAAAGCAAGCAAAAGAAGAAAGGGTCTTCTAAAAAGCAAGCAGAGGAAGTCCTAGAGGAAGCATTGGAGTATTTCCATCAATGCCAAAGGGGGAGACTGTTGGAAATATTGTCATTGATGGCAAAGGAGCACAAAGGAGCATCACCTGAATTATCACTAAGGCAAAGGAGCAGAGAAGTAGCAGAAATAAGGAAAAGAAGAAGTGGAGAAATAATGCAGTATGAAAGCAAAAAAAAGAGGCAAGGAGCAGCATTAGACCATCAGCAAAGGAAAAGGAGCACAAAGAAACAACACCAGAACACTGGCAAGCACCAAAGGCAGCGAATACAGCTAAGCAACAAAGGCAGAGAAGCAGCAAAAGCAGAGAGGTACCGATTTTATAAAAAGAGAAGAGGGAAGCTCGTGGAAGTTAGCAACGTGAGGACCCACACGAATGTGAGGAAACATGAATCGATGGTATTCTTGAACGTTTACTGCAAATATGTGGAGACTCAACAGCCTTTAGCATAGCTAAATTTTGATTTAAGAGAGGAATGAGCGGTTAATGTTGATCTAGGATCAACGGTGGTCACTGGGCACAAATCAACTCGATAGTTAACCAAAGGGGGGGATCTCGTAGCTGACTCCGCCCCATCGAGCATTGACTCATTGATGGTTGTCATTCACTGCGGTAGCACAAGCCCGATGATCTTTCTGTACCGAGGAGTGCCTCCACAGTACCTTGAATCTAAGTTAATAATGCGAGTGCCTCTTGATATCCAGTGCCGTATATAATGTGGGGCCAATAATTTTGTTGACATGCTTTGTTTTAAAGAAAACAGTAGATAAAGAGTGGAATGATAAAAGGTGTGGGACCAGTGTCACAGAGTGGGACAACGTAAACAAATAGACAAGACTAAAGGAGATGCGATGCAATCGCATATCGGAATCGGGGCAGGAGAAAAATCGCGATGTGATGACATGGGGATGACGTGGCAGGTGACGTGGTAGCTGACGTGGACCTGACTCCACAAATCACAAATAAATCAAGATGATGTGGCGGTGACATGGCGATGATGTGGCACGATGACATGGAGATGACGTGGACCTGGCCCACATATCGCAAATCGCAAGATCGGAGGGGTGAATATCGTAAGAGAAAAGAAGCAATGTGATGTGCTGATGCGAAGGGATACGTGGCGGCATAGTGCAATATCGCACATCGATGATGCGAAGTACATCGCATATCACGAAGTGGCGATGCGATGCAATACAAAGATGTAATGTGATGCGATCGCATATCGCACATGATATGGGTTTGCACGGTATGAAAAATGATATTGCGATAGCCGATATTGCGATGCGATGGATATATGCGATGCTAAGTAGCGATAAATTCAAGTGGGACTCGATCACATATTTCTCATCGCAAGCTCAGGACAAAGCGTGATAAAGGAGCCAAATGCAATGTAGCTCAGAACCATTATTTAAAGAGATTTCAAGTCTGGGTGTAAGTGATTTTCCTTTGTAAATCGCATCGGAAAGAAAAGGATCCAAATAGCAAAGAATATTTGAAACGACGAAGTGCAATAAAGTGATAATACAGCCTGGTGGGACCCTTTGCATATCGCATATCAGGAGATCAGATGGACGAAGGCACATGGGATATTTGAATTGCCGAAGTGTGATAAAGAGATCGGACGCGATAAAGAACAAAGTCGAAGCCTAAAGCATTTCAAGTTCGACAGTATCTGGATTTTCTTTTGTAAATCGTTTCGGAGAGAAAAATGAGGACTATAACGGAAAAAAAAAAGGAAAGTATGAACGCGGGTATAAAGGCTCGGGTAAGGACCCGACATAAAGAAAAAGGCAGAACCGAGTGTTTAGAAGAGTGGTGAAGGCTGAACGCTGTGGGCATGAGAAAAAGAGGCAGAGTCGAGAAAAGAAGAATATAGTGGCACTGTTGAAAACAAACAGTTGGGTCAAGTCGACAAAATGACCAAGCATAAAGCAGCTAGACTATAATAGTGATACCTAAAAGACAAAGGATGAGTGCAAAAGACAAATGTATGGTGAACCAAGAGCTGAAAGGGCTGAGTGAAATATATTATTGTATTTGTAAATGTAAATGAGTTAATTATTTTTATTGTATGTGATGCAAAGGCAAGTCTCCAAAGCCAAGGAAAAAATCCTCTGTAATACTAAAATGTATACATACTATTATATTATTCTAAATGGGCTGGAGAAGAAAATGAGAAGGCGGAAGGCAAAGAGTCATACCTATTCATTTCAAATCCCCTATGGAATGCAAATAGTTATGAGGTGATCTCTATAAATAATGTTACCAACATATGCATAAAGGGTTAGAGAACTGCAGAATGGATGAGAGAGGAAGAAGAATATAAGAGAGCTGCAGGAGTTTAGAGAGTGTAAGAAAAAGGAGGAGCAGATAGAGAAGCTGTGAAGATTCAAAGATGATATAAGGCATATATGAAGACTGGAAGACAATAGTGATGAAGGAACATAACAGAGCTTCTATCCAGTTAAATCAGCATGTGTTTTTATTGTAGTGTGAGGAATTTGGTGCTTCCATATCAAGTTGTAGCTTGATAGAAGTCCAGTTGTAGCTGGCTGAGGTAGAAGCCTCTTGTAGGTTGTAGCCTACAGAACATAGATGGGATTTGGAGCTTCCTTGCAAGTTGTAGCTTGCAAAATTGAGGTAGTAGCCTCCTGTAAGTTTAAGCCTATATAAAATTAGTGGTGAGAGAGAGTTGGAGCTTGCCTTTGCATCACAACAATAATAAGATGTGGTTTTCTCCCTTATGGGTTTCCACTTATATATGTTGTATATGTGCATGATGAATATATGTTGATATTCTGTATTTAATCTGCTTGATACCTTCTTTTCACTTATTAAGATATTTTTTCCATTGTATATTAAGTTGATCATGAAAATAATATGTAAATAAGTGTAAAATAAAGTTTACAAGACCATGACAACATTAAACTGATACACCCCCCCTCTCATTTTAACCATAAGAGTCCACACTAGGCGCACCATTGAGAGGGATGGAAGGGGAGGCTTGTTTTCCTCGCAATGTTTCTTGAGTCTCCCACATCTGCCCCATATGTGGTAAAAGAGGACAATCATGGGTGTAATGACCATAGACACCACAACATGAACAAGGCTTATTCCTGTGAACAAGCCTGTCCTACTTGGGCTGAGTGCCCTGTTGCTGGTTAGCAGTGTTAGGTGCATTACCTTGGGATTAGGTACTGGATTACCTGGGGTAGATTGATTTTGGGTGCTTTTCCTCTTCTTTTTGGAAGTAGGAGGATTAGTCGCACCCTGCTGTGCATACGCCTACCCCTAAGGGGGTGGTGGTTACTATTGCGGGGGTTGAGAAGGAAAGGGAGGCGGGGGTGCTAATTCTTGAGGAGCGGGAGCACCAGGCTGCAGATACAGATAATAAGGAGGTTGAGTAAAGTTGTGGTAGATAGGTTGGGAAAAATGAGGAGGCATGTCGTATCCTAGATACATGCTACCGAGAGGGGGAAAAGTACTGGAGGAGTTGGCCCCTCCTTGAGGGAAACCATAGCCCATGGGAGGTTGAGCGTGTGGATGAGAAAGAGCTCCAACGATACCATCAACAGCATGGGATGCCCCCAGTGCATTGGCACCACTGGGTCTAGGGAGATCAGGTAAGACGGTATAAACATAACCCGACTGAGCATAGATCAGGTCATATTTTAACGCAATATGGAGAGAAGCTTCTTCGGTTTGAGGGAAATGCGATGCGACATCTTTGCTGATAGCAAGCAACAAGGATCTAAGGAACCAGTCCATGTAGACATAGTCTTCGAAGGTAGGGGATCAACATAGGCTTTTTCTTCTCCACCATTCCTGGACATGATCGGATAGGCGGGTCCCTGAAAATTGACGGAAATAAGTCAAAAGTTCGGTACCAGTGTCATAATGAAGGGGAAGCTGGAAATAAGACATAAAAGCCCAGGAAAGAGTTGTAAAGTTGGTATGAAAGGATGAGGCTTGATCAACATACCACTTATAAGCTTCGTCTGTAAGCGTACATTTGAACAACTGAAAACGGACAGAGTCATTGGTGATGGAGTTAGACGAACACCACATGTGGAAAGATCGAACATGATTTTTCAGATCTTCTCCAACAAGACCTTCAAACTTGGGGATGTCGGAAGGGAGCTTGGCTGGCATAACAGGCTAACCAATGTCATGGCATATAAGCTCATTGATAAACTGGTTAAAATCGGGAAGACTAAGGCCTGCCATATATTGAAGCAAGGGAGCAACTGGGACAGTTCCTGTTGTGGTCCCACTACTAGTATCCCAGCATTAGGGCCGGGGCTACCACCAGCATTAGGTCTTGAACCAGACATGGTGAAGGTGACAAGGGGGGAACTTGCGGCGGAACCAAAAAGGGAACCCAATGAGCCAGAAGAGGAGTCGAAGTGCGGACTCGGTGGTTGACTAACTCGAATCCTACGGGGAGGAGTAAGTCTTCCTACAGGAAACTGTGGATGAAGGCCAAGAAGTCTCTGGGATAAACGCCTTGGGGGTGCTATGATGAAAGCACAAACACGGCACAAAGGGAAGAGAGACCAACAAGGGCAAGGAGGTGCACGATCAACTGATTACAATGTCAAAACAAGCATAGAGAGGTGCAGGATCAATTGATTGAAATGTTATATTCTTTGCCTGGCAGTGTTAACCAGGCTCTTCTTCGCTTAGGGTGTGTGTGTTAAGTGTGTAAATTTTAATTTTTAAACCCAAAAATTTGTAGAGAAAACGAAAAAGTGTGTCGTATAACTGTAAATAAACCTGCAGATAACAATATATGAAACTAAAATAATAGAAAATAAACAGCTAAATATGCATTAATCTAAACCCAAGCAGGCGGGCCCCTCAACAACTAGTCAATGGGTGGGAAAAATCTAGTCAAAACACACCCAAATAGCCAATAGATCTGAATTCGAGAGGGACAATGATATAAAGGTTAGATTTACTGGAAATAGGTGCAAAAAAACAACAAAAAATCAGAGGGAAAATTGTTGTAAATAAGGAGGCGAAAGACTACAACTTGGAGGGAAACGCAGGGGACCCTATAGTAAGACCCAAACAAAACTAAAAGGAGGTGTTTTGGATGGATGAATATCCAATCTGAAGTGGATCTGAAGGTGAGGGATTAGATCTGAAAAATGGCTAAACACACTGAAATTTCAAACGACCTGCTATAGTAAAAACTCTCCCACGAAAGGTGGAGGGTAAATGGGGTTCTAGTGTTACACAGTAATTTTTCACCGTCCCTGCAATCCCCCATCCCACACATTGGAGGGCTTATTCCGTGACCTGTGAGCAGTGACATGACCTGAAACCACTTTCATGGCATCCCCCTTGACAAGTATAGTCATTCCCCTGAAGACAATTTCCTGTGAAAAGCCCTAAAAATAGCCTTTTTAGCCTTGGCGCAACTAGACAGTTCAGCCCTTGTGCCAATGGGGGAAATCCACCAATGAGGGCGCGCCAATTGGCGCTCTGTCCCAGTGTATCACCCACACTAGGCTTAATAAGGAGTGTTTTTTTTAAATAAATGGCGGAAGTTTGATTCCAACCAACTTTTGAACTGGTCTCTAAATTGAGTTTGGAGGTTTGGCTCCGGATCTCCATGTAGGGGAAGTGGTTTTCCACCTATCATGGAAGCTTCCTTGAGGATAGGGCCAATCCCACCATTGTAGGGATCCCAAATCCCCTTCCACCATCTATATAAGCTTATCATTCTCCCTTTGCAAGCTAGCATGAATAGAGCTGAATCAATTGTAAGGAAATTATCGTCAGACAACCGAAGAGAGAGAGACTTGTCCTTGTCCCGACAAGCTTTACCGAGACGTACTCCTCTGTCGACCCACCGAAGGAAGATCCAACGTCAAAGCTCAAGTTGTATTTTTATTTGTTCTGATTAATAATAAATGACTTCGATGATGGTTCCACTCAGATGTTCATGTTTTATGTTGTGAGTTGTATCTTCTCTGACTAACACATAATTTCATCTATTAGGTTTTACGCTTGTTTGTTTGTTGTTTCTTCTTGTACGTGTAGGTGTTCAATTGAATTGAGAAAGAGAATTGTGATCTGCCAAAGCAGGGGATGGAAGCACCATATTCTCCACAAACAACGGCAGCGTAGGAATTAAGGTAGGCCTCTTATCGCATCTTGGTCTTTTGTAATTAGGAACTTGCGTCTTAGCGTGACTCGGTTGTTGCTAGACTCGATCTGGGCTAGTAGGGATCACCTCTATCTGCAGAGGGGATTTACCTCTCCAACAAACTGGTGAATCTATTGGGGAGACATTGATTGGAGTTTGTCTTGTATTTTCGGTTGATTTTGGTCTTTGTCTGCTTGATCAGCTCTTGTGGTTCACTCTTTTTCAGTGTTAAACTGTAGCTTAGCCTCACCATCCCTGATCTCCTTCTTGATTGCTCTTTTTCATTTTTCCATTAGTAAACTCGACTGGCGCGGTTTTTTCCCTGACAGTCGTGCCAGCTGGCGCATGTTGCCAGTTTATCACCCGCGCCAATCCTGTTATAGTGCTAGTTGTAGCCTGACAGTCGCGCCAATCCTGTGAGGTGCTAGGGTTTGCTTCTTTTTGGGTCTTTTGAGCTTGATCTCTGGTTTTGGTGTCACTTTTTCGACTGCCTGAGTGTTTTGAAGCCTTGTTTGACTGACTGTGACCTTCATCCTCTAGTTTTTTTCCCTCTTCTATCAATTTTACATTCTAGCCCTAGGGCATCTAGGTGCTATAGTGTGTCGAGCCTCCCATGGGAGTTTTTAGTCCTCATTTGATCGGTCAATTTTATTATTGCTTCTCTGCATTCGTTTGGTGGTTGTTCACTATTTCATTGTGTTATTTGAATGATTGAATTCTTTTTCATTTGAATTCCACTTTGTCTCATTTTGAGCCTAGATTACATGGTTCATTTGAGTCTTTGGGATTTCTTTTTTATTTGAGGGACTTCTTTGTCAATTTGAGATCTGATTGTGTGTTTGGCGTTGAGTGAACTTTCTTTTCTTTTCTCTTTTTCTATCACTTCTCAAATTTTTCTTTTCATTAGTTTGCATTTTGTTTAGTGCACTTTGCTCTTAAACAGTGAAAATACAAAAAATCTCTTTTGCTCTTGATTAGTTAATGTAAATTGAATCTTTTCTGTGTTATTAGTGATTTGTAGCCCTGAAAGAAAAGCTTTTAGTTTTTGTTAGCATGCATTAGAGACACTAGTGGTTGTTTTCTCATCATTTTGTTATTGTGTGAAAGCTCTCAACCTTCCCGTAGTTAGCTATTCATTGAACGAAATGATAAATTGTGGCATGTAGTGTGCATTTAGGAGATTTTGAGACATAACATTCGGTAGGGCCTGGAAATTGAAACATAATTGAAGATCAACATTAAAATTTATTCAATTTACCTTAAGGCAGCATTGAAACATTAATGAAATATTTAGAGGTCTAGGCTAGTGACGTGTTCCAACGTCATTAAACCTAGTAGCTGTCGTTCGCCTCTTCGCTTTAGACAACACTAGTACGGATTTGTGCTCCCCGTACCATCGCATATATAAAGGGAGACCCCACTAGGTTGCTATCCTTTATCTGTATGAAGCCGAGTCTACCGCCTTACACCTGTGATACACTACTGGACACAGCATTCGGGGAGATTGTTGCATGTACGTCAAGTCCTTGGTTGATTTCTCTTTCATTTTGAAACCAAGGTGTATATTTCAGTTCACGGATATCTGGTACACCCTTTGCCTAGATTAACAGAGTAGTCATTTCGATCTTTTCTGACTCTTTAAATTTTAAAGGATCATCAAGTGCTTGTCCTTTCACGCTTGTTGCAAAACTGAAAGAGATAGAGTCACCTTTCATATTTTTCTTGACTCGTAAGACATGAAATGGTGAAGTTTCTAAGTTTCAATGCAGTAAAATAAATCACCTGCGATCACACACTCTATTAGAATTTGCTTGTTGGTCGTTTGATTGTGTGCCTTGATTTTTCTTAGCCTATGTGTTGTGTTTGATCTCTTCCTTTCATCGTTACTGTCACAGTGACAGAACCCTCAGTTTCGTCTACTGGTAGTCCATATACAGACGATTCATCAGAGGTCTCTCAATCCTCTGCTGAACCTCAGCATCCCATTGTCTCTGAGTTTCTTGACGGGGGACCGGTTCTATCTGAGCTTCCCTTTGGAGGACCAGTTGAGTTCAATTAGCCCTTATCCAATGCTTGGTCTTGATTCAGAGTAGGGGAATACTTCTCTCCTCTCACATCGGGTTCGCCTTTTCTAGCTGCTGTTATTTCTCCTAGTCCTCGCCGTCTGCTACAAGATCTAGCAACAGGTTTAGATATGGGCTCATCCAGCCATTATCCTAGTGAGGAAATCCCCACGTCTGGTGAATATTACCGGTTGTTCCTAGAAGACAACCTCGAGTTATCTGTCATGTCTTCGCCCGGTCCTTCACTTCCAGCGGGGTATAGATCCTTAAGTCAGATTATGACCGCTGTCACCTCTATGGGAATATCAACTCCTTTTACGAGATCGGTTATTCATTAATTGAGGATCACGTCATCCCCTCAGGTCACTTCAGTACCTATCAGGCCCACTGTCCATTTGGCCACATCTACACCCGTTGTTACCACTCAGTCCGTAAGGACTGTGTCACTTCCCGAAGACGTCTATATAGCATCTGATATTCCAGAGAGAATTTCTCCTGAAGAGTATCGATTTTCTCTATAGCAATCGAACCCTAAGATCGGTCAATCCTCCCAAGATCTCAACCGTCCGTATTTTTCACATTATGCACAGGATGGTACCCTCGTTTACATTTTTCCATATCAATAAGATGAGAAGGGAAACCCTTTATGTTTACCCACTCTAGAGGCTTATCTCCATGGTAAAGGTTTTCCGTCTAACCACGCTGGGCAACCTTACAACCTGCAAGGGCAACCCTTCCAGGGCCAACCTTCAGGCCAGCCTAGTTATCTTTATGACTCGTAAGGATAGCCTTACAAGGCTAACCTTTGGGCCAGCAGGGGTTGTTATATAGTCTGCAAGGACAGTCCTACAACCCTTCAGGTAAACCTATCCAGCCTCACCTTGTGGTCCAACCTGGGCAGCCTCAAGGACCCATAGGTCAATCGGGGTACCAACCGGGCCCATTGTATGGTCCTGGGGGACAATTCCAACCTTTGAAACCTTAGCAACCTCATTATCCTATTGGTACGAATGTTGCATAGCCAGGATCATCCTACGGTCCTGTTGCAGGTCAAACCGGTTATCAGGCACAACCTGGCCCCATTCCACCACCAGGCCAACTGGCCCATCTGGCACAGCCTGGTGTCCCACATCAGCCAGGTCAACCTGTACAACCTGTGCAACCTATTCACCCGGGTCAACCTGTTCAACCAGGGCAGCCCGTTCAACCAGATCAACCTGTCCAACCAGCCCAGCCTACACATCCTGTCAACCCTGCTCAACAGCCAATTTATTTGATGCCACAACCAAATCAACCGGTGTGCCCTACTTATCAGGCTCAACAGGGCCCCACTTATCAGTAGCCTGCTAAACCCCAAGGCGGTTATTATCCTCAAGGTCAGTCGCGACCAGTTTACAACCCGCCCCAAGGTTCCCATTATTATCCTCAACAACTAGGCTATACCTATACTCAGTAGCCAAATTTGCATACTGCTAAAATAGGGCCGACATATAATCAGGGTCCATACCCCGGTTATCAACCCTTGTACACTGGTTATTAACAACCGTATCAGACTGGTTATATGTCCTATACCCCCTATGGACGGAATCCCCTGGGACAGAACTCATGGGGGCAAGGGTATGCTCAACCAGGGTGGAGTACAGGTACAGATCCTTATTAAGGGCCTGGCATGCCTTCCAATCCACAGTTACCGTTCTTGGCCACCTTGGAATTACCAGACGTTTCTAAATAACCAATGATCCAATTCTTCACAATCCTTATTAGCCTTCGGTTTCGACCAAGGTACCTGGAGACTGTCCTAAGTTTGAAGGTAAAGCTGGAGAAGACCCCCAAGCTCATGTAATGACCTACCATCTGTGGTGTTCGTCCAATTCTTGGGTAGATGATTCAATTTGTCTATGTCTCTTCCAGCGCACTTTTATCGGTGCTACCGCTAAGTGGTATATAGAATTACCCCGTGGCATCTTTCAAGACCTCAATACGTTAGCTATGGATTTTCTGACTCACTTCCAGTTACCGGTTCGCTATGAAGTCGGGACACATCTCTTGACTTCTTTGAAGCAGGATAAAGCCACACACATATCCGATCATATTCAAGAGTGGCGACGTTGTCGTATACTGATCAAGTTTGATATACCTAATCAGCTACTAACTCATTGGTTCACCACCTCCTTCATTAACAAAATCACTCAAGATATTGCTATGGGGGCATGTGTGACTAAAGAACAAGCCATCGTGTGTGCCCAGTACCTGAATCTGGTGTACTCTCAGTCTGGAATGCTTTATGATATTTTGACTGATGCTCCACTGCTTGGAAACTCTAAAGCACCACCTACCCTAGTGGTGGATGGTGTCATTGGTTCCGTTTCACAAAATTCTCAGAAATCCTCAAATGGGAAGCAGAAGTCCAATTCTTCCAATAATTCTGCTCTTCCCGCCCCTCCAGATTTTGGAAAAATTGCGGAGGTCAACGCCATTCAGGCTAATCCTATGGAAAAGGCCTCCAAAGGAAAGAAGAAGGGCAAAGGAAAATCTAAACCCGACGCCCCAAAACCAAAGTCTTCTAAACCTCGTACTGATGATAGTTCCTAACGTAAACCGAAGTACCCCTGCCTTATCTGTGAAGGAGACCATTATACCAAAGATTTTCCTCGACGATCTGAAGTTAGTTAGCTTTTGAAAGGCTCCAAAGGGACTCTGAAAGTTCTCAAAGAACTGTTCCCATCTCAGCAGACCCAGATGGTTTAGCAGCCTTCACCATCTGCACCATTTGGGTCCCATGTATTTATGATGAATGGTGCTGCACCTGTCTCAATTTCTACGCTTTCGAAGGATTATGCCGGATCACACCAGGTAGCTGGGAAGGAAGTCGTGGATGGCCCACCTCCCCCACCTGTCTCTGGTCCTTTGGATCTTGAGAAGCCCAGCGCTGAACCTATTGTGAGGCCACCTTCTAAAGGTGTTCTGTGAAGATCTTCCTACAACCCAAATGCCCGTGCCGCTCAGCACTACAATGTTGTTGAGGATCTGGCATAGGCGCCTTCTGCCATGTCTGCATTGGAAGTGCTTCAAAGTTTCCCATCGCAATGGAAATCTCTATTGTCTGCAATCGGTGGAATTGATCTCGCCGATTCTAATCTTCTCACCTTCGACCTAGAAAATTTTGTCCCCTGACTTCCACATCAAATTGCTCTTGTTATACAAGTCGGGATCAACGGCCTCAACATCCATAGGGCCATTGTGGATGAAGGTGCTTCCACATATGTTATGTCATTTTCCTACTCGAAGGCCATTGGATTTCTGGCTCTTACACCGTCTCCCAATGCCTTAGATGCATTCGATGGTTGGGAATCAAAACTCCTAGGTGCTCTCGAGAGTTTTCCGATTACGTTACAAGGGAAGACAGTCAACGTAGAAGTAGAAGTGGTTGACGCCAAGCTTAACTAAAATCTTCTTCTCGGGCGCAGTTGGACTCACGCCATGATATGCATGTCGTTGACCCTCTTTCGGCTTCTTAAGTTCCCTCATGAGGGAAAAATTGTCACTGTGGATCAATTGTATTTCTTCACCTCATCCTCTGAGAACAACGTTCCTTAGTGGATTAGATCCCCAATCCCCCTGATAGTGTAGGACCCAGTCTCTTCAAGGACCTTGTCATCATGGGTATTTTTCCTGCGCCACCACCACACACCATTCAAGTTAATATGGTCTCTAGAGCCGATGATCCTTGGATCATCCCTTCGCCTGAACAGGTGACCTCTTTCGGAGAATCAATGTCGTTAACTCCAGTTGAGATTAATTATTGTGAAATCGTCACTACAACTGATCCTCCTCCCGAACATGCCCTTTCGAGCATTGCTTTGGATATATATTCTCAATCCCCTTAGCTCGGTGATGTAGATTCGCATGACCCTTTAAGAGAATTTTTCCCTTCCGATGAAGCTATTGTTGAAACCATGTCTCTTGAATATCTGTCGTGGAGCGATGGACATCATCGTTCCTCGTTCATGCTTGGCCTAGGGGAAATTTCTGATTGTCTAGAGCGCTTCACATCTTAGGTTCCCACTCTTCCTCTTCAAACACCGATATTGACTCATGAGGTCCTTTCAGAGGGAAACCTAAGTAATATTACTCAAACTATGCCGTTCGACATCTCCATCAAACCGGGGGTAGTCGAGAATATTCATATGGGAGTGACTTGTTCTCCTGAAGAGATACAAGTTTATACAAACCTTTTTTGCGAATTCAAAGATGTTTTCTCATGGTCCTATGAAGAGATGCCTAGATTGATCCCAGCATAGTCGTACACGAGATTCCTACCTATCCGGGGTGTGAAACCAGTGCGTTAATGCCTACGCCCAGTGCATACCCGAAAAGCCGTAGCTATTAAGGCAGAAGTTGAAAAACTTCTTAACGCGGGCTTTATCTATCCTATTCCCCTCACAGAATGGGTTTCAAATATTTTCCCTGTAGATCAAAAGCAGGGAACTATATGAATCTGTGTTGATTACCAAGACATCAATCAGGCCTGTCCTAAGGACAATTATCCCACTCCCTTTATAGGTCAAATTATTGATGAATGTAAAATAAAATCCTAAGGACTATTCCCTTATGGACGGCTTCTCTGGGTACAATAAAATCAATATTTTACCTGCTGATCAACACAAGACTTCCTTTATCTATCCATGGGGAACCTTCGCTTATAGAAAGCCCCCGTTCAGTATAAAAAATGTTGGGGCCACCTTCCATGTCATACACCATATCGTTTAGCCATATCTAGATGATTTTCCGGCCCATTCAGCTCGGCATGAGGACCACCCTAAACACCTCCGCCAGATTTTCCTCCATTGCAATCGCTAAAATATTAGGCTCAATCCTCATAAGTGTGTCTTCTGTGTGGATTCTGGCTGTGTTTTGGGATTCATTGTCTCTAAAGACGGAATTCGCCTTGACCCCCTCAAGGTCGAGGCCATTATTAACCTCCCATCCCCTTCCTCATTACATCAGCTGCAGAGTCTATAGGGGAAAGCTAATTTCCTACAACACTTCATTTCGAATTATGCAGAAGTGGCCAAGGGATTTATGCGTCTTTTGAAACAGGACGTTCCCTTCCATTGGGACGAGATTGCCCAGAAATATTTTGATAAGCTTAAAACGTTACTTTTCAACGCTCCGCTGATACGTCCTCCTAACTATCATCGCGATTTCACCCTTTATTTGGCCGCTGCGTTTAGCACGATAGCTATGGTTTTAGTACATGATGATGACGATGGAAATGAAAACGTAGTTTATTATCTATCTCAGAATATTCTTGACACAGAAACACACTATTCTCATGTTGAGAATTTGGTGCTCGCCGCAGTTCAAGCCGTCCAACAATTCTGCCACTACATCCTGTTGCGTACCGTAACCGTGGTTTCAGACTGCAACCCCATGACTTATATCTTGTCTCGACAATTGCTGGGGGGAAAGTACTCCAAGTGGATTGTAATCCTTCAAGAGTTTGATTTAGATTTCACCACTGCTAAGTCGACGAAATCATTGGTTTTCACTGATTTGATTTGCTCTCTCCCGACAGACTTCGTTCCATTGAAAGCCGAGGATCATATCCTGGATGAAACTCTCTTTCTTATCAGCACTCATGAACCATGGTACGGTTACATTATCATGTATCTTCAAAAATCCCCATTCTATTCTGAATTGAAAAAGGATGCCCAATGTCATTTTCGGCATCAATCTCAACCATACTGCATTGTAGGATATACCCTGTACTGTGTCAGAGTTGATTCCGTGCTCCGCCGATGCTTGACCCTGGAAGAGGCTGAAAGAGTCTTGAATGAATATCACAGTGGCGTTTGTGGTGGTCACATGTCTGGATATGCCACCACCCAGAAGATTCTCTATGTGGGTTACTTCTGGCCGTCTATATTCAAAGACTGTATCGTTGCAGTCCGGAAATGTCATGTGTGCCAGGTCTTTCAGCGCAAGATGCGCATGCCACCCCTACCGTTACATCCTGTCATTACTGTAAGCCCTTTTGCTAAATGGGGCATATATTTTATGACATTTAACCCTCACTCGATTAAGGGGCATGATTATATAATCGTCGACGTAGATTACTTTACTAAGTGGGCCAAAGCGATGCCTACATTAGCTGCCGACAGTAAGACAACTGCCCAATTTCTTTTCAACCATGTTATTATGCATTTCGGAGTCCCTCAGGCCATTGTTATCGATCATGGCACCCATTTTCGGGATTACATGATGGCTAAGATGACGTCAAAGTTGGGCTTACGCCATGATAGCTCAATGCCATACTACCCCCAAGAAAATGGCCAGGTTGAGGCTGTGAACAAGGTTTTGGTCACAATGCTTCAACGAACAATTGGTATCCACAAATCCAACTGGCATCTCAAATTTTTCTCAGCTCTCTGGGCTTATCGAATGTCTGTAAAGAGCGCAACCAGATTCACACCTTTTCAATTGGTGTATGGTTTGGAAGCGACTCTCCCGGTTGAATGTGAAATTCCTTCTCTAAAGTTGGTTGTGGAACTATTGCCTGACACTTCTCCGAAGGAAGAGCGTCTCTTGTATTTGGAAGGACTAGATGAAACTCGCCGCTTAGATACCTTGGTCATTGAGGCACAGAAAAAGCGGGTCAAAGCCCACTTTGATCAATCGGTTTCTCCTCGTTCTTTCGTTGAAGGAGACCTCGTCCTCCTATATGAACAAGCACATGATAAACTTGGAGCAGGAAAATTCCAGCCCATGTGGCATGGGCCCTATATAGTTAAACGAGTTTTAAAAAATGGGGCCTATGAGCTTATTGACTATGAAGGAGTTCCCCTGGTGCAGCCTAGGAATGGGCTGTACCTCAAAAAGTACTACGCTTGAGTTATTCTCATGTGGCGTGTGTGTACATAAGTAAGTATTTTCATTTTTTTTGTGTGGTGTGGTGTGCTTTGTAAGCATCTTTCTACTGATTGGGTCTTCCTGATTGTGCAGATTTCTATTACTCCTTTTGTTGGGTTCACGGATGGTGCCTCCCGCAGTACCAGGAATCTGTCATCGGCAGCCTGGGTAATCTACAATCCTGTTGGTGAGTTGGTTAATTTGCAAGGTGTTTATCTAGGGCCTGCCACAAATAATGTCGTGGAGTATAGTTCCATTTTAGAATTATTAAACGAGGTTGTTAACCTCAGTATTCGTGCATTACTTGTGTATCTGGACTCACATCTTTTAGTATTACAACTTAACGGTCATTATTCAGTTAGAAACCCATCAATTTTACGTCTGTATCTACGTATTCATTTACTGGAAAGAAATTTTGATTACATTACATATCAAAATATACCCAGACACATGAATGCGTTAACAGATGTAGTAGCTAATTTGGTTTTAGATAGAAATTTGTGCAACTTATTAAAAACATCATCACATGTAAGAAGATCCATCCAAATATATATATATATATATATATTTCGATAGTTTGCAGTTTGTGTACACCACATAAAGTCAAAAATTATACATGTCTCTCTAATAATAGCCAGAGACAACATGTCTCTCAAACATATGCATATAAAAAGCCCTAGATGGCTAATCAATGTGGTGCTCATGGTAACATGTCACTGCGCACACCAATCGCCTCAACAGTCGATGGAGGTGACTAGGAACCCCCACAGTGTGTTGCTGGTAAGCCAACAGGACATCTGCCAGCCATGCATAGTCTGGCATTCCCTGGATGATGCCCTCCAGGTTCTGGATCAGCTCACTCCCTTCGCCGCCCTTAGCTTGGGGGTCATATGCGAGAGGGGTCCTCTGCGCAATGGGCGACATGCCCGCGGGCCTCTCTGGGCCAATGTCTGCATACACATAGAACTATTGTTAAAATAGGCATGTATCACAAAAAAAATCATAAATGCATAAAAAAATCAAAGAGAGTCATACCCAGCTCCTCGTCCTAGTCCTCCCCCTCGGAAGATCTGGGTCTCCCGTGAAATCGGTACCTGCATAGGTCCAATCCTCAACTACAATAAATTGACGTTGTAACCATACAAAAAACTCAGGCCTCCAAGACATCTGCTGGCCCCCTCCTGACCTGGGCATAAGTGCTGCCCATCGAGCCATCCTCGGATCCCTCAATGACGTCTCGGCAACTATCGCCCCTTGGCCCTGGAAAATTGGTAATCATTCCAGAATGAGCGACACCAGAATGGAACCATACCCAAACTATTTCATTTTGGCCTTCTTGCACTTTTTTAGCTGCCATTTGATGTTTTTTTTTCATGGCAGTGGCCTAATCGAAAAGTGTAGGATTCATGCATTCGGAAGCTAGTAGGAGTTGCGCTTTGGTTGCCTCATGCGGGGCCTGCGATCCTGCAGCCTGCGTAATGGTGTGAGGCACTACTCAGAGTGCTAGACCGTGAACTGTGTGGATGTATACTTTCCCACTGCCCGATCCTGTTTGTGCCCCTGGGCACACTCTTGCCATTACCATATCCATTTTCTCCTCAAAAGGTCTGCTGCCTGTCATGATTGGCACTGGGCCTCTGCGTGACAATCCAGTTATGAAATAAACATCAAATACTTCAAGTGCCAGTACTTGGTCTCAGAGTTTGAATACTTCTTCATTCTCGTCCCATATGCTAACCAAATACTGCAATAGCTCAGGTTGAGCTCTTAAACATGGTGTGAGGAAGAACTTCTTGAGACCACAGTCCTGGAGGGCGTTCATGCAAGCTTCATTTTCCATGGCCATTTTGTCCTCTTCCCCATGTTCCCTCTCCTTCCACTCAATCACCATTGTGCCTGGATATCTGCACCAACATGATCAAAAATACCTTTTTAGATCTCTGTAACACTTAAAAAAATCATTTGAGTGGCTCACATTTTGGTAAATCAATGCAGAAATTTGAGTTGCGCCATTGGCGCGACCCCTTTGCAAAAAGGAGCCAATTGGTGCGGGTTCGTGCTCGATACCCGCGCCAATTGGCCAAGCCCTAAATTTGAAAAACGGTTCCTCCAGAGGTCAACTACACAATGGAAATCTACAAAAAAAGAATCAAAACAAAGCTAAGGGGAGCGCCTCTTACTTGGAACAAACGAGAATCTGAATGATGTACTGGATTGGTTGGAATCACCCTCGAAAGTCATTTTTCTCAATATTTTAATATATTTTGTCGAAAAATGGATTTCACACTCGCTTTTATGTGCAACAACAGGATTTTACACAACTTGGACAGTGATATGAGTTGTATTTTATACTTTTTCGGACTCGGTAAAAACATGAAAAAGTCATTTCTGGAGTCATATTTCAGCTCTTTTCTGTCTCTCTAAACATGAAAAGATTGTCGAGTCCCTTGTCATTTCGATCTTGTTAAAGTGGTTGTGAAACGACATCTACCCAGTATACGTTTACCCCTTTTTTGGGCTGGGATAGATTATTTATGAAAAAGGAATACCCTAGCCTATTACAACTAGGAGGTTTTCTTAGACATAGTTTTCTACCTTTTCGGATCTGAGGAACTATTTACGAAAAGGGAATTTTGGAGTTTACTTTTCCGTTGTCTTTTCAAACTCTCTAAACATGAAAAGACGCCGAGTTTTTCCTTTGTTGTTCTCGTTAAACCCTGATGACATTGGATCCAGTCTTAATGATGATATTCGAGTTTCTCCTTCCTAGGGCTCGTTAAATGTACTAGGATGGATTCGTCCGAAGGACAAACTTATATTACAAGAATATGTTATCCCCTTCAAGCTTGTTCTCAAAAATAATCAGGGTACTCGCTAGAAATGGTGGAGAAAAATGGAACCAATATCGTCGTCATGTCGGCAGTATGTCGCTCTTGAACATGGCACCTGTCTGCATTCATGTCAGGTTGGGGACATCTCATCTCATTTTCTATTTGCCTCCATGGGTTTGGGTGCTCCTTTTTGACCTCTCATCTGCTCTTTTCCTCATCATCATGACCTCCGATCTTTTGACGTCAAATACTGCCAAATCCACTGTCATGCCACCGATATGTTCAAGAGAAGTTGACCTCTACAGTTTCAACCTTCCTCTGATTCTCATCTAATCCCAATTCACAAACATTATTTTTCCTCTGTCTTGCCTCGATGATGTGGGAAACACTATGGCCCACCTTCGATCAAGGTCACTTCCTGTCGACTTCAGCTCATTATCTAGGAAGTTGATCTAGAGACTCCATTCCAGTACCTTGGAGCTTACATGCCTTAATGGCAGGTTCTTCACATTCGACATAAGGTTTTCATCATTGACCTTCGATCGGATGATTCTGCGGGTGTTCGACGCCAGCTCACTATTCACATTTTTTGGATTGTACCTATAGTACCTTGAGGGCCATTGTCATTATTGGTGGTTCCTCTCACGTCTGTTAACAAATTTCATCATTGGCTGGTAATCAAACGATGTTCTTGCATGTTCAACTTCAGCTCACTTATTCACATGCCTAAACTTATACTTTTTTCAGGTCGAGATGGAGCGCAAGACCCTGGATTTTGTCTGTTAGAATCCAGGATGCGATTTTGTGGATTATTATGATTGGTTACATGACTCATTGATTGGATGGATATGACCATACCTGAGTCTATTTATCGATTCTTACTGGATGGCTGTGTCCATGCCTTGGATCTTGATTATTGTATGCTCTATTACAGATGGCTACGCCCATACCACGTATATATCATGTATTTTTTATATTAGTTGTACTTGTCTATGTAGGTTTTCTGATGGCAGTGTTTTCAGTTGGGCGCGTTCTCGTAAAGAATTTCACCCCTCTCTCTCTTTCAGGCCTCATGCTTTAAGCATTTCACCCCTCTCTCTCTTTCGGGCCTCATGCTTTAGGGGGCATCTATTACACAGTAATTTGTCACCATCCCCGCAATCCCCTATCCTGCACATTGGAGGGCTTATTTCGTGACCTGTGAGAAGTGACATGACCTGAAACCACTTTGATGTCATCTCCCTTGATAAGGACAATCATCCCCTTGAACAAAATTTCCTGTGAAAATTCCTAAAAATAGCCTTTTTAGCCTTGGCGCAACTAGACAGTTCAGCCCTCGCGCCAATGGGGGAAATCCACCAATTAGGGTGCACCAACTGGCGCTCTTTCCCAGTGTATCACCCGTGCCAGGCTTAATAAGGAATGTTTTTTAAAAATAAATGGCCGAAGTTTGATTCAAAACAACTTCTGAACTGGTCTCTAAATTGAGTTGGGAGGTTTGGCTCCAGATCTCCATGTAGGGGAAGTGGTTTTCCACCTATCATGGAAGCTTCCTTGAGGATAGGGCCAATCTCACCATTTTAGGGATCCCAATTCCCCTTCCACCATATATATAAGCTTGTCATTTTCCCTTTGCAAGCTAGCCTGAATAGAGCTGAATCAATTGTAAGGAGATTATCGTCAGACAGCAGAAGAGAGAGAGAGACTTGTCCTTGTCCCGACGAGCTTTACCGAGACATACCCCTTTGTCGACCCGCCGAAGGAACATCCAACGTTAGAGCTCAAGTTGTATCTTTCTTTGTTCTAATTAATAATAAATGACTTTGATTATGGCTCCACTCAGATGTTCATGTTTTATGTTATGAGTTGTATCTTCTTTGACTGAGACATAATTGCATCTATTAGGTTTTACGCTTGTTTGTTTGTTGTTTCTTCTTGTACGTGTAGGTGTTCTATCGCATTGAGTAAGAGAATTGTGATCTGCCAAAGCAGGGGACGGAAGCGCCATCTTATCCACAAATGACGACAGTGTAGGACTTAAGGTAGGCCTCTTGTCGCATCTTGGTCTTTTGCAATTAGGAACTTGCATCTTAGCATGACTCAGTTGTTGCTAGACCCAATCTGGGCTAGTGGGGATCACCTCTGTCCACAAAGGGGTCTTACCTCTCCAACAGTTAGGTTAAGGTTATGTTAACGTTAAGGTCAAGTTTAATGTTAAGGTTAAGGTTAATAATTTGGTCAAGGTTAGGGTTATGGTTATGGTTAAGGTTAAGGTTAAGGTCAAGGTTAAGGGTTTGGTCAAGGTTAGGGTTAGGTTATAGTTAAGGTTAAGGTTAAGGTTATAGGTTTAGTCAGCTTAACATTAAGGTTAAGGGTTTGGTCAAGGTTAAGGTTAAGGGTTTGGTCACAATTAGGGTTAGGTTATAGTTAAGGTTAAGGTTAAGGTTAAGGTTAAGGGTCAAGTTAAGGTTAAGGTTAAGGGTTTGGTCAAGGTTAGGGTTAGGTTATATTGAAGGTTAATTTTAAGTTAAGGGTAAAGTCAAGGTTAGGGTTAAAGTTAAGGTTAAGGATAAGGGTAAGGTCAAGTTTAAGGTTACGGGTCTTAAACTTAACCTTCACTATAACCTAACCTTAACCTTAAAATTAACTTGAACCTTAACCTTAACCTTAAATTTAACTATAACCCAACCTAACCTTAACATTAACTATAACCTAACCCTAACCTTGAACTTACCCTTAACCTTAACCTTAACCTTAACTTCAACCTTAACATTAACGTTAACTTAACCTTAAACTTAACCTTCCCATAACCATTACCATAACCTTAATCTTAACCTTAACCTAACCTTAACCTTAACTATAACCTAACCCTAACCTTACCCTAACCATAACCTTAACTATAACCTAACCCTAACCTTAACCTTACCCTTAACCTAATCTTAACCTTAACCTTGACCTTGACCTTGACCTTGACCTTAACCTTAACTTAACCTTAACCTTGACCTTAACCTTAACTTTAACTATAACCCAGCCTAATATTGACATTAACTATAACCTAACCCTAACCTTGAACAAACCCTTAACCTTAACCTTAACCTTAACGTTAACCTTAACCTTCCAATAAACATAACCTTAACCTTGACCTTAACCTTTACCTTGAATTTACCCTTAACCTAACCTTAACCCATTAACCTTAACCTTCCCATAACCATAACCTTAATCTTGAATTTACCCTTAACGCAACCTTAAAATTAACCATAACCTAACCCTAACCTTGACCAAACCTTAACTTAACCTTAACCTTAACTTTAATCTTAAGCTTAACCTTAAAATTAATCTTCCCCTAACCATAACCTTAACCTTAAACTTCCCATAACCATAACCTTAACCTTAACATTGGCCTTACCCTTAACCTTAACCTTAACCTTAACCTTGACCTTGACCTTAACTTTACCCTTAAACTTATCTTAACCTTAACCTAACCTTCACCTTAACTTTACAGTTAACCTTACCTTAACCATAACCTTAACCTAACCTCGACGTTAACCTTACCCTTAACCTTATATTAACCTTATCTTAACCATAGCCTTATCTTTAACCTTAACCTTAACCTTAACCATAACCTTAACCTTAACCTTAACCTTAACTTAACCTTCACCTTAACCGTAACCTTAACCTTAACGTTGCGTTTACCCTTAACTTAACCTTAACCTAACCTTAACCTTAAATTAACCTTAACCTTAACCTTAACCTTCACCTTAACCTTACCCCCTTAACCTTAACCTTAACCTTAATCTTGAATTTACCTTAACCTTACCTTAACCCCTTAACCTTAACCTTAAATTTACCCTTAACCTTAACCTTAACCAAACCATTAACATTAACCTTAACCTTAACCTTAACCTAACATAACCTAAACCTTAACCTTAACTATATCCTAACCCTAACCTTGACCAAACATTACACATAAGGTCAAGGTAAAGGTTAAGGTTAGGTTAAACTTAAGGTTAGGTAAAGGGTAAGGCTAAAGTAAGGTTAGGTTAAGGGTAAAGTTAAAGTTAAGGTTAAAGAAAAAGTTAAGGTTAAGGTTAACGTTAAGGGTTTGGTCAAGCTTAGGGTTAGGTTATAGTTAAGGTCAAGGTTAAGGTTATGGTTAAGGTAAGGTTAAGATAAGGTTAAGGGTAATGTTAATGTTAAGGTTAGATTAAGGTTATAGTTGAGGTTAGGTTAAGGTTAAGGTTAGGTTAAGGGTAAAGTTAAGGTTATGGTTAGGGTTAAGGTTAGGGTTAGGTTAAGGTTAAGGTTAGGTAAAGGTTAAGGTTAAGGTTAAGATTAAGGTTAAGGTTAAGCGTTTGGTGATGGATAGGGTTAGGTTATAGTTAAGGTCAAGGTTAAGGTTAGGTTATGGTTAAGTTTAAGGTTAAGGTTAAGGTTAATGCTAAGTTAAGTTTTGGTCAAGGTTAGGGTTAGATTATGATTAAGTTCAACGTTAAGGTTAAGGTAATGGTTTTAGTCGGTTTAAGTTTAAGGTTAAGGTTAAAGTTAGGTTAAGGGTAAATTCAAGGTCAAGGTTAGGGTTAGGTTAAGGGTAGGATAAGGTTAAGGTTAGGTTAAGGTCAAGGTCAAGGTTGAGGTTAAGGTTAAGGTCAAGGTAAAGGGTAAAGTTAAGGTCAAGGTTAGGGTTAGGTTACAGTTAAGGTTAAGGTTAGTATAAGGGTAAATTAAAGGTTAAGGTTAGGTTAAGGTTAAGGTTAAGCTTAAGGTTAGGTTAAGGGTAAATTTAAGGTTAGGGTTTGGTTAAGGTTATGGTTAGGCTAAGGATAAGGCTAACACTAAGGTTAAGGCTAAGGTTAAGGTTAGGGTTAAGGTTAAGGTGAAGGATAAGGTTAAGGTTAAGGTTAAGGTTAAGGTTAAGGTTATGTTAAGGTTAATTTTAAGGTTATGGTAAGGTTAATGTTAAGGTTAATTTAAGGTTAAGGTTAAGGTTAAGGTTAGGGTTAAGGTTAAGGTAACGGTAAGGTTAACCTTAAGCTTAACCTGACCAAACCTTAACCTTAACCTTAAATTTACCCTTAACCTAACCATAACCTTGACTTTACCTTAAGCTAACCTTAACCTTAACTTTACCCTTAACCTTAACCTTAAACTTAACCATACTAAACCAGTAACCTTAAACTTAACCTTAAATTTACCCTTAACCTTGACCTTAACCTTAACCTTATCCTAACTTTAATCTAACCTTAACCTTAACCCAACTATAACTTTACCCTTAACCTACCTTAAACTTAACCTTGACCTTGACCTTCACCTTAACCTTACCCTTAACCTGACTAAACTCATAACCCTTAACCTTAACCTTACCCTTAACCTTGACTTTACCCTTAACCTAACCTTAACCTTAACTATAACGTAACCATAATCTTGACCTTAAATTTACCCTTAACCTTAACCTTAACCTTAACCTTAACCTTGAACTTGACCTTGAAATTAACCTAAACTTAACCTTAACCTTAACCTTATCATACCCTTAAGCTAACCTTAACCTTAACTATAACCTAACCTTAACTATAACCATAACCTTAACATAACCTTAACCTTCCCCTCACCTTAACCCTAACCTTACCCTTAACTTTACCCTTAACCCAACCTTAACCTTAACTTTAACCTTAACTTAACTTAACCTTAACCTTAACCTTAACCAAACCCTTAACCTTGACTTTAACCTTAACTGTAACCTTAACCTTAACCTAACAAAATCGGTAACCTTAACCTTAACCATACCTTAACCTTGACCTTATGCTAACCTAACCTTAAACTTAACCTTAACATTCACCTTAACTTTACCCTTAACCTTGACCTTAACCTTAACCTTAACTTTACCCTTAACCTAACACTAACCTTGACCAAACCCTTAACGTTAAACTTAACCTTAACCTTTACCTAACCTTAAACTTAACCTAACCTTGACCTTAACTATAACCTAACCCTAACTTTAACCAAACCTTAATCTTAACCTTAACTTAACCCTAACCTTAACCTTAACTAACCTTAACCTTAACTTTACCCTTAACCTAACCTTAACTATAACCTTAACCTTAACCTAACCTTAACGTTACCCTTAACCTTACCCTTAACCTTAACCTTGAATTTTACCTTAACGTTAATCATAACCTAACTTTAACCTTAACCATAACAATAAAATAACCTTAACCTAACCCTAACCTTAACCAAACCTTAACCTAAACTTAACCTAACCTTAAGAGTTTGGGAAGGTTAAGGTTAAGGTTAAGGGTAAGGTTAAGGTTAATGTTTAGGTTAAGTTCAGGTTAAGGTCAAGGTGTAGGATAAGGTTAAGGTTAAGGTTAAGGGTTTGGTTAATGTTAAGGATACGTTAAGGGTAAATTCAAGGTTAAGGTTAGGTTAAGGGTAAAGTTAAGGTTAGTGTTAGGTTAACGTTAATTTTAAGGTTAGGGTTAAGGTTAAGGGTAAATTTAAGGTAAGGGTAAGGTCAACCTTAACCTTAACCTTAACCTTAATCTGACCAAACCTTAACCTTAACCTTAACTTTACCCTTAACCTAACCTTAACCTTGACTTTACCTTAACCTAACCTTAACTTTACCTAAGGTTAGGGTTAAGGTTAGGGGAAGGTTAGGTTAAGGTTAACCTTAACCTTGACCTTAACCTTAACTATAACCTAACCTTCACCTTGACCAAACCCTTAACTTTAACCTTGACCAAAACTTAACCCCAACCTTAACCTAATTTTTACCAAACCCTTAACGTTAACCTTAACCTTAACCTAACCTTAACCTAACTAAACGCTTAAGGTAAGGTTAACGTTAAGGTTAAAGTTAGGTTAAGGTAAGGTCAAGGTTAGGTTAAGGTTAAGATAACGTTAGGGTAAGGTTAGGGTAAAGGTTCGGGTTAAGGTTAAGGTTAAGGGTTTTGTCAAGGTTAGGGTTAGGTTATAGTTAAGGTCAAGGTAAGGCTAACGTTAAGGTCATGTTAAGGGTAAAGTAAAGGTTAAGGTTAGGTTAAGGTTAAGATAAGGTTAAGGTTAAGGTTAATATTAAGGTTAATATTAAGGGTAAAGTTAAGGTTAGGGTTAGGTTAAGGTTAAGGTTAGGTTACGGGTAAAGATAAGGTTAGGGTTAGGGTAAGGTTAAGGTTAAATTTATGGTGAGGCTAACATTAAGGTTAAGGTTAAGGTTGCAGTTAGGTTAAGGTTAAGATTAGGTTATGGTTAAGGTTAAGGTTAATGTTAAGGGTTTGGTCAAGGTAAGGGTTAGGTTAAGGTTAATGTTAAGGGTTTGGTCAAGGTTAGGGTTAGGTTATAGTTAAGGTCAAGGTTAAGGTTAAGGGTAAGGTTATAGTTAGGTTAAGGTTAAGGTTAGGTTAAGGTTAAGATAAGGTTAAGGTTAAGGGTTTGGTCAAGGTTAGGGTTAGGTTATAGTTAAGGTTAAGGTTAAGGTTAAGGTTAGGTTAAGTTAAGGTTAACATGAAAGTTAAGGCTAAGGTTAAGGTTAGGTTGAGTTTAAGATTAAGGGTTTAGTTAAGGTTAAGGGTAAGGGTAAGGTTAAGGTTAAGGTTAAGTTTATGGTAAAGTTAAAGTTAAGGTTAAGGTGAAGGTTAGGTTATAGTTAAGGTCAAGGTTAATGTCATGGTTAAGGTTATGTACTTATAATTAAGGTTAAGTTTAAGGGTGAAGGTTAAAGTTAAGGTTAAGAACCATAATTGTAACCTTCACCCTTAACCTTAACCTTAACCTTCCCCTAACCCTAACCTTAACCTTAACCTGAACCTTAACCCTAACCTTAACCTTAACCTAACATCAACCTTGACTTTACCCTTAACCTTAACCTTAACCTGACTAAACCCGTAACCTTTACCTTAACCTTGACCTTAACTATAACCAAATCCTTAACCTTAACCTTAACCATAACCTTAACCTTATTCTTCCCATAACCAAAACCTTAACCTTAACCTTGACCTTACCAAGGTTAGGGTTAGGTTATAGTTAAGGTCGAGGCTAGGTTAAGGTTAAAGTTAGGTAAAGGTTAAGATTAGGTTAAGGTTAAGGTAAGGTTAAGGATGAAGATTAAGTTTAAGGTCAAGTTTAAGGTTAAGGTTATGGTAAGGTTAAGGTTAATGTTATGGGAAGGTTAAGGTTAATGGGGTAAGGTTAAGGTTAAGGTTGAGGGTAAGGTCAAGGTTAAGGTTAAGGTTAAGGTTAGGTTAGGGTTGAGGTTAGGTAAAGGTTACAGGTTTAGTCAGGTTAAGATTAAGGTTATGGTTACGGTTAAGGTTAAGGTTAAGATTAAGTTAACCTTAACCCTTAACATTACACCAACCTTACCCTAACCTTAACCTTAACCTAACCTTAACCTTAACTTTACCCTTAACTTAACCTTAACCTTAACTTTACCCTTAACCTAACCGTAACCTTAAAAAAACCCTTAACCTTAACCTTAACTTGACTAAACCCATAACCTTACCCTTAACCTTCACCTTAAACTTAACTATAACTTAACATTCCCATAACCTTAACCCTAACCTTAACCTTAACTTTACCATGAACATAACCTTACCCTTAACCTAATATTAACCTTAAGCTAACCTTAACCTTACCCTTAACCTTGAACTTAAACTTAAATTAACCTAACCTTAGTCTTAACCTTAACTATATCATAACCGTAACCTTGACCAAACCCTTAACCTTAACCTTATCTTAACGTTAACCTAAACTTAACCTTAACCTAATTATAACCTTACCCTTAACCTTAGCCTTGACCTTAACTATAACCTAAACTTGCCCTTTACCAAACCCTTAACATTAACCTTAACCTAACCCTAACCTTGACCAAACCCTTAACATTAACCTTAACCTTAACTTAATCTTAACCTTAACCTAACCATAACGTTAACCTAACCTTAACCTTAACTTTACCTTAACCTCGACTTTACCCTTAACCTTAACCTAACCTTAACCTTGACTTTACCCTTAATGTAACCTTAACCTTGACCTTACCCTTAACATTGACCTTACCCTAACCTTACCCTTGACTTTACCCTTAACGTTACCTTAACCTTCACTATAACCTAACCCTAATTGTTACCAAACCATTAACCTTAACCTTACTAAACACATAACCTTAACCTTAACCTTAACGTTAAACTTCACCTTAACCTTAACTTTACCCTTTACCTAACCTTAACCTTTACCTTGACCTTGAACTTAACCTTAACCTTAACCTTACCCTTACCCTTAACCTTAACTTTACCCTTAACCTAACGTTACTCCTTTTCTCCATTCAACCTTAGCTATCAGGAGATATGGCCTAAGCTTGACTAAACCTTAACCTTCACTTTACCCTTAACCTAACCTTAACCTTAACCTTAACCTTGGATAGGGTTAGGTTAAGCTTAAGCTTAAGGTTAAGGATAGGTTAAGGGTTTCGTCAAGGTCAAGGTTAAGGTTAGGTTAAGGGTAAAGTTATAGGTAAAGTTAAGGTTAAGGTTAGGATAAAGTTAAAGTTAAGGTTAGGTTAAGATTAAGGTTAAGGTTAGAGGAAGGTTATGGTTAAAGTTAGGTTAATGTAAGGTTAAGCTTACAGATTTAGTCAGGTTAAGGTTAAGGTTAAGGTTGGGTTAAGGTTAAGGTTAAGATAAGGCTAAGGTTAAGGTTAAGGTTACTGTTAGGTTAAGGGTAAAGTTAAGGTTAGAGTTAGGTTAAGGTTAATTTTAAGGTTAGGTTGAGGGTAAAGTTAAGGTTAGGGTGAGGTTAATGTTGAGGTTATGGTTAGGCTAAGGTTAAGGTTAAGGTTATGGTTAGGTTAAGGTTAAGATTAAGTTAAGGTTAAGGTTAAGGTTTGGTCAAGGTTAGGGGTAGGTTATAGTTAAGGTCAAGGTTAAGGTTAGGTTAAGGGTAAAGTCAAGGTTAAGGTTAAGGGTTTGATCAATTTTAGGGTTAGGTTAAGGTTAGGTTAGGATAAAGTCAAGGTTTAGGTTAGGTTAAGGTTACGAGTTTATTCAGGTTAAGGTTAAAGTCAAGGTTAAGGGTTTGATTAAGGTTAAGGTTAAGGTTAGGTTAAGTTAAGGTTAAAGTTAAGGTTAAGGTTAGGTTAAGGGTAAATTTAAGGTTAAGGTTAGGGGAAGGTTCAGGTTAGGTTAAGGTTAAGGTTAAGGTTAAGGTTAGGTTAAGGTGAGAGTTTGGTTATGTTGGGGTTCCCATGTTTTGGCCAGATTGGCAAGACCAAAAAATGAGACAACATCATAACCACTTTGGGGCCCTATGATCTAGCCCTCCTGGGCTCGGAGAGGGATCTCTTCATAAAGAAAAATGATATATCTTTGGAAGCTTAAAATGAAGTATTAGACTAGGTATGAAGCACAAAGGGGGGTTTAAAATGATTTGGTTGGTTGGTTGCTAAGCTGAGTCACGAGATCATAGACTGAGAAGGTAATGGGAAGAAAGGAATAGGGCAGTAGGATGTTTTGGAAAAAGAGAATGGGTTAAGGCTATGCCATCCATTGGGCCATGGAGTCATGAAAGGTAATTACAAGAAAACAACTAGCCAAGACTTTCAAAGGGAAATTCATCTATACTAAAGGATATTCTTAGATAGATGGTGGAATGGAACAATAAGGAAAGAAGGTGAAAGAAGGAAATAAACCTAATTTCTACCTATAGATTAGGTCAGAGGTCATTTAACTCCAGACCTACTTGGACATACTCGAAGGAAACTCTCAATGGAGGGACAAAGGGGTAGCTTATAGATCAGACTAGAGGTCATTTAACTCGAGGTCTGCTTTAGCATGCTCCAAGGGAAAAACAGAGACAAGATTTGACACAAAACTAGAGTCTATAGATCGAAGAAGGACCTTTAACCTTCCCTGCTTTGACACCAGCAAGAAAACATCCAAGTAGCAAGCTCCGAGTTCACACAACAGCTAGCGGGAAATAACATCTACTACGCTGGTTAAACCACATGAATTTACTCTTAGATTAACAATCAGCGGAAAAAATTGAAGGTAGGGAGAGCAGAAACATAGGGTACCATGCGAGGGTAAATCCTATGCTATATTTCTGATGCGTACCAGAAGACCAATGAACATCATGAAAAATGAAAATAACAATGAGATAAGAATAACATCACCCATAGTAATAGAACAAGATCCTGTGAAGTTACTTGATTAATTGATGTAAAACCAGTCACATACACTGAGCTCAATAGCTGGTTACAGTTTCAACTTTCTCCTCCTAGCCTATTACATTACAAACTACACTGCTACTCTCTCCTCAAAACTGTTTCTAACAGTAAAAAATGAATCCCTACAACTACAACCGCAATAACAAAGTCCAACATTTTACAAAGCTTTATTTGGGATTATTTATAGGAAAATGTATAGCAGCAGTAGGTGATATACATTAAAGCGATTCATTAAGACCGAGTGGGGGTGGTGTACATGTCCACTCTGCTTAATAGCAATGCGCTGTACCTGGTGGTCTATTTTAGAGCCTATGTTAGGTCGATAGTGACCTAAGATGTTTCTTTGGAGTCCTTTCTGACTGTAAGGTGCTATTTTCTATCTTCTGGAGAAAGTAAGGTGATTGAATGTCCTTGGGCACCCATACCATCCATAATTGTTGTCCTGACAGTATTTGGAAGCTCTCTGTCAGCGGAATGGCCTTTGGGGGCTCGGGGAGGCATGAAGACTTCTGCTAAGGGCATATTGTTCTGAGAAAATGTACTGTTGATGCTGAGAGCAGATATGGCTTGATTCTATTTCTCTTTATCTTCGAACGGCACCTTAATTCCTTGAATAAGGATTAGAGCATTTAACCTTTAATTTTTTGGCTTTAACACCTTAATCTCTGTTTTTGATACCTTTTTGCTGCTGTAACAACTTCTCTATGATCTTTGCATAATAAAATAAACTTATCATGAAACCCAGGCGATGGTGGAGAAATGTTGCAGAGGCCCGTGGAGTGGTGGCGCAACTTGAAACGAGGCTTGATGTGGGACCGGTCATGGGCGGAGGACGATTAGGTTTGGATCGTTGATCTCAGGAGGAGATCGACATCAGAGATTAAAGGATGAGGTTAATAGAGGCATTGATGAAAAATGGTGGATGAAAATCGCGATGTGATGTGGACCGTTGATTGGGTTAGATGGACGTCTAGGATCAGATCGGGAGATCGCAATCGAAAGAGGCGGAAGGGCGACACATCAAGAAGTTCCGGCTGCGATCAGAGAGGGGATGCGATTAAACAATAGCCGTCCGATCTGGAGACAGATCGACGACTCACATGTAATCAGAGGAGTGGATGGGTAGGGGTGACGGGTGCACTGCGATTAGCGTTGGGCCATCGGATCTCGAGATATCGACGGCTCAAATCACGGCATGGGATTCAACATAAAAAATACATTATCGCATCAGGGGTTTCGTTTACAAAGGAAAAAGCCGCTCCGCTGCAATTCTCTGAAGCAATAAATGCCTTGCTAGATGGCGCTTGGTCTTAGCGTTGGGTTCATGTGGGGAAATGGTTAAGGGGCTGGCCCTAAAGGGGGTAAACCTGTCATAGATAAGAGTGGGCTTTAGGCCTATTTTAATGCTTTTTAAGGCCGGAGAGGGCATTCGGTAAGGGGAATAAAGGGATTTAAAGCCACAAAAAGGTATTTGAGAGGTTTAAAAGGGGATTTGGATGATTTACCATGGGATTAATGAGGAATTAAGAGAGGGGAAAAAGGGTGAATAAACAGGGGTTAAGTGGGGATGAAATAAGAGGGAAAAGGCCTTTGGGCATTCTTCTTCGCCAATAGAGAGGCTTTATGATGGAAACAACAGTGAGGATTTACCAAAGGGAAAAAGGCACAAGGAGGCTTCAGGGATGATGTGTTTTTAGAGGAAATTCATTCCTTGAAGGCTCAAAAACATTTTAGCTCCCTGTTTGCTTGTCAAAAAATTCATAGGGGGATAACAGTGGCTCCGCATGGGGATGGCTTCTTCTTGAAAGATTCAAGAATTCAGAGAATGATCTTTGGTGTAGGCCAGATGCCTGGTCCTTGAACCATCCATTTTATTTCTTAGATCAGCTGCCACAAATCACGAATATATCATATCAGTAGTTAATTATCCCAAACAACTACCTACCCAGACTAGTCCTATCATTTTTCTTCAAGGTGCATTTGGACTAACAGACCCTTTACATCATCAATTTTTATAATCAGGAAAATAAACCTATTCTACTTCTACCCTTATTACTCCATGAGACCAGGTTAAACTATGGGCCTCATATTTTCTCTACCTTCTAACACAGAAATTAAAAAACAGTCAAGCCAGGATTAGACTGTCTGGCTTGCTGTGGACCGTGGCATAAAGACAAAATTGCTCATGGACTGAAAAATTTGTAGAAATTGAAAACACATGACTAAATGCTCGCAGACTGAGCTTTATTGATCTTTTCCTACATACCCTACCTTGACTCAACATATTTACAAGTCTAGCTTACAAACATTGTTTTCCAATTTAACCATTCTATCAAGTGATCCCAACACTGGTCTCTCCCGCTTAGCTCCCTAAGCAAGCTGGATAGGCAGGGCTACTCCCACTCTTCCTGTTCTTCAACAACAGCTTCAAAAAATCTTATTTATGTTTGCAACATGCTGCTCAACAAGACCTTTGATCCTTCTTCAAATTTTTGCAGGAAATGAACTTAAGGATCATGAAATGATACCTGGTTATGAATATTTGACAGGCAGGCTTCAACCAGGATTTCTCCTTCTTCCACTAGATTAAGGGGAAGACTCTCTCTCTCGAGAGTGTCTCCTTCATCTTCTGAATGAGAGGACTCATCGTATATTGCAGCTGTGTCCTCTCACAGCTTTGATGTATTCTGCTTCAATATGCCGGGCCCCACGAGACTATGACTGATGATATGTGGTGTAACAGAGTGAAGACTCAATGAATCTTCATCTATCACCAAGCTTTCATAAATTTCTCCATCAGTATCATAGATAGGCTGGCTATCATCAAACTCAAGAGATGAAAGAGCAAGGATGTCTGATCTATGGAATATTTTAGAGGTGGACTGCATGTGTAATATTCATTCCATCTCTTCTTCTTTCGATGGAGAATTTTCTCTTTCTGCAAATAAAAAAGAACAAAAGTCATTTTTTTCTTGTACTAACTAACCTGGAGGCTGGATATTGTCTTGAGCCTCTTCTGTGGGGTCTTCACTTGTGCTAGCAGGGAAACTCCGAGGAATTTCTAAGGTTTCCTGATCTCTTTATGATTCAGTCCATTCCTCATGATCAGGGTGCCACTCTTCTAGTGGAATCTAAGATGAATAATCAGCTAGAGGAGGAGCCTCTATGTGTGTTGGTTCTTCTTCTACCTCAAACTCTGCATCTTCCATGTGGTCACTTTTTCAGTCGATGCAGCACTCCCTGTTAGCTTTCTCTATCAGGTTGTGATCTTTTTTAGTCAGCATAGTGCAATACAAGGGTGAGCCATCAGGCATCTCCCGATTACTTTCCTCCTCGACTTACACAGTTTCTTGAGCATCATACATGTCCTGCTCATTATCTGGGTTTGGAGTTTTGTCTTGCTCTGGAAAATTCATTGGCTGATTTAAATAATCATCATTTTCATTTAAATTAGCCATATGCATATTTATTACTTCACCAAACATGATTACTATTCCGTTTAATTGATTTTCTAAAGCATCGAGCTTTGCATCTATGTCCATGTCTGGATCCATGTTTTTGCAAAGAAGGTCACTGCATCTTCTTAACCAGTTCATAGTCTTCTACCAGTGGATTCATTTGGTCTTTTGGGAATGATAGGGCGTGGAGTCGCCAGGTGGATGGATTTAGATGTTTGCAACAGGCTGTTATCCACCATCAGCAATGAAATGCCAATCTAAAGGCATTGGTCTGGGTTTTTCCCCAGTGGAGTCGCCATTATGTTTGGGTTCCCATCTTTTGGCCAGATTGGCAAGACAAAAATATGAGACAACATCATAACCACTTCGGGGCCCTAGGATCTATCCCTCCTGGGCCCGGAGAGGGATCTCTTCATAAAGAAAAATGATATATCTTTGGAAGCTTAAAATGAAGTATTAGGCTAGGTATGAAGCGCAGAGGGGGGTTTAAAATGATTTGGCTGGTTGGTTGCTAAGCTGAGTCACGAGATCATAGAATGAGAAGGTAATGGGAAGAAAGGAATAGGGCAGTAGGATGTTTCAGAAAAAGAGAATGGGTTAAGGTTGTGCCATCCATTAGGCTTTGGAGTCATGAAAGGTAATTACAAGCAAACAACTAGCCAAGACTTTCAAAGGGAAATTCATCTATACTAAAGGATATTCTTAGATAGATGGTGGAATGGAACAATAAGGGAATAAGGTGAAAGAAGGAAAGAAATGAAATTTCTGCCTATAGATCAGGTCAGAGGTCATTTAACTCTAGACTTGCTTGGACATACTCGAAGGAAACTCTCAATGGAGGGACAAAGGGGCAGCTTATAGATCGAACCAGAGGTCATTTAACTCGAGGTCTGCTTTAGCATTCTCCAAGGGAAAAATGGAGACAATATTTGACACAAAACTAAAGTCTGTAGATCGAAGAAGGACCTTTAACCTTCCCTGCTTTGACACCGGCAAGAAAACATCCAAGTAGCAAGCTTCGAGTTCACACATCAACTAGCGGGAAATAACATCTGCAACGCTAGTTAAACCACATGAATTTACTCTTAGATTCACAATCAGCGGAAAAAATTGAAGGTACGGAGAGCAGAAACATAGGGTACCATGTGAGGGTAAATATTATGCTATATTTCTGATGCGTACCAAAATACCAATGAACAACATGAAAAATGTAAATAACAATGAGATAAGAATAACATCACCCGTAGTAATAGACTAGGATCCTGTGAAGGTGCTTGATTACTTGATGCAAAACCAATCACATACACTAATCTCAATATCTGGTTACAGTTTCAACTTTCTCCTCCCAACCTATTACATTACAAACTACTTTGCTACTCTCTCCTCAAAAGTGTTTCTAACAGTAAAAAATGAATCCCTACAAATACAACCTCAATAACACAATCCAATGTTTTACAAAGTGTTCTCTGTGATTCTTTATAGGAAAATGGACAGCAGGAGTAGGTGATATACATTAAATCGATTCATTAAGACAAAGTGGGGGTGGTGTACATGTCCACTCTGCTTAATAGCAATTCGTTGTACCTGGTGGTCTATTTTAGAGCCTCTATCAGGTCGATAGCGACCTAAGATGTTTCTTTGGAGTCCTTTCTGACTGTAAGGTGCTCTGTTCTATCTTCTAGAGAAATTAAGGTGACTGAATGTCCTTGGTCACCCATACCATCCATAATTGTTGTCCTGATAGTCTTTGGAATCTCTTTGTCAGTGGAATGGCCTTTTGGGGCTCGAGGAGGCATGAAGACTTCTGCTAAGGGTGTAATGTTTTGAGAAAATGTATTGTTGATGTTGAGAGAAGATATGCCTTGATTCATTTACTCTTTATCTTCAAAAGGTGCCTTAATTCCTTGAATAAGGATTAGAGCATTTAACCTTTAATTTTCGGGCTCTAACACCTTAATCTCTGCTATTGATACCTTTTTACTATTGTAACAGCTTCTCTGTGATCTTTGCATAATAAAATAAACTTGTCATGAAACCCAGGAAGTGGTGGAGAAATGCTGCAGAGGCCCGTGGAGTGGTGGCGCAACGTGAAACGAGGCTTGATGTGGGACCGGTCATGGGCGGAGGGCGATTAGGTTTGGACCGTTGATCTCAGGAGGAGATCGATGGTGGAGGTTAAAGGATGAGGTTAAAAAAGGCCTTGATGGAAAATGGTGGATGAAAAGTGTGATGCAATGTGGACCGTTGATCGGCTTAGATGGATTGCTAGGATCATATCGGGGGATCGCAATCGGAAGAGGCGGAGGGGTGGCACAACAAGAAGTTAAGATACGATCGGAAGCGGGATCTGGTCTTGTAGATGTGTCGATCTGGAGGCAGATCAATGGCTCAGATCATCAATTGGAGGAGTGGATGGAGTAGAGGAGTGACGGGCCTTGCCATGCTTACTAGTGCATTGTGAGATCTCGTAAGATTGACGACTCAGATCACGGTGGGGGTTCAACATAACAAATACACTATCACATCGAGGGTTTCATTTTACAAAGGAAAAACATGCTCAGCTCAATCCTTCGATGCAATAGTACCAACAAGTAGTTGGCACTTGGTCACCCATCAGGGTCATGAGTGATGGTTGGGGGCGGCCCTAAAGGGGCTAAACTTGTCACAGATAAGAGTGGGTTTTAGGCCTATTTTAATGCCTTTTAAGGCCAGAGAGGGAATTCGGTAAGGGGAATAAAGGGATTTAAAGCCACACAAAGGTATTTGAGAGGTTTAAAAGGGGATTTGGATGATTTACCATGGGATTAATGAGTAATTAAGAGAGGGGAAAAAAGGTGAAGAAACAGGGGTTAAGTGGGGATGAAATAAGAGGGAAGAGGCCTTTGGGCATTCTTCAGATCAAT
This sequence comes from Pinus albicaulis, assembly GCA_034641835.2. Classification (NCBI taxonomy): domain Eukaryota; kingdom Viridiplantae; phylum Streptophyta; class Pinopsida; order Pinales; family Pinaceae; genus Pinus; species Pinus albicaulis. Next base: position 389,664,272 of record CM076580.1, on the reverse strand, counting down.
CGAGTGCTTGACCTGGCAGTGCAGAGGAACCCCTGTGGGTGAGGTGAAGAAGTCCCCGTACTCCTCCACGACCTTATCCATTTGTTGTTGTCGTGTAGAGGGGCCCTGTCTGGAGGTCGTGGCCACAGTCTTCTTCTTGCCCTGGGGGCGGATCATCAGGAAAACGAATTTTCTGGTTTGGGAAATGAGCTTACTGCATTGTTTTGCAGTAACCAAAGAGATAGTCGTAGGAGGTGGTACCTCTGGTATCCTGTACAACTTATTTCCCAAAGTAATAATAACGGCACGAGGTCGAGACTCATACACAGCATGACGCTTCCACAAGTATGGTTGTCCTAATAATACATCAGAAACATCAATAGGAGCAACGTCACATAATACCTCATCCGTGAAGGGCTTGATGCTATAGGGAAGGCGGCACTGTCGGCTAACGCGGAGATCTCGTCCTTGGTGAAGCCACCCGATGGTGTATGGATGTGGGTGAGCTGTGGTCGGCAAGCCCAACCGCTTCACGGCGTCTGCTGAAATGAGGTTCTTTTGGCTCCCATTGTCGACAATGAACTGTACAGGGGAGCCCTTTACCCATATCTGGGAGTGGAAGAGACGTTCCTCCTCCTCTGGATCTTCTGGTTCCTCCTTCTGGACCTTTGTAGTGGCAACAGTGGCGTTGGGCTTCGGATCAATAATCTGTTTCCCTTTTTCATTCCCCTTTTCAGATTCTGATTCAGAGTCGGAGCATGCATCTGACTCAGAAGCCCTCATCTCGGCCACTAGCAACTGCTTGGCCCGACACTCACTTGTGTTGTGAGTGGAGCTCTTATGGAACTCACACCACTTTCCCGTGTCCTTCTTTGGCTTTATGGTGTTGTTCTTTTCTTGTGGCTTTGGTGGGTTGTCTTTAGCCGCCATGCCTTGGCTCTGTCCTTTGTTCTACGGTTTGGAAGCACCTTTTCCTTGCTTTTGATTCGCAGATCCAAAGTCTCGCTTCTTCTGTTTGAATTTCTGCTCAATCTTGGCAGCATACCGGTATGCCGTACCAAGCGAGGAGATGTCGAGAAACTCCATTTCCTCCTGAATGTATCTGTGCAGACAGCTGCGATACTTTAGCACCAAATGTTTCTCTGAATCTTTGATACCCAACTTTGTGCGCAGGGTATGGAACAGATTCGTCGGCTCGTGCACATCTTGATCCCTTTGTTGTCGCAGCGTGGTCCATTGTATGTACTTGTCCTCATAGCTCCCCACGGGATAGTACTGTTCCTTGACGGCGTCTCGGAAAGAATTCCAAGTTGGTACAGCCGAGAACAGAGAGGGTTCTATCTGGTCCTTGTTCTCACAGTAGGTTTCCCACCAATCCTTAACATGGGGGGTAGCTTTGAGGAATGCAAAAATAATCTTCTCCCGGTCTGAAAAGTCATGAACAGAGAAATATCCTTCTAATAGATTCAACCATCTATCTACGGCATCTGCGTCTATTTGACCCTCAAATATGGGAATGTCAAAATTTACTTGTACCTTAAAGGGAGTCGCAACTCCAGAGTGGCTACTGGATGCAGATGCGCCGCCGGTGGGCGGCCGTTGAAGGATCTGAGCAAAACTATCCATCATCGCGTTCCTTTGTTTTTCGAGGGCCTCCTCGAGCAATATTTTGATAGGATCTCCTGCTCCCTCATCTTTCTTTTCGTCCCCCATGGGCGTCCGTCGAGGTTTGCGAGGCTGATCTTGCAAAGGTTCCACCAGATCAAGCCCTAGCTCCTTATACCACGACCTCGTTGGGGACATGCAAAGAAGGATCGAGAAAAAGCAGACCGCTCTGATACCACTGATCCGGATTTATGCAGGAACGCAACAGAATAAACACATAACCATAAAGATAGAGATGCAGCAGAAATAACACTTCATTTCATTAATATCAAAGAACTGAAATTTGCTTACAGACAGAAAGGAAATAAAACTAGCTAGGGCACTGGTAGCTATCTCTGAGAAGAGATGTGGCGGCTACAGGCCTCTGAACTGCTTTACAATGAGGCGTGAGGGCCTATTTATTTTTGAGAAACAATGGAGAACCCTAAACATCCCAAAAACCTAACCCTAGGAGATGAAGCGCCAAAACTATGGGCCCCGTTTGGGTAAATTGGTGTTTCAACTTCCCAGGGACGTAACTTTGGCATACTATCTCCGTTTGACGCATATGATACATCATTAGAAAGCTCTATCCGAGGACTACAGCTGTCGGGACGAATTTTATCGAAAAATTCAGTTTGCGATTTCAACTTTCTCCTCCTGACCTATTACATTACAAACTACTTTGCTACTCTCTCCCCCTCCAAAAGTGTTTCTAACAGTCAAAAATGAATCCCTACAAATACAACCTCAATAACACAATCCAATGTTTTACAAAGTGTTCTCTGTGATTCTTTATAGGAAAATGGACAGTAGGAGTAGGTGATATAAATTAAATCGATTCATTAAGACCAAGTGGGGGTGGTGTACATGTCCACTCTGCTTAATAGCAATTCGTTGTACCTGGTGATCTATTTTAGAGCCTCTGTCAGGTCAATAGCGACCTAAGATGTTTCTTTGGAGTCCTTTCTGACTGTAAGGTGCTCTGTTCTGTCTTCTAGAGAAATTAAGGTGACTGAATGTCCTTTGTCACCCATACCATCCATAATTGTTGTCCTGATAGTCTTTGGAATCTCTTTGTCAGTGGAATGGCCTTTGGGGGCTCGGGGAGGCATGAAGACTTCTGCTAAGGGTGTAATATTTTGAGAAAATGTATTGTTGATGTTGAGAGAAGATATGCCTTGATTCATTTACACTTTATCTTCAAAAGGTGCCATAATTCCTTGAATAAGGATTAGAGCATTTAACCTTTAATTTTCGGGCTCTAACACCTTAATCTCTGTTGTTGATACCTTTTTACTATTGTAACAGCTTCTCTGTGATCTTTGCATAATAAAATAAAATTGTCACCAAACCCAGGAAGTGGTGGAGAAATGCTGCAGAGGCCCGTGGAGTGGTGGCGCAACGTGAAACGAGGCTTGATGTGGGACCGGTCATGGGCGGAGGGCGATTAGGTTTGGACCGTTGATCTCAGGAGGAGATCGACGGTGGAGGTTAAAGGATGAGGTTAACAAAGGCCTTGATGGAAAATGGTGGATGAAAAGTGTGATGCAATGTGGACCGTTGATCGGCTTAGATGGATTGCTAGGATCATATCGGGGGATCGCAATCGGAAGAGGCGGAGGGGTGGCACAACAAGAAGTTCCGGCTGCGATCGGAGCAAGGATGCGATTAAACGACCGATGTCCGATCTGGAGACAGATCAATGGCTCAGATGTAATTGGAGGAGTGGATGGGTAGGGGTGACGGGCACACTGCGATTAGCACTAGGCCATCAGATCTCGTGATATTGACAGCTCAGATCACAGTGGGGGGTTCAACATAACAAATACACTATCACATCGAGGGTTTCATTTACAAAGGAAAAACATGCTCCGCTCCAATCCTTCTATGCAATAAATGCCTTGATGGATGGCACTTGGTCTTATCACTGGGGTCATGTGAGGAAATGGTTAAGGGGCTGGCCCTAAAGGGGCTAAACTTGTCACAGATAAGAGTGGGTTTTAGGCCTATTTTAATGCCTTTTAAGGCCAGAGGGAATACATTAAGGGGAATAAAGGGATTTAAAAGCCACACAAGGTATTTGAAAGGTTTTAAAAGGGGATTTGGATGATTTACCATGGGATTAATGAGTAATTAAGAGAGGGGAAAAAAGGTGAAGAAACAGGGGTTAAGTGGGGATGAAATAAGAGGGAAGAGGCCTTTGGGCATTCTTCTTTTCCAACAAAGAGGCTTTATGATGGAAATAGCAGTGAGGATTTACCAAAAGAAAAAGGCACAAGGAGGCTTTAAAGATGATGTGTTTTTAGAGGAAATGCATTCCTTGAAGGCTCAAAAACATTTTAGCTTCCTGTTTTCTTGTCAAAAAATTCATAGGGGGCTAACAAGTTATAGTTAAGGTAAAGATTAGGTTAAGGATAATATAAGGTTAAGGTTAAGGTTAATGTTAGGTTAAGGTCAACATCAAGGTTAAGGTTAAGGCCAAGGTTAAGGGTAAAGTTAAGGTTAAGGGTTTAGTCATGTTAACGTTAAGGCTAAGGTTAAGGTTAAGGTGAAGTTTAAGGGTAAGGTTAAGCTTAAGGTTAAGGGTTTGGTTAAGGTTAGGGTAAGGTTAAGGTTAAGGGTTTGGTTAAGGTTAGGTTAAGGTTAAGGTTAAGGTTAAGGGTTTGTTCAAGGTTAGGGTTAGCGGTAAGGTTATGGTAAGGTTAGGGTTAAGGCTAGGGGAAGGTTAAGGTTAAAGTTAGGTTAAGGCAAGGTTAAGGTTAACGTTATGGGTTTGGTCATGTTAAGGTTAAGGTTAAGGGTTTGGTCAAAGTTAGGGTTAGGTTATAGTTAAGGAAAAGGTTAGGTTAAGGTTAAGGTTAAGATTCAAGGTTAGGGTTAGGTTATAGTTAAGGTTAAGGCTAAGGTTAGGGTTAAGGTTACGGTTAAGGTTAAGGTTAAGAATTTGGTCAAGTTTAGGGTTATGGTTATGGTTAAGGTTAAATTTTTGGTCAAGGTTAGGGTTAGGTTATAGTTAAGGCTAAGTTTAAGGTTAATTTTACGAGTTTAGTGAGGTTAAGGTTAAGGTTTTGGTCAAGGTTAGGGGTAGGTTATAGTTAATTTTAAGGTTAAGGTTAAGGTTACAGGTTTATTAAGGTTAAGGGTAAGGGAAAGGTTAATGTTAAATTTAAGGGTTTGAACTTTACCCTAACCTTAACCAAATCTTTAACCTTGACCAAACCCTTAACCTTAACATTAAACTTAACCTTAACCTAACCTTAACCTTAACCTTAACCTTGTCATAACCTTAACCTTAACCTAACCTTAACCTTAACCTTAACCTTAACCTAACCCTAAACTTAACTATAACCTAACACTAACCTTACCCTAACCATAACCTTAACTATAACCTAACCCTAACCTTAACCTTACCCTTAACCTAACATTAACCTTGACCTTGACCTTGACCTTGACCTTAACCTTAACCTTAACCTTAACCTTGACCTTAACATTAATTTTAACTATAACCTAACCTAACCTTGACCTTAACTATTACCTAACCCTAACATTGACCAAACCATTAACCTTAACCTTAACTTTAACCTTAACCTAATGTTAACCTTAAGCTTAAGCTTAACCTTCCCATAACCTTAACCTTAACCTTAACCATCACCTTAACCTTTACCTTGACTTTACCCTTAATCTAACCTTAACCCCTTAACCTTAACCTTAACCTTCCCATAACCATATCATTAACCTTGACTTTTCCATGAACCTAACCTTAAAATTAACCATAACTGATCCGGATTTATGAAGGAACGCAACAGAATAAACACATAACCATAAATATAGAGATGCAGCGGAAATAACACTTCATTTCATTAATATCAAAGAACTGAAATTTGCTTACAGACAGAAAGGAAATAAAACTAGCTAGGGCACTGGTAGCTATCTCTGAGAAGAGATGTGGCGGCTACCGGCCTCTGAACTGCTTTACAATGAGGCACGAGGGCCTATTTATTATTGGGAAACAATGGAGAACCCTAAACATCCCAAAAACCTAACCCTAGGAGGTGAAGCGCCAAAACTATGGGCCCCGTTTGGGTAAATTGGTGTTTCAACTTCCCAGGGACGTAACTTTGGCATACTATCTCCGTTTGACGCACATGATACATCATTAGAAAGCTCTATCCGAGGACTACAGCTGTCGGGACGAATTTTATCAGAAAATTCGCTGGTTACAGTTTCAACTTTCTCCTCCCAGCCTATTACATTACAAACTACTTTGCTACTCTCTCCTCAAAAGTGTTTCTAACAGTCAAAAATGAATCCCTACAAATACAACCTCAATAACACAATCCAATGTTTTACAAAGTGTTCTCTGTGATTCTTTATAGGAAAATGGACAGTAGGAGTAGGTGATATAAATTAAATCGATTCATTAAGACCAAGTGGGGGTGGTGTACATGTCCACTCTGCTTAATAGCAATTCGTTGTACCTGGTGGTCTATTTTAGAGCCTCTGTCAGGTCGATAGCGACCTAAGATGTTTCTTTGGAGCCCTTTCTGACTGTAAGGTGCTCTGTTCTGTCTTCTAGAGAAATTAAGGTGACTGAATGTCCTTGGTCACCCATACCATCCATAATTGTTGTCCTGATAGTCTTTGGAATCTCTTTGTCAGTGGAATGGCCTTTGGGGGCTCGGGGAGGCATGAAGACTTCTGCTAAGGGTGTAACATTTTGAGAAAATGTATTGTTGATGTTGAGAGAAGATATGCCTTGATTCATTTACTCTTTATCTTAAAAAGGTGCCTTAATTCCTTGAATAAGGATTAGAGCATTTAACCTTTAATTTTCGGGCTCTAACACCTTAATCTCTGCTGTTGATACCTTTTTACTATTGTAACAGCTTCTCTGTGATCTTTGCATAATAAAATAAACTTGTCACGAAACCCAGGAAGTGGTGGAGAAATGCTGCAGAGGCCCGTGGAGTGGTGGCGCAACGTGAAACGAGGCTTGATGTGGGACCGGTCATGGGCGGAGGGCGATTAGGTTTGGACCGTTGATCTCAGGAGGAGATCGACGGTGGAGGTTAAAGGATGAGGTTAACAAAGGCCTTGATGGAAAATGGTGGATGAAAAGTGTGATGCAATGTGGACCGTTGATCGGCTTAGATGGATTGCTAGGATCATATCGGGGGATCGCAATCGGAAGAGGCGGAGGGGTGGCACAACAAGAAGTTCCGGCTGCGATCGGAGCAGGGATGCGATTAAATGACCGATGTCCGATCTGGAGACAGATCAATGGCTCAGATGTAATTAGAGGAGTGGATGGGTAGGGGTCACGGGCACACTGCGATTAGCACTAGGCCATCGGATCTCGTGATATTGACAGCTCAGATCACAGTGGGGGGTTCAACATAACAAATACACTATCGTATCGAGGGTTTCATTTACAAAGGAAAAACATGCTCCGCTCCAATCCTTCGATGCAATAAATGCCTTGATGGATGGCACTTGGTCTTATCACTGGGGTCATGTGAGGAAATGGTTAAGGGGCTGGCCCTAAAGGGGCTAAACTTGTCACAGATAAGAGTGGGTTTTAGGCCTATTTTAATGCCTTTTAAGGCCAGAGAGGGAATTTGGTAAGGGGAATAAAGGGATTTAAAGCCACACAAAGGTATTTGAGAGGTTTAAAAGGGGATTTGGATGATTTACCATGGGATTAATGAGTAATTAAGAGAGGGGAAAAAAGGTGAAGAAACAGGGGTTAAGTGGGGATGAAATAAGAGGGAAGAGGCCTTTGGGCATTCTTCTTTGCCAACAAAGAGGCTTTATGATGGAAACAGCAGTGAGGATTTACCAAAAGAAAAAGGCACAAGGAGGCTTTAAAGATGATGTGTTTTCAGAGGAAATGCATTCCTTGAAGGCTCAAAAACATTTTAGCTCCCTGTTTTCTTGTCAAAAAACTCATAGGGGGCTAACAAGTTATAGTTAAGGTAAAGGTTAGGTTAAGGATAATATAAGGTTAAGGTTAAGGTTAATGTTAGGTTAAGGTCAACATCAAGGTTAAGGTTAAGGCCAAGGTTAAGGGTAAAGTTAAGGTTAAGGGTTTAGTCATGTTAACGTTAAGGCTAAGGTTAAGGTTAAGGTGAAGTTTAAGGGTAAGGTTAAGCTTAAGGTTAAGGGTTTGGTTAAGGTTAGGGTAAGGTTAAGGTTAAGGGTTTGGTTAAGGTTAGGTTAAGGTTAAGGTTAAAGTTAAGGGTTTGTTCAAGGTTAGGGTTAGGGGTAAGGTTACGGTAAGGTTAGGGTTAAGGCTAGGGGAAGGTTAAGGTTAAAGTTAGGTTAAGGCAAGGTTAAGGTTAACGTTATGGGTTTGGTCATGTTAAGGTTAAGGTTAAGGGTTTGGTCAAAGTTAGGGTTAGGTTATAGTTAAGGAAAAGGTTAGGTTAAGGTTAAGGTTAAGATTCAAGGTTAGGGTTAGGTTATAGTTAAGGTTAAGGCTAAGGTTACGGTTAAGGTTACGGTTAAGGTTAAGGTTAAGAATTTGGTCAAGGTTAGGGTTATGGTTATGGTTAAGGTTAAATTTTTGGTTAAGGTTAGGGTTAGGTTATAGTTAAGGCTAAGTTTAAGGTTAATTTTACGAGTTTAGTGAGGTTAAGGTTAAGGTTTTGGTCAAGGTTAGGGGTAGGTTATAGTTAATTTTAAGGTTAAGGTTAAGGTTACAGGTTTATTAAGGTTAAGGGTAAGGGAAAGGTTAATGTTAAATTTAAGGGTTTGAACTTTTTCTTAACCAAATCATGACAGCCACGATAGGCCCGCCCAGCGCCCCGGCAGCAAACAACCTTGGCTAACCTTAACCTTAACCTTAACCTTAACCTAACCTTAACCTTAACCTTAACCTTGCCATAACCTTAACCTTCACCTAACCTTAACCTTACCCTTAACCTTAACCTAAACCTAACCTTAACTATAACCTAACACTAACCTTACCCTAACCATTACCTTAACTGTAACCTAACCCTAACCTTAACCTTACCCTTAACCTAACATTAACCTTCACCTTCACCTTAACCTTAACCTTAACCTTGACCTTAACATTAATTTTAACTATAACCTAACCTAACCTTGACCTTAACTATTACCTAACCCTAACCGTGACCAAACCATTAACCTTAACCTTAACTTTAACTTTAACCTAACGTTAACCTTAAGCTTAAGCTTAACCTTCCCATAACCATAACCTTAACCTTAAACTTAACCTTTACCTTGAATTTACCCTTAACCTAACCTTAACCCCTTAACCTTAACCTTAACCTTCCCATAACCATATCCTTAACCTTGACTTTTCCCTTAACCTAACCCTAAAATTAATATAAGCGATCTAGATTTATGCAGGAACGCAACAGAATAAACACATAACCATAAAGATAGAGATGCAGCGGAAATAACACTTCATTTCATTAATATCAAAGAACTGAAATTTGCTTACAGACAGAATGGAAACAAAACTAGCTAGGGCACTGGTAGCTATCTCTGAGAAGAGATGTGGCGGCTACAGGCCTCTGAACTGCTTTACAATGAGGGCGCGAGGGCCTATTTATTATTGAGAAACAATGGAAAACCCTAAACATCCCAAAAACCTAACCCTAGGAGATGAAGCGCCAAAACTATGGGCCCCGTTTGGGTAAATTGGTGTTTCAACTTCCCAGGGACGTAACTTTGGCATACTATCTCCGTTTGGCGCATATGATACATCATTAGAAAGCTCTATCCGAGGACTACGTTTAATAAGACGAATTTTATCGGAAAATTTGCTGATTTTTGGAGGTTTAAAATTTCTCCTCCCAGCCTATTACATTACAAACTACTTTGCTACTCTCCTCAAAGTGTTTCTAACGATCGAAAATGAATCCCTACAAATACAACCTCAATAACACAATCCAATGTTTTACAAAGTGTTCTACGCGTGATTCTTTTTAGGAAAATGGACAGCAGGAGTAGGTGATATACATTAAATCGATTCATTAAGACCAAGTGGGGGTGGTGTACATGTCCACTCTGCTTAATAGCAATTCATTGTACCTGGTGGTCTATTTTAGAGCCTCTGTCAGGTCGATAGCAACCTAAGATGTTTCTTTGGAGCCCTTTCTGACTGCAAGGTGCTCTATTCTGTCTTCTAGATAAATTAAGGTGACTGAATGTCCTTGGTCACCCATACCATCCATAATTGTTGTCCTGATAGTCTTTGGAATCTCTTTGTCAGTGGAATGGCCTTTGGGGGCTCGGAGAGGCATGAAGACTTCTGCTAAGGGTGTAATATTTTGAGAAAATGTATTGTTGATGTTGAGAGAAGATATGCCTTGATTCATTTACTCTTTATCTTAAAAAGGTGCCTTAATTCCTTGAATAAGGATTAGAGCATTTAACCTTTAATTTTCGGGCTCTAACACCTTAATCTCTACTGTTGATACCTTTTTACTATTGTAACAGCTTCTCTGTGATCTTTGCATAATAAAATAAAATTGTCATAAAACCCAGGAAGTGGTGGAGAAATGCTGCAGAGGCCCGTGGAGTGGTGGCGCAACGTGAAACGAGGCTTGATGTGGGACCGGTCATGGGCGGAGGGCGATTAGGTTTGGACCGTTGATCTCAGGAGGAGATCGACGGTGGAGGTTAAAGGATGAGGTTAACAAAGGCCTTGATGGAAAATGGTGGATGAAAAGTGTGATGCAATGTGTACCATTGATCGGCTTAGATGGATTGCTAGGATCATATCGGGGGATCTTAATCGGAAGAGGCGGAGGGGTGGCACAACAAGAAGTTCCGGCTGCGATCGGAGCAGGGATGCGATTAAACGACCGATGTCCGATCTGGAGACAGATCAATGGCTCAGATGTAATTGGAGGAGTGGATGGGTAGGGGTGACGGGCACACTGCGATTAGCACTAGGCCATCGGATCTCGTGATATTGACAGCTCAGATCACAGTGGGGGGTTCAACATAACAAATACACTATCGCATCGAGGGTTTCATTTACAAAGGAAAAATATGCTCCTCTCCAATCCTTCGATGCAATAAATGCCTTGATGGATGGCACTTGGTCTTATCACTGGGGTCATGTGAGGAAATGGTTAAGGGGCTGGCCCTAAAGGGGCTAAACTTGTCACAGATAAGAGTGGGTTTTAGGCCTATTTTAATGCCTTTTAAGGCCAGAGAGGGAATTCGGTAAGGGGAATAAAGGGATTTAAAGCCACACAAAGGTATTTGAGAGGTTTAAAAGGGTATTTGGATGATTTACCATGGGATTAATGAGTAATTAAGAGAGGGGAAAAAAGGTGAAGAAACAGGGGTTAAGTGGGGATGAAATAAGAGGGAAGAGGCCTTTGGGCATTATTATTTGCCAACAAAGAGGCTTTATGATGGAAACAGCAGTGAGGATTTACCAAAAGAAAAAGGCACAAGGAGGCTTTAAAGATGATGTGTTTTTAGAGGAAATGCATTCCTTGAAGGCTCAAAAACATTTTAGCTCCCTGTTTTCTTGTCAAAAAATTCATAGGGGGCTAACAAGTTATAGTTAAGGTAAAGGTTAGGTTAAGGATAATATAAGGTTAATTTTAAGGTTAATGTTAGGTTAAGGTCAACATCAAGGTTAAGGTTAAGGCCAAGGTTAAGGGTTTAGTCATGTTAACGTTAAGGCTAAGGTTAAGGTTAAGGTGAGGAGTTAAGGAAGTGAGTTAAGCTGGAGTGTTATACACCAGTTAAGGTTAGGGTAAGGTTAAGGTTAAGGGTTTGGTTAAGGTTAGATTAAGGTTAAGGTTAAGGTTAAGGGTTTGTTCAAGGTTAGGGTTAGGGGTAAGGTTATGGTAAGGTTAGGGTTAAGGCTAGGGGAAGGTTAAGGTTAAAGTTAGGTTAAGGCAAGGTTAAGGTTAACGTTATGGGTTTGGTCATGTTAAGGTTAAGGTTAAGGGTTTGGTCAAAGTTAGGGTTAGGTTATAGTTAAGGAAAAGGTTAGGTTAAGGTTAAGGTTAAGATTCAAGGTTAGGGTTAGGTTATAGTTAAGGTTAAGGCTAAGGTTAGGGTTAAGGTTACAGTTAAGGTTAAGGTTAAGAATTTGGTCAATGTTAGGGTTATGGTTATGGTTAAGGTTAAATTTTTGGTCAAGGTTAGGGTTAGGTTATAGTTAAGGCTAAGTTTAAGGTTAATTTTACGAGTTTAGTGAGGTTAAGGTTAAGGTTTTGGTCAAGGTTAGGGGTAGGTTATAGTTAATTTTAAGGTTAAGGTTAAGGTTACAGGTTTATTAAGGTTAAGGGTAAGGGAAAGGTTAATGTTAAATTTAAGGGTTTGAACTTTACCCTAACCTTAACCAAATCCTTAACCTTGACCAAACCCTTAACCTTAACCTTAAACTTAACCTTAACCTAACCTTAACCTTAACCTTAACCTTGTCATAACCTTAACCTTAACCTAACCTTAACCTTAACCTTAACCTTAACCTAACCCTAAACTTAACTATAACCTAACACTAACCTTACCCTAACCATAACCTTAACTATAACCTAACCCTAACCTTAACCTTACCCTTAACCTAACATTAACCTTGACCTTGACCTTGACCTTGACCTTAACCTTAACCTTAACCTTAACCTTGACCTTAACATTAATTTTAACTATAACCTAACCTAACCTTGACCTTAACTATTACCTAACCCTAACATTGACCAAACCATTAACCTTAACCTTAACTTTAACCTTAACCTAATGTTAACCTTAAGCTTAAGCTTAACCTTCCCATAACCTTAACTTTAACCTTAACCATCACCTTAACCTTTACCTTGACTTTACCCTTAATCTAACCTTAACCCCTTAACCTTAACCTTAACCTTCCCATAACCATATCATTAACCTTGACTTTTCCATGAACCTAACCTTAAAATTAACCATAACTGATCCAGATTTATGCAGGAACGCAACAGAATAAACACATAACCATAAAGATAGAGATGCAGCGGAAATAACACTTCATTTCATTAATATCAAAGAACTGAAATTTGCTTACAGACAGAAAGGAAATAAAACTAGCTAGGGCACTAGTAGCTATCTCTGAGAAGAGATGTGGCGGCTACAGGCCTCTGAACTTCTTTACAATGAGGCGCGAGGGACTATTTATTTTTGAGAAACAATGGAGAACCCTAAACATCCCAAAAAACTAACCCTAGGAGATGAAGCGCCAAAACTATGGGCCCCGTTTGGGTAAATTGGTGTTTCAACTTCCCAGGGACGTAACTTTGGCATACTATCTCCGTTTGACGCACATGATACATCATTAGAAATCTCTATCCGAGGACTACAGCTGTCAGGATGAATTTTATCATGAAATTCGCTGGTTATAGGTTCAACTTTCTCCTCCCAGCCTATTACATTACAAACTACTTTGCTACTCTCTCCTCAAAAGTGTTTCTAACAGTCAAAAATGAATCCCTATAAATACAACCTCAATAACACAATCCAATGTCTTACAAAGTGTTCTCTGTGATTCTTTATAGGAAAATGGACAGCAGGAGTAGGTGATATACATTAAATCGATTCATTAAGACCAAGTGGGGGTGGTGTACATGTCCACTCTGCTTAATAGCAATTCGTTGTACCTGGTGGTCTATTTTAGAGCCTCTGTCAAGTCGATAGCGACCTAAGATGTTTCTTTGGAGTCCTTTCTGACTGTAAGGTGCTCTGTTCTGTCTTCTAGAGAAATTAAGGTGACTGAATGTCATTGGTCACCCATACCATCCATAATTGTTGTCCTGGTAGTCTTTGGAATCTCTTTGTCAGTGGAATGGCCTTTGGGGGCTCGGGGAGGCATGAAGACTTCTGCTAAGGGTGTAATATTTTGAGAAAATGTATTGTTGATGTTGAGAGAAGATATGCCTTGATTCATTTACTCTTTATCTTCAAAAGGTGCCTTAATTCCTTGAATAAGGATTAGAGCATTTAACCTTTAATTTTCGAGCTCTCTGCTGTTGATACCTTTTTACTATTGTAACAACTTCTCTGTGATCTTTGCATAATAAAATAAAATTGTCACCAAACCCAGGAAGTGGTGGAGAAATGTTGCAGAGGCCCGTGGAGTGGTGGCGCAACGTGAAACGAGGCTTGATGTGGGACCGGTCATGGGCGGAGGGCGATTAGGTTTGGACCGTTGATCTCAGGAGGAGATCGATGGTGGAGGTTAAAGGATGAGGTTAAAAAAGGCCTTGATGGAAAATGGTGGATGAAAAGTGTGATGCAATGTGGACCGTTGATCGGCTTAGATGGATTGCTAGGATCATATCGGGGGATCGCAATCGGAAGAGGCGGAGGGGTGGCACAACAAGAAGTTCCGGCTACGATCGGAGCAGGGATGCGATTAAACGACCGATGTCCGATCTGGAGACAGATCAATGGCTCAGATGTAATTGGAGGAGTGGATGGGTAGGAGTGACGGGCACACTGCCATTAGCACTAGGCCATCAGATCTCGTGATATTGACAGCTCAGATCACAGTGGGGGGTTCAACATAACAAATACACTATCACATCGAGGGTTTCATTTACAAAGGAAAAACATGCTCCGCTCCAATCCTTCGATGCAATAAATGCCTTGATGGATGGCACTTGGTCTTATCACTGGGGTCATGTGAGGAAATGGTTAAGGGGCTGGCCCTAAAGGGGCTAAACTTGTCACAGATAAGAGTGGGTTTTAGGCCTATTTTAATGCCTTTTAAGGCCAGAGAGGGAATTCGGTAAGGGGAATAAAGGGATTTAAAGCCACACAAAGGTATTTGAGAGGTTTAAAAGGGGATTTGGATGATTTACCATGGGATTAATGAGTAATTAAGAGAGGGGAAAAAAGGTGAAGAAACAGGGGTTAAGTGGGGATGAAATAAGAGGGAAGAGGCCTTTGGGCATTCTTCTTTGCCAACAAAGAGGCTTTATGATGGAAACAACAGTGAGGATTTACCAAAAGAAAAAGGAACAAGGAGGCTTTAAAGATGATGTGTTTTCAGAGGAAATGCATTCCTTGAAGGCTCAAAAACATTTTAGCTCCTTGTTTTCTTGTCAAAAAATTCATAGGGGGCTAACAAGTTATAGTTAAGGTAAAGGTTAGGTTAAGGATAATATAAGGTTAAGGTTAAGGTTAATGTTAGGTTAAGGTCAACATCAAGGTTAAGGTTAAGGCCAAGGTTAAGGGTAAAGTTAAGGTTAAGGGTTTAGTCATGTTAACGTTAAGGCTAAGGTTAAGGTTAAGGTGAAGTTTAAGGGTAAGGTTAAGCTTAAGGTTAAGGGTTTGGTTAAGGTTAGGGTAAGGTTAAGGTTAAGGGTTTGGTTAAGGTTAGGTTAAGGTTAAGGTTAAGGTTAAGGGTTTGTTCAAGGTTAGGGTTAGGGGTAAGGTTACGGTAAGGTTAGGGTTAAGGCTAGGGGAAGGTTAAGGTTAAAGTTAGGTTAAGGCAAGGTTAAGGTTAACGTTATGGGTTTGGTCATGTGAAGGTTAAGGTTAAGGGTTTGGTCAAAGTTAGGGTTAGGTTATAGTTAAGGAAAAGGTTAGGTTAAGGTTAAGGTTAAGATTCAAGGTTAGGGTTAGGTTATAGTTAAGGTTAAGGCTAAGGTTAGGGTTAAGGTTATGGTTAAGGTTAAGGTTAAGAATTTGGTCAAGGTTAGGGTTATGGTTATGGTTAAGGTTAAATTTTTGGTCAAGGTTAGGTTTAGGTTATAGTTAAGGCTAAATTTAAGGTTAATTTTACGAGTTTAGTGAGGTTAAGGTTAAGGTTTTGGTCAAGGTTAGGGGTAGGTTATAGTTAATTTTAAGGTTAAGGTTAAGGTTACAGGTTTATTAAGGTTAAGGGTCCATATTCGGTTAATGTTAAATTTAAGGGTTTGAACTTTACCTAACCATAACCAAATCACTTAACCTTGACCAAACCGTAACTTGTGGCTTGTAAAGCTTAACGTAACCCTATGTATGTATAACCTTGTCATAACCTTAACCTTAACCTAACCTTAACCTTAACCTTAACCTTAACCTAACCCTAAACTTAACTATAACCTAACACTAACCTTACCCTAACCATAACCTTAACTATAACCTAACCCTAACCTTAACCTTACCCTTAACGTAACATTAACCTTGACCTTGACCTTGACCTTGACCTTAACCTTAACCTTAACCTTAACCTTGACCTTAACATTAATTTTAACTATAACCTAACCTAACCTTGACCTTAACTATTACCTAACCCTAACATTGACCAAACCATTAACCTTAACCTTAACTTTAACCTTAACCTAATGTTAACCTTAAGCTTAAGCTTAACCTTCCCATAATAACCTTAACCTTACCTGTCACCTTAACCTTTACCTTGACTTTACCCTTAATCTAACCTTAACCCCTTAACCTTAACCTTAACCTTCCCATAACCATATCATTAACCTTGACTTTTCCATGAACCTAACCTTAAAATTAACCATAACTGATCCGGATTTATGCAGGAACGCAACAGAATAAACATATAACCATAAATACAAAGATGCGGCGGAAATAACACTTCATTTCATTAATATCAAAGAACTGAAATTTGCTTACAAACAGAATGGAAATAAAACTAGCTAGGGCTCTGGTAGCTATCTCTGAGAAGAGATGTGGCAGCTACAGGCCTCTGAACTGAGTTACAATGAGGCTCGAGGGCCTATTTATTATTGAGAAACAATGGAGAACCCTAAACATCCAAAAACCTAACCCTAGGAGATGAAGCGCCAAAACTATGGGCCCAGTTTGGGTAAATTGGTGTTTCAACTTCCCAGGGACGTAACTTTGGCATACTATCTCCGTTTGACGCACATGATACATCATTAGAAAGCTCTATCCGAGGACTACAGCTGTCGGGACGAATTTTATCAGAAAATTCGCTGGTTACAGTTTCAACTTTCTCCTCCCAGCCTATTACATTACAAACTACTTTATTCAGGTTAAGGTTAAAGTCAATGTTAAGGGTATGATTAAGGTTAAGGTTAAGGTTAAGGTTAAAGTTAGGTTAAGTTAAGGTTAAAGTTAAGGCTAAGGTTAGGTTAAGGATAAAGTTAAGGTTAGGGTTAGGGTTAAGGTTAGAGGAAGGTTAAGGTTAGGGTTAAGGTTAAGGTTAGGTTAAGGTTAGGGTTAAGGTTAAGGTTAGGTTAAGGTGAGGGTAAGGTTATAGTTAAGGTTAAGGTTAGGTTAAGGGTAAGATAAGGTTAAGGTTAATGTTAGGTTAAGGTCAATGTCAAGGTTAAGGTTAAGGTTAAGGCCAAGGTAAAAGGTAAATTTAAGGTTAAGGGTTTAGTCATGTTAAGGTTAAGGCTAAGGTGAAGGTTAAGGGTAAGGTTAAGGTTAAGGTTAAGGGTTTGGTTAAGGTTAGGGTAAGGTTAAGGTTAAGGTTAAGGGTTTGGTCAAGGTTGGGGCTAGGGGTAAGGTTACAGTAAGGTTAGGGTTAAGCTTAGGGGAAGGTTAAGGTTAAAGTTAGGTTAAGGAAAGGTTAAGGTTAAGGTAAGGTTAAGGTTAACGTTATGGGTTTAGTCAAGTCAAAGTTAAGGTTAAGGGTTTGGTCAAGGTTAGGGTTAGGTTATAGTTAAGGTTAAGGTTAAGAGTCAAGGTTAGGGTTAGGTTATATTTAAGGTTAAGGTTAAGGTTAAGGTTAAGGTTAGGGTTAAGGTTACAGTTAAGGTTAAGGTTAAGAATTTGGTCAAGGTCAGGGTAAAGGTTCAGGTTAAGCTTAATGTTAAGAATTTGGTCAAGGTTAGGGTTATGGTTAAGGTTAAGGTTAAGTTTAGGGTTAATTTTAGGGGAAGGTTAAGCTTAAGGTTAAGTTTAAGGTTAACTTTTTGGTCAAGGTTGGGGTTAGGTTATAGTTGAGGCTAAGGTTAAGGTTAATTTTGTGGGTTCAGTGAGGTTAAGGTTGAGGTTAAGGGTTTGGTCAAGGTTAAGGTTAAGGGTTTATTAAGGTTAATATTAATTTAATCCTAACGTTACCCTAACCATAACCTTAACTATAACCTAACCCTAACCTTAACCTTAACATTAAACTAACATTAACCTTGACCTTGAACTTGACCTTAACCTTAACCTTAACCTTAACCTTGACCTTAACATTAACTTTAACTATAACCTAACCTAACCTTGACCTTAACTATTACCTAACACTAACCTTGACCAAACCCTTAACCCTAACCTTAACTTTAACCTTAACCTAATGTTAACCTTAAGCTTAAGCTTAACCTTCCCATAACCATAACCTTAACCTTAACCATCACCTTAACCTTTACCTTGACTTTACCCTTAACCTAACCTTAACCCTTTAACGTTAACCTTCCCATAACCATAACCTTTACCTTGAATTTTCTCTTAACATAACCTTAAAATTAACCATAACCTAACCCTAACCTTCACTAAACCTTAACCTTGACCTTAACTTAAACTTAACCTTAACCTTAACCTTTCTTTAACCTTAAACATAACCTTAACCTTCCCATAACCATAACCTTAACCTTAACGTTCCCATAACTATAACCTTAACCTTAACCTTGACCTTACCCTTGACCTTACCCTTAACCTTGACCTTGACCTTAACCTTACCCTTAAACTTAACCTTAGCCTAACCATAACCTTAACTTTACACTTAATATTACCTTAACCATAACATTAACCTAACCTTAACCTTAACCTTACCTTAAACTTACCTTAACAATAACCTTAACCTTAACCTTATCCTAACCTTAACCTTTATGTTACCCTTAACGTAAGCTTAACCATAACCTTATCTTTACCGTTAACCTTAACCGTACTTCACCTTAACCATAACCTTAACCTTAACTTAACTATAACCTTAACCTTAACCTTGAATTTACCCTTAACTTAACCTTAACCTAACCTTAACCTTAACTTAACCTTAACCTTAACCTTAAATTTAACCTTCACCTTAACCTTACTCCCTTAACCTTAACCTTCACCTTAAACTTGACTTTACCTTAACCTAACCTTAACCCCTTAACCTTAACCTTACCCTTAACCTTAACATTAACCAAACCCTTAACATTAACCTTAAATTAACCTTAACCTTAACTTTAACCTTAACCTAACCTTAACCTAAACCTTAACTATAACCTAACCCTAACCTTGACCAAACCTTACCCTTAAGGTCAAGCTTAAGGTTAGGTTAAGGTTAAGGTTATGGTTATCAGAAGGTTAAGGTTAAGTTTAGGTTAAAGATTTTTTCAAGGAGAAGGTTAGGTTATAGTGAAGGTTAAGCTTAAGTTAAGTGTAAAGTCAAGGTGTAACCCTTAACCTTAACCTTACCCTTAAGCTTCACCTTAACCTTAGGTAAAGGTTAAGGTCTTTGTTAACGATAAGGCTAAGGTTAAGCTTAAGTTGAAGGTTAATGTTAAGATTAATGGGGTAAGGTTAAGTTTAAGGTTAATGGGTTAAGGTTAAGGGTAAGGTCAAGGTTAAGGTTAAGTTTATGGTTATGGGAAGGTTAAGGTTAAAGCTAAGTTTAAATTGAGGTTAAGGTTAGGTAAAGGTTACGGGTTTAGTCAGGTTAAGGTTAAGGTTAAGGTTAAGGTTAAGTGAACCTTAACCCTTAACCTTACCCTAACCTTACCTTAACCTTAACCTAACCTTAACCTTAAATTTACCCTTAACCTAACCTTAACCTTATTTTTACCCATAACCTTAACCTAACCCGAACCTTGACCAAACCCTTAACCTTAACCTGACTAAACCCGTAACCTTAACCTTAAACTTACCCTTAACCTTCACCTTAACCTTAACTATAACCTAACCCTAACCTTGAACAAACCCTTAACATTAACCTTAACTTTAACCTTAACCTTCCCCTAACCTTAACCCTAACCTTAACCTTAACTTTACCCTTAGCCTAACCTTAACCTTAAATTTACCCTTAACCTAATCTTAACCTTAACCTAACCTTAACCTTACCCTTAATCTTGACCTTAACCTTAACTATTTCCTAACCCTAACCTTGACCAAACCCTTAACCTTAACCTAACCTTAACCTTAACCTAACTATAACCTTACCCTTAACCTTAACTATAACCTAACCCTAACCTTAACCAAACCCTTAACATTAACCTTAACCTTAACCTAACCTTAACCTAACTGTAACCTTAACCTAACCTTCACCTTAACTTTACCCTTAACCTTAACCTAACCTTAACCTTTACTTTACCCTTAATGTAACCTTAACCTTGACTTTACCCTTAAAGTAACCTTAACCTTGTCTTTACCCTTAACCGTGACCTTACCCTAACCTTAACCTTGAATTTACCCTTAACTTAACCTTAACATTCACTATAACCTAACCCTAACCATTACCAAACCCTTAACCTGACTAAACCCGCAACCTTAACCTTAATCTTACCGTTAACCTTCACCTTAACCTTAACTTAACCGTTAACCTAACCTTAACCTTAACGTTGACCTTGACCTTAACCTTAACCCTAGCCTTAACCTTACCCTGAACCTAACGTTAACCTTAACCTTGACCTTGACCTTAACCTTAACTTAACCTTAACCTTGACATTAACCTTAACTTTAACTATAACCTAACCTAACCTTGAAATTAATTATAACCTAACCCTAACCTTGACCACACCCTTAACCTTAACCTTAACCTTAACCTTAACTTTCCCATAAAAATAACCTTAACCTTAACCTTAATCTTCACCTTAACCTTAACCTTGACTTTACCCTTAACCTAACCTTAACCTTCCCATAACCATAACCTTAACCTTGAATTTACCCTTAACCTAACCTTAACATTAACCATAACCTAAACCTAACCTTGACCAAACCTTAACCTTAACCTTCCCCTAACCTTAACCCTAAATTTAAGCTTAAGCTTAACCTTCCCCTAAGCATAACCTTAACCTTAATATTTCCATAACCATAACCTTAACCTTAACCTTGACCTTACCCTTGACCTTAACCTTAACCTTGACTTTGACCTTAACATTTCCCTTATAATTATCTTAACCTTAACCTAACCTTGACCTTGACCTTACCGTTAAAATTATCTTAACCTTAACCTCAACTTTACACTTAACCTTACCTTAACGATAACCTTAACCTAACCTTAACCTTACCCTTAACCTTATCTTAACCTTATCTTAACCATAAACTTAAGATTAAGTTTATCCTAACCTTAATCTTGAGTTTTCCCTTATCATAATCTTAACCATAACCATTAATTTACCCTTAACCTTAACCTTAACCTTAAATATAACCATAGCCTTAACCTTAACCTTAACTTAACTATAACCTTAACCTTCACCTTAACCTTCACCTTAACCTTGACTTTACCCTTAACTTAACCTTAACCTAACCTTAGCCTTAACTTAACCTTAACCTTCACCTTAACCTTACCACCTTAAAATTAACCTTAACCTTAACCTTGACTTTACCTTAACCTTACCTTAACCCCTTAACATTAACCTTTACCTAACCCTTGACCTTAACCTTAACCTTAACTTAACCTTAACCCTAACCTTGACTAAACCTTACCCTTAAGGCAAGGTTAAGGTTAAGGTTAGGATAAAGGTTTGTTCAAGGTTAGGGTTAGATTATAGTGAAGGTTAAGGTTAAGTTAAGTGTAAAGTCAAGGTGTAACAGTTAACCTTAACCTTGACTTTACCCTTAATCTAACCTTAACCGTAACTATAACCTACCCCTAACCTTGACCTTAAGTTTACCCTTAACCTTGACCCTAACCTTAGGCTTAGAATTGACCTTGACCTTAACCTTAACCTTAACCTTATCTTACCCTTCACCTTAACCTTAACCTTCCCAAAACCTTAACCTTAAACTAAACCTTAACCTTAAACTTAACCTTAACCTGACTAAACTCGTAACCTTAACCCTAACCTTAACCTTATCTTAACCTTCACCTTAACCTTAATCTTAACCTTAACTTTGGTTAGGTAAAGTCAAGGTTAAGGTTACTTTAAGGGTAAAGAGAAGGTTAAGGTTAGGGTTAGGTTATAGTTAAGGTCAAGGTTAAGGTTAAGGTTACATGTTAAGGTTAAGGTTAAGGTTACCTAACCTTAACCTAACCTTAACCTTGACCTTAACTATAACCTAACCCTAACCTTGACCAAATCCTCAACCTTAACTTTAACCTTAACCTTAACTATAACCTAATCCTAACCTTGACCTTAACCTTAACCTTGATCTTAACTATAACCTAACCCTAACCTTGACCTTAACCTTGACTTAACCTTAACCTTAACCTTAACCTTAACCTTCACATAACCATAACCTTAACCTTGACATTACCCTTAACCTAATCTTAACCTTAACCTTAACCTAACCTTAACCTTAACCTTAACTTTAACTTTTCCCTAACCTTAAGGGATAAGCTAACCCTAACCTTAACCAAATCCTTAACCTTAACCTGGGCTTTACCCTTAACCTTAACCTTGACCTTGACCTTTACCTTAACCTAACCTTATCTTACACTTAACCTAACCTTAACCTTAACTCTAACCTAAACATAACATTGAACAAAACCTTAACCTTAACATTAACACTTAACCTAACTTTAACCTTAACCTTTCCCTAACCTTAACCTTAACCTTACCCTTACCCTTAACCCTAACCTTCACCTTAACCTTAACTTTACCCTTAACCTTCATCTTAACTTTAAACTTAACTTTGCTAAACCCCTAACCTTAACCTTAACCTTAACTTTACCCTTACCCTTAACCTTCACCTCAAACTTAACCTTAACCTATACCAAACCCTTAAGATGACTAAACCTGTAACCTAAGGGTAAATTTAAGGTTAAGGTTAGGGTTAAGTTTAAGGTTAAGGTTAGCTTAAGGTTAACCTTGACCTTGACCTTAACCTTAACCTTGACCTTGACCTTGACCTTAACCTTAACGTTAAGCTTGACCTTAACCTTAAACTTAACCTTAACTACAACCTTGACCTTAACCTTAACCTTAACCTTGACCTTAACTACAACCTAACCTTAACTTTAACCATAACTTTAACTTTACCCTTAACCTAACCATAACGTTAACCTTAACCATAACCTTAACCTTAACCTTGACCTTAACCTTCACCTTACCCGTAATCTTCACCCTTAACCTTAAGCTAACCTTAACCTTGACCAAACCCTTAACCTAACCTTAACCCCTTTTCGTTAACCTTCACCTTAACCTTAACTTTACCATTTACCTAACATTAACCTTGACCCTCACCTTGAGCTTAACCTTAACCTTAACCTTACCCTTACCCTTAACCTTAACTTTACCCTTAACCTAGCCTTATCCTTAACCTTAACCTTAACCTTATCTTAACCTTAACTATAACCTAACCCTAAGCTTGACCAAACCTTAACCTTAACCTTAAATTTACCCTTAACCTAACCTTAACCTTAACCTTGGATAGGGTTAGGTTAAGGTTAAGGTTAGGTTCAGGGTAAGGTTATGTGTAAAGTTAAGGTTAAGGTTAGGGTAAGGTTAGGATAAGTTTAAGGTTAAGGTTTAGGTCAAGGTTAGGGTTAGGTTAAAGTTAAGAGTTAAAGTTAAGGGTAAGATTAAGGTAAAATTTAGGGGAAGGTTAAGGTTAAGGGTTTAGTTAAGGTTAACGTTACATTAAGGTTACGAGTTCAGTCAAGTTAAGGTTAAGGCTTGCCCACTTAACCTTAACCTTAACCTAACTGTAACCTTACCTTATCCTAACTTAACCTTAACCTTGACATTGAAATTAACCTTAACTTTAACTTTACCCTAACCTTAAGGGTTTAGTCAAGTTAAGATTAAGGTTAAGGGTTTGGTCAAGTTTAGGGTTGGGTTATAGTTAAAGTCAAGGTTAAGGTTAGGTTAAGGTTAAGGTTAAGGTTAAGGTTAATTTTAAGGGTTTGGTCAAGGTTAGGGTTAGGTTATAGTTAAGGTTAAGATAAGGTTCAGGTTAGGTTAAACTAAAGCTTAAGTTAATGGTAAAGTTAAGGTTAAGGTTAGGGTAAGTTTAGGGTAAGGTTAAGGTTAGAGTTAGGTTAAGGTTTAGGTTTAGGTTTAGGTTTAGTTTTAGGTTTAGGTTAATGTTAAGGTTAACGGTAAGGTTAAGGTTAATGTTAAGTTCAAGGTTAAGGTTAAGTAAAGGTTAAGGTTAAGGTGAATGTTAAGGGTTTGGTCAAGGTTAAGGTTAAGGGTAAGGTTATAGTTAGGTTAAGGTTAAGTTTGTGTTAAAGTATAGAAAAGGTTAAGTTTAGGGTTAGGTTAATGTTAAAGTCAAGGTTAAGGTTAAGGTTAGGGTTACGGGTCTTAACCTTAACCTTCACTATAACCTAACCTTAACGTTAACCTTAACCTGAACCTTTACCCCAACCTTAACCTGAACCTTGACCTCAACCTTAACCTTATCTTAACCTTAACCTTCACTATAACCTAACCTTAACCTTGACCTTAACTATTACCTAATCCTAACCTTATGGGTTTGTTCAAGGTTAGGGTTAAGTTATAGTTAAGTTCAAGGTTAAGTTTGGGTTTTAAGGGTAAAGATAAGGTTAAGGTTAGGTAATGGTAAGTTTAAGGTTAAGGTTAAGGTTAATTGTAAAGTTAAGGTTAAGGTTATGGTGATGGGAAGGTTAAGGTTAAGGTTAAGGTTAAGTTAAGGTTAAGGTTAAGGTTTGGTAAAGGTTAGGGTTAGGTTATAGTTAAGGTCAATGTTAAGGTTATGTTAAGGGTAAAGTCAAGGTTAAGATTAGGTTAAGGGTAAGGTTAAGGTTAATCTTAAGGTTAAGTTAAGGTTAATGTTAAGGTTTGGTCAAGGTTAGGGTTATGTTATAGTTAAGGTCAAGGTTAAGGTTAGGTTAAGGGTAAAGTCAAGGTTAAGGTTAGGTTAAGGTTAAGATTAGGTTAAGGGTAAAGTTAAAGGTAAGGTTAACGGTTTGGTCAAGGTTAGGGTTAGGTGTTATGGGTTTAGTGAGGTTAAGGTTAAGGTTAAGTTTTTGGTCAACGTTAGGGTTAGGTGTTACGGGTTTAGTTAGTTTAATGTTAAGGCTAAGGGTTTGGTCAAGGTTAGGGTTAGGTTATAGTGAAGGTCAAGGTTAAGGTTAGGTTATAGTGAAGGTTAAGGTTAAGATAAGGTTAACATTAAATTTAAGGTTAGCGTTAGGTTATAGTTAAGTTTAAGGTTAGGTTAACGATAAAGTTAATGTTAAGGTTAGGTTAAGGTTAATTTTAGGTAAGGGTAAGGTTATGGTTATGAGTTTAGTCAGGTTAAGGGTAAGGTTAAGAATAAAGTTACGGTTAAGGTGAAGGTTAGGTCATAGTTAAGGTTAAGGTTATAGTTAAGGTAAAGGTTAAGGTTAGGTTATAGCTAAAGTTTAGGTTAAGGTAAAGGTTAAGGTTATGGTTCTTAACCTTAACCTTCACTATAACCCTAACCCTAACCTTAACCAAAACCCTATAAACTAACCCTAACCTTGACCAAACCCTTAAAATTAACCTTAACTTGACTAAACCCGTAACCATGACCTTAACCTAACCTTAACCTTACCCCCTTAACCTTAACCTTAACCTTAACCTGAATAAACCCATAAACT
This sequence comes from Pinus albicaulis, assembly GCA_034641835.2. Taxonomy (NCBI): domain Eukaryota; kingdom Viridiplantae; phylum Streptophyta; class Pinopsida; order Pinales; family Pinaceae; genus Pinus; species Pinus albicaulis. Next base: position 389,639,038 of record CM076580.1, on the reverse strand, counting down.
TAACCTTAACCTTAACATTAACCTAACCTTAAGGTAAGGTTAAGGTTAGGTTAAGGTTAAGGTTAAGGTTCAGTTAAGGGTAAAGTAAAAGTTAAGATTAGTTTAAGGTTAAGGTTATGGTTAAAGTTGTTATCACTCAGGTTTTCCTTGAAGTTGTATGAAAAGGAAAGTATACCCGAGGTAACCACAAACCAACCTTCAGCTGCAGAATCTAGCCAATCTGCATCCAGAGAGAGCTCTCTCTTTATAATTTATCTTTGTTCTTAGAAATTTTTAGGCTAGTTATAAATCCAAGAGTTTGTTTGAAAATGGTGGAATTCTCCAACTAAGGGAAATATTGAATATGTTTAGGCCATTGGGATATGGAGTCAAAGGATGGCTTTACTGGATTTCTATTCTACACACAAGATGGCTTTGCAGGGAAAGATAGCCAAACATAGAACAGTTTTTAGGAATTAAAGGGGATGGAATGGGTTTTGAAGGGATGAAAGGAACTCAAGAATCTTTCAACATGTTCAAAAGAAAGAAATGGAATGATTAAAAATAAAGAGCAGTGAAGAATTCTTTACTATAGTAATCAATATGCTTAAATTAGCGAAGCAAGAGCAATTAAGAATTTGTTGCCTATAACTAATTTAGAGGAAAACATTTAGAATAATCACAATTGAAATCAGAGTACAATTAAGTAAATTTTGATTTATTCTTTTATGTAATTATTCAGAAATGGACACAATGATAATATAAACAGATATAAAACTTAAGACATAAGATAGAAAGACTTATTGAACTGCAGTCCGACACATGAATCCTGCAAAAAGTCCTGAGCTTCAAATTGTCATCCAGCAAGCCACAAAGAAGTTTCTCCAAAGCACTTTTATTCCAAAAGATCAATGTTACAGCAAAGTAGTAGAATCCACCCTCAATAATCTCTTTGAGGGTTTATTTATGAAAAAAATGATTGAAAATATCTCACACTAACCTAGCCAATAATCTAGGGTAACTAATGAATAAGTTACAATAAAAAGGAGACAAATGGTCTCGTAGATAGGACAAAAAGTAATTGCTGGTGTGTTGTTTCGTCCTTTTGTGGATGTGCTGGAGGCAGGTGCTATAATAGGGCTAGATGTTGTCCCTTTGAGTAATTCTTTTACTTATCTGATACTCTTCGTTTCTACTGATACTCTTTCAACTGTCCAAATGATACTCTTTAACCTGTGCTCATTATTTATCCCTTACATAATGGTAAAAAGACAAAATTCTCTACCTGAAGATACATTTTACAAAATTTCCAATAAGTCTTCCCACCATTGATCTTCAGCTATTATGGTTCTTTTAAGTTTTCTTAATGTTTCATCAGCTTCGGTGTATCTGTAAAAAATGGGGTGATTAGGGAACAAATACTTTATTTCCTGCTCCAGATGAAACAAATTCTTTAACCTGTCGTAGAGATTCCTTCCTGTTGGCAATGTTGCTTCTGACGAACTGATAGAATGAGCAGTTGTGTTATGAGCATGTATATATATTTTATTAACATAGGTTTCCAGGTCCATTATCTTGTCCTCTGAGAGCATAGGACTGGGTAACCCATTGTCCAATAAAATCTGAAATTTTCCTTTGAAAGCATTAATTTCTTCCAGAATATCTGAGCATTTCCTTTCCAAAGTTTGCATAAGAGTTCTTTTGGTAAAAACTCCTTTTATTTCTAAAATAGTGCCTGTCCTGTCATCAATTCCTAGCTCTGCAAGCTGTTTCTTAGTCTGGGTGTTCAAAAACTGTATAAGTTGATTGGCTTGCTCAGGTCTGCCCCTTAATTCATCTCTGGTTTTGTCTATTTCTTCCTGAGCTACTTTGATCAAGTCATTTTGTTCAAAGATTGTTTGAATAAAGGACCAAACACTCTTTATTGTCTCAATTATATTATCCCAAAGAATTTTATTTATTTCTCTCAAAGGCTTTTCTAATGAAAGATCTTTTTCTAAAGCCTTCACCAATTTTTCCAGTCTTTTGATTTCCCTAGTATTATCAGCAACAGTCTTTTTAGACATATCATATTTCTGCTCCAGATTTACTAGCTGCAATTTTGTGGTTTGAAGTTCTGTGACCCTGAGTTTTAAAATTTCCATTTGTTTTACCAATTCATCAGAACTTAAACCGGAAGTGTTTACCTGTGCTGACTCTGTTTGTTGATCTGCTGTTGTGGTACCTGTAGTGATCTCTGTTGTGGATGTTTGCATGATATCCTATTTTTCTCTTAATGCATGTTCCAATTATTTCTCTGTTTCACTCAGTTGCTCAGTCATTTTCAAGAGCAACTCCATCATTTCTTCCTGTGAATTTTCCTTCAAAACTTCTTGGGTCTGGGGATGCCTTGAGGCTGGCAATTTTAGCTACTTTCTCAGTGCAACGATATCATCATCTTTATTTTTAATTATTGCCTCAATGCTTTTCATATCTTTGGGATTGTGACCCAAACTGATGATTATATCTTCCAGAGACTTTATTATGTTATCTTTTGCCTGAGAAGAAGCCTTCTCAATTTGCAACTGTGTGTTTGTATTTTTTAAAGAATCTCGCAGCCTAAGGGCTGTCATGGCCTTATCAGTAAGGGTGGAGTATATCATTTCCCCAGTTTGTCTATGCAACTCTATCTGGTCCAAGGGATGAATGTCTTTTGCCAGGACATCAAAATTGGTCCTAATATAATTAGATGATGTTGTGGGTTTTGGAACCTTGGATTTGAAATGGCTCATCATCATTTTGCCTTGTTGAATGTCAAATGCTGACATTAATCTTTCCTAATTGTGTGGAGCCATTCTCAGATACTGATCATATACCTGCATTCTCAATGGATCATTCTTTGCCTTTATATTAATGAAAGTTCTTTTTATATCACCTGCATCTGTTTTTGGTGGCTTAAAAGAAGATACTTCAATACTCAGCTGTTTTTGCAATTCTTTTCCTTTGTGGCCTGTGTGTGTTTCACTAACTGTGCCAGTTAGTTGACTATCTTCTCTTTCATCATCAATTATTTCATCTATAGTTTCCACTTCTGGGAGTGGATCGAGTTTCTGCTTTTTAGCTTGATGTAGCTCTGAGGATTCTTTGGGAGGATTGGGATCTGGAGCCTGTCTTTTCTTGCCTATTTCCATATTAGATGGATTTTGCAATTCTGAAACTTCAGGATGATTTACTTGAGTAGGAGAAACCTGTGTTTGATCTAGTGCCCTGGAGGTTTGAAGTTTCTCTACCATGATGAAAGTTTCAATGACCTGTATTTTAGGTTCTTTCCCTTTGCCTTTAGACTCTACTGCAATTGATGGACTCTCTTCCTGTAATCCCTGTTGGATATTTCCTGCTGAAGAAGTACCAACGTGAGGTACCTGCACTTGACCAAAAGATTTTAGGTCAAAATTTTTCACAAGATCTTTCATAATTTTGTTTCTATTGTCTTCTTCATTATCTTACTCAACTAGTGTTCCTTCCACCCACTCATCTTGATTAGCATATTGTTCTATTTCAGGAATCCTGTGGTGAAAGTATGGGGATGATTTGTTCTTCATTCTTTTATCACAGATAAAACCGAATGGATCATAAGGAACCCAACGGAAACTCCTTGGTAACTTGCAACGGTTTTGTAGTATATCTTATGCTTCTCGCTCAGCGTCCCTAGAATTGCATATGAAGGGACCTAATTGACTTTTAATCTTGAGTTGGGCTTTCTTTTTTACACTACAAAAATGAATCATATCAGAATTATTCATTTGCCTGAAATATTCTAAGGCAAAAAGTCTCATAGGCACATATTTTGGCAACCTGAATGGATACAATTCACATCCATATATTCTGATGACTGAATGATTTTGGTATAAATACTAGTCCCCAACTTTATATGTCCTTGAAAGCTGCAAAGTCTTCTTAATCTCATTACTGAGTCTTGGAGGGGGAATTCCTGTCAACAAGGTAGTTGCAGGATATACAAAAAGATCGATGAACTCAGCATAAGAATAGGGAGAATTATAGGAAGAGTGAGTTATGGCAGACCAAAATATAACTGATCTAGGGTTTCCATTGGCATCAAGCTTTTTGATAGGAAAAGGAAACTTCTCTGATTGATAATAGATGATGAGATGGTAAATTACTAAGGAATATTTAAACACTTTCTCATTATCTAGCCTTATGAACTGGTCATGGATTTTATTGGCAATGAAAGATGCAAAGTCATATTTTACTGCAGGAGGTTGCCCAGGAGTAAAGATAGATAGCAATACCAGGGTTATTTCATCAACATATTCACTTGTATTGAAACCCATGACAAAGGATATCATATTGAGGATGAGTTTGCCCAAATTATTAAAATAAGCAAAACCATAGGGAGGAGGTCCCTTAGGTTGATGTTCAGGTAACATAAAAGTCTGGCAAATGCATTTCAATTTTTCTGGAGACAGTTGGGTAGACTTCTCAAGTAGTTCTTCCATGGACAAAGGAGTAAGATCTTGATCAGGTTCAAAATGGAGCATTGTATTGATAGCTTGAGGAGTGATGGGGAAAAGGATACTCTGGTCAGGAGACAACACTGCCCTTTGAGTTGAATCATAGTTGGAGTGACAGTAGTGGATAATTTCTGGGAAAATATAGACTGAGGGGATAAGATATCTCGGGAAATTGGATTCCCACAACCCAATGACATCCAAACCTTTCGAATAATCGTCTCTGCAGCGACAATAACTTTGAAGGGGATTTTCATCGAAAACTAAGTCTTTAATTTGAAAGTCTTTATCCACTAATGGTAAGTATTCTAACTCTCTGTGAGGGGCATTCAATGGGGTTACATTCAGGGTTGTCGGAGCTTCCATTTTGGTTCTTGTGTATTCAAAATGGAAGTTTCAGGGTTTTCTTCACAGACCGGGTGCAAATTTGATTCTGGGAGCTTTGATTTTAGTTATAGGAACTAGAATAACCCGATATTAATCCTTTTTTAGACTCTGGCGTGAATTTTTAACACAGGAAAGTGGATTTTTCAGAGAGTTTCGGCAAGAAAATCGAATAAATACCTGTTTGATAAAGAAGTTTGAAATTTACAGGTACCGGTCAATGGCGGATGGATGCTTGGGCAATGGTCTAATAATGGTGTTCGGAAATTTGGTTGGCGGCGTCTCAATCAGCGGAATTTTCAAATTCTTCAGAGGAGGACGCAGTCGCTTTCAACAGTGAAAATGACAGAAAAACACAGGTTTTTGTTTTGTTTACAAAGTCAATGGGAATTTTTATTTTTTCGAGGATGACATCATCTGGTACGGGGGCATACGTCACTGAGACTGGGCGGTAAGCAGTAAGCGATAATTTTTGCACCACTTTCAGGCGATGGCGGTATTTAACGGGGAGGCAGCGATTCCATTAGTCAACTGACACATGGTTGGAGTACTATTCCAAAACCACCGTGCCCCCGCTCGTTACCTTTCGGACGCGAGACGGCCAGCGGAATGATCCTGGGCCGTGGATCTTCGGGGGGGCAATCTGATGGTGGACAGGACGTGAACTTGACGGAGTTTTGATGCGCGGGCTTGACAGTGGATTAAAACATGATTAACTTAATTAAATATCCCGAGGGGAGTTTGATTGGCAGAATGAATGGTTATTAATTAATCCTGGTGATTAATTAACCCCATAGTTTATACACGGTTACGGCAGGGTCAAGGGTTTTTTAACCATGGTTAAAGTGTTGGGGGGAAATTAAAATACCAAGGGAATAGGCCATGGTTGCTTGGGGGACTTTCGAAGTTTTTGTTTGAATTAAAACTTCCGGGTTCATTATTTTTCGTTTCTAAACACATAAAACTATATGTTTAAAAACATTTTTTCATATATTTTTAATATATGGTAATAAATAAATGTTATTTATCAACCATAAGGGTAGGGAAATATATTTTATATGGGTATATTTTAAGCCAAAGGGTTTTCTTATTGGGGGTTTTTATTTAACAAAGGGGATTAAATAAACTTTGGCCAAAACTTATAATAAGAGGGGTTTTTGGGATATTTATGTAAAAGGAGTTATGTATTATAGGATAAGGTCTTTTCACTAGGGATTTAATAAATAAATCAGAAGTTAACATGAGAAAGGACAAGGTAAACTCAAAATACTTAACTATAACTAAGAAAGTGAAGATTTCTGAAGTAAATTACATCATATCAATTTCAACACTTAAACATAGAATAGAAAGTGATTTTGAGGGATTATTTATGAAATATGGCATGCTTTCCCTAAGTAAAATAAGATTTGACTTAGGAAAAGGTTAAAAGTGAATGATTATTATGACAAATAATCTCAAATACTTACGTCTTTTTGATCAATAAGCCGAGGGTCTGGACCCTCCAAAAGTCAAGGAAATGCCTTGAGCCCCTTTAATCTCCAAATACCTTAGCACTTTTAGGGAAATTAGTAAAAATATTAGGGAAAAAGTGATGTGGGAAGTTAATGATTTTGACTTTGCTTTCTTTGAATTTTCCAGTGCATTTCTTGCTTCAGTACTTGTGATGAAAGTTAAAGATCAAACACATTTAGCACCATCATTCATCATATGAAACTTTGCAACACCATCTACCTACCCTATGTATTTTACACTACCATTTTCTCTTCTTTATTAGGGTGCATTTGGACTTGCAAACCCTTATCAATCTTCTTTTTCTTTTACATGGCAAATCTATCCAATTCTACCCTTATTACATCCAAGGGCTCAGATTAAACTGTTGAGCACCTTTTATTATCTCTACGTATCTACTTATCTGCCAAGATTAAACTGTTTGGTCAGATATTTATTCTCTATTCTACAACATGAAATTGAAAAATGAATGAGTCAAGTTTAAACAGTTTGACTCTTCATAAATTGTGGCAAAATTTTGACAAGCTACACACAATTTCTTTATTACAGAAAATAAAATAGTAGTGACATTTGGATTTGCACACTTTCCTGGTCTATTTTTGCTTGGGGTTCACTTATTTCATTTTCTTTTTCGACCATTTTATTCTTTTTACCCTTTGATCTTTCTTTTAGGGTATACCCTCTTTACATTTTTTAAAATTTTTGATTTTTTTATTTTTCCAGAGTATGGAACACCTTTGCACAAGAAAAAGGTTTGAACATATTCCATAGTTCAATCAATACAATCATGAAAAATGACACCTATTGGTATAGGAGTCTAACAAAAGTTACGGGTTTAATTAGGTTAAGGTTAAGGTTAAGGTTATGGGTTTGGTTAAGGGTAGGTTAAGGTTAAAGTTAAGGTTAAGGTTAGGGTTAGGTTGAGGTTAAGGTTAACGTTAGATTTAGGGAAAAGTTAATGTTAAGGTTAGGTTAAAATTAAGCTAAAGGTTAAGGTTAAGGTTAGGGTAAGCTTGGGGTATTGTTAGGGTTAAGGTTAGGGGAAGGTTAAGGTTAAAGTTAGGTTAAGGTAAGGATAAGGTTAAGGCTAGGTTTGGTTAGGTTAAATTAAGGTTAAGGTTAAGGTTAAGGTTATGCGAAGGTTAAGGGCTTAATCATACCGTTAACCTTAACGTAACATTAACCCTAACCTTAACCTTCACCTTAAATATAACCTAACCCTAACCTTAACCTAACGTTATCCTCAACTTTAACCTTAACCTTACCCTAGCATTAACCATAACCTTAACCTCAACCTTAACCTTAACTTTACCCCCTTAAGCATAACCTTAACCTTAACCTCAACCCCGTAACATTAACCTTAACCTTAACCTTACCCCTTTAACCCTAACCTTAACCTTATCCCTTTAACCATAACTTTAACCTTAACTATAACTTAACCCTAACCTTGAAAAAACCTATAATACTAACCTTAACCTTAACCTTTACTTAATATTAACCTTGACCTTAACCTTAAAAATAAAATTAACCTTACCTTAACCTAACCTAACCTTAACTGTAACCTTAACCTTAACTTAACCTAACCTAAACTTAACCTTAACCTTACCCTTAAACTTAAACTTAACCTTGACCTTAGCTATAACCTAACCCTAACCTTGACCAAAATTTTAACCTTCACCTTACCCTAATCTTAACCTTAACCTAACCTTAACCTGCCCATAACCATAAACTTAAACTTAACCTTAACCTTAACCTGACTAAACTTGTAAACTTAACGTTAAGGTTAAGGTTAAAGTTAAGGTTAGGGGAAGGTTAAGGTTAAGGTTAAGGTTAGGGTTAAGGTTAGGGGAAGGTTAAGGTTAAATTCAAAGTTAAGGGTAAAGTTAAGGTTAAGGTTAGGTGAAGGTTAAGGGTAAGGTTAGGATAAGGTTATATTTAAGGTTACGATAAGGTTAAGTTTAAGGGTAAGGGTAAGGTTAAGGTTAAGGTTAAGGTTATGGTTAAGCTTAAGGCTAAGGTTAGGTTAATTTAACGTTAAGGTTAAGGTTTTTTCAAGGTTAGGGTTAGGCTATAGTTAAATTTAAGGATAGGGTTAGGTTATAGTTAAATTTAAGGTTAAGGTTAGGTTAAGGTTAAGATTAGGTTAATGGTAAAGTTAAGGTTATGGTTAGAGTAATATTAGTGTTAAGTTTATGGGAAGGTAAAGGTTAAGGTTAGGTTAAGGTTAAAGTCAAGGTCAAGGTTAAGGTTATGGTTATGGGAAGGTTAAGGTTAAGGTTAGGTTACTGTTGTCCAGGTAAATCCCCTCTACGGACAGAGGCGATCCCTCTAGCCCTAGGGTGGGTCTAGCGACTACGAGAACATACTAACATCTACCTTTCTATATTGTAAATGAAATTCAAAGCAAGGAATATGTCCTACCTCGTTCTGATGCTATGTTGTCTTCTTCCATCAAAGCTTCTTGATTTTTCGCTCTTCTCAAACTCGGTACATGCTGCTACCAATGTTTGATTACCTGTACAGACAGTCAAGGTACCACAACAAGCGTAAAACCATGACAAACATAAAACAATTACAACCTATCTAACTGATCAAGGAATTCTATAAATCTCATTATAAATGTAAACAAGAGTGGAAGATAAACATCAGATGCATTTTATTATGACAAAGACAAGGGGAGTTTACAACCAAGCCTTGATGTTGAGGCTCTCCTTCGGCAGGTCTGTATCCAAGCATGTTTATCACACCCTCATGAAAAAAGGTCCAAGATCTCACTATGTTCTCAACACACAAAAACAATCACACTCTGCACTATTCTCCCGAAGCTATGATTGCTTCTCCTCTATGCTAAATTTTTCAGCTATCTGTTCAACTAGAAAATGTTCAACCATCACATCAATGGAAGATGGCTATATTTATAGAAGAGAGGAGGAGGTTGGGATCCCTACAATAGTGTAAGGGAGGCCTTATCCCTTGGGAGGTTTCCCCTTAAGGTGGACACAAGAGGCCAAAGGAGGAAGGCCATGGTTATTCAGTCGAACCACTCCCTATGAATCATCCACGAAGTTGTTGTGATCGAAACTTCGCCTCTATTTTTAAAAAAAATTCCATAAAAATATTGGCACAGGTAGCTCACTAAGACAAAGCACCAACTAGCGCGGGCTCAGTGTTAATTTTCCTCATTGGCGCGAGGGCATAACTGGCTACCAGCGCCAAGGAAAAAACATGTGTTTTTAGTGCTCTGCTCAGGAAATGGTCAACAGAGGGAATGTTTTCCTCATGGCAAGGGATGCAATGATGGTATTTTCAAGGCATGAAAATTATAATTAGTCATAGAAATGACCCTCCAATGTGTGAGATGGGGATTGCAGGGACAGTGACAAATTATTGTGTAACAGATGCCCCCTAAAGTATGAAGTCCGAACATGAGTGAGGGGTGAAATGCTTTACAAGTACGTGCAAGGTACCAGACGCTGCTGTCGGGAGACCTACAAATCGAGCATAGATACATATACATAACTTAAATCTCTAATGAAAATAGATGAATCCATGGTATAGTCGCAACTATCCATCAAGAAAAGGATCATGTGAATGGATCCTCAGCCTGGACGCAACCATCCAAATGAAGGGATCATATGAAATAGATCCACGGTATGGGCACAACCATCCATATAGAGATGATAAAAACAAGATAACCCACGGTATGATCACAGCGATCCGTCTAAAGAATCATGTATGTAATAATGAATGACTCATCAGTCCTCGCAACCTGGACTTTTTTGATCGAAGCCCAGGGTCTTGCGCTTCGACACCACCCAATCAAAGTACAAATTCCAACATGTGAATAGATGTGTTGAAGTCGAACATGCTAGAAAATTACTTGAGTACCAGTCAATGACGTGAACCGTTAACAAGTGCGAGAGAAACCACCCATAATGTCAATGGCTCTCAAGGTACTACTAGTACAATCCACGGAATGTGAATAGTGAGCTGAATTCGAACACCTGCGAAATCACCCGATCGAAGGCCAATGATGTGAACCTGTCGTCAAATGCGAAGAACTTGCCATTAGGGCATGTAAGCTCTAAGGTACCAGAAAGGAGTCTCTAGATCAACTTCCCAGATAATGAGCTGAAGTCGACAGGAAGTGATCCGTTGAAGGAGGGTCATAATGAATCCCATATCATTGACATTAAATAGAGAAGGTAATATGATTGTGAATCAAGACTGAAACAAAGGATCAAGGAATGTACAAACTACAGAAGGATTTTCTCTTGAACATATCAGTGGCACGACTCTGGAATTTGGCAGAATTTTACTCAAATAGGATCAGAAAACATGTTGACAAAATTGGTAATCAAATGAGAGGCAAATGGATTTCCCAAACCCATGGAGGCAAAGTGATAGAGTGAAGATATCCCAACCCGACATGAACTGCAGACAAGTGTCATGTTCAAGAGTGACATACTGCCGGCTCAACTGAGGAATAACTTCCATTTTCCCCCACCATTTCTGGTGAGTACTTATTTATTTTTACACAAGATTGAAGAGGATACCATCTGCTTGGAATATAAGTTTTTCCTTCAGACAAATCCAACCTAGTACATTTTACGAGCCCTAGGAAGGAGGAACTTGAATAACATCATAACGAATAGGTTTGATGTCATCAGTTTTAACGAGTTTGACAAAGGAAGAACATGACATCTTTTCATGTTTATATAGTTTGAAAAGAGCGCACAAAATAAAACTCCAACAAGGCCCTTTTTGTAAAATAGTCCCTCAGATCCGAAAAGGTAGAAAACTGTGTCTGAGAGAACCTCTTAACTGTGATCGGCTAAGGTATTCCCTTTTTGTAAATAATCCATCCCAGCCTGAAAAAAGGGTAAAATTATACTAGGTAGATACCGCTTTGCAACCATTTAACGAGTTCAAAACAACAAGAGTCTCAGAAATCTTTTCACTTTTTAAGAGTCAGAAAAGAGCTGAAAGTTGACTCCTCCTAAAGGAACGAGTGGTATAAAGGGTTTCAACTGGTTCCAGTAATGGTGGAACTGCTTAGAACAAGTAAAGGTTACGAGGCTTTCTAACAAGACCACTCATCACAACGGTTCCTCAAGAATGGGTAAAACAACCAAGTGAAGGCATATGATCAGCCAAGAAGATGGGGATGATGGAATGAGAAAACCAAGGCTCATCTGAAAAAACAGGCTAATAAAATGGAAATCACGAGAGGTAAAATAGGAAAGGTTTCATTTTTACACAAGCTTGAAATTGGGAAACTCTACTTGAAGTTGGTTTCATTTTTACACAAGCTTGAAACAAAGATAAACTATGCTTGAAATCGGTTTCATTTTTACACAAGCTTGAAATGGAAACAAACTATGCTTGAAAAATTTTGCATGCCCCCAGCATGGTGACTCAATTCAAGGTACATGCGTCGCAAGATTCAATCCATATGAAAGGCAGATGGAGTGAAGGTTCAAGTTACGAGATTAAGAGAAAGACTCGACTAGGATTTTATGAGATCTTATCAAAGACTTGAATTGAACAGGAAAGTGTTTCATTGTTTTAACGAGGTTGACACATTAAAAGAACTATCCTAATAAGAGCTTGTTTCATTTTTCAAAGAGCTTGACACAAGAAAACAAACTCTGCTCCGATGACCTTTTTTCATTTTTTAAGGAGCTTGACACAAGAAAACGAACTCTGCTCCGACGAGCTTGTTTCATTTTTTAAGGAGCTTGACACAATAAAACAAACTCTGCTCTGATGACCTTTCATCATGATGAATAAGAAGTCATGGCTTCCAAGAGTTCCACACTGGATGGGAGGATAACATCTTGGAAATTAGGACCCAATGTCACACTATGCACAACTGGTGGATAAAGACCCAGAAGGGACAATCGTGGACCAGATGTCATGCCAGGACCAAAGAATGAAAGTTGATTGATGGTCACAATCTGACCTTTGTGTGGAAAACACATCACATGAAAGAGGGAGGAGACAAGCACTCCCATGGCATAAGTATAATCACGGCCCAAGCGTAAATTAAAGTCCAAGGGGCCAGGAACAACCATCACATCGATATGGATAGTTTTCCCTCCCAAAGTAACAGCCAACTTCGGAAGGATCCCTAATAGTTGACTGGTTCCTCTATTAAAAGCCAACAAATTCTGGGTAACAGGCATAAGTGGTGGAGAAACAAAATATTGCCAAGTAGTTGAAGATAGAATACTAACAGATGCACCTTCATTTATAATGGTGCTGGGTATGACCAGATCAAAGGTCTGTACTATTATCTCAAAAGGCATATAAGACGGAAGGAGGTATCCTACGAATCGACTCCAATCGAAGGAAGCGACCAAACTACTTGGAGGGGCTACCATCGAACCGAGATGGTCTTTCCCTAGTGTTACGGTATAATGAGTATCCTCCACCACCTCCATCATGGAGGCAGAAGGAGTATCTTCCAGGACCTCCATCATGGGAGGTGAAGGAGTAGCTTCCAAAGGTACAGGGATGGGAAAATATTTCTCCAAGTCCGAGGAATCTAAAGAAACAAGAAGAACATGAGGGATGCGAGATCCACTCTCAACAGAAAAGACCTGGTGCACCACAGATGGGGCCAACTCAACCAATCCCATGACCAATGGTTGTTCAGGGATGGATTCATGATGGTGAATTTCTGAGGGAGCTGGATCAAGCAAGGATGACTCTTGACTGATTGTTGAATCAATTAGTGAAGGACTCAAAGAAAGCTGTTTGTAACCAGTTGGAAGGCATGGTGCAAAAACAGTCGAGTTGTCCAAAACTCTCTTGCCTTCATCCATATATATAAAAAGGTTAATGGCATGATTCTCTTCACACAACTTATAGGGACTGGTGAGCTTACCCTGAATATTAGGAGCTTTACTAGTGCTAGCTGAAGATGTGCCCCCAACCTGACTCCTGAAATCCAAAGGCAACGGTGGATGACCATTGCACCATACTTCGAGTACCTTGGGAATGCTAGGGAAATCTCAAAGAAGATGGTTTCCCACACAACATGCAAGGGAAATTCACTTTCCATGGAGGGTTGGAAGGTTCATCGAGAGCAGGTGTTTTAGAAGCACTAGCTGCAGAATTAGCCTCTTGATTATCTGACTTCTTCTTCTTAGTCTTCTTCTTCTTTTTCTTAGCCACCTGGGTAATAGAATCCAAAATTTCACCACGCTAAGTAGAAGATGAGGACAAAGAAATAGGCGAAGAAGGGGAGAGGTCCACCTTCAAATCAACATGGCATTTCTCAGACAGAGGATTGGATGGTACGATAGCCGGAACAATAGAGACCACAGAGGTTGAAAACAACCAAACAGGTAACCCAACATTTAACCCAGGGAGGGATAACATGGCCATATAAGGAACACCAATATTTCCTAAAGCAGGAAAAGGACTAGGACTCCCTTCAGAGGGAACTCCTTGATTGGAAAACTCCAGAAAAGATGCCATCAGAAACGACCTTGAAATAAAACACTAAGGAAAAAAATTCTAACTAGGAATATTTCATGGGTGATTAATTTTTAAGACACTGAAACCAGACTCTGTTATTTCATATTTTAAGAGTTGAGAAACAAGCAAAAGGTGACTCTATCGCTTTCAGGTTGGACATGAGCATGAAAGGACAAGAGCTCAATGATATTTTCAGTTAAAAGAGTTAGTAAAGATCAAAGTGACTACTCTGGTAATCTAGGTAAATGGGTGTACCAGATATCCGTGAACTGCCATATACACCCTACTAAAAATGAAAGAGAAATCAACCAAGGTCTTAACGTATGTGCAGGTAATCTCCTCGAATGTTGTGTCTGGTGTATCAAGGGTAAAAGGCGGTATATTCAGCTTCCTATGGATAAAGTATTTGCAACCTAATGGGGTCTCCCTTTATATACACGATGATACAGGGAGCATAAGTTCGTACTAGCACTGTCTGAAGACAGATGGCGAGCGACAGCTACTAGGTTCAAAGACGCCAGAACATGTCTCTAGCCTAGACCACTAAAAATGTTTCGTTAGGTTTCAATGCTTCCTTAGGTTAATTAAATAAATTTTAAAGTTGATCTTGAATTATGTCTCTGTTTCAAGGCCTTACCGCATGTCATGTGAGAATCTCCTATATGTAGCTATATGAGAAAAGAAATCTTTCAATTCAATGAATGCTATCTATTTAAGGGAAGATTTCCAAACAATGATGCAACAAACAACAATACTGAAAAATGGAACTTTTCCAAATTAGATGACTTTCACTATCCAAAATTAATCTAAAACATTCAACGATGTGAATTATGCAATGTAATCTATGAAAAATCCTCTTTTTTGAAAACTATGCAATTGTAATCTATGCACAACTTCCCTTTTTTTTTGAAAGAACAAGAATGCACTGATTGCATTTTTCGATGGATGAGAATCTACTTAATGCACGCTTTTAATGAAAGAGAATGCACTCAAAGCGACTTTTAGTTTTCAATCATTAAACAATGTAATCTAAGTTCAATGATGGATCTTAAAAAATACTTTTCAATGCAATGTAATCTAGGGCATTTTAACAAAAAGCAAACTCTAAGACGAAAACTAAATGAACGCAAATCTTCTTTATGAAGGATGAATGCAAAAGGGATGCAAACAAACACTAAGAATGCAATCGTTGTTTCAAACACTTTGTAACGAAATTCCTCAAAAGGCTACAAGACATATGAGGTCAAGTACAAAAAGGACTTCCAAAGCATGAGTTCAAAACAAGGCATTCATTCCCTTTTAAGTCAAGCAATCATAAGTGAAAAAGTAGAGGGGAGAATGATTAAATCATATAGAGAAAAATATTGGAAGGGAAAGACACATTGGTGAAGGATTTAGGGAAAAAAACTCAATTTTTCACACACCCTGAAATTGGCACGACTTTGGTGGGTGAAACTAGTGCCAAATGGCGTGACTTGCTCACTGACAACTAGCGCCAAAGGCCAATTGGTGTGGGTTGCTAACTGATAACTAGCGCCAATGCTTGAATAGGAAAAAACAAAGAATTTATTCCAACCAAGACCAAAATCACCACTTCAAGCAAAAATTAAAAGATTGTAATTGATTAAAAACATAGGAAAAAACAGAGAAATGGTCATTTGTCTAAATCCGTCGAATGACTAAGACCTCAAAGAGTGACCAACTCAAAGGAAACTCCCCAGCGGAGTCACTAATTTGTTGCCCAGGTAAATCCCCTCTGCGGACAGAGGCAATCCCTCCATCCCTAGGGTGGGTCTAGCAACTACGGGAACATATTAACATCTACCTTCCTATATTGTAAATGAAATTCAAAGCAAGGAAGATGTCCTACCTCATTCTGATGCTATGTTTTCTTCTTTTGTCGAAGATTCTTGATCTATCGCTCTTCTCAAACTCGATACACACTGCTACCAACATTCGATTACCTATACAAACAGTCAAGACACCACAACAAGCGTAAAACTATGAAAAAACATAAAACAATTACAACCTATCTAACTGATCAAGGAATTCTAGAAATATCATTATACACTATCGGTTAGCACTGGGCCATCGGATCTCGTGATATTGACGGCTCAGATCGCGGTGGGGGGTTCAACATAACAAATACACTATTGCATCGGGGATTTCATTTACAAAGGAAAAAGGCGCTCAACTCTAATCCTCCGATGCAATAAATGCCTTGATGGATGGCACTTGGTCTTAGCACTGGGGTCATGTGGGGAAACGTTTAAGGGGCTGGCCCTAAAGGGGCTAAACCTGTCACAGATAAGAGTGGGTTTTAGGCCTATTTTAATGATTTTTAAGGCTGGAGACGGCATTCGGTAAGGGGAATAAAGGGACTTAAAGCCAAACAAAGGTATTTGAGAGGTTTAAAAGGGGATTTGGATGATTTACCATGGGATTAATGAGGAATTAAGAGAGGGGAAAAAAGGTGAAGAAACAGGGGTTAAGTGGGGATGAAATAAGAGGGAAGAGGCCTTTGGGAATTCTTCTTTGCCAACAAAGAGGCTTTATGATGGAAACAGCAGTGAGGATTTACCAAAGGGCAAAAGGCACAAGGAGGATTCAAGGATGATGTGTTTTCAGAGGAAATGCATTCCTTGAAGGCTCAAAAACATTTTAGCTTCATGTTTCCTTGTCAAAAAATTCATAGGGAGCTAACAGGTTATAGTTAAGGTAAAGGTTAGGTTAAGGGTAAGATAAGGTTAAGGTTAAGGTTAATGTTCGGTTAAGGTCAACATCAAGGTTAAGGTTAAGGTTAAGGCCAAGGTTAAGGGTAAATTTAAGGTTAAGGGTTTAGTCATGTTAAGGTTAAGGCTAAGTTTAAGTTTAAGGTGAAGGTTAAGGGTAAGGTTAGGTTAAGGTTAAGGGTTTGGTTAAGGTTAAGGTTAAGGGTTTGGTTAAGGTTAGGTTAAGGTTAAGGTTAAGGTTAAGGGTTTGGTCAAGGTTAGGGTTAGGGGTAAGGTTATGGTAAGGTTAGGGTTAAGGTTAGGGGAAGGTTAAGGTCAAAGTTAGGTTAAGGCAAGGTTAAGGTTAACGTTATGGGTTTGGTCATGTTAAGGTTAAGGTTAAGGGTTTGGTCAACGTTAGGGTTTAGTTATAGTTGAGGATAAGGTTACGTTAAGGTTAAGGTTAAGATTCAAGGTTAGGGTTAGGTTATAGTTAAGGTTAAGGTTAATATTAAGGTTACGGTTAAGGTTACGATTAAGGTTAAGGTTAAGAATTTGGTCAAGGTTAGGTTAAAGGTTCCGGTTAAGATTAAGGTTAAGAATTTGGTCAAGGTTGGGGTTATGGTTATGGTTAAGGTTAAGGTTGAGGTTAAGGTTAGGGGAACGTTAAGGTTAGGGATAAGGTTAAGGGAAGGTTAAGGATAAGGTTAAGGTTAAGGTTAACTTTTTGGTCAAGGTTAGGGTTAGGTTATAGTTAAGGCTAAGTTTAAGGTTAATTTTATGGGTTTAGTGAGGTTAAGGTTAAGGTTTTGGTCAAGGTTAGGGGTAGGTTATAGTTAAGTTTAAGATTAAGGTTAAGGTTACAGGTTTAGTAATGTTAAGGGTAAGGGAAAGGTTAATGTTAAATTTAAGGGTTTGAACTTTACCCTAACCTTAACCTTAACCTTAACCAAATCCTTAACCTTTACCAAACCCTTAACCTTAACCTTAACCTAACCTTAACCTTAACCTTAACCTTGCCATAACCTTAACCTTCACCTAACCTTAACCTTACCCTTAACCTTAACCTAAACCTAACCTTAACTATAACCTAACACTAACCTTACCCTAACCATTACCTTAACTGTAACCTAACCCTAACCTTAACCTTACCCTTAACCTAACATTAACCTTCACCTTCACCTTAACCTTAACCTTAACCTTGACCTTAACATTAATTTTAACTATAACCTAACCTAACCTTGACCTTAACTATTACCTAACCCTAACCGTGACCAAACCATTAACCTTAACCTTAACTTTAACTTTAACCTAACGTTAACCTTAAGCTTAAGCTTAACCTTCCCATAACCATAACCTTAACCTTAAACTTAACCTTTACCTTGAATTTACCCTTAACCTAACCTTAACCCCTTAACCTTAACCTTAACCTTCCCATAACCATATCCTTAACCTTGACTTTTCCCTTAACCTAACCCTAAAATTAACCATAACCTAACCCTAACCTTCACTAAACCTTAACCTTAATCTTAACTTAAAATTAACCTTAACCTTAACCTTCCCCTAACCTTAACTTTAACCTTAACCTTAACCTTAACCTTCCCCTAACCATAACCTTAACCTTCAAGTTCCCATAACTATAACCTTAACCTTAACCTTAACCTTACCCTTGACGTTAGCCTTAACCTTAACCTTGACCTTGACCTTAATCTTACCCTTAAACTTATCTTGACCTTAACCTAACCTTAACCTTAACTTTACACTTAACATTACCTTAACCATAACCATAACCTAACCTTAAACTTAACCTTTCCCTTAACCTTACCTTAACCTTACCTTAACAATAACCTTAACCTTAAGCTTATCCTAACCTTAACCTTGACTTTACCCTTAAAGTAAGCTTAACCATAACCTTAACCTTACTTAACCTTAACCATAACCTTAACCTTAACCTTCACCTTAACCTTCACCTTAACCTTGACTTTACCCTTAACTTAACCTTAACCTAACCTTAAACTTAACCTTAACTTTAACCTTCACCTTAACCTTACCTCCTTAACCTTAACCTTAACCTTAAACTTGACTTTACCTTAACCTAACCTTAACCCCTTAACCTTAACCTTACCCTTAACCTTAACCTTAACCAAACCCTTAACATTAACCTTAACTTAACCTTAACCTTAACCTTAACCTTAGCTTTAACCTAACCTTAACCTTAACCTTAACTATAACCTAACTCTAACCTTGACCAAACCTTATCCTTGAGGTCAAGCTTAAGGTTAGGTTAAGGTTAAGGATATGGTTATGGGAAGGTTGAGGTTAAGGTTAGGTTAAGGGTTTGGTCAAGGTGATGGTTAGGTTATAGTGAAGGTTAAGGTTAAGTTAAGTGTAAAGTCAAGGCGTAACCCTTAACCTTAACCTTACCCTTAACCTTCACCTTAACCTTAGGTCAAGGTTAAGATTAAGGTTATGGTTAAGGCTAAGGCTAAGCTTAAGCTTAAGGTTAAGGTTAAGGATAAGGTTAAGGTTAATGGGTTAAGGTTAAGGTTAAGGTTAAGGGTAAGGTTAAGGTTAAGGTTAAGGTTAAGGTTATGGTTATCGAAAGGTTAAGGTTAAGGTTAAGTTTACATTAAGGTTAAGGTTATGTAAAGGTTACGGGTTTATTCAGGTTAAGGTTAAGTGAACCTTAACACTTAACCTTACCCTAAATTTACCCTAACCTTAACCTTAACATTAACCTAACCTTAACCTAACCTTAACCTTAACTTTACCCATAACCTTAACCTAACCCGAACCTTGACCAAACCCTTAACCTTAACCTTAACCTGACTAAACCCGTAACCTTAACCTGACTAAACTCATAACCTTAACCTTAAACTTACCCTTAACCTTCACCATAACCTTAACTATAACCTAAACCTAAACTTGACCAAACCCTTCACCTTAACCTTTACTTTAACCTTAACCTTCCCCTAACCTTAACCCTAACCTTAACCTTAAATTTACCCTTAGCCTAGCCTTAAACTTAACTTTGCCCCTAACCTAATCTTAACCTTAACCTAACCTTAACCTTATCCTTAACCTTGACCTTAACCTTAACTTAACCTAACCTTAACCTTAACCTTAACTATATCCTAACCCTAACCTTCACCAAACCCTTAACCTTAAACATATCTTAACCTTAACCTAACCTTAAACTTAACCTTAAACTAACTATAACTTTACCCTTAACCTTAACCTTGACCTTAACTATAACCTAACCCTAACCTTGACCAAACCCTTAACATTAATCTTAACCTTAATCTAACCTTAACCTAACCTTAACCTTGAATTTACCCTTAACCATAACCTAACCTTAACCTTGACTTTACCCTTAATGTAACCTTAACCTTGACATTACCCTTAATGTAACCTTAACCTTGACTTTACCCTTAACCGTGACCTTACCCTAACCTTAACCTTGAATTTACCCTTAACTTAACCTTAACCTTCACTATAACCTAATCCTAACAGTTACCAAACCCTTAACCTGACTAAACCCGCAACCTTAACCTTAACCTTACCCTTAACCTTAACTTTACCCTTAGCCTAACCTTAACCTTAACGTTGACCTTTACCTTAACCTTAACCGTAACCTTAACCTTTCCCTTAACCTAACGCTAAACTTAAATTTGACCTTGACCTTAACCTTAACTTTAACTATAACCTAACCTAACCTTGACATTAACTATAACCTAACCCTAACCTTAACCAAACCCTTAACATTAAACTTAACCTTAACCTATACCTAACCTTAACATTAACCTAACCTTGACCTTAACTATAACCTAACACTAACTTTAACCAAACCTTAACCTTAACTTAACCTTAACCTTAACCTTAACCTAAATTTAACCTTAACTTTAACCTTAACCTAACATTAACCATAACCTTAACCTTAACCTAACCTTAATGTTACCCTTAACGTTACCCTTAACCTTAACCTTAAATTTTCCCTTAACGTTAACTATAACCTAACTTTAACCTTAACCATAACCATAACCTAACCTTAACCTTGACCTTAACCTAACCCTTACCTTAACCAAACCTTAACCTAAACTTAACCTAACCTTAACCTTAACCCTAACCTTGAACTTAACCTAACCTTAAGAGTTTGGGAAGGTTAAGGTAAGGTTAAGTGTAAGGTTAAGGGTTAGGGTTAAGGTTAAGTTAAGGTTAGGATAAGGTTAGGTTAACGTTAGGATAAGATTAAGGGTTTGGTTAATGTTAAGGATACGTTAAGGGTAAAGTCATGGTTAAGGTTAGGTTAAGGGTAAAGCTAAGGTTAGTGTTAGGTTAAGGTTAATTTTAAGGTTAGGGTTAAGGTGGTAATGGTAAAGTCAACCTTAACCTTATCCTTAACCTGACCAAACCTTAACCTTAACTTTAACTTTACCCTTAAACTAACCTTAGCTTTGACTTCACCTTAACCTAACCTTAACTTTACCTAAGGTTAGGGTTAAGGTTAGGGGAAGGTTAGGTTAAGGTTAACCTTATCCTTGACCTTAACCTTAACTATAACCTAATCCTAACCTTGACCAAACCCTTAACCTTAACCTTGACTAGAACCTAACCCAAACCTTAACCTAACCTTTACCAAACCCTTAACGTGAAAATTGACCTTAACCTAACCATGACCTTAACTTTACCCTTAACCTAACCTTGACCTTAACCTAACCATGACCTTAACCATGACCTTAACCTAACCTTGACCTTAACCTAACCATGACCTTAACTTAACCATGACCTTAACTTTACCATTAACGTAACCTTGACCTTAACCAAAGGATAAGGTTAGGATATAGTTAAGGTCATGGTTAAGCTTAAGGTTAAGGGTAAGGTTAAGGTTAAGGTTAAAGTTAGGTTAAGGTAAGGTTAAGGTTAAGATAAGGTTAGGGTAAGGTTAGGTAAAGGTTCAGGTTAACATTAAGGTTAAGGGTTTGGTCAAGGTTACAGTTAGGTTATAGTTAAGGACAAGGTAAGGTTAAGGTTAAGGTTACGTTAAGGATAAAGTCAAGGATAAGGTTAGGTTAAAGTTAAGATAAGGTTAAGTTTAAGGTTAAGGTTAAGATTAGGTTAAGGTTAATTCTAAGGTTATTATTAAAGGTAAAGTTAAGGTTAGGGTTAGGTTAAGGTTAAGGTTAAGGTTAGGTTAAGATAAGGTGAATGTGAAGGGTTTGGTCAAAGTTAGGGTTAGGTTATAGTTAAGGTTAAGGTTAAGGTTAGGTTAAGTCAAGGTTAAGGTCAAGGTTAAGGCTAAGGTTAACTTTACGTTAACCTTGACATTACCCTTAACCTTAACTTAAACTTAACCTTGAATTTACCCTTAACGTAACCTTAACCTTGAATTTACCCTTAACCTTGACCTCACCCTAACCTTAACCTTGACTTTACCCTTAACGTTACGTTAACCTTCACTATAACCTAACCCTAATTGTTACCAAACCCTTAACCTTAACCTTAACTTGACTAAACACGTAACCTTAACCTTCACCTTTTCGTTAACCTTCACCTTAACCTTAACTTTACCCTTTACCTAACCTTAACCTTGACCCTTACCTTTACCTTAACCTTAACCTTAACCTTACCCTTACCCTTAACCTTAACTTTGCCCTTAACCTAACCTTATCCTTAACATTAACCTTAACCTTATCTTAACCTTAACTATAACCTAACCCTAAGCTTGACCAAACCTTAACCTTGGATAGGGTTAGGTTAAGGGTAAGGTTAGGTTAAGGGTTTCGTCAAGGTTAAGGTTAAGGTTAGGTTCAGGGTAAGGTTATGTGTAAAGTTAAGGTTAAGGTTAGGGTAAGGTTAGGATAAGTTTAAGGTTAAGGTTAGGTTAAGGTTAAGGTTAGGTTAAGGTTAGGGGAAGGTTATGGTTAAAGTTAAGGCTAAGGTTAGGCTAAGGATAAAGTTAAGGTTAACGTTAGGGTTAAGGTTAGAGGAAGGTTAAGGTTATGTTAAGGTTAAGGTTAGGGTTAAGGTTAAGGTTAGGGGAAGGTTAAGGTTAGGTTAAGGTGAGGTTTAGGTTATAGTTAAGGTTAAGGTTAGGTTAAGGGTAAGATAAGGTTAAGGTTAAGGTTAAGTTTAATATTAGGTTAAGGTCAACGTCAAGGTTAAGGTTAAGGTTAAGGCCAAGGTAAAGGGTAAAGTTAAGGTTAAGGGTTTAGTCATGTTAAGGTTAAGGCTAAGGTGAAGGTTAAGGGTAAGGTTAAGGTTAAGGTTAAGGGTTTGGTTAAGGTTAGGGTAAGGTTAAGGTTAAGGTTAAGGGATTGGTAAATGTTAGGGTTAGGGGTAAGGTTACAGTAAGGTTAGGGTTAAGGTTAGGGGAAGGTTAAGGTTAACGTTAGGTTAAGTAAAGGTTAAGGTTAAGGTAAGGTTAAGGTTAACGTTATGGGTTTAGTCAGGTTAAAGTTAAGGTTAAGGGTTTGTTCAAGGTTAGGGTTAGGTTATAGTTAAGGTTAAGGTTAAGATTCAAGGTTAGGGTTAGGTTATAGTAAAGGTTAAGGTTAAGGTTAAGGTTAGGGTTAAGGTTACGGTTAAGGTTAAGGTTAAGAATTTGGTCAAGGTTAGGGTAAAGGTTCAGGTTAAGCTTAATGTTAAGAATTTAGTCAAGGTTAGGGTTACGTTTAAGGTTAAGGTTAAGGTTAGGGTTAAGGTTAGGGGAAGGTTAAGGTTAAGGTTAAATTTTTGGTCAAGGTTGGGGTTAGGTTATAGTTAAGGCTAATTTTAAGGTTAAGTTTGTGGGTTTAGTGAGGTTAAGGTTGAGGTTAAGGGTTTGGTCAAGGTTAAGGTTAAGGGTTTGGTCAAGGTTAGGGGTAGGTTATAGCTAAGTTTAAGGTTAAGGTTATGGGTTTATTAAGGTTAAGATTAAGGGAAAGGTTAAGGTTATATTTAAGGGTTTGAACCTTTACTCTAACCTTAACCTTAACCTTAACCAAACCCTTAACCTTGACCAAACCCTTAACCTTAACCTTCACCTTAACCTTAACCTTAACCTAACCTTAACCTTAACCTTAACCTAACCTTAACCTTACCCTTAACCTTAACCTAACCCTAACCTTACCCTAACCATAACCTTAACTATAACCTAACCCTAACCTTAACCTTAACCTTAAACTAACAGTAACCTTGAGCTTGACCTTTACCTTAACCTTAACCTTAACCTTGACCTTAACATTAACTTTAACTATAACCTAACATAACCTTGACCTTAACTATTACCTAACACTAACCTCGACCAAACCCTTAACCTTAAGCTTAACTTTAACCTTAACCTAATGTTAACCTTAAGCTTAAGCTTAACCTTCCCATAACCATAACCTTAACCTTAACCTTAACCATCACCTTAACCTTTACCTTGACTTTACCCTTAACCTAACCTTAACCCCTTAACCTTAACCTTAACCTTCCCATAACCATAACCTTAACCTTGAATTTTCCCTTAACATAACCTTAAAATTAACCATAAACTAACCCTAACCTTCACTAAACCTTAACCTTGACCTTAACTTAAACTTAACCTTAACCTTAACCTTTCACTAACCTTAACCTTAACCTTAACCTTCCCATAACCATAACCTTAACCTTAACGTTCCCATAACTATAACCTTAACCTTAACCTTGACCTTACCCTTGACCTTACCCTTAACCTTGACCTTGACCTTAACCTTACCCTTGACCTTACCCTTAACCTTGACCTTGACCTTAACCTTATCCTTAAACTTAACCTTAACCTAACCATAACCTTAACTTTACACTTAACATTACCTTAACCATAACATTAACCTAACCTTAACCTTAACCTTTCCCTTAACCTTATCTTAAACTTACCTTAACAATAACCTTAACCTTAACCTTATCCTAACCTTAACCTTGACGTTACCCTTAACGTAAGCTTAACCATAACCTTATCTTTACCCTTAACCTTAACCTTAATCTTACTTAACCTTAACCATAACGTTAACCTTAACTTAACTATAACCTTAACCTTAACCTTGAATTTACCCTTAACTTAACTTTAACCTAACCTTAACCTTAACCTTAAATTTAACCTTCACCTTAACCTTACCCCCTTAACCTTAACCTTAACCTTAAACTTTACTTTACCTTAACCTAACCTTAACCCTACCCTTAACCTTAACATTAACCAAACCCTTTACATTAACCTTAACTTAACCTTAACCTTAACCTTAGCCTTAACCTAACCTTAACCTTAACCTTAACTATAACCTAACCCTAACTTTGACCAAACCTTACCCTTAAGGTCAAGCTTAAGGTTACGTTAAGGTTAAGGTTATGGTTATGGGAAGGTTAAGGTTAACTTTAGGTTAAGGATTTGGTCAAGGAGAAGGTTAGCTTATAGTGAAGGTTAAGCTTAAGTTAAGTGTAAAGTCAAGGCGTAATCCTCAACCTTAACCTTACCCTTAAGCTTCACCTTAACCTTAGGTCAAGGTTAAGGTCTTTGCTAAGGCTAAGGCTAAGGTTAAGCTTAAGTTGAAAGTTTCATTTTTTTAAGGAGTGAAAGTTAAGGTCAAGGTTAAGGTTAAAGGTAAGGTTATAGTTAGGTTAAGGTTAAGGTTAGGTTAAGGATAAAGGCAAGGTTAAGGTTAGGGTTAGGTTAAGGTTAAAGGCAAGGTTAAGGTTAAGGTTAGGGTTACGGGTCTTAACCTTAACCTTCACTATAACCTAACCTTAACCTTAACCTTAACCTAAACCTTTACCCTAACCTTAACCTGAACCTTGACCTGAACCTTAACCTTATCTTAACCTTAACCTTCACTATAACCTAACCTTAACCTTGACCTTAACTATTACCTAATCCTAACCTTAAGGGTTTGTTCAAGGTTAGGGTTAAGTTATAGTTAAGTTCAAGGTTAAGGTTAGGTTAAGGGTAAAGATAAGGTTAAGGTTAGGTAAGGGTAAGTTAAAGGTTAAGGTTAAGGATAATTGTAAAGTTAAGGTTAAGGTTATGGTGATGGGAAGGTTAAGGTTAAGGTTAAGGTTTGGTAAAGGTTAGGGTTAGGTTATAGTTAAGGTCAATGTTAAGGTTATGTTAAGGGTAAAGTCAAGGTTAAGATTAGGTTAAGGGTAAGGTTAAGGTTAATCTTAAGGTTAAGTTAAGGTTAAGGTTAAGGTTTGGTCAAGGTTAGGGTTATGTTATAGTTAAGGTCAAGGTTAAGGTTAGGTTAAGGGTAAAGTCAAGGTTAAGGTTAGGTTAAGGTTAAGATTAGGTTAAGGGTAAAGTTAAAGCTAAGGTTAACGGTTTGGTCAAGGTTAGGGTTAGGTGTTATGGGTTTAGTGAGGTTAAGGTTAAGGTTAAGTTTTTGGTCAAGGTTAGGGTTAGGTGTTACGGGTTTAGTCAGTTTAAGGTTAAGGCTAAGGGTTTGGTCAAGGTTAGGGTTAGGTTATAGTGAAGGTCAAGGTTAAGGTTAGGTTATAGTGAAGGTTAAGGTTAAGATAAGGTTAACATTAAATTTAAGGTTAGCGTTAGGTTATAGTTAAGGTTAAGGTTAGGTTAACGATAAATTTAAGGTTAAGGTTAGGTTAAGGTTAATGTTAGGTAAGGGTAAGGTTATGGTTATGAGTTTAGTCAGGTTAAGGTTAAGGTTAAGGATAAAGTTACGGTTAAGGTGAAGGTTAGGTCATAGTTAAGGTTAAGGTTATAGTTAAGGTAAAGGTTAAGGTTAGGTTATAGCTAAAGTTAAGGTTAAGTTAAAGGTTAATGTTATGGGTCTTAACCTTAACCTTCACTATAACCCTAACCCTAACCTTAACCTTAGCTATAAACTAACCCTAACCTTGACCAAACCCTTAAAATTAACCTGAACTTGACTAAACTCGTAACCATGACCTTAACCTAACCTTAACCTTACCCCCTTAACCTTAACCTTAACCTGAATAAACCCATAACCTTAACCTTAACCTTAACCTAACCTTAAGGTAAAGTTAAGGTTAGGTTAAGGTTAAGGTTAAGGTTCAGTTAAGGGTAAATTAAAAGTTAATATTAGTTTAAGGTTAAGGTTATGGTTAAAGTTACGGGTTTAATCAGGTTAAGGTTAAGGTTATGGGTTTGGTTAAGGGTAGGTTAAGGTTAAAGTTAAGGTCAAGGTTAGGGTTAGGTTGAGGTTAAGGTTAAGGTTAGATTTAGGGTAAAGTTAATGTTAAGGTTAGGTTAATATTAAGCTAAAGGTTAAGGTTAAGGTTAGGGTAAGGTTGGGGTATTGTTAGGGTTAAGGTTAGGGGAAGGTTAAGGTTAAAGTTAGGTTAAGGTAAGGATAAGGTTAAGGCTAGGTTTGGTTAGTTTAAAGTAAGGTTAAGGTTAAGGTTAAGGTTATGTGAAGGTTAAGGGCTTAATCATACCGTTAACTTTAACATAACATTAACCCTAACCTTAACCTTCACCTTAACTATAACCTAACCCTAACCTTAACCTAACGTTATCGTAAACTTTAACCTTAACCTTACCCTAGCATTAACCATAACCTTAACCTTAACCTTAACCTTAACTTTACCCCCTTAAGCATAACCTTAACCTTAACCTCAACCCCGTAACCTTAACCTTAACCTTACCCCTTTAACCATAACCTTAACCTTATCCCTTTAACCATAACTTTAACCTTAACTATAACTTAACCACCTTGAACAAACCTTTAATACTAACCTTAACCTTAACCTTTATTTAATATTAACCTTGACCTTAACCTTAACCTTAAAAATAGCATTAACCTTACCTTAACCTAACCTAACCTTAACTATAACCTTAACCTTAACTTAACCTAACCTAAACTTAACCTTAACCTTACCCTTAAACTTAAACTTAACCTTGACCTTAGCTATAACCTAACCCTAACCTTGACCAAAATTTTAACCTTCACCTAACCCTAATCTTAACCTTAACCTAACCTTAACCTGCCCATAACCATAAACTTAAACTTAACCTTAACCTTAACCTGACTAAATTTGTAAAATTAACGTTAAGGTTAAGGTTAAAGTTAAGGTTAGGGGAAGGTTAAGGTTAGGGTTAAGGTTAGGGGAAGGTTAAGGTTAAATTCAAGGTTAAGGGTAAAGTTAAGGTTAAGGTTAGGTTAAGGTTAAGGGTAAGGTTAGGATAAGGTTATATTTAAGGTTAAGCTAAGGTTAAGTTTAAGGGTAAGGGTAAGGTTAAGGTTAAGGTTAAGGTTATGGTTAAGCTTAAGGCTAAGGTTAGGTTAAGTTAACGTTAAGGTTAAGGTTTTTTCAAGGTTATGGTTAGGCTATAGTTAAATTTAAGGTTAGGGTTAGGTTATAGTTAAATTTAAGGTTAAGGTTAGGTTAATGGTAAATTTAAGGTTATGGTTAGAGTAAGATTAGTGTTAAGGTTAGGGGAAGGTAAAGGTTAAGGTTAGGTTAAGGTTAAAGTCAAGGTCAAGGTTAAGGTTATGGTTATGGGAAGGTTAAGGTTAAGGTTAGGTTACTGTTGTCCAGGTAAATCCCCTCTACGGACAGAGGCGATCCCTCTAGCCCTAGGGTGGGTCTAGCGACTACGAGAACATACTAACATCTACCTTCCTATATTGTAAATGAAATTCAGAGCAAGGAATATGTCCTACCTCGTTCTGATGCTATGTTGTCTTCTTCCATCAAAGCTTCTTGATTTGTCGCTCTTCTCAAACTTGGTACATGCTGCTACCAATGTTTGATTACCTGTACATA
This sequence comes from Pinus albicaulis, assembly GCA_034641835.2. Classification (NCBI taxonomy): domain Eukaryota; kingdom Viridiplantae; phylum Streptophyta; class Pinopsida; order Pinales; family Pinaceae; genus Pinus; species Pinus albicaulis. The sequence continues at coordinate 389,610,723 of CM076580.1, read as the reverse complement.
CAGTCAAGGTACCACAACAAGCGTAAAACCATGAAAAACATAAAAAAATTACAACCTATCTAACTGATCAAGGAATGCTAGAAATCTCATTATAAATGTAAACAAGAGTGGAAGATAAACATCAGATGCATTTTATTATGACAAAGACAAGGGGAGTTTACAACCAAGCCTTGATTTTGAGGCTCTCCTTCGGTAGGTCTGTATCCAAGCATGTTTATCACACCCTCATGAAAAAAGGTCCAAGATCTCACTATGTTCTCAACACACAAAAATAATCATACTCTGCACTATTTTCCCGAAGCTATGATTGCTTCTCCTTTATGCTAAATTTTTCAGCTATCTGTTCAACTAGAACATGTTCAACCAGCACATCAATGGAAGATGGCTATATTTATAGAAGAGAGGAGGAGGTTGGGATCCCTAAAATAGTGGAAGGGATGCCTTATCCCTTGGGAGGTTTTCCCTTAAGGTGGACACAAGAGACCAAAGGAGGAAGGCCATGGTTATTCAGTCGAACCACTCCCTATGAATCATCCACGAAGTTGTTGTGATCGAAAATTCGCCTCTATTTTCTAAAAAAAATCCATAAATAGATTGGCACGGGTAGCTCACTAATACAGAGCACCAACTGGCGCGGGCTCAGTGTTAATTTTCCTCATTGGCACGAGGGCATAACTGGCTACCAGCGCCAAGGAAAAAACATGTGTTTTTAGTGCTCTGCTCAGGAAATGGTCAACAGAGGGAATGTTTTCCTCATGGAAAGGGATGCAATGATGGTATTTTCAAGGCATGAAAATTCTAATTAGTCACAAAAATGACCCTCCAATGTGTGAGATGGGGATTGCAGGGACAGTGACAAATTACTGTGTAACAGATGCCTCCTAAAGTATGAAGTTCGAACATGAGTGAGGGGTGAAATGCTTTACAAGTACGTGCAAGGTACCAGACGCTGCTGTTGGGAGACCTGCAAATCGAGCATAGATACATATACATAACTTAAATCTCTAATGAAAATACATGAATCCATGGTATAGTCGCAACTATCCATCAAGAAAAGGATCATGTGAATGGATCCTCAGCTTGGACGCAGCCATCCAAATGAAGGGATCATATGAAATAGATCCACGGTATGGGCACAACCATCCATATAGAGATGATAAAAAAAAGATAACCCACGGTATGATTATAGCCATCCATATAAAGAATCATGTATGTAATCATGAATGACTCATCAGTCCTCGCAACCTGGACTTTTGTGATCGAAGCCGAGGGTCTTACTCTTCGATACCACCCAATCAAAGTACAAATTCCAACATGTGAATAGACATGTTGAATTCGAACATGCTAGAAAATCACTTGATTACCAGTCAATGTCGTGAACCATTAACAAGTGCGAGAGAAACCGCCCATAATGTCAATGGCTCTCAAGGTACTACTAGTACAATCCATGCAATGTGAATAGTGAGCTGAAGTCGAACACCCGCGAAATCACCCGATCGAAGGCCAATGATGTTAACCTGTCTTCGAATGCGAAGAAATTTCCATTAGGGCATGTAAGCTCTAAGGTACCAGAAAGGAGACTCTAGATCAACTTCCCGAATAATGAGCTGAAGTCGACAGGGAGTGATCCGTTGAAGGAGGGTCATAATGAATCCCCTATCATTGACACGAAATAGAGAAGGTAATATGATTGTGAATCAAGACTGAAACAAAGGATCAAGGAATGTACAAACTATAGAAGGATTTTCTCTTGAACATATCGGCGACACGACTCTAGAATTTGGCAGCATTTTACTCAAATAGGATCAGAAAACATGTTGACAAAATTGGTAATTGAATGAGAGGCAAATGGATTTCCCAAACCCATGGAGGCAAAGTGATAGAGTGAAGATATCCCAACCTGACATGAACTGCAGACAAGTGTCATGTTCAAGAGTGACATACTGCCGACGCAACTGAGGAATAAATTCCATTTTCCCCCACCATTTTTGGTGAGTACTTCTTTATTTTTACACAAGATTGAAGAGGATACCATCTGCTTGGCATATAAGTTTTTCCTTCAGACAAATCCAACCTAGTACATTTTACGAGCCCTAGGAAGGAGGAACTTGAATAACGTCATAATGAATAGGTTTGATGTCATTAGTTTTAACGAGTCTGACAAAGGAAGAACACGACATCTTTTCATGTTTAGATAGTTTGAAAAGAGGGCACAAAAGAAAACTCCAACAAGGCCCTTTTCATAAAATAGTCCCTCAGATCCGAAAAGGTAGAAAATTGTGTCCGAGAGAACCTCTTAGTTGTGATTAGCTAAGTTATTCCCTTTTCGTAAATAATCCATCCCAGCCTGAAAAAAGGGTAAAATTATACTGGGTATATACCGCTTTGCAACCATTTAATGAGTTCAAAACAACAAGAGTCTCGGAAATATTTTCAATTTTTAAGAGTCAAAAAAGAGCCAAAAGTTGACTCCTCCTAAAGGAACGAGTGGTATAAAGGGTTGCAACTGGTTCCAGTAATGGTGGAACTGCTCAGAACAAGTAAAGGTTACGAGGCTTTCTAACAAGACCACTCATCACAACGGTTCCTCAAGAATGGGTAAAACAACCAAGTGAAGGCATATGATCAGCCAAGCAGATGGGGATGATGGAATGAGAAAACCAAGGTTCATCTGACAAAACAGGCTGATAAAATGGAAATCACGAGAGGTAAAATAGGAAAGGTTTCATTTTTACACAAGCTTGAAATTGTGAAACTCTACTTGAAGTTGGTTTGATTTTTACACAAGCTTGAAACAAAGATAAACTATGCTTGAAACCGGTTTCATTTTTACACAAGCTTGAAATGGAAACAAACTATGCTTGAAAATTTTTGCATGCCCCCAGCATGGTGACTCAATTCAAGGTACATGTCCCCCAAGATTCAATCCATATGAAAGGCAGATGGAGTGAAGGTTCAAGTTATGAGATCAAGAGAAAGACTCGACTAGGATTTTATGAGATCTTATCAAAGACTTGAATTGAACAGGAAAGTGTTTCATTGTTTTAACGAGGTTGACACATTAAAAGAACTATCCTCATAAGAGCTTGTTTCATTTTTTAAAGAGCTTGACACAAGAAAACAAACTCTGCTCCGACGACCTTTTTTCATTTTTTAAGGAGCTTGACACAAGAAAATGAACTCTACTCCGACGAGCTTGTTTCATTTTTTAAGGAGCTTGACACAATAAAACAAACTCTTCTCTGATGACCTTCCATCATGATGAATAAGAAGTCATGGCTTCCAAGAGTTCCACATTGGATGGGAGAATAACATCTTGGAAATTAGGACCCAATTCCACACTATGCACAACTGGTGGATAAAGACCTAGAAGGGACAATGGTGGACCAGATGTCATGCTAGGACTAAAGAATGAAAGCGGATTGATGGTCACAATCTGACCTTTGTGTGGAAAACACATCACACGAAAGAGGGAGGAGACAAGCACTCCCATGGCATAAGTATAATCACGGCCCAAGCATAAATTATAGTCTAAGGGGCCATGAACAACCATCACATCGATATGGATATTTTTCCCTCCCAAAGTAACAGGCAACTTCGGAAGGATCCCTAATAGTTGACTGGTTCCTCTATTAAAAGCCAACAAATTCTGGGTAACAGGCATAAGAGGTGGAGAACCAAAATATTGCCAAGTAGTTGAAGATAGAATACTAATAGATGCGCCTTCATCTATAATGGTGATGGGTACGACCAGATCAAAGGTCTGTACTATTATCTGAAAAGGCATATAAGACGGAAGGCGGTATCCGGCGAATCGACTCCAATCGAAGGAAGCGACCAAACTACTTGGAGGGGCTACCATCGAACCGAGATGGTCTTTCCCTAGTGTTACGGTATAATAAGGAGTATCCTCCACCACCTCCATCATGGAGGTAGAAGGAGTATCTTCCAGGACCTCCATCATGGGAGGTGAAGGAGTAGCTTCCAAAGGTACAAGGACGGGAAAATATTTCTCCAAGTCCGAGGAATCTAAAGAAACAAGAAGAACATGAGGGATGTGAGATCCACTCTCAACAGAAAATACCTAGTGCACCGTAGATGGGGCCAACTCAACCAATCCCATGAACAATGGTTGTTCAGGGATGGATTCATGATGGTGAATTTCCGAGGGAGCTGGATCAAGCAAGGATGACTCTTGACTGATTGTTGAATCAACTAGTGAAGGACTCAAAGAAAGCTGTTTGTAACCAGTTGGAAGGCATGGTGAAAAAACAGTCGAGTTGTCCAAAACTATCTTGCCTTCATCCATATACAGAAAAATGTGAATGGCATGATGCCCTTCACACAACTTATAGGGATTGGTGAGCTTACCCTAAATATTAGGAGCTTTACTAGTGCTAGCTGAAGACGTGCCCCCAACCTAACTCCTAAAATCCAAAGGCAACGGTGGATGACCATTGCACCATACTTCGAGTACCTTGGGAATGCTAGGGAAATCTCAAAGAAGATGGTTTCCTACACAACATGCAAAAGAAATTAACTTTCCATGGAGGATTGGAAGGTCCATCGAGAGCAGGTGTTTTAGAAGCACTAGCTGCAGAATTAGCCTCTTGATTATCTGACTTCTTCTTCTTAGTCTTCTTCTTCTTTTTCTTAGCCACCTGGGTACTAGAATCCAAAATTTAACCATGCTAAGTAGAAGATGAGGACGAAGAAACATGCGAAGAAGGGGAGAGGTCCACCTTCAAAGCAACATGGCATTGCTCAGGCAGAGGAGTGGATGGTACGATAGCCGGAACAATTGAGACCACAGAGGTTGAAAACAACCAAACATAACCCAACAGTTAACCCAGGGAGGGATAACATGGCCATATAAGGAACACCAATATTTCCTAAAGTAGGAAAAGGACTAGGACTCCCTTCAGAGGGAACTCCTTGATTGGAAAACTCCAGAAAAGTTTCCATCAGAAACGACCTTGAAATAAAACACTAAGGAAAAAAATTCTAACTAGGAATATTTCATGGGTGATTAATTTTAAGACACTGAAACCAGACTCTGTTATTTAATATTTTAAGAGTTGAGAAACAAGCAAAAGGTGACTCTATTGCTTTCAGGTTGGACATGAGCATGAAAGGACAAGATCTCAATGATATTTTCAGTTAAAAGAGTTAGTAAAGATCAAAGTGACTACTCTGGTAATCTAGGTAAATGGGTGTACCAGATATCCGTGAACTGCCATATACACCCTAGTAAAAATGAAAGAGAAATCAACCAAGGTATTAATGTATGTGCAGGTAATCTCCTCGAATGTTTTGTCTGGTGTATCACCGGTAAAAGGCAGTATACTCAGCTTCCTATGGATAAAGGATTTGCAACCTAATGGGGTCTCCCTTTATATACACGATGATACAGGGAGCATAAGTCCATACTAGCGCTGTCTGAAGACAGATGGCGAGCGACAGCTACTAGGTTCAAAGACGCCAGAACATGTCTCTAGCCTAGACCACTAAAAATGTTTCGTTAGGTTTCAATGCTTCCTTAGGTTAATTAAATAAATTTTAAAGTTGATCTTGAATTATGTCTCTGTTTCAAGGCCTTACCGCATGTCATATGAGAATCTCCTATATGCAGCTATATGAGAAAAGAAATATTTCAATTCGATGAATGCTATCTATTTAAGGGAATATTTCCAAACAATGATGCAACAAACAACAATATTGAAAAATGGAACTTTTCCAAATTAGATGACTTTCACTATCCAAAATTAATCCAAAACATTCAACGATGTGAATTATGCAATGTAATCTATCCAAAATCCTCTTTTTTGAAAACTATGCTATTGTAATCTATGCACAACTTCCCTTTTTTTTTCAAAGAAAAAGAATGCACTAATTGCATGCTTTTAATGAAAGATAATGCACTCAAAGTGACTTTTAGTTTTCAATCATTAAACAATGTAATCTAAGTTCAATGATGGATCTCAAAAAATACTTTTCAATGCAATGTAATCTAGGGCATTTTAACAAAAAGCAAACTCTAAGACGAAAACTAAATGAACGCAAATCTTCTTTATGAAGGATGAATGCAAAAGGGATGCAAACATACACTAAGAATGTAATCGTTGTTTCAAACACTTTGTAATGAAATTCCTCAAAAGGCTACAAGACATATGAGGTCAAGTACAAAAAGGAATTCCAAAGCATGAGTTCAAAACAAGGCATTCAGTCCCTTTTAAGTCAAGCAATCATAGAAAGAAGAATTTTTAGTTGAACAAAGAGCAATGTAATCTATTCTCATAAGTGAAAAAGTAGAGGGGAGAACGAGTAAATCATACAAAGAAAAATATCGGAAGGGAAAGACACATTGGTGAAGGATTTAGGGAAAAAAACTCAATTTTTCACACACCCTGAAATTGGCACGACTTTGGTGGGTGAAACTAGCGCTAAATGGCGTGACTTGCTCACTGAAAACTAGCGCCAATGCCCAATTGGTGCGGGTTACTAACCGATAACTAGCACCAATGCTTGAATAGGAAAAAACAAATAATTTCTTCCAACCAAGACCAAACTCACCAGTTCAAGCAAAAACTAAAAGATTGTAATTGATTAAAAACATAGGAAAAAACAGTGAAATGGTCATTTGACTAAATCTGTCGAATGAATAAGACCTCAAAGAGTGACCAACTCAAAGGAAACTCCCCAGCAGAGTCACCAATTTGTTGCCCAGGTAAATCCCCTCTGCGGACAGAGGCGAGCCCTCCATCCCTAGGGTGGGTCTAGCAACTACGGGAACATATTAACATCTACCTTCCTAGATTGTAAATGAAATTCAAAGCAAGGAAGATGTCCTACCTCATTCTGATGCTATTTTTTCTTCTTTTGTCGAAGATTCTTGCTATGTCGCTCTTCTCAAACTCGATACACACTGCTACCAACATTCGATTACCTGTACAAACAGTCAAGACACCACAACAAGCGTAAAACTATGAAAAAACATAAAACAATTACAACCTATCTAACTGATCAAGGAATTCTAGAAATATCATTATACACTATCGATTAGCACTGGGCCATCGGATCTCGTGATATTGACGGCTCAGATCGCAGTGGGGTGTTCAACATAACAAATACACTATCGCATCGGGGGTTTCATTTACAAAGGAAAAAGGCGCTCCGCTCCAATCCTCCGATGCAATAAATGCGTTGATGGATGGCACTTGGTCTTAGCACTGGGGTCATGTGGGGAAATGGTTAAGGGGCTGGACCTAAAGGGGCTAAACCTGTCACAGATAAGAGTGGGTTTTAGGCCTATTTTAATGCTTTTTAAGGCCGGAGAGGGCATTCGGTAAGGGGAATAAAGGGATTTAAAGCCACAAAAAGGTATTTGAGAGGTTTAAAAGGGGATTTGGATGATTTACCATGGGATTAATGAGGAATTAAGAGAGGGGAAAAAAGGTGAAGAAACAGGGGTTAAGTGGGGATGAAATAAGAGGGAAGAGGCCTTTGGGAATTCTTCTTTGCCAACAAAGAGGCTTTATGATGGAAACAACAGTGAGGATTTAACAAAGGGAAAAAGGCATAAGGAGGATTCAAGGATGATGGGTTTTTAGAGGAAATGCATTCCTTGAAGGCTCAAAAACATTTTAGCTTCCTGTTTCCTTGTCAAAAAATTCATACGGAGCTAACAGGTTATAGTTAAGGTAAAGGTTAGGTTAAGGGTAAGATAAGGTTAAGGTTAAGGTTAATGTTCGGTTAAGGTAAACATCAAGGTCTAGGTTAAGGTTAAGGCCAAGGTTAAGGGTAAAGTTAAGGTTAAGGGTTTAGTCATGTTAAGGTTAAGGCTAAGTTTAAGGTTAAGGTGAAGGTTAAGGTTAAGGTTAAGGTTTTGGTTAAGGTTAAGGTTAAGGGTTTGGTTAAGGTTAGGTTAAGGTTAAGGTTAAGGTTAAGGGTTTGGTCAAGGTTAGGGTTAGGGGTAAGGTTATGGTAAGGTTAGGGTTAAGGTTAGGGGAAGGTTAAGGTCAAAGTTAGGTTAAGGCAAGGTTAAGGTTAACGTTATGGGTTTGGTCATGTTAAGGTTAAGGTTAAGGGTTTTGTCAGGGTTAGGGTTAGGTTATAGTTAAGGATAAGGTTAGGTTAAGTTTAAGGTTAATATTCAAGGTTAGGGTTAGGTTATAGTTAAGGTTAAGGTTAATATTAAGGTTAGGGTTAAGGTTACGATTAAGGTTAAGGTTAAGAATTTGGTGAAGGTTAGGTTAAAGGTTCAGGTTAAGATTAAGGTTAAGAATTTGGTCAAGGTTAGGGTTATGGTTATGGTTAAGGTTAAGGTTGAGGTTAAGGTTAGGGGAAGGATAAGGTTAAGGTTAAGGTTAAGGTAAGGTTAAGGATAAGGTTAAGGTTAAGGTTAACTTTTTGGTCAAGATTAGGGTTAGGTTATAGTTAAAGCTAAATTTAATGTTAATTTTAGGGGTTTAGAGAGGTTAAGGTTAAGGTTTTGGTCAAGGTTAGGGGTAGGTTATAGTTAAGTTTAAGATTAAGGTTAAGGTTACAGGTTTAGTAAGGTTAAGGGTAAGACAACGGTTAATGTTAAATTTAAGGGTTTGAACTTTACATAACCTTAACCTTCACCTTAACCAAATCCTTAACCTTGACCAAACCCTTAACCTTAACCTTAAACTTAACCTTAACCTAACCTTAACCTTAACCTTAACCTTGCCATAACCTTAACCTTCACCTAACCTTAACCTTACCCTTAACCTTAACCTAAACCTAACCTTAACTATAACCTAACACTAACCTTACCCTAACCATTACCTTAACTGTAACCTAACCCTAACCTTAACCTTACCCTTAACCTAACATTAACCTTGACCTTCACCTTCACCTTAACCTTAACCTTATCCTTAACCTTGACCTTAACATTAATTTTAACTATAACCTAACCTAACCTTGACCTTAACTATTACCTAACCCTAACAGTGACCAAACCATTAACCTTAACCTTAACTTTAACCTTAACCTAACGTTAACCTTAAGCTTAAGCTTAACCTTCCCATAACCATAACCTTAACCTTAACCTTAACCTTTACCTTGACTTTACCCTTAATCTAACCTTAACCACTTAACCTTAACCTTAACCTCCCCATTACCATATCCTGAACCTTGACTTTTCCCTTAACCTAACCCTAAAATTAACCATAACCTAACCCTAACCTTCACTAAACCTTAACCTTAATCTTAACTTAAACTTAACCTTAACCTTAACCTTCCCCTAACCTTAACTTTAACCTTAACCTTAACCTTCCCCTAACCATAACCTTAACCTTCAATTTTCCATAACTATAACCTTAACCTTACCCTTGACGTTAGCCTTAACCTTAACCTTGAACTTAACCTTAACCTTACCCTTAAACTTATCTTAACCTTAACCTAACCTTAACCTTAACTTTACACTTAACATTACCTTAAACATAACCATAACCTAACCTTAAACTTAACCTTTCCCTTAACCTTACCTTAACCTTACCTTAACAATAACCTTAACCTTAACCTTATCCTAACCTTAACCTTGACTTTACCCTTAAAGTAAGCTTAACCATAACCTTAACCTTACTTAACCTTAATCATAACCTTAACCTTAACCTTCACCTTAACCTTCACCTTAACCTTGAAATTACCCTTAACCTAACCTTAACCTTAACTTAACCTTAAACTTAACCTTCACCTTAACCTTACCTCCTTAACCTTAACCTTAAACTTGACTTTACCTTAACCTAACCTTAACCCCTTAACCTTAACCTTACCCTTAATCTTAACCTTAACCAAACCCTTAACATTAACCTTAATTTAACCTTAACCTTAACCTTAACCTTAGCTTTAACCTAACCTTAACCTTAGCCTTAACTATAACCTAACCTTAACCTTGACCAAACCTTATCCTTGAGGTCAAGCTTAAGGTTAGGTTAAGGTTAAGGATATGGTTATGGGAAGGTTAAGGTTAAGGTTAGGTTAAGGGTTTGGTCAAGGTGAGGGTTAGGTTATAGTGAAGGTTAAGGTTAAGTTAAGTGTAAAGTCAAGGCGTAACCCTTAACCTTAACCTTACCCTTAACCTTCACCTTAACCTTAGGTCAAGGTTAAGGTTAAGGTTAAGGTTAAGGCTAAGGCTAAGCTTAAGCTTAAGGTTAAGGTTAAGGATAAGGTTAAGGTTAATGGGTTAAGATTAAGGTTAAGGTTATGGTTATGGAAAGGTTAAGGTTAAGGTTAGGTAAAGGTTACGGGTTTAGTCAGGTTAAGGTTAAGTGAACCTGAACACTTAACCTTACCCTAAATTTACTCTAACCTTAACCTTAACATTAACCTAACCTTAACATTAACTTTACCCATAACCTTAACCTAACCCGAACCTTGACCAAACCCTTAACCTTAACCTTAACCTGACTAAACCCGTAACCTTAACCTGACTAAACTTGTAACCTTAACCTTAAACTCACCCTTAACCTTCACCTTAACCTTAACTATAACCTAAACCTAACCTTGACCAAACCCTTAACCTTAACCTTTACTTTAATGTTAACCTTCCCCTAACCTTAACCCTAACCTTAACCTTAAATTTACCCTTAGCGTATCCTTAACCTTAACTTTACCCCTAACCTAATCTTAACCTTAACCTAACCTTAACCTTACCCTTAACCTTGACCTTAACCTTAACCTAACCTAACCTTAACCTTAACCTTAACTATATCCTAACCCTAACCTTGACCAAACCCTTAACCTTAACCATATATTAACCTTAACCTAACCTTAAACTTAACCTTAACCTAACTATAACTTTACCCTTAACCTTAACCTTGACCTTAACTATAACCTAACCCTAACCTTGACCAAACCATTAACATTAATCTTAACCTTAATCTAACCTTAACCTAACTGTAACCTTAACCTAACCTTAACCTTGAATTTACCCTTAACCATAACCTAACCTTAACCTTGACTTTACCCTTAATGTACCCTTAACCTTGACGTTACCCTTAACGTAACCTTAACCTTGACTTTACCCTTAACCGTGACCTTACCCTAACCTTAACCTTGAATTTACCCTTAACTTAACCTTAACCTTCACTATAACCTAATCCTAACTGTTACCAAACCCTTAACCTGACTAAACCCACAAACTTAACCTTAACCTTACCCTTAACCTTAATTTTACCCTTAGCCTAACCTTAACCTTAACGTTGACCTTTACCTTAACCTTAACCCTAACCTTAACCTTTCCCTTAACCTAACTATAAACTTAAATTTGACCTTGACCTTAACCTTAAATTTAAATATAACCTAACCTAACCCTGACATTAACTATAACCTAACCCTAACCTTAACCAAACCCTTAACATTAAACTTAACCTTAACCTTTACCTAACCTTAACATTAACCTAACCTTGACCTTAACTATAACCTAACACTAAATTTAACCAAACCTTAACCTTAACCTTAACTTAACCTTAACCTTAACCTTAACCTAAATTTAACCTTAACTTTAACCTTAACCTAACATTAACCATAACCTTAACCTTAACCTAACCTTAACGTTACCCTTAACGTTACCCTTAACCTTAACCTTGACTTTTCCCTTAACGTTAACTATAACCTAACTTTAACCTTAACCATAACCATAACCTAACCTTAACCTTGACCTTAACCTAACCCTTACCTTAATCAAACCTTAACCTAAACTTAACCTAACCTTAACCTTAACCCTAACCTTGAACTTAACCTAACCTTAAGAGTTTGGGAAGGTTAAGGGTAAGGTTAAGGGTTAGGGTTAAGGTTAAGTTAAGGTTAGGATAAGGTTAGGTTAAGGTTAGGATAAGATTAAGGGTTTGGTTAATGTTAAGGATACGTTAAGGGTAAAGTCATGGTTAAGGTTAGGTTAAGGGTAAAGCTAAGGTTAGTGTTAGGTTAAGGTTAATTTTAAGGTTAGGGTTAAGGTGGTAAGGGTAAAGTCAACCTTAACCTTAACCTTAACCTGACCAAACCTTAACCTTAACTTTAACTTTACCCTTAAACTAACCTTAACTTTGATTTTACCTTAACCTAACCTTAACTTTACCTAAGGTTAGGGTTAAGGTTAGGGGAAGGTTAGGTTAAGGCTAACCTTATTCTTGACCTTAACCTTAACTATAACCTAACCCTAACCTTGACCAAACCCTTAACCTTAACCTTGACTAGAACTTAACCCAAACCTTAACCTAACCTTTACCAAACCCTTAACGTTAACATTGAACTTAACCTAACCATGACCTTAACTTTACCCTTAACCTAACCTTAACCTTAACCTAACCATGACATTAACCATGACCTTAACCTAACCTTGACCTTAACCTAACCATGACCTTAACTTAACCATGACCTTAACTTTACCATTAACGTAACCTTGACCTTAACGTAAGGATAAGGTTAGGATATAGTTGAGGTCATGGTTAAGTTTAAGGTTAAGGGTAAGGTTAAAGTTAGGTTAAGGTAAGATTAAGGTTAAGATAAGGTTAGGGTAAGGTTAGGGTAAAGGTTCAGGTTAACATTAAGGTTAAGGGTTTGGTCAAGGTTACAGTTAGGTTATAGTTAAGGACAAGGTAAGGTTAAGGTTAAGGTTACGTTAAGGGTAAAGTCAAGGTTAAGGTTAAGATAAGGTTAAGTTTAAGGTTAAGGTTAATGCTAAGGTTAATATTAAGGGTAAAGTTAAGGTTAGGGTTAGGTTAAGGTTAAGGTTAAGGTTAGGTTAATGGTAAAGTTAAGGTTAGGGTTAGGTTAAGGTTAAGGTTAACATTATGGTGAGGCTAACATTAAGGTTAAGGTTAAGGTTAGGTTAAAATAAGGTGAATGTGAAGGGTTTGGTCAAAGTTAGGGTTAGGTTATAGTTAAGGTTAAGGTTAAGGTTAGGTTAAGTCAAGGTTAAGGTCAAGGTTAAGGCTAAGGTTAACGTTAGGTTAAGTTTAATATTAAGGGTTTGGTTAAGGTTAAGGGTAAGGTTAAGGTTAAGGTTAAGGTTATGCTAAAGGTAATGTTAAGGTTAAGGTGAGGGTTAGGTTATAGTTAAGGTCAAGGTTATGGTTATGTTATACTGAAGGTTAAGGTTAAGGTTAAGGGTGAAGGTTAAGTTTAAGGTTAAGACCCGTAATCATAACCTTCACCCTTAACATTAACCTAACCTTAACCTTAACCTTAACCTTAACCTTCCCATAATCCTAACCTTAAGTTTAACTTGAACCTTAACCCTAACCTTAACCTTAACCTAACATCAACCTTGACTTTACCCTTAACCTTAACCTTAACCTGACTAAACCCGTAACCTTTATATTAACCTTGACCTTAACTATAACCTAACCCTAACCTTAACCAAATCCTTAACCTGAACCTTAACATTAACCATAACCATAACCTTAGTCTTCCCATAACCATAACCTTAACCTTAACCTTGACCTTACCAAGGTTAGGGTTAGGTTATAGTTAAGGTAGGGGTTAGGTTAATCTTAAGGTTAGGTAAAGGTTAACATTAGGTTAAGGTTAAGGTAAGGTAAAGGGTGAAGGTTAAGTTTAAGGTCAAGGTTAAGGTTAAGGTTATGGTTATGGGAAGGTTAAGGTTAAGGTTATGGTTACGGTTAAGGTTAAGGTTAAGATTAAGTTAACTTTAACCCTTAACATTACACCAACCTTACCCTAACCTTAACCTTAACCTTAACATAACCTTAGCCTTAACTTTACCCTTAACTTAACCTTAACCTTAACTTTACCCTTAACCTTAACCTAACCCTAACCTTGACCAAACCCTTAACCTTAACCTTATCCTTAACCTTCACCTTAAACTTAACTATAACTTAACCTTCCCCTAACCTTAACCCTAACCTTAACCTTAACTTTACCATGAACTTAACCTTAACCTTAACCTTACCCTTAACCTAATATTAACCTTAAGCTAACCTTAACCTTACCCTTAACCTTGACCTTAACCTTAACTTAACCTAACCTTAACCTTAACCTTAACTATATCCTAACCCTAACCTTGACCAAACCCTTAACCTTAACCTTATCTTAACCTTAACTTAACCTTAACATTAACCTAAACCTAATTATAACCTTACCCTTAACCTTAGCCTTGAACTTAACTATAACCTAACCCTGACCTTTACCAAGCCCTTAACATTAACCTTAACCTAACCCTAACCTTGACCAAACCCTTAACATTAACCTTAACCTTAACCTTATCCTAATCTTAACCTTAACCTAACCATAACTTTAACCTAGCCTTAACCTTAACTTTACATTAACCTTGACATTACCCTTAACCTTAACTTAAACCTAACCTTGAATTTACCCTTAACGTAACCTTAACCTTGAATTTACCCTTAACCTTGACCTCACCCTAACCTTAACCTTGACTTTACCCTTAACGTTACCTTAACCTTCACTATAACCTAACCCTAATTGTTACCAAACCCTTAACCTTAACCTTAACTTGACTAAACATGTAACCTTAACCTTAACCTTTTCGTTAACCTTCACCTTAACCTTAACTTTACCCTTTACCTAACCTTAACCTTGACCCTTACCTTTACCTTAACCTTAACCTTAACCTTACCCTTACCCTTAACCTTAACTTTACCCTTAACCTAACCTTATCCTTAACCTTATCTTAACCTTAACTATAACCTAACCCTAAGCTTGACCAAACCTTAACCTTAACCTTAACCTTGGATAGGGTTAGGTTAAGGTTAAGGTTAGGTTAAGGGTTTTTTCAAGGTTAAGGTTAAGGTTAGGTTCAGGGTAAGGTTATGTGTAAAGTTAAGGTTAAGGTTAGGGTAAGGTTAGGATAAGTTTAAGGTTAAGGTTAGGCTAAGGTTAAGGTTAAGGTTAGGGGAAGGTTATGGTTAAAGTTAAGGCTAAGGTTAGGCTAAGGATAAAGTTAAGGTTAAGGTTAGGGTTAAGGTTAGAGGAAGGTTAAGGTTATGTTAAGGTTAAGGTTAGGGTTAAGGTTAAGGTTAGGGGAAGGTTAAGGTTAGGTTAAGGTGAGGTTTAGGTTATAGTTAAGGTTAAGGTTAGGTTAAGGGTAAGATAAGGTTAAGGTTAAGGTTAAGGTTAATGTTAGGTTAAGGTCAACGTCAAGGTTAAGGTTAAGGTTAAGGCCAAGGTAAAGGTAAAGTTAAGGTTAAGGGTTTAGTCATGTTAAGGTTAAGTCTAAGGTGAAGGTTAAGGGTAAGGTTAAGGGTTTGGTTAAGGTTAGGGTAAGGTTAAAGTTAAGGTTAAGGGTTTGGTAAAGGTTAGGGTTAGGGGTAAGGTTATAGTAAGGTTAGGGTTAAGGTTAGGGGAAGGTTAAGGTTAACGTTAGGTTAAGGAAAGGTTAAGGTTAAGGTAAGGTTAAGGTTAACGTTACGGGTTTAGTCATGTTAAAGTTAAGGTTAATGGTTTGGTCAAGGTTAGGGTTAGGTTATAGTTAAGGTTAAGGTTAAGATTCAAGGTTAGGGTTAGGTTATAATAAAGGTTAAGGTTAAGGTTAAGGTTAGGGTTAAGGTTATGGTTAAGGTTAAGGTTAAGAATTTGGTTAAGGTTAGGGTAAAGGTTCAGGTTAAGCTTAATGTTAAGAATTTGGTCAAGGTTAGGGTTAGGGTTAGGGTTAAGGTTAAGGTTAGGCTTAAGGTTAGGGGAAGGTTAAGGTTAAGGTTAAGGTTAAGGTTAACTTTTTGGTCAAGGTTGGGGTTAGGTTATAGTTAAAGCTAAGTTTAAGGTTAAGTTTGTGGGTTTAGTGAGGTTAAGGTTGAGGTTAAGGGTTTGGTCAAGGTTAAGGTTAAGGGTTTGGTCAAGGTTAGGGGTAGGTTATATTTAATTTTAAGGTTAAGGTTACGGGTTTATTAAGGTTAAGGTTAAGGGAAAGGTTAAGGTTATATTTAATGGTTTTAACCTTTACCCTAACCTTAACCTTAACCTTAACCAAACCCTTAACCTTGACCAAACCCTTAACCTTAACCTTCACCTTCACCTTAACCTTAACCTAACCTTAACCTTAACCTTTCCATAACCATAACCTTAACCTTAACCTAACCTTAACCTTACCCTTAACCTTAACCTAACCCTAACCTTACCCTAACCATAACCTTAACTATAACCTAACCCTAACCTTAACCTTAACCTTAAACTAACATTAACCTTGAACTTGACCTTTACCTTAACCTTAACCTTAACCTTGACCTTAACATTAACTATAACTATAACCTATCCTAACCTTGACCTTAACTATTACCTAACACTAACCTCGACCAAACCCTTAACCTTAAGCTTAACTTTAACCTTAACCTAATGTTAACCTTAACCTTAAGCTTAACCTTCCATAACCATAACCTTAACCTTAACCTTAACCATCACCTTAACCTTTACCCTTACTTTACCCTTAACCTAACCTTAACCCCTTAACCTTAACCTTAACCTTCCCATAACCATAACCTTAACCTTGAATTTTTCCTTAACATAACCTTAAAATTAACCATAAACTAACCCTAACCTTCACTAAACCTTAACCTTGACCTTAACTTAAACTTAACCTTAACCTTAACCTTTCGCTAACCTTAACCTTAACCTTAACCTTCCCATAACCATAACCTTAACCTTAACGTTCCCATAACTATAACCTTAACCTTAACCTTGACCTTACCCTTGACCTTACCCTTAACCTTGACCTTGACCTTAACCTTACCCTTAAACTTAACCTTAACCTAACCATAACCTTAACTTTACACTTAACATTACCTTAACCATAACCTTAACCTAACCTTAACCTTAACCTTTCCCTTAACCTTACCTTAAACTTACCTTAACAATAACCTTAAGCTTAACCTTATCCTAACCTTAACCTTGACATTACCCTTAACGTAAGCTTAACCATAACCTTATATTTACCCTTAACCTTAACCTTAACCATAACCTTAACCTTAAATTAACTATAACCTTAACCTTTACCTTGAATTTACCCTTAACTTAACCTTAACCTAACCTTAACCTTAACCTTAACTTTAACCTTCACCTTAACCTTACCCCCTTAACCTTAACCTTAACCTTAAACTTGACTTTACCTTAACCTAACCTTAACCCCTTAACCTTAACATTAACCAAACCCTTTACATTAACCTTAACCTTAACTATAACCTAACCCTAACCTTGACCAAACCTTACCCTTAAGGTCAAGCTTAAGGTTAGGTTAAGGTTAAGGTTATGGTTATGGGAAGGTTAAGGTTAACTTTAGGTTAAGGATTTGGTCAAGGAGAAGGTTAGGTTATAGTGAAGGTTAAGCTTAAGTTAAGTGTAAATTCAAGGCGTAACCCTTAACCTTAACCTTACCCTTAAGCTTCACCTTAACCTTAGGTCAAGGTTAAGGTCTTTGTTAAGGCTAAGGCTAAGGTTAAGCTTAAGTTGAACGTTTCATTTTTTAAGGAGCTTGACACAAGAAAACAAACTCTGCTCTGATGACCTTTCATCATGATTAATACAAAGTCATGGCTTCCAAGAGTTACACACTAGATGGGAGAACAACATCTTGGAAATCAGGACCCAATGCCACACTATGCATAATGGCAGTATCACTGATTGCGGGCACAGGGTAGGTAGACACATAATTAACCTCAGGCGGGGAGTATACAACTGGAGGATGAAGACCCAGAAGGGACAATGGTGGACCAGATGTCATGCCAGGACCAAAGAATGGATGCTGATCGATGGTCACAATCTGACCTTTGTGTGGAAAACACATCACACGAAAGAGGGAGGAGACAAGCACTCCCATGGAATAAGTATAATCACAGCCCAAGTGTAAATTAAATTCCAAGGGGCCAGGAACAACCATCACATCGATATGGATAGTTTTCCCTCCCAAAGTAACAGGAAACTTCGGAAGGATCCCTAATAGTTGAGTGGTTCCTCTATTAAAAGCCAACATATTCTGGGTAATAGGCATAAGCGGTGGAGAATGAAAAGCTTGCCAAGTAGTTAAATCCAGAACACTAACAGATGCGACTTCATCTATAATGGTGTTGGGTATGACCAGATCAAAGGTCTATACTATTATCTCAAAAGGCATATAAGACAGAAGGCAGTATCCTGCAAATCGACTCCAATCAAAGGAAGCGACCAAACTACTTGGAGGGGCTACCATCAAACCGAGATGGTCTTTCTCTAGTGTTACGGTATAATAAGGAGTATCCTCCACCACCTCCATCATGGAGGCAGAAGGAGTATCTTCCAGGACCTCCATCATGGGAGGTGAAGGAGTAGCTTATAAAGGTACAGGGATGGGAAAATATTTCTCCAAGTCCGAGGAATCTAAAGAAACAAGAAGAACATGAGGGATGTGAGATCCACTCTCAACAAAAAAGACTTGGTGCACCGCAGATGGGGCCAGCTCAACCGATCCCATGACCAATGGTTGGTCAGGGATGGATTCATGATGGTGAATTTCCAGGGGAGCTGGATCAAGCAAGGATGACTCTTGACTGATTGTTGAATCAACTATTGAAGGACTCAAAGAAAGCTGTTTGTAACCAGTTGGAAGGCATGGTACAAAAATAGTCAAGTTGTCCAAAACTCTCTTGGCTTCATCCATATACAGACAAAGGTGAATGGCATGATGCCCTTCACACAACTTATAGGGACTCGTGAGCTTAACCTGAATCTTAGGATCTTTACTAGTGCTAGCTGAAGACGTGCCCCCAACCTGACTCCTGAAATCCAAAGGCAATGGTGGACGACCATTGGACCATACTTCGAGTACCTTGGGAATGCTAGGGCAATCTCGAAGAAGATGGTTTCCCACACAACATGCAAGGGAAATTAATTTTCCATGGAGGGTTGGAAGGTTCATCAAGATCAGGTGTTTTAGAAGCACTAGTGGCAGAATTAGCCTCTTTCTTATCTGACTTCTTCTTCTTAGTCTTCTTCTTCTTTTTCTTAGCCACCTAGGTACTAGAATCCAAACTTTCACCAGGCGAAGTAGAAGATGAGGACGAAGAAATAGGCGAAGAAGGGGAGAGATCCACCTTCAAATCAACATGGCGTTGCTCAGGAAGAGGAGTGGATGGTACGATAGCCAGAACACATGAGACCACAGAGGTTGAAAACAACCAAACATGTAACCCAACAATTAACCCTGGGAGGGATAACATGGCCATATAAGGAGCACCAATATTTCCTAAAGCAGGAAAAGGACTAGGACTCCCTTTAGAGGGAACTCCTTGATTGGAAAACTCCAAAAAAGTTGCCATCAGAAATGACCTTGAAATAAAACACTAAGGAAAAAAATTCTAACCAGGAATATTTCATGGGTGATTAAATTTTAAGACACTGAAACCAGACTCTATTGTTTCATATTTTAAGAGTTGAGAAACAAGCAAAAGGTGACTCTATCGCTTTCAGGTTGGACATGAGCATGAAAGGACAAGAGCTCAATGATCTTTTCAGTTAAAAGAGTCAGTAAAGATCAAAGTGACTACTCTGGTAATCTAGGTAAATGGGTGTACCAGATATCCGTGAACTGCCATATACACCCTAGTAAAAATGAAAGAGAAATCAACTAAGGAATTAATGTATGTGCAGGTAATCTCCCCGAATGTTGTGTCCAGTGTATCACGGGTAAAAGGCGGTATACTCAGCTTCCTATGGATAAAGGATTTGCAAGCTAATGGGGTCTCCCTTTATATACACGATGATACAGGGAGCACAAGTCTGTACTAGCACTGTTTGAAGACAGATGGTGAGCGACAGCTGCTAGGTTTAAAGACACCAGAACACGTCTCTAGCCTAGACCACTAAAAATGTTTTGTTAGGTTTCAATGCTTCCTTAGGTTAATTCAATAAATTTTAAAGTTGATCTTGAATTATGTCTCTGTTTCAAGGCCTTACTGCATGTCATCTGAGAATCTCCTATATGCAGCTATATGAGAAAAGAAATCTTTCAATTCGATGAATGCTATCTATTTAAGGGAATATTTCCAAACAATGATGCAACAAACAACAATACTTAAAAATGAAACTTTTCCAAATTAGATGACTTTCACTATCCAAAATTAATCAAAAACATTCAATGACGTGAATTATGCAATGTCATCTATGCAAAATCCTCTTTTTTGAAAACTATGCAATTGTAATCTATGCACAACTTCCCTTTTTTTTTGAAAGAACAAGAATGCACTGATTGCATTTTTCGATGGATGAGAATATACTTAATGCACGCTTTTAATAAAAGAGAATGCACTCAAAGCGACTTTTAGTTTTCAATCATTAAACAATGTAATCTGCGTTCAATGACGGATCTCAAAAAATACTTTTCAATGCAATGTAATCTAGGGCATTTTAACGAAAAGAAAACTCTAATACAAAAACTAAATGAACGAAAATCTTCTTTATGAAAGATGAATGCAAAAGGGATGCAAACAAACACTAAGAATTCAATCGTTGTTTCAAACACTTTGTAACAAAATTCCTCAAAAGGCTACAAGACATATGAGGTCAAGTACAAAAAGGTCTTCCAAAGCACGAGTTCAAAACAAGGCATTCATTCCCTTTTACATCAAGCAATCATAGAAATAATACTTTTTAGTTGAACAAAGAGCAATGTAGTCTATGCTCATAAGGGAAAAATTAGAGGGGAGAATGAGTAAATCATACAGGGAAAAATATCGGAAGGGAAAGACACATTGGTGAAGGATCTAGGGAAAAAAACTCAATTTTTCACACACCCTGAAATTGGCATGACTTTGGTGGGTGAAACTAGCGCCAATGGCCAATTGGTGTGGGTTTCTAACTGATAACTAGTGCCAATTCCTGAATAGGAAAAAACAAAGAATTTCTTCCAACCAAGACCAGACTCACCACTTCAAGAAAAAACTAAAAGATTGTAATTGATGAAAAACATAGAAGAAAATAGGGAAATGGTCATTTGACTAAATCCGTCGAATGACTAAGACCTCAAAGAGTGACCAACTCAAAGGAAAATCCTCAGCGAAGTCACCAATTTGTTGTCCAGGTAAATCCCCTCTACCGACAGAGGTGATCCCTCCAGCCCTATGGTGGGTCTAGCAACTACGGGAACGTATTAACATCTACCTTCCTAGATTGTATATGAAATTCAAAGCAAGGAAGATGTCCTACCTCGTTCTGATGCTATGTTGTCTTCTTTTGTCGAAGCTTCTTGATCTGTCGCTTTTCTCAAACTCGATACACACTGCTACCAACGTTCGACTACCTGTACAAACAGTCAAGACACCATAACAAGCGTAAAACCATAAAAAAATAAAACAATTACAACCTATCTAACTGATCAAGGAATGGTAGAAATATCATTATAAATGTAAAAAAGAGTGGAATATAAACATCAGATGCATTTTATTATGATAAAGACAAGGGGAGTTTACAACCAAGCCTTGATGTTGAGGCTCTCCTTCGGTAGGTCTGTATCCAAGCACGTTTGTCACGCCCTAATGAAAAAGGGCATCCAAGATCTCAATATGTTCTGAACACACAAAAACAATCACACTGTGCATTATTATCTCGAAGCTATGATTGCTTCTCCTCTATGCTAACTTTTTCAGCTATCTGTTCAATGAGAACATGTTCAACCAGCACATCAATGGAAGATGGCTATATTTATAGAGAAGAGAAGGAGGTTTGGATCCCTACAATAGTGGAAGGGAGGCCTTATCCCTTAGGAGGTTTCCCCACAAGGTGGAAACAAGAGGCCAAAGGAGGAAGGCCGTGGTTATTTAGTTGAACCACTCCCTATGACTCATCCACGAAGTTGTTCTGATCGAAACTTCACCTCTATTTAAAAAAAAAATTCCATAAAAATATTGGCGCGGGCAGCTCATTGAGACAGAATGCCAACTAGCATAGGCTCAATGTTAATTTTCCTCATTGGCATGAGGGCATAATGGGCTACCAGTGCCAAGCCAAAAACATGTGTTTTTAGTGGTCTTCTCAGGAAATGTTCAATAGAGGGAATGTTGTCATCATGCCAAGGGGTGAAACAATGGTATTTGCAATGCATGACACTTCTAATTAGTCACAAAAATGACCCTCTAATGTGCAAGATGGGATTTCAGTGACAGTGAAAAATTACTGTGTAACAATTATAGTTAAGGTTAAGGGTTTGGTCAAGGTTAGGGTTAGGTTAAGGTTAAGGTTAAGGTTAGGTTAAAGATAAAGCCAAGGTTAAGGCTATGGTTTTGGGAAGGTTAAGGTTAAGGTAAAGGTAAGGCTAAGGTTAAGGTTAAGGTCAATGTTAACGGTAAGATAAGGTTAAAGTTAAGGTTAAGGTTAGGGTTAGGTTAAGGTTAGGATTAGGTTAAGTTTAAGGGTGAAGGTTAAGGTTAAGGGTTGAGCAGGCAACTGATTTGATTTTTGAGGAAATGGTAATGGAAGTGGTTGATTTTGATGTGGTAGGTTCTGATGATGTTGTTGATGATTTTTTTGAAAATTTTGTTGAGGATTTTATGGATAAAGATGTGGGTATTGTGGATAGGATGGTGGATACTGATAGTACTGAGAGTATCTTCCATAGGGATTTTGTGCCCCTTGTGCCCAAGCTTGAGATTGATTTTGAAATTGAGGCCAAGGTTGCTGCCAAGAATTTCAAGGTGGAGGTTGGTTATACATTTGATCATGGAATCCTTATGTTTGAGGTCCTTGCCAAGGCCTTCTAGAGACAAAATTGAGAGATTCTGTGGAATATGTAGGATTTTCCTCTTGAAAGACAACTTTGAGACCAGGAAGGGAAGGTCAATTCTTGGTCTCATGTTTTTCAGAACAAATGACACAGGTCTCTACAACTTTTACATCCAAAGGACACTCTCTCAAGGCATGTTTCTTTCTACATTTGGGACAAAAGATTTCTAAGGCATCAGATTCAGCTTTTTGCTTGTTTTGTATCTTAAGGGTGTCTATTTTTTCACTAAGACTCCCTAAGATGTCAGATTTGAAATCATCAAGCATATGTCCTGTTAGCCACCTGTAATATTTTGTTATACCAAAAGGTGGCTAAATATTTTTGAGCCTCCAAGGAACAAATTTTATCACTAAAAAATGTTGGCTCTTGAAGACTCCTTGAAGGCCTCATGCCTCTGTCCAAAATCCTCATTACTGTTCCTATTGATTCTGTTGATTTCATGTAAGAAACTGCTAAAGAAACCATAATTTTTTTTTCCCTTTCTCCCACTCATACCTAACCTTCATTAACTTCCCCTTTTCTCCATATTATTCCTCTACTTTTCATAATTTTCTCCTTCCATTCATGAAAATCCTCCTGACATGGTTTGAAACTTCTTTTTGAGCTGTGTCGAAACCCCCAAATCCATTTAAATCCTTGAAATTTTTCATAAAAATCAAAGTTTTATTACTATAGACTTAAGCCCCTTTGGGCTAAGTCCTAAAACCACTTCCCCCACACGCCCTTTCCCCAGAACTAGGCGCTAGTCCCATTAGTGCTAATCACATCAGAAAGATTCAAGTGTGCACATTTGTTGAGACATTTCAAAACTCCGATTGCGATCAGCCCTTTTTATCATAAACTGCAGATCATATTATTTCTCATATAACCATAGAGCCCGCAATCGGGCGCTGAACCATTGAAAGGCCCCTCTCTGATCAATATTTTCCTTTGTAAACCCAAAAACCCACTTTCCGGAAGTTTTAAGTTAAAAACGTAAAGTCACGTGATAAATATAAAATGGGTTGATCAAAAAGACCGATCGCGCAATCGCGATCGGAGAATTCACAATGGGTAGATCGAAAAGACCAGGCCCGCAGTTCCGATTGCGATTAGGCCCTGGTTATATATACTCCCGGGAATATTACAGTTCATATATCCCACGGCCCCGCAATTGGGCGCCTTTTCCCTTTACTTATATATTTTCTGTTTGATCCATTATAACTTGTTTTTATTCCAAAAACTTTGGTTTTCATATGTATGAAAGGTTTTTCCCCTTTTTTTCTCCACCGTTGATCACCGTCGATCGAAAGGCCGTCGCTCAATTGCATCACACATCCCCAATCGCATCACAAACTTTCCCCGATTGTGCAATCGCATGCCCCTATCTGCCACCTACGATTGCAATTCCTCCGATTCACTCCCCGCCGTTGATCTGACCCTCAGATCTAACGGTCAGCGCTCAATCGCAAGTTTCGATCGCATCCCCTCTTCCGCAATCCCTGATTGAGATTGCCCCGATTTAATCCCGTCCGTCCATTTCCCGCTGATCCAACGGTCATCATTTGATCGCACTAGTCCCCCGATCGCGCAATCGCATCGGCATTTTCCAATTGCGCCCTTTGTTTCTCTCCTCTGATTGCGATCCCTCCAATTCATTCCCCGCCATTGATTTGGTCCTCGGATCAACGGCCAGCGCTCAATCGCAAGTTTCAATCGCATTCGTTTTTGTTTCACCCCCAATTTCCGATCCCCGATTCAATCCTGACCGTTGATCTAATCCTTTGATCCAACGGTCCGCGCAAAATCGCGTCGCGTGATTCAATCGCTCCATTTGCTCGCTCCCCCCTGATTGCGCTCCTCCGATTAGATCTGGACCGTCCACGTGCCCAGATCCGACGGTCCAAAACCACCCCGCCTTATTTCTTCTCCCCGCTCTCCTTTACCTGTTCTACGCCGATCTCCACCATTAGATATTTTTATCCGACGGCTACGCTCCTCCCCCGCCATCCGAAGCAGTTTAAACCAAAATTCGCAGGATTTCTTAAATGTTTTATGTTTGATACAGGTGTTTTAAAAGGTTTTCCATTGTATCATGAAGAAATGCCAAGGGCTGGGAATGACAATTCTCATGCCCTCGTTTCATTAAAGAGAAGCCATCCACGGGGCTCCATTCCATGTTTCGTCAGTACTCTATGAATATTGATGCCGTAAATCCCAGTGCAGGTCTGCACATCGACAAGACACTATTTTTCAAACACAGTTAAAGAGTATAAGTTTGAAGACAGAGCACAGCAGAACGAAGATTGAAGACAATATTACGGGGATTACGGCTAAGACGGTTATCAAAAGCCTAATCCCCGACTCAAAACACAGTTTAAAGAACATCATAAGTGTTTCGCTGACAGAAAGGTTTCCACCGCTTCAACTGAGGCGAATTGATTCCTCAGCTACTACAAAGAGCCACCTGTCACCTCAAACCATTCGGAACAGAGGCCGAAGTTATTGCTCGAAGAAATATCTGCCTCCAGCATTGCCAAGAAGTTATTTCTGCAAGGAAACCAATGCATAAATATCTGCAGAGTTACTCCAAAACATATACAGAGCCTCAAAGTTAAACAAAGCTTCCACCGAGCTTTGATATTTATTGTGAAATAGTTAATGTAGTGATCCACCTGTAAATTTATCCCTCGAGCCTCTCAAAGGGCCGAGAAGTCTTCACTCTGCATTAATTGTCTTTGAGATATTTTGTTAAAATCTCACCTCCTCATCTTCCTATAAGTACTTCTGCATAAGATGAGAAGTTGTTGGTTGTTGTTGATCACAAGCTGTAATACTAAAACTCTTTGAAATAAATACATATTCTGTTGAAGTTGAAGAGAAAATTGAAGTCTTGGATGTCTTGATGATGATGTTGCATGCCCGTTCCTGAGAAGGCTCTATCATTGGATTCATGAGCTTGGTTGTTGGTGAAGTATTCTAACTGTTAAATGTTTTCTCCTGTTTTCATTATGTTCCATAATTTCTTACTATAGTAGGCTGAAAGTTTTAGGCTAAGAAATGACTCCTGGAAGCACCTTAGACCTGTTCACCCTTCATTGTTTTATGTTTTCTTCTGCTGAAGTATTTTAGAGGCTTTAAACCTTCTCTTTAGTCTTCATGCTTGTTTATTTCCTTAATAGCTCAAATAGTTGGTTTTAACATGATTTATGGTTTTCCCTGCTTGTCTACTATCACTTGAAAGCTGTTATTGAAGTCTCCCTTTGAAGTACCATTGTTTTGAGTTAATCAAAGAGGTCGGTTTTGATCTTGCCCTTTGCCATTGCTTGAACAGTTGTTTTGAAGGTCGTTATGGTTGTAAGCACAAATGTTATTTAGGTGTTACCTCTTCTATGACTGCAATTATCAGTGAATCTTTTATGTTTTCTAAATCCTTTAAAATAAAATCTTTGAGGAAATAGGGAGTTCCCCGAATTTTAGGTTTCATTTTAAAAGTTGTCTTGAAGTCATTATTTGCTTAAAGAATGTTTGTAGAATTTATGGTTAGCCCTATCTATCAAATATCTCTTTATTGTTGAGTTATGTTCTTCAAGTTCCCTTTGTTGAGAATTAAACTTCTCTTTCCAAATCATTAATGTTCATCTCATTCCAAAAACAAAAGGATCCTATGGCCAAGTTAGATTTGCCCTTTGATATCCCATATCCATTGATGAGTTTGTCATAACCTTATTTTGACTCCATCGCCCAATGAACAAGATATTTCCTCTTTCTGTCTATCTTTCCTAGACCTTCCATGTTCTGTTGTATCAACTCAATCCAACCAAATAAACAAAAACCTGCACTTAATAACTAGTCTAAAATCATACTCAAAGCACACAAGATAAACCTTTGCGATCAAACATTTGAGAGATCCCTCTCTGAGAACAGGAGGATTAGATCCTGGAACTCTAAAGATTGGTTTTGATGTTGCCTTGTCTTTTGATTTGCCAAACTGTCAAAACATGGGGGACCAACATAATGGCGATCACGGTGGGACCTGAGTTCATAGTTGCCTAGCAAGCTCCTTTAAACTCATTAGTATTTAAAACAACCATAGAAACTCAGAAAAACCCAAAAATATTTAGTTTGGCTTCATAATAAACATGGTGGTGGAACCATAAAACATTTTATCTTTACAAAAGCTAAAAATTTTCCACCTGGTGACTCCACTGGCCTCCAATAGGCATATTACTCTTCCGGCCCGTGTAGACTCCCTTGGGAATGCATTTAACAATCCCAATCATGCTGTTGGTGGACAGCAAATTTCAAAATCTTCCACCTGGCGACTCCACAAACCCAAAAGACCTAATAACTCTACTGGTAGAAGACTCTGAACTGGTTAGAAGGATACAGTGAACTTAAACACAAAACTCAACCATTACAATACCTAGACAACGAGCAACATATGGATGATGATCAAGACTTTATAGAAGAAGGTGAGCAAGATTATAGAGAAATAATAAAGAAAAATTACTGATCATGATAGAGAAAATGGTGTACATACTTGGGAAAAGATTTGGAAGGTATGAGGCCAATTTAAATATTGATGATCTAGAGTAGCCCATGCTCCTTTCAAATCAAGAACAAACCCAAAAACTACAAGATATGTATGATGAACAAGATTACAATGAGAGCAATGAAGAAAGTTGTCAGGAAACTCCTGATTGCCTACCTATTTCTTGTATTATACTATTAAAAGAACTCCATAATCAGATTGCAAAAGCTCATAGTGAGCAGTGCCTTGAGGAAAACATAAGCCATTTTGAACCTACAACATCTGAAATAGGAGAAGAGACAACACAACTAGATTCTCTTCCTTTATGCTATGACTCATTTCAGATTATTAAAAAAGGATGGCATCCTAACAATATACTTGAAACAACTCGTGAAATTTACAGTCAAAGTGACTGCCATAAAAATCATGAGGTGTTGTTTGAAATTGAGATGGATCAGGAAAAGGAAGAGAATCCTCAAGTTTCCCCTACGAGCACCAGTAATCATTCCCTAGAAGAGGCTCAAGAAGACATCCAGCCTCAAAACCAGTTAACACAAGAGGGAGAGGACTATTGTTCTTCTGTCCAAGGCAAAGAGAAAATTCCTTCTCTTTTTACAGAGGAAGAAATTGATCAGATATTAAATAAAAAGTCAGCCCTCAATCCTTTATTAGAACAAAACACTTCTGCTCATTTTCCTACTAAATGTTGTTGTCTTGAAATAGAAAATAAACTTGTAGGTCAGCTAAAAGAACAAAATAATAACCCAATATGTTTGATTGGTGAAATTGTGTATACTAATGACTTTTCAACTTTTGATCAATCTAATGATGATGATGAACTCCAAACAGAAAATAATCATGCAGGAAAACCAACAATGGATTGGTGTTATGAAATTCATTATCATCAGCTTGAAAGTAGAAATCAACCAGTCCAATTCATCAGGAATAATTTTCACATAATTGGGAATCAACTATCTATTAGTTGTAATTTTGGGGTTGAGAAGAAAGAGGAATTTCTTGAACAAGATGCATATGAGGAGCCTCCTCCTGAAAGGGTTGAGGTAATAAAAGAAACCCCTACTCGAGAACATGATGATATCTTCACAGAACACAGTCCGCTGAATCAGAGCATACCAGGACTACAAGAGGGCAACACTGCAATGTATGATGAATCCTCTAGTTCAGATAATAATGAAGATGAGGAAGTTTTTATTCCTCATAAGAATCTTTGCCTTAATCCAGTGGAGAACGAAGAGATGAGCCTGGTTGAAACACATCTTCCAAACACTCACAACCAGGTATTATTTCAAGATCCCTATGCTCATTTCTTGAAAATCTTTGAAGAAGGGATAAAGGTTATTAGGAGCAGTATATTACCAACAGCAAGAGGATTATTTAGCACTACTGCTAAAAAACAAAAAGAATGGGAGTGGCCCTGTTTGTCCAGCCTGCCCAAGGAGATGAAGAAGGACCAATGATGGAATCATTTGCTGGATTGGTTGTACTGGAAAAGAGAGTTCATCAGCTAAAACATGTAAATTTTCCAAGTTAGATTAGGTTAGATAGGAAAGCAATAAAGCTCAGCTTCGAGCATTTAGTTAGTTGTTGATTTTTATCTTGTAAGAAAAATAAAAATACAAAACAATAGAAAAGAGAAAAGAGGGTAGATTGTCAAAAACAAGAAAGGTATAGCCCCATACCAAAAAGAGAAATAAATCTGAAAGTGTGCAAGCTTAAATGCCACTCCTCAAAATACACTTCTAATTATTCAAACTGTTTAATCTTGGCTAATTAGCTTTAAATTTTTCTGCTAATAGGATAGTGAATTCGATTAGCCAAACTATTCAATCTTGGCTTATCAGTAGACAGATTAGGATAGAAATGAAGGTTCAAACAAAATCAAAATCTGAACCAAAGTTTCCAAAGAGAGATGACTCAAAACTGTTTTATTTTCTGAGTCATAAAAGAGAAAAACTGGTTCTAATTTGCCCAAAATCTGAATCAGATATCAAGGAAGAGACAGTTGAAAACAAAATTAAAAACAGAGCTATAAAGAGAGAAGGCCGTGATGAGAAACTTTCAGATCCTAAGCCTTCCATTTTGTTTTTAATTTTCTGCAAATAATAATCTATGTGCAGCTTGTTTTATGCCATAGATCACAGCAAGTCAAACAGCTTAATCTTGACTTGGCTGTTTTTAAATTTATGTTGTAGAATTTAGAGAATGAAAGTCTGTTGGACAGTTTAATCCCAACAGACAGTAGATTAGGTAGAGAAATATCTGAGCTCAACTGTTTAATCAGAGTTAAGGGAGAAATAAGGAGTAGAAATAGATTAGATTTCCTGTTTTCAAAAGAATAAAATGTGTGAATAGAGTTTGCCAATCCAAGTGCACTCTGATGAAGAAAAAATGTTAGATCAGTAGGACTGGGTAGGTAGAAAGTTGTATTGATGAAGTCCAGTATTCTTTCATAACTGATATTATTTTTCAAAAGAAAAACAAGATCATCCAACAAAAGAAGAGCAATCCAATGGATCAGGCACAAGTCAGCGTCCCAGAGAAATCAAGTCTGAATTCTTGATGCCTTCAAGAAGGCACCATCCCCAAGTGGAGCCACTGTTAGCCACCTGTAATATTTTTTTATACCAAAAGGTGGCTAAATCTTTTTGAGCCTCCAAGGAAAAAATTTTATCACTAAAAATTGTTGGCTCTTGAAGACTCCTTAAAGGCCTCATGCCTCTGTCCAAAATCCTCATTACTGTTCCTATTGATTCTGCTGATTTCATGTAAGAAACTGCTGAAGAAACCATCATTTTTTTCCCCTTTCTCCCACTCATACCTAACCTTCATTAACTTCCCCTTTTCTCCATATTATTCCTCTACTTTTCATAAGTTTCTCCTTCCATTCATGAAAATCCTCCTGACATGGTTTGAAACTTCTTTTTGAGCTGTGCCGAAACCCCCAAATCCATTTAAATCCTTGAAATTTTTCATAAAAATCAAAGTTTTATTACTATAGACTTAAGCCCCTTTGGGCTAAGTCCTAAAACCACTTCCCCCACATGCCCTTTCCCCAGAACCAGGTGCTAGTCCCATTAGCGCTAATCGCATCGGAAAGATTCAAGTGTGCACGTTTGTTGAGCCATTTCAAAACTCCAATTGCGATCAGCCCTTTTTATCATAAACCGCAGATCATATTATTTCTCATATAACCATAGAGCCCGCAATCGGGCGCTGAACCATTGAAAGGCCCCTCTACGATCAATATTTTCCTTTTTAAACCCAAAAACCCACTTTTCGGAAGTTTTAAGTTAAAAACGTAAAGTCACGTGATAAATATAAAATGGGTTGATCAAAAAGACCGATCGCGCAATCGCAATTGGAGAATTCACAATGGGTAGATCGGAAAGACCAGGCCCGCAGTTCCAATTGTGATTAGGCCCTGGTTATATATACTCCTGGGCATATTACAGTTCATATATCCCATGGCCCCGCAATCGGGCACCTTTTCCCTTTACTTATATATTTTCCGCCCGATCCATTATAACTTGTTTTTATTGCAAAAACTTTGGCTTTCATATGTATGAAAGGTTTTTCCCCTTTTTTTCTCCACCGTTGATCACCGCCGATCGAAAGGTCATCGCTCAATCGCATCACACATCCCCAATCGCATGGCA
The DNA here is from genome assembly GCA_034641835.2 of Pinus albicaulis. NCBI lineage: Eukaryota > Viridiplantae > Streptophyta > Pinopsida > Pinales > Pinaceae > Pinus > Pinus albicaulis. Next base: position 389,579,786 of record CM076580.1, on the reverse strand, counting down.
AACTTTCCCCGATTGCACAATCGCATGCCCCTATCTGCCACCTCCGATTGAAATTCCTCTGATTCGCTCCCCGCCGTTGATCTGACCCTCAGATCTAACGGTCAGCGCTCAATCGCAAGTTTCGATCGTATCCCCTCTTCCATGATCCCTGATTGAGATTGCCCCAATTTAATCCCGTCCATCCATTGCCCGTTGATCCAACGGTCATCGTTTGATCTCACTAGTCCCCCGATCGCGCAATCGCATCGGCATTTTCCAATCGCGCCCTTTGTTTCTCTCCTCCGATTGCGATCCCTCTGATTCATTCCCCACCGTTGATCTGGTCCTCGGATCAACAGCCAGTGCTCAATCGCAAGTTTCAATCGCATGCGTTTTTGTTTCACCCCCGATTGCCGATCCTCGATTCAATCCCGACCGTTGATCTAATCCTTTGATCCAACGGTCCGCGCAAAATCGCGTCGCGTGATTCAATCACTCCATTTGCTCGCTCCCCCCCGATTGCGCTCCTCCGATTAGATCTGGACCATCCACGTGTCCAGATCCGACGGTCCAAAACCACCCCACCTTATTTCTTCTCCCCGCTCTCCTTTACATGTTCTACGTCGATCTCCACCGTTAGATATTTTTATCCGACGGCTACGCTCCTCCCCCGCCATCCGAAGCAGTTTAAACCAAAATTCGCAGGATTTCTTAAATATTTTATGTTTGATATAGGTGTTTTAAAAGGTTTTCCATTGTATCATGAAGAAATGCCGAGGGCTGGGAATGACGATTCTCATGCCCTCGTTTCATTAAAGAGAAGCCATCCATGGGGCACCATTCCATGTTTCGTCAGTACTCTATGAGTATTGATGCCGTAAAGCCCAGTGTGGGTCTGCACATCGACAAGACACTGTTTTTCAAACACAGTTAAAGAGTATAAGTTTGAAGACAGAGCACAAAAAAACGAATATTGAAGACAATATTACGGGGATTACGGCTAAGACGGTTATCAAAAGCCTAATCCCCGACTCAAAATACAGTTTAAAGAACATCATAAGTGTTTCGCTGACAGAAAGGTTTCCACCACTTCAACTGAGGCAAATTGATTCCTTAGCTACTACAAAGAGCCACCTGTCACCTCAAACCATTCAGAACAGAGGCCAAAGTTATTGCTCGAAGAAATATCTGCCTCCAGCATTGCCAAGAAGTTATTTCTGCAAGGAAACCAATGCATAAATATCTGCAGAGTTACTCCAAAACATACACAGAGCCTCAAAGTCAAACAAAGCTTCCACCGAGCTTTGATATTTATTGTGAAATAGTTAATGTAGTGATCCACCTGTAAATTTCTCCCTCGAGCCTCTCAAAGGGCCGAGAAGTCTTCACTCTGCATTAATTGTCCTTGAGATATTTTGTTAAAATCTCACCTCCTCATCTTCCTATAAGTACTTCTGCATAAGATGAGAAGTTGTTGGTTGTTGTTGATCACAAGCTATAATACTGAAACTCTTTGAAATAAATACATAGTCTGTTGAAGTTGAAGAACAAATTGAAGTCTTGGATGTCTTGATGATGCTGTTGCATACCCGTTCCTGAGAAGGCTCTATCATTGGATTCATGAGCTTGGTCATTGGTGAAGTATTCTAACTGTTTAATGTTTTCTCCTGTTTTCATTATGTTCCATAATTTCTTACTACAGTAGGCTGAAAGTTTTAGGCTAAGAAATGACTCCTGGAAGCACCTTAGACCTGTTCACCCTTCACTGTTTTATGTTTTCTTTTGCTGAAGTATTTTAGAGGCTTTAAACCTTCTCTTTAGTCTTCATGCTTGTTTATTTCCTTAATAGCTAAAATAGTTGGTTTTAACATGATTTATGGTTTTCCCTGCTTGTCTACTATCACTTGAAAGCTGTTATTGAAGTCTCCCTTTGAAGTACCATTGTTTTGAGTTAATAAAAGAGGTCGGTTTTGATCTTGCCCTTTGCCATTGCTTGAACAGTTGTTTTGAAGGTTGTTATGGTTGTAAGCACAAATGTTATTTAGGTGTTCCCTCTTCTATGACTGCAATTATCAGTGAATCTTTTATGTTTTCTAAATCCTTTAAAATAAAATCTTTGAGGAAATAGGGAGTTCCCTGAATCTTAGGTTTCATTTTAAAAGTTGTCTTCAAGTCATTATTTGCTTAAAGAATGTTTGTAGAATTTATGGTTAGCCCTGTCTATCAAATATCTCTTTATTGTTGAGTTATGTTCTTCAAGTTCCTTTTGTTGAGAATTAAACTTCTCTTTCCAAATCATTAATGTTCATCTCATTCCAAAAACAAAAGGATCCTGTGGCCAAGTTAGATTTGCCCTTTGATATCCCATATCCATTGATGAGTTTGTCATAACCTTATTTTGACTCCATCGCCCAATGAACCAGATATTTCCTCTTTCTGTCTATCTTTCCTAGACCTTCCATGTTCTGCTATATCAACTCAATCCAACCAAATAAACAAAAACCTGCACTTAATAACTAGTCTAAAATCATACTCAAAGCACACAAGATAAACCTTTGCGATCAAACATTTGAGAGATCCCTCTCTGAGAACAGGAGGACTAGATCCTGGAAATCTAAAGATTGGTTCTGATGTTGCCTTGTCTTTTGATTTGCAAAACTGTCAAAACACGGGGGACCAACATGTCCCATTTCTGATCTACTTACTGTCCCAGAAGCAGACTTACTTGCCCTTGCAAGAGCAGGATATCTTGGGCCTGTTACAGTTTTCGATTTCCCTCTTGAAAGGTTGATACATAACTCAGATACTTCAGGTAATGTAAGCTGTGATATATCCCCTTTTCCCATCATGTTAAGGATATCCAACCATTCATCCCAAATTTTTTTCAACAAAAGAGCTTTTAAGGTATCTTGATCTAAGTTTTCCATTTTTTCTTTTTTGATGTTGTAATGAAATCTCTCCAAAAAATCTTCCAAGTTTTCATATTCTTTTTGTAACATCTTAAACACTTCTTCCTTATGATTTAACGGCATACAATAATCCAAATACCTCTCTAGAAATGATTTTTTCATGTCTTCCCATGTCCTAATAGAACTGTTGATCAAACTCATAAACCACTTCAATGCTGCTCTTTTCAATGTTGAAGGAAATAGTTTAAGTTTTTGAGCATCTTGTAAGTAGTCATAATTTCTACACAGGATTTCAAATTCAAATAGGAAGGTTTCAGGATCTTCAGTTTTAACTCCATAGAAGTTTGGAAGGACAGAGGGTGAAATTTTTTTCATGGATGTATTGGTTTCTTCATCTATTATAGGAAACCCAAAAGAGCTTCGCATTTCTCTTCTACCTCTTCCTCCTCCTTCTCCTCTACCTCCTTCTCCTCTACCTCTACCTCTACCCCCTCCAAATAATGTGTGTTCTCCATTAAAGACTCCTCGTCCCCCTTCTTCTGCCATGGTTGATTCTCCTGTGGAAGTGGAAAAGTTTGTGTCCCTAACAGGAGTCTTTGGATCTTCTTCCAAGGCAGATTCAGTTGATGAAATGGAAGGTTTCTCTAATGGAATATCTGATCTTAGGTCTTCTAGAATTCTAGGATCAGTAAAGGATGGAATTTGGGTCTGAGTTGAAGGTGTACTAGCTCTTGGTCTAGGTGGAACAAGTGGTGTTCTAGGAATCAAACTTCTACTTCTGCTGCTTATGAATCTACCCCTTGAGTCTCTCTCTCTATGCATATAATTGTTTTGGGGAGTTAAGAAACAAAGGTTACCTAGTTTTCACTTCCCCGGCAACGGCGCCAAAATGTTTGGGCTCAACTTAGTCTCCTAAATTGAGTTCATTTAATTTTCAACCAGGGTTGGTAAACAGCTGAAGTGAGGTGCACTGTATGTGCCTAGGTGTTTGTTTCTTACTACGTTGTGTCTAGTGTTTTATGATGTTTTTGGTCTTTTTATGGTTTTATGTTCACAAGAGAAAGAACTAAATGCTGGTGGAAAGAAGCTACTGGTTAAAAACAGAGTGAAGCCTAATTTTTTTATGACAAATGAAAAATGCAAATACTGAAACAGAACCAAACCTAAACTATGACTTGGCAGAATACAAAGCTTGATAATGACTTCAAGAAAATAAATCACAACATGAACTTAACTTGTTCACTTCTTTCATTAAAGGTATTTTGGAAGAGCTTGAGAAATGGGCAGCTAAGTATAAAAATTCTCCAAACTAAACAATTAAACAATCAGCTTATAATGATACAACATCTTATCCATGATTAGAGGTTTGTTGAAACATATTTGGAAAAGAAAATTTGTAACATCATAAGACCTCTACTCTAAAACTAGATCCTAATTCTATTCTGCAACTTAGTTTAACACCACTACACCTTACTCAAAAGTTATAGATTTCTTTTTAGAATAGTCTTTTGAGGAAAGGCTTTGTTTATGAAATGGTAAAAAGGTTGCAAAAGTACTCCAGGCCTTGGACTGATACTATCTTTTGTCCAGATGATTATGAGTTAATTACAGGTTTGGAACAAAAGAAGTTTTGTAAATAATGAAGGCCGTGGTATTTAAGTTTAACAACTAATTTAATTTAATATGCAATGGATGACAACTAAATGTGGAATGTAAATACAGTGAGCTAAGCTAGAACTGAACTAGAGTGCTACCAGTCTATAATAAACAGTGCTAAACTAACAAGCCATTATCAAACTTGAAACAAAATAACAGAGCATGAATTGAATGCAATTTGACTCCGGAGTGCCCTAACTAAGTTATCATGCAATTAATCTATGGAATTCTACAGCCTATTTTGTCCATCATGAATGGTATTTTGGAAGAGCTTGTTAGAACAATCCTAGCTGTACAATTCAATGCAAATGCAAACATGAAAACTGAAAGAAATTACAATTAAAAACTAAGACATCACAGCTATTTCCTACCCATTGCTATGATATTTTGGAAGAGCTTTTTAAGAGTAAGATCAGCTATGCTACTTAGTGTAAACAAGCAACTGAAACTTTCAGTATCACAGTCATGCCTTAGTCATCATAATGATTTTTTGGAAGAGTTTACTAGAATAAGTTCAACTGTGATAATGAACAAAAGGAATTGCAAATAAAATCTATAAGACTACAGCCATTTCTCATTCATTATCATGATTTTTTGGAAGAGTTTCTTAGAACAAGTATAGCTATAGTGACTAATGAAATTAACTATGAACTCAAACTTCAAAAACGTGAAAACGAACTAAGATACTTATCTAAATTACGAAAGTAAAGCCGCTCAGGAGGGAGGGGCCCTCTACCACCAGACGAAATCTAACTCAAAATCAACTCAATGCGTTCAAAGCAATGTTTTCTTCTTCATTAAAGGAAAATAAATTAAAACAGAGTATTCTCGGTCTTCAGAAATATAGCAGTCAATCCATGAAATCTAATCAAAATCTAGAGCTTGTCTCTCGGTTTCCCGGGTACATTTATAACAAATATTCATAACAGAACTACAACAATACGGGGATAATTGTCTTTTCATATCAAAATCGTACTAGAACTCTAAAGATGGCAGCGTAAAGGGACAAAGAACATCTAGACTTTCCTTGTCCTATTAGGAGTCTGCCTCCTTGTATGAGTTCCCACGTACAAAACCACGTCCATAATTCAGTTCATTCTTCATGGTGAGCAACAAACGTTGAGGACATGATGTGGAATAAACCCATGTGTGGCTTTCCATGAGAGGACACCTGAAACATGCTTGAACGTGAAGACAACTGCAGAATTGGCGGTTAGCTACGAAATGTCTGCATTCTGTAGCTAGTTTTAGTTCAAAATGCATTACAATGACAAAATCACAAAACTTAGCAAGTTAGTCATTTTATTCATTCTAAAAGTAATTTTAACTAATTTCATTGATCATTTGGGCCTGGGATAACAATGGAAAAAGGAAAATGGAGTGAATTAAGATGAAAGAAAGAACAATCTTGGGGCTCAACATACCCCCATTGCTGAATTCTTGCATGTCCTCATGCAACTTATTCCATAAACTCAGAGACTTCTGCAAGAACATCCAACCCTCTTCTTCCTCTTTTCCTGGAAGTTAAAGGTCTTCTGGGCTTCCTGATGACTAGCTTGAACCTTAAATTGGTAAGTGCCCTGATTAACTTCTTGTTCCTCTTTTTCAAATTTTCATTAGCCTTTTCTACTTTGTCCATTTGTAGAGACAGGGTTGAGTTCATACTGGTTTTGTGTTTGACTTGTTCCTTCAGAATATCATTCTCAGTTTTGATATGTCTATTAAGTACTTCTAGCTCGTACCTATCTCTTCTTAACACATCTATTTCGGACAGTGGAGGACTAGGGGTTTTATCTCTACTCTTTGAAGCTTTCCTTTCCAATGTTTCAACATAGTTATAAATCTCTTGCTGTGCAGGGTCAATTTCAGAGGCTTCTTCATCAAAATCTTCTTCAACATCTTCTTCAATAGATGTTTCCTCATCTTCTATGTTTATCACCCCGGTTTGTTTGATCTGTGTTTTCCTTAGTTTCCCCCTGAGTCTATGGCTTCTTCTCGGCTGGGATGATCCCTCTCCTTTTTATATGGCAAATTTTCTAATTACCCTCTCTTCCTTAAGCTGTCTCTTAATCTGGGTCAACTTCTCAGAGATTATTTCTTCACTGCTATCTTGAATTGCTTTATCAGTTTCAATTTTAGAGGCTCTCCATTTTCTGCTTCTCTTTGTAGGCTGATGTTCAGGTGAAGGCTCTTTTGGTTCCTCAAAGTGATTTCTCACCAAGAAATTATCCCAAGTATCTTTTGTTTTGGATAAATGGTGTTCGATTAGAATCTTAACCAAGCCATGATGGTATAGAGTTGTCTCTAAGAATTGGACTCTCCTTTGAACACTTGAAGCCATCTTTTTTAAACTTTGAAGCAAGAAATAGGGCAAATTAAGCTCTTCTTCCATAAAATGTGATGCAGGAGCATCTAACGCCCCTTAATTAAAAAAGAATCCGAAGCGGAGCGAAGAGTACATGGACCAGAGGAGCTGAATTGAGGGAGAAAATAAGGGAAGATCTACCTTAAAACAGATTTAAAATGGATAAGATAGATATGACTTACTATTGTTGTCTATAATGCATGTATTTTGAAGAGTTTCGTTGGAGAAAAATCAGGATCGGATCAGATCGATCCTTCCTATTTAAGGCTTCTTATATAAATATAATGTGATGGGGGTGTGAAAGATATCTGTATTATGAGGAAATTGTGAGTGAGCAAGATGTAATCGAAATTGAGTTTGTTTCTAAGGCTGAAATGCCTTAGCCTGTAATTGTTTGTATAATATATAAAAACCTGTTTCAGTGTTGTGTACACCTGTGTGCATTCTATAATGGAGTTAAATTTGTGTTAGAAGCCTGTTGATCGACCATCGATCACTTCAGGATCGATGGCGATCTGAAATCTCATGTAACTCTTATATATATGAAGTCTGCATTTGAATTGACAGAGATTGTTGAAAGTGTGAAATGCTGGGTTATGTAATTGTCGCGGTGAGGTCGACATGTGAAAGTGTTAGTCGATGGGTAATGGATCGATCAAGTTGCAGTATTGAGAGGAGAATAAGTTGTTGATGCATAGGATCCTTTGGATCTTTGTGATCAACGGAGCGTATAACATTGCCACGGAGCCGGAGAGGGGTTCACATAACACTGCAGATGAAAATGGAACGAACGCGAAATGTAATTAAAAACTTGTTTGAAGTAAGCTCGGTTCCGGTGGTTATCGCAAAACTTACAAGAGGTGACTGGCGATCTCCGATAAGTATCGCATCGGTGGATGTGAATTTTATATGTGGTTGATGTGAGATCAGGCCGGAAAATATCGGAACACTCCAGAAGAGTCATTGTTCAACCACTGCAATATATCGATTCCGATTTCTGATTGGTATCGTATTAGAGTGTGGAGATTGATATCACATCGGATTGGAAGATCGGATAGTCAGAGATTGAAGCTGGCGCGGAGTTGCGAAATTGGAGATATTTATAAAAATCCACGTTTTAAAAGTTTAAAACGCTTCCGAGTAGGCTTAGTGGGCCCATAACCCACAGGCCCAGGATCAAAATTTTTACATGAAAAGGGATTTTGGGCTTACCCCAAGATTTCTTTTCATCAAGTGGTATCAGAGCAGGGAAAGGATTTCCTGCGAGAAGGAAGAAGAATGCAAGAAGAAGGGGAAAGAGGTACAGTTGTGTTGAAGCTGGAGAGTTTATGGTCTTACCGTCGTCCGGATGGCGGCAGCGGAAGGTGAGAAGATTTGCAGCAACCTAGAGAAAGGTGTGCTCAATTGGTTCCAGAGGAGAGAACCAGAAGGATGCCAAAAGACCGAGTGTGGAGGGCTTGGTGAGGTATCATGTAGCAGAGGAGACTGTTACTGCAGAGGTTGGTTGCAGCTCACAGAAGATCATGAAGGCAAGTTCCACGGAAGGAATACAGTGGTTAGAATTGCTAAGGACCAGGAGAAGTATATGACCAGGAGGTCATAAATTTTTTTTTACCTCCGGAGTCTGATGCAGGAGCATCTAACACCCCTTAATTAAAAAAGAATCCGAAGTGGAGCGAAGAGTACATGGACTAGAGGAGCTGAATCGAGGGAGAAAATAAGGGAAGATCTGCCTTAAAACAGATTTAAAATGGATAAGATGGATATGACTTACTATTGTTGTCTGTCGTGCATGTATTTTGAAGAGTTTCGTTGGAGAAAAATCAGGATCGGATCAGATCGATCCTTCCTATTTAAGGCTTCTTATATAAATGTAATGTGATGCGGGTGTGAAAGATATCTGTATTATGAGGAAATTGTGAGTGAGCAAGATGTAATCGAAATTGAGTTTGTTTCTAAGGCTGAAACGCCTTAGCCTGTAATTGTTTGTATAATATATAAAAACCTGTTTCAGTGTTGTGTACACCTGTGTGCATTCTATAATGGAGTTAATTTTGTGTTAGAAGCCTGCTGATCGACCATAGATCACTTTAGGATCGATGGCGATCTAAAATCTCATGTAACTCTTATATATATGAAGTCTGCATTTGAATTGACAGAGATTGTTGAAAGTGTGAAATGCTGGGTTATGTAATTGCCGCGGTGAGGTCGACGTGTGAAAGTGTTAGTCGATGGGTAATGGATCGATCAAGTTGCAGTATTGAGAGGAGAATAAGCTGTTGATGCACAGGATCCTTTGGATCTTTGTGATCAACGGAGCGTATAACATTTCCACGGAGCTGGAGAGGGGTTCACATAACACTGCAGATGCAAATGGAACGAACGCGAAATGTAATTAAAAACTTGTTTGAAGTAAGCTCAGTTCCGGTGGTTATCACAAAACTTACGAGAGGTGACTAGCGATCTCCAATAAGTATTGCATCGGTGGATGTGAAGTTTATATGTGGTTGATGTGAGATCGGGCCGGAAAATATCGGAACACTCCAGAAGAGTCGTTGTTCAACCACTGCAATATATCGATTCCGATTTCTGATTGGTATCGTATTAGAGTGTGGAGATTGATATCACATCGGATCGGAAGATCGGATAGTCAGAGATCGAAGCTGGCGCGGAGTTGTGGAATTGGCGATATTTATAAAAATCCACGTTTTAAAAGTTTAAAACGCTTCCGAGTAGGCTTAGTGGGCCCATAACCCACATGCCCAGGATTGAAATTTTTACATGAAAAGGGATTTTGGGCTTACCCCAAGATTTCTTTTCATCAAAATGCATTATCAACCTAATATGGTAAACATAAAAAGTACCATATCTACCTTCACAAGTGATAAATTTTTGTAGAATAAGTAATATGTTTCTCCATTTATTCTTTAATGCAGATCTTGGAATTCCCTTTTTAAACACAGTGACATCCATACCTGGTGATTTGAGGATTTGCTTCCATGATTCATTATGAAATTCTCTGTTCTTAAACCATCTTTCTCCATGTCTAAGCAATCCTGTTGCTTCTGCAATAAAAACCTCTGTGACAGTGAATTTAACATCTCCAACTTCAACCTCGGCTCCTTTGAATGATCTTGCAAATGTTTTAGTAACTTCTTTGTGGAAGCCATTAAATTTCTCAAGGAATTGTAGCCATCCTACCTGTTGCAACATTTCTCTTCTTTGAGGGTATCCTTCCAGGTATTTTGTGCCCACTGGTTCAGTTCTCACTATGAGGCCCATAATTTCTTCTTCAATCTTCAGATTAGTACTCTTTCTGTTCACGGAGACAATGACTTCAACCTTCAAATTGATATTCCTCTACTTCACGGTGATAGTGATTCAATCTTCAAACTGATATACCTCTACTTCATGGTGATAGTGGCTTCAAATTTCAAATTGATATACCTCTGCTTCACGGTGACAGTGGCTTCAAATTTCAAACTAATATACCTCAAACTGATATACTTTTGCTTCACAGTGATAGTGGCTTCAACTTTCAAGCTAATATACCTCTGCTCACGGTGATAGAGATACCTCTGTTTTACAAAATGAAATGATGAAGGGTTGGCTACGGGATGGAGTAATAGGGAGTGGTTACGGAATGAGTTAATGAAGTGAGGTGAAGAAAACAAATCAATGAGTGAAAAGACTACGGAGATTTTTTTTACAACGGATTCAAAAATCATCATTAAATGATTTGGCTGGGTGACATAAGAAAATCAAACACTTCAGACTTTTAACCGCTTAAATGATGATTGGGTATAGAATTTGAAATGAATGATTTTTATCCAAAGTTTTGCAGAGGGTATATTTGGCATGATCAATAAAAATAATCAAAACAACTTTTTGAATGATTCATAACTAGACTATACTAAAGTTTTTCATGAAATGCCATTATATTCAGAACTTTTTACCTTTTCTCTTCATCTGCTTTTTGTGGTCCTTGTATACTTTGTTCTCCTCTGGACACCATTACTTTGTGAGTCTTTATAACCCTTCTTGATTCTTCTTGTTCATGGATATACTGGATCATCTTGTTGCACTTCAAATTTCTGTTGGTCAGTGCCTTCAGGATCTTTCGCTGCGGAATGACTGTCTCGCTGCGAAAAGTCTGATTAGCTGCAGAATGTACCTGTAGAGAATTTTAATCATGGAATGGAGTGGTTTGGAATATACATGGAATATTTTATGCAATGGGTGAAGATAGATGATGAAACATGGTACAATGGAATATGTATGAAGTGAATGATGGAATGGGATGGATTACAATTTATGAAATGGAGTGGAAGAATATAAGAAATGGCCTGCAATCCATGACATGTGTTATTCATTTGCAGAAAAACATCAAACTTTAAATTTTGATATGGAAATGAGGTGGATGAAGTATGGAATGAGATGAATTAAATATGGAATGAAGTGAAGTATGAATGAATGAATGAAATGGAGTATGGATGGATAATTAAATGGAATGAAATGAAATGAGATGGATCATAAGTGCAATGGATCTGAACTTATGATTTTGTAACAGCTGCTTGCAGAAACAAAATGGAAAAGTTAGAGTGTCAGAAAGAATCTGATTTTCACCCTATCTTTTCTGTATAAACATGCCAATCAGTGATTGGTTTTCATGTTTATACTTTATTTATTTATTTATTTATTTTCAAAAATGTCTTCATAAAATTCAATCAAGTTGATGAAGAAGAAAGATTCTTCTTCATTAACTTCACATCACTGTTTTCCTGGAACTTCTTGACAAATTCTTCTCTTGAGAGTGGTTTGTGATACAGCTTCAATCTATGACCATTCACAAGAAAAGTGACCTCTTCTTCATCTATTATCCTGATTTTTACTGCTCCATTGTCAAAAATTTCAACAATTTCATATGGCCCAAGCCAATGTGTTTGAAATTTACCTTGAAAATCCTTGAATTTTGAATCAAACAAGAGAGCCCAGTCACCTTCTCTGAATTTCTTCTCTTTGATGTACTTATCATGCCATCTAGTGCTTTTCTGTTGAACTAGACTTGTTTTATGAACTGCATCTTGTATGATTTCATCCAATTCATTAATCTGCTCCAATCTATGCTTTTGTGCCTCCGTTAAATCAAGTCCTAGCTGAACTTCCATTTTGAAAGTTTGAATCTGGAACTCTATGGGAAACAAAACTTTCTTTCCATAAACAAGTTCATAAGGAGTATGGCCTGTTGTGTTTCTCCATGTAGTTCTATAGGCCCACAAGGCTTCAGGAAGCCTATCTACCAAATCTCTTCTATGTAAATGAACAGTCTTTGTTAGGATTCCTTCAATGACCTTATTAGTAGATTCCACTTGACCATTTTCTTGTGGATGATAAGGAGTAGATTTTCTATGCCTGATTTTGTACCTCTCCATCATTTGTTCCACTAGCCTTGATGTAAATTGAGCTCCTTGATCTGTAACAATTTCCCTTGGGACACGAAAATGAGTAAAAATATCCTCAAAAAGAAAAGTAACTAGAGATGCTTCATTAGCAAAAAGTAATGGCTTGGCCTCTACCCATTTGGTAACATAGTCAGTGCAAACTAATATATATCTCTTTTGTCTTGATGGAGGACTAATAGGTCCTATAAAATCCAAAGCCCATTTTTCAAAAGGTTCAATATGTACCTGAGGTTGTAATGGCATCTCACCTGAAGGAGAAGGTTTCCCTACCCTTTGGCAACTGTCACACCTTTTGACATACTCTTTAGCATCTTTAAACAAGGATGGCCAATAATATCCTAGATGAAGGATCTTATAGGTTGTCCTCTTATCAGCAAAGTGTCCGCCACAAGGTTCATCATGACATGCTTTGAGAATCTCAGGCATCTCATCTTCCCGAACACATCTCCTAATGATCAAATCTGGACCTGTCTTGTACAACTCATTAGCAAGCCATGAATATTTTGCACTGTCATAAATGATTTTTCTTTTATCTCTTGCATTCATTATTGAAGGAAATTTTCCTGAAACTAAATACTTAGCAATGTCAGCAAACCAAGGAGTTTGAGTAGAAATTGCAAAAATATATTCATTAGGAAATTGATCTTCAACTGGAGTGTCATCTTTGATGTTTTGGAATCTAGATAGGAAATCAGCTACTTTTTTTTGTTTTCCGGACCTATCTAGAATGGTAATCTTGAATTCTTGTAAAAGCAATAACCATCTTATGACTCTGCCATTAGTAATTGATTTGTTCATTAAGTATCTAATTGCAAAATGATCAGTGTGAACAAAAGTTTCATAGCCTGTTATATAGTGTCTGAATTTGTTTATGGCATGAACAACAGCTAAAAACTCTTTTTCAGTTACAGTATAGTTTAACTCTGCAGGAGTCAAATTTTTACTGGTATAGTAGATGGCATAAGGAATCAGGTCTTTTTGTCCCAATACTCCTCCTAGAGTTGTATCAGAGGCATCTGTTGAAATATGAAAAGCTAACTTCCAGTTAGGTCCCCTTAAAATAGGTGCTTCAGAAATTTTTGTTTTCAGGGTTTCAAAGGCTAACTAGCAATCAGAATTCCATTTGAATTCACAATCATTGGTAAGTAATTTGAAGAGTGGAGATGCTATCTTGGTGAAGTTTTCTATAAACCTCCGATAATATCCTGTAAATCATAGAAAAATCCTAACATCTTTTTGACAACTTGGAATAGATAAGTTAGAGATGACTTCAACTTTTGACTCATCAACTCTAATCCCATCCCCTAAAATGTGATGCCCCAAAACAATACCTTCAGTAAACATCATGAAACATGTCTCATGACTAAGTGAAAGATTTGCTTCTTGACATCTCTTTAAAACTTTTTCCAAGTTTGCTAAGTCTTCTTCAAATGTGTTTCCATAAACTGTGAAATCATCCATGTATACCTCTACACATTCATGTATTAGATCTGAAAAAATTCCTAATACTGCCCTTTGGAATGTTGCAGGTGCATTGCATAATCCAAATGGCAACACTCGGTAAGCATAGGTACCCCAAGGATAGGTAAATGTGGTTTTTTCTTGATCTTCAAGTGCTACTTGGATTTGGTTATAACCACTAAACCCATCTAGGAATGAGAAGTACTTTTTTCCAGCTAATGTATTTAACACTTGATCTATGAAAGGTAATGTAAAATGGTCTTTAAGAGTAGCTTTGTTTAATTCTCGGTAGTCAACACATACCCTCCATTTACCATTTTTCTTTGGCACAATTACCAAAGGAGAAACCCACTGACTATCTGAAATAGGATAGATGAAGTTAACATTTAACAATTTTTTCAATTCTTCTTTAACAATCTCCCTAAGATTTGGATTCATCCGTCTTTGAGGTTGTCTGATTGGTTTACAATTTTCCTCTATATAGATGTGATGAGTGCAAGTCTTGGGGCTTATCCCTTTCATGTCGGTGTACTCCCATGCATATGCAGAAGAATGTCTCTGTAATATCTTGACTAACTCTTCTTGTTGAGATTTTTCTAGGTTCTTCATTTCTTGTTAAGTTTTCCCAAATATCACTTAGAGCCAAATTTGTCCATAGATGAAGAAACATCTCCCTTGATGACAGCTCGTGTTGGGTCCCTCTGACAGTTTTCATGTTTGTATTGAAGAGGATTAAGTTTTCCTAAATGTCAAATTTGATTATCTTCATATTTAGAAATTGCAGAGAAGTTTATAATCTTCCTCCTCTATCCATTGGGTATCAAGTATCATCTAATCCTGTAATTGTCCAAAGTGGAGGATACAAAGTGAATTTCTTAGTTGAACTACCATTAGAAAGTCATACATATCTTTTGTCTGTCTTAAAAGCATCATTTGCTTTATGTGGGTCTTCCTAATATAACAGGATGTCCTCTTGATCGAAACTGTAGAGTTAGGATCAGGGTATCTGAGGTACTCCCAAGAATCTAGGGACACTGGAATGTCTTCTATTACCCCATCAGGTTTGATCACAGATCTATCTACTAATTGTAATAATGTGGGTGTAAAGAGAAGATTAGGAAGTTTCAGTTTATCCATGATTTGTCTACTCATGATACTGATTTCTACTCCTAAATCAATGAGTGTGTTTTGGATTTGAATTCCATTGATGTGAATTTTAACAACTGGATTTCCTGGGTCAAGATACTTTGGAATAGCAATCTTACCCATCATAATGTCTGATATTTTTCCTGCTAGTTGAATTTTCTTTGTTTCTCTTATTCTTTTTCTTGTTTTCTTCATGCTCAACTCCTTTATTGTTTTGGCTAAAATTGGAATTTCCTTGATGGCTTTTAATAATGGAATTTTAATGCAAACATTTCTCATCTCATCTAGGAAATCATAATTAGGCACCATAATTTGTTTTTCTGCACCTCTATCAATTTGTAATCTTTCTGGAAAGGGAGGTATAGAAGTAGATGTGGATGGTTGCTCTAATACAGGAGTTGAAATTATTGGTTCTTTTTGCTTGAATTTTTCAATGTTTGGGTCTTGAAAAGATGTATCTTCCTCAAGACTTTTATTCACCCATAGAGAATCTTCCTCAGAGTTATCTTGTTCTTGTATGATCACAGAAGGTTTCCTCTTTTCAAGTATTATTCCAGACCTAAGTTGAACATAACTAATTTCTAAAGGAGTAATTAAATAAGTTGGAAACTGTTGGCCTTCTATCATGTATGTGTTCTGCGAATTTTTATTATTAGGGTTTGGTATGGGTTGAGCAAGCAACTAATTTTATTTTTGAGGAAATGGTAATGGAAGTGGTTGATTTTGATGTGGTAGGTTCTGATGATGTTGTTGATGATTTTGTTGAAAATTTTGTTGAGGATTTTGTGGATAAAAATGTGGGTATGGTGGATAGGACGGTGGATACTGATAGTACTGAGAGTATCTTCCATAGGTATTTTGTGCCCCTTGTGCCCAAGATTGAGATTGATTTTGAAATTGAGGCTAAGGTTGCTGCCAAGAATTCCAAGGTGGAGGTTGGTTATACATTTGATCATGGAATCCTTGTGTTTGAGGTCCTTGCCAAGGCCTTCTAGAGACAAAATTGAGAGATTATGTGGAATCTGTAGGAGTTTCCTCTTGAAAGACAGCTTTGAGACCAGGAAGAGAAGGACAATTCTTGGTCTCATGTTTTTCAGAACAAATGACACAGGTCTCTACAACTTTTACATCCAGAGGACACTCTCTCAAGGCATGTTTCTTTCTACATTTGGGACAAAAGATTGCCAAGGCATCAGATTCAGCTTTTTGCTTGTTTTGTATCTTAAGGGTGTCTATTTGTTCACTAAGACTCCCTAAGATGTTAGATTTAAAATCATCAAGCATGTGTCCTATTTCTGATCTACTTACTGTCCCAGAAGCAGACTTACTTGCCCTTACAAGAGCGGGATCTCTTGGACCTTTGACAGTTTTAGATTTCCCTCTTAAAAGGTTGATACATAACTCAGATATTTCAGGTAATGTGAGTTGTGATATATCCCCTTTTCCCATCATGTTAAGGATATCCAACCATTCATCCCTAATTGTTTTCAACAAAATAGCTTTTAAGGTGTCTTGATCTAGGTTTTCCATTTTTGCTCTTCTGATGTTGTAATGAAATATCTCCAACAAATCTTCCAAGTTTTCATCTTCTTTTTGTAACATCTTAAACACTTGTTCCTTATGATTGACCGACATACAGTAATCTAGATACCTTTCTAGAAATGCTTGTTTCATGTCTTCCCATGTCCTAATAGAACTGTTGATCAAACTCATAAAACACTTCAATGCTGGTCCTTTCAATGTTGAAGGAAATAGTTTAAGTTTTTGAGAATCTTGTAAGTAGTCATAAGTTCTACACAGGATTTCAAATTCAAATAGGAAGGTTTCAGGATCTTTAGTTTTAAGTCCATAGAAGTTTGGAAGGACAGAGGGTGAAATGTTTTTCATGGTTGTATTGGTTTCTTCATCTATTATAGGAAACCCAAAAGAGCTTCCTATTTCTCTTCTACCTCTTCCTCTACCTCCTTCTCCTCTACCTCTACCTCTACCCCCTCCAAATAATGTGTGTTATCCATGAAAGACTCCTCCTCCTCCTTCTTCTGCCATGGTTGATTCTTCTGTGGAAGTGGAAAAGTTTGTGTCCCTAACAGGAGTCCTTGGATCTTCTTCTAAGACAGGTTCAGTGGATGAAGTGGAAGGTCTCTCTAATGGAATATCTAATCTTAGGTCTTCTAGAAGTCTAGGATCAGTAAAGGATGGAATGTGGGTCTGAGTTGAAGGTGTACTAGCTCTTGGTCTAGGTGAAACAAGTGGTGTTCTAGGAATCAAATTTCTGTTTCTGCTGCTTATGAATCTACCCCTTGAATCTCTCTCTCTACGCATATAATTGTTTTTGGGAATTAAGAAACAAAGGTTACCTAGTTTTCACTTCCCCGGCAACGGCACCAAAATGTTTGGTCTCAACCTAGTCTCCTAAATTGAGTTCATTTAATTGTCAACCAGGGTTGGTAAACTGCTGAAGTGAAGTGCACTGTATGTGCCTAAGTGTTTGTTTCTTAATGCGTTGTGTTTAGTGTTTTATGATGTTTTTGGTATTTTGATGGTTTTATGTTCACAAGGAAAAGAACTAGATGCTAGTGGAAAGAAGCTGCTGGTTAAAAACAGAGTGAAGCCTAATTTATTGATGACAAATGACAAATGCAAATGAAAATACTGAAACAGAATCAAACCTAAACTATGACTAAGCAGAATACAAAGCTTGATAATGACTTTAAGAAAATGAATCAAAACATAAACTTAACTTGTCCAATTCTTTTATTAAAGGTATTTTGGAAGAGCTTGAGAAATGGGCAGCTAAGTATACAAATTCTCCTAACTAAACAATTAAACAATCAGCTTATAATGATACAACATCTTATCCATGATTACAGGTTTGTTGAAGCATATTTGGAGAAGAACATTGGTAACATCATAAGATCTCTACTTTAAGACTGGCTCCTAATTCTATTCTGCAACTTAGTTTAACATCACTAAACTTCACTCAAAGGTTATAGATTTTTAGAATAGTCTTTTGAGGAAAGGTTTGTTTATGAAATGAAAAAAAAAAAGGGTTGCAGAAGTACTCCAGACCTTGGACTGTTACTATCTTCTGTCCAGATGGTTATGAGTCAATTATAGGTTTGGAACATAAGAGGTTTTGTAAATAATGAAGGCCGTGGTGTTTAATTTTAACAACTAATGTAATTTAATATGCAATGGATGAAAACTAAATGTGGAATGTAAATACAATGAGCTAAGCTAGAACTGAACTAAGGTGCCACTAGTCTACAATAAATAGTGCTGAACTAACAAGCCATTATCAAACTTAAAACGGAATAACAGAGCATGAATTGAATGCAATTTGACTCTGGAGTGCCCTAACTAAGTTATCATGCAATTAATCTATGGAATTCTACAGCCTATTTTGTCCATCATGAATGGTATTTTGGAAGAGCTTGTTAGAACAATCCTAGCTGTACAATTCAATGCAAATGCAAACATGAAAACTGAAAGCAATTACAATTAAAAACTAAGACATCACAGCTATTTCCTACCCATTGTTATGATATTTTGGAAGAGCTTTTTAAGAGTAAGATCAGCTATGCTACTTAGTGTAAACAAGCAACTGAAACTTTCAGTATCACAGTCATGCCTTAGTCATCATAATGATTTTTTGGAAGAGTTTACTAGAATAAGTTCAACTGTGATAATGAACAAAAGGAATTGCAAATAAAATCTATAAGACTACAGTCATTTCTCATTCATTATCATGATTTTTTGGAAGAGTTTCTTAGAACAAGTATAGCTATAGTGACTAATGAAATTAACTATGAACTCAAACTTCAAAAACGTGAAAATGAACTAAGATACTTATCTAAATTACGAAAGTAAAGCTACTCAGGAGGCAGGGGCCCTCTACCACCAGACAGAATCTAACTCAAAATCAACTCAACACGTTCAAAGCAATGTTGTCTTCTTCATTAAAGGAAAATAACTTAAAATAGAGTATTCTCGGTCTTGAGAAATATAGTAGTCAATCCATGAAATCTAATCAAAATCTAGAGCTTGTCTCCCAGTTTCCCGAGTACATTTATAACAAATATTCATAACAGAACTTGCAACAATACGGGGATCATTGTCTTTTCATATCAAAATTGTACTAGAACTCTAAAGATGGTAGCGTAAAGGGACAAAGGACATCTGGACTGTCCTTGTCCTATTAGGAGTCTACCTCCTTGTATGAGTTCCCACGTACAAAACCATGTCCAGAATTCAGTTCATTCTTCATGGTGAGCAACAAACGTTGAGGACATGATGTGGAATAAACCCATGTGTGGATTTTCCTGAGAGGACACTTGGAAAATGCTTGAACGTGAAGACAACTGCAGAATTGGCGGTTAGCTACGGAATGTCTGCATTCTGTAGCTAGTTTCAGTTCAAAATGCATTACAATGACAAAATCACAAAACTTAGAAAGTTAGCCATTTTATTCATTCTAAAAGTAATTTTAACTAATTTCATTGATCATTTGGGCCTGGGATAAAAATGGACAAAAGAAAATGGAGTGAAGTAAGATGAAAGAAAGAACAATATTGGGGCTCAACAAAGGTTAAGGTTAATGTTAAGGGGGTAAGGTTAAGGTTAAGGTTAAGGGTGAAGGTTAATGGTAAGGTTAAGGTTACGGGATTAATCAGGTTAAGGTTAAGGTTAATGGTTTGGTAGAGTTTAGGGTTAGGTTATAGCTAAGGTTAAGGTAACCCTTAACCTTATCATACATTGACCTTAACTATAACCTTAACCTTAACCTAACCTTAACCTTAACTTTACCCTTAAACTAATATTAATGTTAACCTAACCCTAACCTTGAATTTACCCTTAACTTAACCTTAACCTTCACTATAACCTAACCTTAACATTCACCAAACCCTTAACCTTAACCTTAACCTTACCCTTACCCTTAATCTTATCTTAAACTTACCCTTAACCTTATCTTAACCTTTACTTAACCTTAACGTTGATCTTGACCTTATCCTTAACCTTAACCTTAACCTTAACCTTAACCATAATCTTTACCTCCGGTTAAGGTTAAGGTTAAGGGTAAGGTTAGGGTTAAGGTTAGGGTAAGGTTAATATTAGGTTAAGGGTAAATTTAAGGTTAAGGTTAGGGTTAAGGTTAAGGTTAAGGTTAGGGTTACCTTATAGTTAAGGTTAAGGTTGAGGTTAAGGGTAAGGTTTAGTTAGGTAAGGGTAAGGTTAAGGTTAAGGTTAAGGGTAAAGTTAAGGTTAAGGTTATGGTTATGGGAAGGTTAAGGTTAAGTTTAAGTTAAGGTTAAGGTTAAGGTTTGGTCAAGGTTAGGGTTAGGTTATAGTTAAGGTCAAGGATAAGGGTGAATTTACCCTTAACCTAACCTTAACCTTAACCTTGACCTTAACCTAACCTTAACCTTAACATTTCGCTTAACCTTAACCTTAACCTAAACCTTAACCTTAACCTTAACATTATCTTAACCTTATCCTAACCTTAACCTTAACCTTAACCTAATCTTAACCTTAGACATAACAATAACCTTAACCTTAACCTTAAACTTAACCTAACCTTAACCTTAAACTTAACCTAACTTTAACCTTAACATTAATCTGGCTAAAATGGTAACCTTAACCTTAACCTTAACCTAACCTTAACCTTAACTATAACCTAACCCTAACCTTGACCAAACCCTTAACCTTAACCTTAACCTTTCCGTAACCTTAACCTTAACTTTAACTATAACCTAACCCTAACCTTGACCAAACCCTTAACCTTAACCTTAACCCTACCTTAACTTTAACCAAACCCTAACCTTGACCAAACCCTTACCCTAACCATAACCTTAACATTAACCTTAACCATAACCTTAACCTTAACCTTATCTTAACCTTAACTATAACCTAACCCTAACCTTGACCAAACCTTAACCATAACCTTAATTTTACCCTTAACCCAACCTTAACCTTATCGTTAACCTTGAATTTACCCTTAACCTTAACCTTAACCATAACCTTAACCTTAAACCTAACCTTAACCTGACTAAACCTGTAACTTAAACCTAACCCTAACCTTGACCAAACCCTTAACCTTAACCTTAACCTGACTAAACCCTTGACTTTACCCTTAACCTTAACTTTACATTTAACCTAACCTTACCCTTAACCTTAAGCTTAACCTGAATAAACCCGTAACCATTACTATAACCTAACCCTAACCTTGACCAAAGCCTTAACATTAACCTTAACCTTAACCTTTACATAATGTTAACCTTAACCTTAACCATAACCTTAACCTTAACCCTAACCTAATCTTAACCTTAACCTTCACTATAACTTAACCTTAACCTTGACCTTAACTATAACCTAACCCTAACCTTGACCAAACCCATAACCTTAACCTTAATCTTATCTTAACCTTAACATTCACTAAAACCTAGCCTTAACCTTAACCTAACCTTAACGTTAACCTTATCTTACCCTTAAACTAGCCTTCACCTTAACTATAACCTAACCCTAACCTTAACCTTAGCCATAACCTTATCTTTATCGTTCACCTTAACCTTAACCTTATCCTAAACTTCACCTTAACCTAACCTTAACCTTATCCTTAACCATAACCATAACCATAACCTTAACCTTAACCTTAACCTTAACCTAGCCTAACCTTAACCTTAACCTAAGCCTAACCTTACCCTTAACCTTATGCTTAACCATAATCTTAACCTTAGGTCGAGGTCAAGGTTAAGGTTAATTTAAGGGTAAGTCTAGGTTAAGGTTAGGTTAAGATGAAAATTAGGTTAAGGGTAAAGTTAAGGTTAAGGTTAAGGTTAAATGTTTTGTCAAGTTTAAGGTTAGTTTAAGGTTAAGGTTAAGGGTAATTTTATAATTAGGTTAAGGTTAAGGTTAAGGTTAGGTTAAGGTTAAGGTTAAGGTTAAGATTAGGTTAAGGTTAGGGTTAAGATTAAGGTTAAGGTTAAGGGTTTGGTTAAGGTTAGGGTTAGGTTTTAGCTAAGGTGAAGATTAGGTTAAGATTAAGGTTATGGTTAGGGTAAGCTTAAGTTTAGTTTAAGGGTAAGGTTAAGGTTAAGGTTATGGTTATGGTTAGGTTAAGATTAAGCTTAAGTTTCAGGTTAGGGTTAATGTAAGGGGAAGGTTAAGGTTAAACATAAGGTTAAGGTTAAGTTTTGAATTTACCCTTAACCTAATCTTAATATTAACCTTAACCTTAACCTTATATTACCCTTAACCTTAATTAACCTTAACCTTATATTACTCTTAACCTTAAGTTAACCTTAACCTTAACCTTGACCTAAAAGTAACCTTCACCTTCACCTAACCGTAACCTTAACCTTAACCTTACCCCCTTAACCTTAACCTTAACATTATCTTACCCTTAACCTTAACCATAACCTTAAACTTGACTTTACCCTTAACCTAACCTTAACCTTAACCTTAACCTAACCCTAACCTTGACTAAACCCTTAACCTTAACCTTGACCTGACTAAACCTGTAACCTTAACCTTAACCTTACCCTTAACCTTCACCTTAACCTTGACTTTACTGTTAACCTAACCTTAACCTAACCTTAACTATAACCTAACCCTAAACTTGACCGAAACCTTAACCTTAACCTTAACCTTAGCCTTAACCTATCCTTAACCTTAACCTAACCTAACCTTAACCTTACCCTTAACCTAACCTTAACCTTAACCTGAACCTTAACCTTATCTTAACCTTAACCTTAACCTTAACCTTAATTAAAACCTTCCCATAACCTTAACCCTAACCTTAACCTTAACTTTACCCTTAACCTAATCTTAACCTTAACTATAACCTAACCCTAACCTTAACCATAACCATAACTTTAACCTTAACCTTAACTATAACCTTAACCTTTAACTTAACTATAACCTAATCCTAACCTTGACCAAACCCTTAACCTTAAATTTAACCTGACCTTAACTATAACCTAACCTTAACCTTGACCAAAGCCTTACCCTTAACCTAACAGTAACCTTGACATTACCCTTAACCTAACCTTAACCCTGACCTTAACCTAACCTTAACCTTAACTTTACCCTTAACCTAATCTTAATCTTAACCTTAACCTGGTCGTAACCTTAACGTTACCTTAACTTAACTAAACCCTAACCTTGATCTTGACCTTAACCTTAACCTTGCCCTATCCTTACCCTTAACCTTCAGCTTAACCTTGAATTTAACCTTAACCTTCCCCTAACCTTAACCCTAACCTTCAGAATAAACTTAACCTTAACTTTACCCTTAACCTAACCTTATCCTTAACCTTACCCTTAACCTCCACCCTTAACCTTAACCTAACCCTAACCTTGAGCAAACCCTTAACCTTAACCTTGACCTGACTAAACCCTTAAGGTTAGGGTAAAGTTAAGGTTAAGGTTAAGGTCAAGGTCAAGGTTAAGGTTAAGTTCGGTTAAGGTAAGGTTAAGGTTACAATTAAGGTTAAGGTTAAGTTAAGTGTAAAGTCAAGGTTAAGGTTAAGGGTTTGGTTAAGGTTAAGGGTAGGTTATAGTTAAGGTTAAAGCTTTGGTCAAGGTTAGGGTTAGGTTATAGTGAAGCTGAACGTTAAGGTTATAGGTTGACTTTACCCTTAACTTAACCTTAACCTAACCTTAACCTTAAATTAACCTTAACCTTAACCTTAACCTTTACCCTAACCTTTACCTTACCCTTATCCTTATCTTAACCTTAACCTAACCCTAACCTTAACCTTAACATTAACCTTAACCTAATCTTAACCTTAACCTTATTTTTATCTTAACCTTAACCTAACCCTAACCTTAGCCTTAACCTTAAAATTAACATGAAATTTTAACCTAACCTTACCATTGACCTTAACCTTCACTATAACCTAAGCTTAACCTTGAACTTAATCTTAATCTTAACCTTAACCTAACTAAACCCTTAAGTTTAGGGTAAAAGTAAAGTTAAGGTTAAGGTCAAGGTGAAGGTTAAGGTTAAGCTAGGTTAAGGTAACGTTATAGTTAGGTTAAGGTTAAGGATAAAGTTAGGTTAAGGTTAAGATAAAGTTAAGGTTAAGGTTAAGGTTAAGGTTAGGTTAAGGGTAAGTCAAGGTTAAGGTAAAGTTAAGGTTAAGGTTAGGTTAAGGTTAATGTTAGGTTAAGGGTAAAGTGAAGGTTAAGGTTAGGTTAAAGTTAAGGTTAAGGTTAAGGGTTTGGTTAAGGTTAGGGTTAGGTTTTAGTTAAGGTTAAGGTTAGGATAAGGTTAAGGTTAAGAGGGTAAAGTTAAGGTTCAGGTTCAGGTTAAGGTTATGGCTAAGGTTAAGGTTACGAGTTTAGTGAGGTTAATGTTAAGGTTAAGGTTAGGTTAAAGTTAAGGTTAAGGTTAAGGGTTTAGTCAGCTTAAGGTTATGGGTTTAATCAATTTAAGGTTAAGGTTAATGGTTTGGTAAAGGTTAGGGTTATGGTTAAGGTTAAGTTTAAGGTTAAAGTTAGGTTAAGTTAAGGTTTAAAGGTTACGGGTTTAGTCAGGTTAAGGTTAAGGTTAAGGTCAAGGTTAGGGTAAGGTTAAGGTTAAGGTTAAGGTTGAGGTTAGGTTATATTGAAGTTTAAGGTTAGGATTAGGTTATAGTTAAGGTTAAGGTTAAGGTTACGGTTAGGTCAAGGTTAAGGTTAAGGATAAGTTAAGGTTAAGGGTAAGATAAGGTTAAGGTTAAGGTTAAGGTAAAGGTTAATGTTAAGGTCAAGGTTAAGGTTAAGGTTAAGGTTAGGGTGAGGTTATAGTTAAGGTCAAGGTTAAGGTTAGGCTAAGGTGAAGGTTAAGGATAAGGTTTAGGTCAAGGTCAAGGTCAAGGTATACTTAAGTTAGGTTAAGGTTACAGGTTTAGTAAGGTTCAGGTTAAGGGTTTGGTCAAGGTTAGGGTTAGGTTATAGTTAAGGTTATGCTTAAGTAAAGATTAAGGTTAAGGTTACAGGTCTTAACCTTAACCTTCACTATAACCTAACCTTAACCTTGACCTTAACTATAACCTAACCCTAACCTTGACCAAACCCTTATCATTAACCTTAACCTTAAACTAACCTCAACCTTAACCTTAACTAAACCCTTAAGCTTAAGCTTTATCTTAACCTTAACCTAACCTTAACATAACCTTAACTTAACCTTAACCTTACCAAACCCTTAACCTTAGCCTTAACCTTAACTTAACCTTAACCTTAATCTCACCTTAACCTTACCCTTAACCTAATATTAACCTTAATCTTCACCTTAAACTTAACCTTAACCCTACCCTTAACCTTAAACTTAACCTTGACCTTAACTATAACCTAACCCTAACCTTAACCAAGCCCTTAACCTTAACCTTAACCATAACTGTTAACACTGGAAAATCGTAGAACAGAATTCGACGTTAATTAATGTCGAGCCTAAGGATTTACATGATAGGAATACATTATGGAATCAAGAAGTATTTAAAATCTCTAAGGTTTCGAGAAAATCAGATTTGAACTAGTCATAAATGCTCAAATGCGCACATTTTCCTTCGAGAAGAGCACCTTTTGTGTGCCCTTTTTCTCGATAAGCGCGCATTCCTGGAAATGAAAAAAAGTCACTTTTCGGGACCACAACAAGCAAAGAAAAGTTAATCCTTATGTGAGAGCCACCTAAGGACACCAAACCGTGCCTCCTTACACATTATGTGAGCACACAAAAGAATATTTGAGAACACAATGGAATCACACCTCTCCCTTGGGTCACCATCCATCATGTACCAAGGAAGGGAAGGAGAATTTGAAGCTCACCTATATAAACCCACCAAGAGATGAAAAAATGGCGATCACAAGGTTATGCTGGGCAAAGTTTCCCAAGCAACACCAGCATTGTGTGTGACCTGGAGCTGGAGCTAAAGAGGATTCGATAGTTGGCCACCCAACATCTTAGTCCACCACAGCAGAGAGAAAGAGTTGGACTGCATCAGAGGCAGAACTTCAAAGACAAACATCCTTGCATCGAGACCTAGAGCCATTGCCTAGGGGCCCTTTGGCAATTGGGTAAGATTTTATTTTATTTCAAACATTCAATAAGAAGAGGCCATCGAGCCATCGTTTGCATTATTACTGTTTGGAACTCTCTATATAGATTCTTCTGTGTTTTTAGTTTTATTTTTTTTAACTAGAGCATACTTCAGCATATTATTTCATTTAAGTCTTATGCTTTTCAGCTCCCCCCACATACTTCCTGTTACCAATAGTTTAGAGAGTAGACCACACTCTCTAAG
The DNA here is from genome assembly GCA_034641835.2 of Pinus albicaulis. Lineage (NCBI taxonomy): Eukaryota > Viridiplantae > Streptophyta > Pinopsida > Pinales > Pinaceae > Pinus > Pinus albicaulis. Next base: position 389,553,526 of record CM076580.1, on the reverse strand, counting down.
CTCGTGTGATTTTGTACACCTGTGTGTCGAATCCACCACAACAGGATTGGTGACTCCACTGATGTGTTTCAAGTTTATCTGGTTGTGCCATCTTTTGCAAGAGACCCTTAGTTTATGCTAGAGTGGAGCTCACAGTCCTCTGACCCATCTTGTAGTCCCTAGATTCACTGAGGTGACAGAATGAAGAAGGTAGCTCCTAATATTTTACTTGCAGGACTTTTGTGCACATTTTTTTCACACAGAGGCGCATTGCGCGCATTCAGGAGTGACCTGCGCGTAGGAAGGCGTACCTGTCAAGGGTTTTTCAGCGCAAATTGAAGAGAGATTTTTTCTTCCTATTTTCTCTATTTTTTCTTCTTGTAAGATTTTTGGGAAACCCCTAATGTATCTTCCAACACCTGTGTTGATACCCCACAGCTTCTGAGAATTGATTTCTTGTTTCTTTTCGTAGGAATTTAGTTAGTTTTCATTTAAGTTGGTTTATGCAAAAAGTGTTCACATAGTTTAAGTAGGGGGCGAGTTAACCATTGCTTTCAAAATGATTTATGTTTTTTGCACATTCTGGTATACACACTTAGCTTAAATAGTCCAATTAAGTGGCTCATGACCACACATGCATAAGCTATTGTAGAAATTGTTTAGTTTAAATTCAATTTTTGCATTTAGGAAATTGCGGAACTAGGATTGAATCACCAATTAGAGCAAGTAATATATGTTGTCTTTGCACCATTTTTTGACCCTAGACAAGCATATGAACACTCTACATTTTTGATTCGCCATCTCCCTTTAGTCACTCACATAAACTAACTAGCAGGTTTTGGAAGCGGCCCATAAACCGCAAATGCTTTCTATTTGAGCAAGGAACAACATCACATAGTTTAACTCGGGGAATTTTGTAAAGAATCACCGATATCCATATGTTCAAATTATAATATTGTTCACAATACACTCACCCACATTCACCAACTAAGAAAATAAAGCCACCTAAAAATAACCTAAATCAACGCACTAAATTCTCCCCACAGGGGCCACAAGAGAAATTATAGATTAAGTTAGGATCAAGGGCGTAGGCATCCAGTAAGCTACCTTGATCACGCTTCACATTTGAAACATATAATTTCTATTTTTAGGGAGCTTTAAAATCCACCTATCATCCCATGGAAAAGAAAACTCGAGCGCGGCAGAGACCCGATTCAGAGGGGGTTATGCTTAGGCGCAGTGCGTGCGGTATCAGTTGGGGTTACCTGACCCGGCTGATACTTGGTACTGTTAGCTGACTACCAAGAAGCCCAAGACTCAAATGCTCACATGGGATGGTGGTTATTAGTGGCCAAAACTAGGGCATCCTTTACCCTATAAGTGATGGTGCAGGCAAGTGCTAGACCCTCTACCCTTACCTTGGTTGTTCTCTTCAGCTAACTGGGGGTGTCACCAGCTCTTACAGGACGTTGTGCCAGCAATCGTAAGAAATCCTCTCAAGGCCTATTTAATTTTGAGTGTGTGAGGATGTATTAAGTCTTCTAGGATTTTGAGTATCACGCGCAAACAAACAAAACCATTTTTTACGTGATTTATCAGATAAATTAAGCTAAAATAAAATTCATTTCATTTTCTCTTTGTTTTATGTATGTGGCCATAAATTTTTCGTGATCAAAGACTCGATCCCCTCAAAAAAAAATTCACCTGGTTGACACTCAAACGGTTCCAACAGAACCTCATCGGTCCATGCATCTTTTGGACCTCCCCCCATTACCAGGAGGGGTTCCAGGTCTTTTGTTGTTTATACGTCAAAGATAGAACATTTCCACAGTGGTTGGTTCCTCCTTTCTTGGAGAAACCTTAGTTGGGAACCCTAGTAATTCTCCCAACACCACACCACACACCAATCCCCCCTCGTCCCTTGGAGGGCAGAGGATTTCATCCCATATGGGAAGCCAGCTGAAGGGTAAGGCAAGGTTAAAGGAAAAGGCAAGGTTAAGGTAAATTTAAGGTTAAGGTTAGGTTAAGGTTAAGGTAAGGTTAAGGTAAAGGTTCAGGTTAAGGGTTTGGTCAAGCTTAGGGTTAGGTTATAGTTAAGGTCAAGGTAGGGTTAAGGTTAAGGGTAAGGTTAGGTTAAGGGTAAAGTTAAGATTAAGGTTAATGTTATGGGTTTAGTATGGCTAGGGAAAGGTTAAGGCTAGGTTAAGAGTAAATTTAAGGTTAAGATTATGGTTAAGGTTAGGTTCAGGTTCAGGTTAAGGTTTAGGTTAGGGTTAAGGTTAAACGTAATGTTAAGGTTAAGCTTAACGTTAAGGGTTTAGTTAGGTTAAGGTTAAGGTTAAGGTGATGTAAAGGTTAAGGTTAGGGTTAGGTTATAGGTAAGGGTAAGGTTAAGGTTAAGGGTAAAGTTAAGTTCAAAGTTAAGGTTATGGGTCTGGTCAAGGTTAGGGTTAGGTTATAGTTAAGGTAAAGGTTGATTTTATGGTTAAGGTAAGGTTAATATAAGGTAAAGGGTAAGGTTAAGGTTAAGGTTAGGTTAAGTTTATGGTCAAGGTAAGGTTAAGGGTAAAGTTAAGGTTAAGGTTTGGTTAAGGTTAAGATAAGAATAAGGGCAAGGTTAAGGTCAAGGTCAAGGTTAAGGGTAAGGGTAAGGTTAAGGTAAGGGTAAGGTTAACCTTAACCTAACCTCAACGTTAACCTTGTCCTTAACTATAACCTTAACCTGACTAAAAGTTTAACCTTAACCTTAACCATAACCTTGATCAAACCCTTAAGGTAAGGTTAAGGGTAAAGTCAAGGTTAAGGTTATGGTTATGGGAATGTTAAGGTTAAGGTTAAGGTTAGGGTTAAGGGTAAAGTTAAGGTTAAAGTGAAGGTTAGGTTAAGGGTAAAGTTAAGGTTAATGTTATGTTAAGGTTAAGGTTAAGGGTTATGTCAAGGTTAGGGTTAATTTAATGCTAAGGTTAAGGTTAGGTTAAGGTTAAGGTTAATGGTCAATGTTAAGGTGAAGGTTAGGTTAAGGTTAAGGTTAGGTTAAGGGTAAAGATAAGGTTAAGTTCAGGTTAAGGTTAACCTTAACCTTAACCTAAATTTAACTCTAACCTTAACCTAAACCTTAAAATTAACCTTAATATTTAACGTTAACCTAACCTTAACCTTAACATTAACTTAACCCTAACCTTGACATAACCCTTAACCTTAACCTTAGCATAACATTAACCTTAACTTTACCCTTAACCTTGACTTTAACCTTAACCTTCCCCTAAACGTAACCTTAACCTTAACCTTAACATTAACCTCACCCCCTTAACCTAACCCTAACCTTGACCAAACCCTTAACCTTAACCTTAACGTTAACCTAACCTTAACCTTCACTTAAACTTTACCCTAAACTTAACCTTGACCAAACCCTTAACCTCAACCTTGACCAAATCATTAACCTTAAGCTTAACTTGACTAAACCCGTGCCCTTAACCTTAACCTTGACCTTGACCTTGACCTAACATTAACCTTGACCTTAGCTTACCCTTAACCTAAACATAACCTTAAATCTAACCGAACCCTAACCTTGACCAAACCCTTAACCTTAACCCTTCACCTTAACCTTAAACTTGACCAAACCCTTACCTTAACCTAACTTTAACCATAACCTTACCCTAACCTTAAACTTAACCTTAGCCTTAACCCTAACCTTAACCTAACTAAACTCGTAACATTAACCTTAACCTTACCCTTAACCTTCACCTTATCCTTAAATTTCCCCTTAACCTTGACCTTACCCTTAACCTTCATTTTAACTCTAACCTTAAATTTACCCTTAACCTTGACCTTACCCTTAACCTTCACCTTAACCTTAACCTTAACCTTGACCAAACCCTTAACCTTAACCTTAAACTGACTAAACCGATAACTTAACAGTAAATTTAAGGTTAAGGTTAGGGTTAAGGTTAAGATTAAGGTTAGCTTAAGGTTAACCTTGACGTTGACTTGAACCTTAACCTTAAACTTACCCTTAACCTTTACCTAACCTTAACCATGACCTTAACCTTAACCTTACTTGTAACCTTCACCCTTAACCTTAGCCTAACCCTAACCTTGACCAAACCCTTAACTTTAAACTTAACCTGACTAAACCCTTAACCTTGACCTAACCGTAACCTTTACCTTAACTTAACCTAACTTAACCTTGACCTTAACCTTTACCATAAACTTAACCTTAACCTTACCTTAACCATAACCTTAACCTTAACCTTAACCTAATGTTACACTAACCATAACCTGAACTTTACCTTTAACATAACCTTAACCTAATGTTACCCTAACCATAACCTAAACTTTACCCTTAACATAACCTTAACCTTGACCTTAAGGTTAGGGTTAGGTTAAGGATAAATTAAAGGTTAAGGTTAGGTTAAGGTTAAGGTAAGGTTAAGGGTAAGGTTAAGGTTAAGGTTAGGTTAAGGTTCAGGTCAAGGTTAGGGTTAAGTTAAGGTTAAGGGTTAAGGGTAAGGTTAAGGTTAGGGGAAGGTTAAGGTTAAAGGTTTAGTTAAGGTTAACGTTAGGTTAAGGTTAAGGTCAAGGTTAAGGTTATGGGTTTAGTCAGGTTAAGGTTAAGGCTTACCCCCTTAACCTTAACCTTAACCTAGCTATAACCTTACCTTATCCTAAATTAACCTTAACCTTGACATTTACATTAACCTTAACTTTAACTTTACCCTAACCTTAAGTGTTTAGTCAGTTTATGTTTAGTCAGGTTAAGGTTAAGGCTAAGGGTTTAGTCAAGGTTAGGGTTAGGTTATAGTTAAGGTCAAGGTTAAGGTTAGGTTAAGGTTAAGTTTAATGGTTTGGTCAAGGTTAGGGTTAGGTTATAGTGAAGGTTAAGCTTAAGTTAAGGGTAAAGTCAAGGTTAAGGTTAAGGTTGAGGTTAGGTTAAGGGTAAAGTTAAGGTTAATGTTAAGGTTTTTTCAAGGTTAGGGTTAGGTTATAGTTAAGGTTAAGATAAGGTTAAGGGTAGGTTAAGATTAAGGTTAGGTTAGGGTAAAGTTAAGGTTAAGGTTAGGGTAAAGATAAGGTAAGTTTAATTTTAAGGTTAGGTTAAGGTTAAGTTTTAGGTTAAGGTTAATGTTAGGGTTAAGGGTAAGGTTAAGGTTAGTGTTAGGTTACAGTTAAGGTTAAGGTTGAGGGTAAGGTTATAGTTAGGTTAAGGTTAAGGTTAGGTTAAGGTTAAGGTTAAGGTTAAGTTAAGGTTAAGGTTAAGGTTAATGTTAAGGGTTTGTTAAAGGTTAGGGTTAGGTTAAAATTAAGGTTAAGGCTAAGGGTAAGGTCATAGTTAGGTTAAGGTTAAGGTTAGGTGAAGGTTAGGTTAAGGCTAAGGTTAAGGTTAAGGTTAGGTTTAGGGTAAAGTCAAGGTTAAGGTTAAGGTTAGGGTTACAGGTCTTAATGTTAACCTTCACTATAACCTAACCTTAACCTTAACCTGTGTTATCACTCATATTTTTCTAGAAATTGTAGAAAAGAGGAGAGGGGTCCGAGGTAACCACAAACCAATCTTTTAGGTACAAAATCTAGCCAATCTGTACCCAGAGAGGGCTCTCTCTATATAATTTAGCTTTGTTTTAGAAGATATTAGGCTAGCTATAAAGTTCATAGGTTTTGTTTGAATTTGGGTGGTGGAATTCGATAGCTGAGAGCAAGATTGCATAGCTTCAGGCCATTGGGATATAGAGTAAAAAAGATGGCTTCACTGGATTAAGTTTCTAGACAAAATATGGTTTTACAGGGCAAGATAATCAAATAGAGAATAATTTTAGATTTAAAGTGAATGGAATGGATTTAAAATGGATGAAAGGCAATTAAGAATATTTCAACACATTCATAAGAGGGAAATTTGAGTGATTATTAACAAAGAGCAATTAGGAATTCTTTATTAAATAACCAAAATGTTTAAACTAGAAAAACAAGAGCAATTAAGAATTCATTGTTTAAAACCAGTTTACAAGAAAACATTTAGAATAACAATGATTGAAATCAGATTACACTTAAGTACCTTCTGATTTATTCCTTTTCATTAGTCATTCAGAAATGAAACACAATGATATAATAAATAGATATAAAGACTTTAAAACACAAGGGAAATATGACTTATTGATCCGTAGTCTGACACATGAATCTTGTAAAAAGTCTTTCGTTTCAATTCATCATCCAGCTTAGCCACAAAAAGTTTCTCCAATAGCACTTTATTCCAAATAGTGAATGTTACAGTAGAGTCTAAAAAATCCACCTTCAATACTCCGGTTGAGGGAGTATTTATACAAAAATTTACAAAAAATATCTCATAACAACTTGAGATATTATCTAGGATGACTCATAAGTAAATTACAATAAAATAGAGACAGATGGTCTCGTAGATAGGAAAGAATGAAAACTGATGTTTTGTTGTTTCCTTCTTTTGAGAATGTGCTGGAGGCAGGCCCTATGATTTGGCTCATTGCTGTCCTTTTCAGTAACTCTGTGCTGGCTGGTCCGTTTAACTAATACTATTTGACTGCTCTGCTACACTTTGACCTTTATTCATCTTTTATCCTTTTTTATCCTGACTAACTATAGTATATGATCAAAAATTTAGGTAAGGATAATTTTTACAAAAGTTCTAACAGCTCTTCCCACCATTTATCTTCCAGAATCCTGGTTCTTTGCAACTTTCTGAGAGTTTCATCAGTCTTTGTATACCTAAAGAACTTAGGTTGAGCAGGGAACAAATGCTTTACTTCATGCTCAAGATAAAACAAATTTTCTAGTCTATTATGAAGATATTTTCCTGTAGGAAATGCTGCTGTTGATGAACTATTTGAGGCATTGGCCTGAGTGTCAGCATACTTGTCCAATTTTTTAACATAACTTTCCAGGTCCATCAATTTATCCTCTGAAATGAAAGGATTGGGCAATCCTTTATTCAATAAAATGTAAAATCTTGTTCTGAAGACAGTGATATATTCTTTTGTATGGTGATAGTTTATTTTTCATTCTTCTATCACAGATAAAGTTGTTTGAATCATAAGGCGCCCAATAGAAACTCTTTTGTAGTCTAAGATAGTCTTATAAAATTCTTTCAGCTTCCTTTCCAGCTTCCCTAGAGTTACAAATAAAGGGACCTAACTGGCTTTTGATCATGATTTGAGCCTTTTTCTTTGCATTACAGAAATGAACTATATCTGAATTAATCATCTGCCTAAAATACTCTAATGCAAAGAGTCTCACTGGGACATATTTTGGCAATTTGAATGGGCATAACTCACATCCATATATTCTAATCTCTGTGTGGTTTTGATATAGATACTAGTCACCTATCTTGTACTGCTTTGAGAGTTGAATGATTTTCTTGATGTCATTATTTACCCTAGGAGGATAGACTCCTGTCAACAAGGTGGTTGCAGGATGTACAAAAAGGTCAACAAACTCACTATAAGAATAAGGATAATCAGGGGAATTGTGAGTAATGGTAGACCAAAAGATGACTGACCTAGGATTACCTTTGGCATCAAGTTTCTTAACATAAAAAGGAAAAATATCTTATTGAAAGTAAATCATGAGGTGATATATGACAGAAGAATACTTGAACACTCTCTCATTTCCTAATCTCATGAACTGATCATGGATTTTTTCAGCAATATAAGATGCAAAATTGTACTTGATAGCAGGAGGTTGTCCTGGGGTAAAAATAGATAACAATACTAGGGTTAATTGATCAACATACTCACTAGTATTGAAGCCCATTATAGAAGATATCATGTTCAGAATAAGTCTACCCACATCAGTAAAAAAAATTATAACCATAAGGGGGAGGGCTTTTAGGTTGATGTTTTGGTAACATGAAGTTTTGGCATAGGAGGTTTAACTCTTCATGGGATAAATTGGTAGATTTATCAAGTAATTCAGCCATGGATAGGGGAGTGAGGGCTTGACTAGGTTGTAATTGTAGCATCTCATTTATGGACTGAGCAGTTATTAGGAAAAGGAAATTTTGACTTGGGGATAAAAATGCTCGTTGGTCGGGATCATAGTTTGCATGGCAGTTAGTGGATTAACTCAGGAAAAATGCGGAACGAGGGGAGAAGGTACATGGGAAGATTGGATTCCCAAAGTCCAAAGATGTCAGAACCATTCAAATAATTGTCTCTGCAGTGAAAAAATATTCGAAGAGTATTCTCATTGAGAAGCAGGTCTTTAATTTGAAAATCCATATCGGCTAAAGGGAAATAATACAAGTCCTTCTGAGGGGCATTGAGGGGCACAACATTTAGAGCTACAGGAAATTCCATTTCTGGTTCTTGTGGATTCAGAAATAGAAATTCGGGGTTTTCATGGAAAAGGGGTACACTTACAGGTTTTGGGGATGTAATTGCAGTTCTGGGAATTAAAACAGATCAAATTGAAGTTCTTTTCAGACCTTAGTGTGAAATTAAAACCAGAATCAGGACTTTTTTCAGAGTTTAATGGGAAATTAGAGTAAATAATTGTTTACAGGAAATGAATAGCGATTAAACAGGTACACGCTATGGAGACTGAACTCTGAATTACTTGTCAGCAATTGTTTTCAGCAAGGTAACGGTTGGCAGCTTCGACAGTTGATTTTTGAAATTTGTTGCATGGGAGACTGGTTAGTGCACAAAATAATGAAAATGATGTGGGCGCATTTGCTTTATTTACAAAGTCAAAAGGGTGGTGGGTTTTGATTGATGACATCAGCAGGTATGGAGGCTTCGTCACAAAGGACAGGTGGTAAGCAGTTTCCATCGCACCACTTTTGAGGCAAGGTGGTTTTGGGCAGAGGGGCAGCGATTCCATACGATGAACGACGTGTGCTAGAGAACTATTCATAAAACCGCTTGTCCATCACGCGTTATCGTTCGGACACGGATGGCTAGCGATATTGATAATAGCCGTAGATCTTGGATCAGTCGATCGGACGGTTGTCGTGACGTGGAAATGACAGTGATTTAACAAGCGGGCCCGACGCAATTATTTGTTAATTAATCTCATCGGGGGCGTTTTCATTGGCAGAATTAGGCTATTAATTAATCGTGAGGATTAATTAATTCCTTTTAGAAATGCGAACTAGTGATCGGGGAAGAAAAATACGCAGGGGATGGGTTATTTGAAGTTTGGTTTAAATTAAACTTCGGGTTTATTTTTGTTTTAAACACATATAACATATGTTTAAAGGTTTTTTCATATATTTTTTATTATATGGTAATTAAACCAAAGCGATTTTCTTACCATAGGGGTGGGAATAATATAAAGATATATTTTAGTCAAAGGGAGTATATTGGGGGGGTTTTATTTAAACATGTGGGGATAAAATACTTTGACTAAAATTATAATACATGGGTTTTTGGGTATCTTATAAAGGAGTTATATATATAATAGGAGAAGGTTATTTTCATATGGATTTAAATAATAAATTAGAAATTAATATGGAAATGAACTAAAGCGCTAAGTATAAAACATTAGAATAATGTATTTAACTTATGCTTGCATGAAAAGGTTTTTATGGAATATTGCATGAGTTTCCTAAGTAAAATGGGATTTTTCTTAGGAAAAGATTTTTTAGAAATGAATGAGTGTGATAATGAATTATTTTAAATACTTAGGTTTTTCCAATCATTGGGCCGAGGGTCCGGTCCCTCCAAAAGTCAAGGAAATGCCTTGAGCCCCTTTAATTGTCAAATACCTTAATAATTAAGGGAAATTAGTGAAATGTTTAGGGAAAAATGAGAAGGGAAGTTAATAATTTGACTTTGTCTTGCTTGTTATGCTTCCAATGTATTGTCTTCCTTTTCACTTGTGATGAAAGTTAAAATTTTAACCATCTAAAGCCATCATTAATCACATGTAATTCAGCAACATCATCTACCTACCCTACCTACTTTACCCTACCATTTTTTCTTCTTTATTAGGGTGCACCTAGACTGGCAAACCCTCATCAAACTTTTCTTTTACATATGAAAATCTGTCTAGTTCTAACCTTATTACATTCAAGGGCTCGGATTAAACTGTTGAGCTCCTTTTATTTACTCTACCTATCTACTTATCTGCCAACATTAAAAATTTTGGTCAGATTTTATTCTCTATCTCTAAAAATTGAAATTGAAATATGAACTAGCCAAGTTTAAACTATTTGACTATTCATGAATTGTGGCATAGAATACAAGTTGCACACAATTTGATTATTACATCAGAGAAAAAAGTAGTGGAATTTAGGCTTGCACACTTTCCTTGGCCTTTCTTTTGGTGGGGTTCATTTTCTTTCACTTTTTTGGCCATTTTATTCTTTTCACCCTTTGATTTTTATTTTAGGGTATACCCTCTTTACATTTTTTATATTTTTTGATTTTTTTTTTAAATATGGAAACCTTTGCAACAAGAAAAGGTATGAACATATTACATAGTTCATCAAGTCAATCATGAAATATGACACCTATTGGTATAGGAGTCTAACAACTGGAACCTGAACCTTTACCCTAACCTTAACCTTAACCTTGACCCGAACCTTAACCTTATCTTAACCTTAACCTTCACTATAACCTAACCCTAACCTTAAAGTTTTGTTCAAGGTTAAGGTTAGGTTAATGGTAAAGTTAAGGTTAAGTTTAGGTTAAGGGTAAAGTTAAGGTTAAGGTTAGGTAAGGGTTAAGGTTAGGGTTAAGGGTTAAGTTAAGGTTAAGGTTAAGGTTTTGTAAAGGTTAGGGTTACGTTATAGTTAAGGTGAAAGTTAAGGTTAGGTTAAGGGTAAAGTCAAGGTTAAGGTTAGGTTAAGGGTAAAGTTAAGGTTAAGGTTAAGGGTTTGGTCAAGGTTAGGGTTAGGTGTTATAGGTTTAGTCAAGTTAAAGTTAAGGTTAAGGGTTTGGTCAAGATTAGAGTTAGGTTATAGTTAAGGTCAAGTTTAAAGTTAAGAGTTTGGTCAAGGTTAGGGTTAGGTTATAGTTAAGGTCAAGGTTAAGGTTAGGTTATAGTGAAGTTTAAGGTTAAGATAAGGTTAAGGTTAATTTTAAGGTTAGGGTTAGGTTATAGTTAAGGTTAAGGTTAGGTTAATGGTAAAGTTAATGTTAAGGTTAGGTTAAGGTTAAGTTTAGGTAAGGGTAAGGTTAAGGCTACGAGTTTAGTCAGGTTAAGGTTAAGGTTAAGGGTAAAGTAAAGGTTAAGGTGAAGGTTAGGTCATAGTTAAGGTTAATGTTATAGTTAAGGTAAAGGTTAAGGTTAGGTTATAGTTAAATTTAAAGTTAAGGTTAAGGTTAAGGTTAAGCTTAAGGTTATAGGTCTTAAACTTAACCTTCACTATAACCTTAACCATAACTTTAACCTTAGCTATAACCTAACCCTAACCTTGACAAGACCCTTAAACTTAACCTTAACCTGACTAAACCCATAACCTTGACCTTAAATTTACCCTTAACCTTCACCTTAAACATAACTTTACCTTTGACCTAACCATAACCTTAACCTTAACTTGACTAAACCTGTAACCTTAACTTTACCCTTACCTAACCTTAACCTTAACCTTAACCTAAAATTAAAGTAAGGTTAAGGTTAGGTTAAGGTTAAGGTTAAGTTAAGGGTAAAGTCAAAGTTAAGGTAAGGTTACAGTTAAGGTTATGGTTAAGGTTAAGGTGAAGGTTAATGTTAATGCTAATGTTAAGGTTAATGTTAATGTTAAGGTTAAGCTTATGTTATGGGAAGGTTAAGGGCTTAATCATACCCTTAACCTTAACCTAACATTAACTGTAACCTTAACCTTGACCTTAAATATAACCTAACCCTAACCTTAATCTAACCTTAACCTCAACTTTAACCGTAACCTTACCCTAGCATTAACCATAGCCTTAACCTTAACGTTAACCTTAACCTTACGCCCTTAACCATAACCTTAACCTTAACCTTAACCTGACTAAATCCGTAACCTTAACCTTACCTTAATCTAACTTTAACCTTAACCTAGCTATAACCTTACACTTAATCTTAACCTTGACCTTAACTATAACGTAACCCTAACCTTGACCAAACCCTTAATATTAAACTTAACCTTAACCTTACCCTTAACCTTAAACTTAAACTTGACCTTAACTATAACCTAACCCTAACCTTGACCAAACCCTTAACCTTAACCTTACCCTAATCTTAACCTTAACGTAACATTAACCTTCCCATAAACATAAACTTAAAATTAACCTTAACCTTAACTTGACTAAACCCATAACCTTAACCTTAAGGTTAAGGTTAAAGTTAAGGTTAGGGTTAAGGTTGAGGTTAAGGGTAAGGTTAGGGTTAAGGTTAGGGTAAGGTTATAGTTAAGGTTAAGATAAGGTTAAGGTTAAGGGTAATGTTAAGTTGAAGGTTAAGGTTAAGATTATGGTTAAGGTTAAGGCTAAGGTTAGGTAAGTTAAGGCTAAGGTTAAGGTTAAGGTTTTTTCAAGGTTAGGGTTAGGTTATAGTTAAATTTAAGTTTAAGGTCAAGGTTAAGGGTAAGGTTAAGGTTAGGTTAGGGTTAATATTAGGTTAAGGGTAAAGTTAAGGTTATCGTTAGGGTAAGATTAGGGTTATGGGAAGGTTAAGGTTAAGGTTAGGTTATAGTCAAGGTCAAGGTTAAGGTTAGGGTTTATGGGAAGGTTAATGTTAAGGTTAGGTTATAGTTAAGGTTATGGGTTTTGTCAAGGTTAATGTTAGGTTAAGGGTGAAGTCAAGGTTAAGGTTATGATTATGGCAAGGTTAAAGTTAAAGTTAATGTAAAGGTAAGGTTAAGGTTAAAAGGTAAAGGTCAAGGTTAAGCGTAAGATAAGGTTAAGGTTAAGGTTAGGTTAAGGTCAAGGTTAAGGTTAGGGTTAGGTTAATGTTAAGGTTGAAAGTTAAGGGTAAGTTAATGTTAAGGTTATGGTTAAGGTTAAGGTTATGGTAAGGTTAAGGTTAAATTAGGTTAAGGTAAGGTTAAGGTTAGGTTAGGCTATAGTTAAAGTTAAGGTTAAGGTTAGGTTCAGGGTAAAGTTAAGGTTAAGGTTAAGGTTAAGGTTGAGGTCAAGGTTACAGTTATGTTAAGTTAAGGTTACGATAATGTTAAGGGTTATGCGTTTAGCAAGGTTAAGGTTACGGGTTTAGTGAGGTTAAGGTTAAGGTTAGGTTAAGGTTAAGGTCGAGGTTACGATTATGTTAAGGTAAGGTTAAGATAATGTTAAGGGTTACGGGTTTAGTCAAGTTAAGGTTAAGGTTGCGGATTTAGTGAGGTTAAGGTTAAGGTTAAGGGGGTAATGTTAAGGTTAATTTCAAGGTCAAGGTTAAGATTAAGTTAGGTTAAGGTTAAGGGTTTGGTCATGGTTAATGTTAGGTTATAGTTAAGATCAATGTTAAGGTTAGGTTAAGATTAAGGTTATGGATAATGTTAAGGTTAAGGCTAGGTAAAGGTTAAGGTAAGGTTAAGGTTAAACTTGAACTTGACCTTAACCTTAACCTTAACCTTACCCTTAACCTAACCTTAACCTTAAACTTCCCCTAACCATAACCTTAACCTTAACCTTAACTTTCACCTTTACCTAACCTTAACCTTAACCTTAACCTAACCTTAACCTTGACCTTAAATATAACCTACCCCTAGGGTAAGGTTAAGGTTAAGATTAAGAATAAGGTTAAGGCAAAGGTTAAGGATAAGGTTAAGGTTTTCCTTTCCCTTAACCTTAACCTTGAACTTAACTATAACCTAACCCTAACCTTACCCTTAACCTTAACATTAACATTAACCTAACCTTAACCTTACCCTTAACCTAATCTTTACCTTAAACTTAACCTCACTGAATAAGTAACCTTAACCTTACCCTTAACCTTTTCTTACATTTACCTTAACTATAAACTTAACCTTAACCTAACCTTAACCTTAACTTTACCCTTAACCTAATTTTAACCTTAACCTAACCCTAACCTTGACTTCACCCTTAACTTAACTTTAACCTTCACTATAACCTAACCCTAACCTTGACCAAACCCTTAACCTTAACCTTAACCTTACCCTTAAATTTAACCTTAACCTTAACCTTACCCTTAACCTTATCTTAAACTTACCCTTAACCTTATATTAACCTTTACTTAACCTTAACCTTGACCTTGACCTTATCCTTAACCTTAAATTTAACCTTAACTTTACCCTTAACCTTAACCTTACCCTTAACTATAACTTTGACCTTAACCTTGACCTTAACTATAACATAACCCTAACCTTGACCAAACACTTAACCTTAACCTTAACTGTAACCTTAACCTTAACCTTAGCCTTAAATTATTCTTAACCTTAACCATAATCTTAACCTTAGGTTAAGGTTAAGGTTAAGGGTAAGGTTAGGGTAAGGTTAATATTAGGTTAATGGTAAAGTTAAGGTTAAGGTTAGGGTTAAGGTTAAGTTTAAGGTTAGAATTACCTTATAGTTAAGGTCAAGGTTGAGGTTAAGGGTACGGTTATAGTCACTATAACCTTAACCTTAACCTTCACTAAAACCTAACCTTAACCTGAACCTTAAGCTAAAGTTAACCATAACCTTAACCTTAACCACGACCTTAACCTTCACCCTTAACCTTAACCTTAACCTAACCGTAACCTTAAGCTTAAGCTTAACCTAACCTTAACCTTGACTATAACTATAACCTAACTCTAACCTTGACCAAACCTTAACCATAACCTTAACATGACTAAACATGTAGCCTTAAACTTAACTTTTACCCTTAGCCCTAACCTTACCCTTAACCTTAACCTTAACCTTAACCTGAGGTTAATATTATGGTTAAGGTTAAGGTTACGGGTTTAGTGAGGTTAAGATTAAGGTTAAGGGTTTGATCAAGATTAGGGTTAGGTTATAGTTAAGGTCAAGGTTAAGGTTAGGTTTAGGTTAAGGTTGAGGTTATGGTTAAGGTTGAGGTTCAAGTTAGGTAAAAGTTAGGTAAAGGTTAAGGTTAGGTTAAGGGTAAAGTCAAGGTTAAGGTTAGGTTAAGGTTAAGGTTCAGGTTAGGGTTAACGTTAGGGGAAGGTTAAGGTTAAAGATAAGGTTAAGGTTAAGGTTTGACTTTAACCTTAAACTAATCTTAAGCTTAAGATTAACCTTAACCTTTTATTACCCTTAACCTTAGCTTAACCTTAAAATTAACCTTGACCTAACCGTAACCTTCACCTTCACCTAACCGTAACATTAACCTTAACTTTAACCTTACCCCCTTAACCTTAACCTTAACGTTATGTTACCCTTAACCTTAACCATAACCTAAAACTTCACTTTACCCTTAACCTAACCTTAACGTTAACCTTAAACTAACCCTAACCTTGAACAAAACCTTAACCTTAACCTTAACCTCAACCTCAATAAACCTGTAACCTTAACCTTAACCTTACCCTTAACCTTCACCTTAACCTTGACTTTACCCTTAATCTAACCTTAACCTAACCTTAACCATAACATAACCCTAACCTTAACCTTAAACTTAACCTTAACCTAACCTTAACCTTCACCTAACCTAACCTTAACTTTACCCTTAACCTAACCTTATCTTAACCTTAACCTAACCTAAACCTTAACCTTATCCTTAACAAAAACCTTCCCCTAACCTTCACCGTAACCTTAACCTTAACTTTACCCTTAACCTAATCTTAACCCTAACTATAACCTAACCCTAACCTTAACCTTAACCATAACATTATATTTACCGTTAACCTTAACCTTAACTGTAACCTAATCCTAACCTTGACCAAACCCTTAACTTTAACCTTAACCTGACCTTAACTATAACCTAACCTTAACCTTGACAAAACCCTTACCCTTAACCTAACCTTAACCTTGACTTTACCCTTAACCTAACCTTAACCTTAACTTTACCCTTAACCTAATATTAACCTTAAGCTAACCTTAACCTTAACCTTAACCTTAACCTTAGCCTAACCATAACCTTAACTTTACCTTAACCTAACTTAACCTTAACCTTGACCTTAACCTTAACCTTACCCTATCCTTGCCCATAACCTTCAGCCTAACCTATAATTTAACCTTAACCTTCCCCTAACCTTAACCTTAACTTTACCCTGAACCTAACCTTAACCTTAACCTTACCCTTAAAATTCACCCTTAACCTCAACCTAACCCTAACCTTGACCAAACCCTTAACTTTAACCTAACTAAACCTTTAAGATTAGCGTGAAGTTAAGGTTAAGGTTAAGGTTAAGGTTAAGGTCAAGGTCAAGGTCAAGGTCAAGGTTAAGGTTAAGGTTAAGTTAGGTTAAGGTAAGGTTAAGGTTACAGTTAAGGTTAAGGTTAAGGTTAACTTAAGGGTAAAGTCAAGGTTAGGGTTAAGGGTTTGGTTAAGGTTAAGGATAGGTTGTAGTTAAGGTTAAGGATTTGGCCAAGGTTAGGGTTAGGTTATAGTGAAGGTTAAGGTTAAGGTTAAGGCTATGGGTTGACTTTACCCTTAACTTAACGTTAACCTAACCTTAACCTTAACCTTTACCCTAACCTTAACCTTAACCTTATCCTTATCTTAACCTTAACCTAACCCTAACCTTAACCTTAACATTAACCTTTACCTAACCTTAAACTTAACCTTATTTTTATCTTAACCTTAACCTAACCCTAACCTTAAACCTTAACCTTAACATGAATTTTTACGCTAACCTTAAACCCTAACCTTAACCTTAACCTTAACATGAAATTTTACCCTAACCTTACCCTTAACCTTAACCTTCACTATAACCCAACCTTGACCTTGACCTTAACCTTAACCTTAGCTTGACTAAACCCTTAAGGTTAGGGTAAAGTTAAAGTTAAGGTTAAGGTCAAGGTCAAGGTTAAGTTAGGTTAAGGTAAGGTTATAGTTAGGCTAAGGTTAGGTTAAGGTTAAGATAAGGTTAAGGTTAAGGTTAGGTTAAGGGCAAGTCATGGTTAAGGTAAAGTTAAGGTTAAGGTTAGGTTAAGGGTAAAGTAAAGGTTAAGCTTAAGGTTAAGGGTTTAGTTAAGGTTAGGGTTAGGTTTTTGTTAAGGTTAAGGTTAGGATAACGTTAAGGTTAAGTGGGTAAGGTTAAGGTTAAGGTTAACATTAAGAGTAAAGGTTCAGGTTAAGGTTAAGGGTAAGGTTAAGGTTATGGGTTTAACGAGGTTAAGGTTAAGGTGAAGGTTAAGGTAAAGTTCAAGGTTAAGTTTAAGTTAGGTTACGGGTAAGGTTATAGTTAGGTTAAAGTTAAGGTTAAGGTTAGGTTAAGGTTAAGGTTACGAGTTTAGTTAGGTTAAGGTTAAGGTCAAGGTTACGGGTTTAATATGGTAAGGTTAAGGTTAATGGTTTGGTCAAGGTTAGGGTTATGGTTAAAGTTAAGGTTAAAGTTAGGTTAAGGTAAGGTTAAGGTTACAGGTTTAGTCAGATTAAGTTTAAGGTCAAGGTTAAGGTTAGGGTAAGGTTAAGGTTAAGGTTAAGGTTAGGTTATAGTGATGGATAAGGTTAGAGTTAGGTTATAGTTAAGGTTAAGGTTAAGGTAACGATTAGGTCAAGGTTAAGATTAAGGTTAAGGTTAAGGATAAGTTAAGGTTAAGGGTAAGACTAAAATAGTAACCTTACGGTTAAGGGTAAAGTCAAGGTTAAGGTTAGGGTTAAGGTTCAGGTTAAGGTTAAGGGTTTGGTTAAGGTTAAGGGTAAGGTTAAGGTTAAGGTTAGGTTAAGGGTAAGGTTAAGGTTAAGGGTTTGGTCAAGGTTAGGGTTAGGTTGTAGTTAAGGTAAGCTTAAGCGTAAGGTTAAAGTTAAGGTGTTTATGGTTATGGTTAAGGTTAGGTTAAGGTTAAGGTTAGGTTAAGGGTAAAGTTAAGGTTATGATTAGGGTAAAGGTTAGGGTAAGGTTAGGGTTAGGTTAAGGTTCAGGTTAGGTAAAGGTTAAGGTTAAGGTTAAGATTAAGGTTAAAGTTAAGTGTTTGGTCAAGGTTAGGGTTAGGTTATAATTAAGGTTAAGGTTAGGTTATGGTTAAGGTTAAGGTTAAGGTTAAGGTTAAGTTAAAGTTAAGGTTAAGGTTTGGTCAAGGTTAGGGTTATGTTATAGTTAAGGTCAAGGTTAAGGTTAGGTTAAGGTTAAGGTTACAAGTTTAGTCACGTTAAGGTTAAGGTTATGGTTATGGGAAGGTTAAGGTTAAGGTTAAGGTTAATTGGTTAATGTTATGTTAAGGTAAAGTCAAGGTTAGGGTTAAGTTATAGTTAAGGTTAAGGTTAGCTTAAGGGTAAGATAAGGTTAAGGTTAAGGTGAAGGTTAAGTTAAGGTCACGGTCAAGGTTAAGGTTAAGGTCAAGGTTAAGGGTAAATTTAAGGTCAAGGTTAGGGGTAGGTTATAGTTAAGGTTAAGGTTAGGTTAAGGGTAAATTCAAGGTTAATGTTAGGTTAAGGTTAAGGATAAGGTTAAGGTTAAGGGTTTGGTTAAGGTTAGGTTATGGTTAAATTTAAGGTTATGGTAAGGGTAAGGTTAGGGTAAGGTTAAGGTTATGGTTAGGGTAAGGCTAGGGTTAAGGTTAATGTTAAGATTAAGGGTTTAGTAACCTTAAAATTAACCTTAACCTAACCTAACCTTGACCTTAACCTTACCCTTAAGGTTAAGTTTAAGGTTAAGTTAAGGGTAAATTCAAGGTTAAGGTTAAGGGTTTGGTTAGGGTTAAGGTTAGGTTATAGTTAAGGTTAATGGTTTGGTTAAGGTTAGGGTTAGGTTATAGTGAAGGTTGAGGTTAAGGTTAAGGTTAAGGTTACAGGTTGAATTTACCCTTAACTTACCCTTAAACTAATCTTAACCTGAACCTTAACCTTTATTCTAACCTTAAACTTTACTTTATCATTATCTTAACCTTAACCTAACCCTAACCTTAACCTTTACCTTAACATTAGCCTTAACCTAAGCTTAACCTTAACCTTAGTTTTTGCTTAACCTTAACCTACCTCTAACCTTAACCCTCACATTAACCTTAACCTTAACATTAACATGAAATTTTACCCTAACCTTACCCTTAACCTTAACCTTGACCTTAACCTTAACCTGACTAAACCCTTAAGGTTACGATAAAGTTAAAGTCAAAGTTAAGGTCAAGGTGAAGGTTAAGGTTAAGTTAGGTTAAGGTAAGGTTATAATTAGGTTAAGGTTAAGGTTAAGGTTAAGGTTAGCTTAACTGTAAGTCAAGGTTAAGGTAAAGTTAAGGTTAAGTTTAGGTTAATGTTAAGGCTAGGTTAGGGGTAAACTCAAGGTTAAGGTTAGGTTAAAGTTAAGGTTAAGGTTAAGGGTTTGGTTAAGGTTAGTGTTAGGATTTAGTTAAAGTTAAGGTTAGGATAAGGTTAAGGTTAAGGGGGTAACGTTAACGTTAATGTTAAGGTTAAGGGTAAAGGTTCAAGTTAAAAGGTTAAGGTTACAGGTTTTGTGAGGTTAAGGTTAAGGTTAAGGTGAAGGTTAAGGGTAAGGTTAAGGTTAACGTTAAGGTCAAGGTCAATGTTAAGTTTAAGTTAGGTTAAGGTTAGGTTAAGGTTACAGGTTTAGTCAAGTTAAGGTTAAGGTTAAGGTTATGGGTTTAATCAAGTTAAGGTTAACTTTAATGGGTTGGTCAAGGTTAACCTTAACCTTAACCTTACTAACTTGAACCTTAATCTTACCCCCTTAACCTTAACCTTAACCTTAACCTGACTAAACCCATAACCTTAACCTTAAACCTAACCTAACCTTAACCTTAACTTTACGATTAACCTAAACTTAACTATAACCATAACCTTAACCTTAACCTTACCCTTACATAACCTTAACCTTAACCTAACCTTAAACTTAACCTTAACCTTTACCTAACCTTCACCTTAACCTAACCCTAACCTTACCTTAACCTTAACCCTAACCATAACCTTAACTTTACGCTTAGCCTAACCTTAACCTTAACCTAACCTTAACCTTAAATTAACCTTCACCTAAACTTAAACTTAACTATAACCTTACCGTTAACCTAAACCTAACCTTAACCTTAACCTTGACCTTGACATTAACCTTAAACTTAACATTACCCTTAACCTTCACCTTAAGCTTCATATTAAGCTTAACCTTAAGCTTACTAAATCTATAACCCTTAACCTTAACCTTAACCTAACCATAACCTTAACCTTAACCTAATCCTAATGTTGAGAAAACCCTTCAGCTTGACTTTAACCTTAACCTAACTAAACATGTAACCTTAACCTTGACCTAACCTTGACCTTAACTATAAGCTAACCATAACCTTGACCAAAATCTTAACATTAACCATTAAAATTAACCTAATATTTAAGGTTACGGTTAAGGTTAAGGTTATGGTTAAGGTTAAGGTCAAGGTCAAGGTTAAGGTTACAATTAAGGTTAAGTAATGTTAGGGTAAAGGTTCAAGTTAATTTTAAGGTTAAGGTTAAGGGTAAGGTTAAGGTTAAGGTTACGTTAAGGGTAAAGTTAACGTTAAGGTTAAGGTTAGGATAATGGTAAAGTCAAGGTTAAGGTTAGGTGAAGGTTCAAGTTACCGGTTTAGTCAGGTTAATGTTAGGTTAAGCTTAAGTTTAAGGTTAAGGTTAAGAGAAGGTTTGGTTAACCTTAACCTTACCCTTAACCTTATCTTAACATTACCCTAACCTTAGCCCTAACCTTACCCTTAACCTTAACTATAACTTAACCCATAACCTTAACCTTCCCAAACCCTTAACCTTAGAATTAACCTTAATCTAACCTTAACCTTAACCTTACCCTTATCCTTCACCTTAACCTTCACCTTCACCTTAATCTTAACCTGACCAAACCTTAACCTTAACCTTAACTTTACCCGTAATGTATATTTAACCTTAACCTTAACTATAACCTAACCCTAACCTTAACCTTAACCATAACCTTATCTTTACCCTTAACCTTAACCTTAACCTTAACCTTAAACATAACCTTAACCATAACCTAACCATAACCTAAAATTAACCATAACCTAACCTTAACCTAACCATAACATTAAACTTAACCTAACCATAACCTTAACCATAACCTAACCTTAACCGTAACCTTAACCTAACCTAATCTTAATCATAACCTAACCCTAACCATACCTAATCTTAACCTTAACCTAACCTTAACTATAACTTAACCCTAACCTTAACCAAACCCTTAACCTTAACCTTAACCTGAACCTTTACCCTAACATTACCCTAACCTTAACCTTAACCTTAACCTAAGATTAAGGTTAAGTTTAAGTTTAAGGTTAAGGTTAAGTTAGGTTAAGGTAAGGTTATAGTTATTATAAGGTTATGGTTAAGATAAGGTTAAGTTTAATGTTAGGTTAAGCTTAAGTTTTAAGGTTACAGGTCTTAACCTTAACCTTCACTATAACCTATCCTTAACATTAACCTTTACCTAACCTTACCCTTAACCTTAACCATATCCTTAACCTTAACCTTGAACTTAACTATAACCTAAACCTTAACCTTAACCTTCCCAAAACCATAACTTAACCTAACCTTAACCTTGAATTTACCTTAACCTAACCTTAACCCCTTAACCTTAACCTTAACCTTCCCATAATCATAACCTTAACCTTTACTTTACCCTTAACCTAACCTTAACCTTAACATTAACCTGACTAAACCCGTAACCTTAACCTTAACCCTAACCTTGACCAAACCTTAACCTTAACCTTAACCTTAACCTTAACTTTACCCTTAACCTAACGTTGACCTTAACCTAAGGATAAGGTTAGGATATAGTTAAGGTCATGGTTAAGTTTAAGGTTAAGGGTAATGTTAAGGTTAAGGTTAAGTTTAAGGTCAAGGTCAAGGTTAATGTTAAGGGTTTGGTCAAGGCTAAGGTTAAGTTAAGGTTAAAGTTAAGGTTAAGTATATGTTAAGGTTAAAGTTAAGTTTAAAGTTAGGTTAAGAGTAAAGTTAAGGTTAAGGTTAAGGTTATGGTTAAGTTTAGGGTAATGTTAAAGGTTAAGGTTAAAGTTACGGGTTTAGTCAAGGTTAATATAAGGTTAATGTTAAGATAAGGATACTGCTAAGGCTATGGTTAAGATAAGGTTAAAGTTAGGTTAAGGTTAAGATAAGGTTAAGGTTATGTAAAGGTTAGGTTAAGGGTAAAGTAAAAGTTAGGGTTAGGTTAAGGTTAAGGTTAAGGTTAGGTTAAGGGTAAAGTTAAGGTTAGGGTTAGGTTAAGGTTAAGGTTATGGTTAGGCTAAGGTTAAGGTTAAGTTTAAGGGTAAATTTAAGGTTAAGGTTAGGTTAAGGTTAAGGTTAAGGTTAAGATAAGGTTAAGCATAACATTAGGTTAAGGGTAAAGTCAAGGTTACGGTAAAGTTAAGGTTAAGGTTAAGGTTAGTGTAAGGTTAGGGTAAAGGTGTAGGTTAAGGTTAAGGTTAAGGGTTTGGTAAAGGTTAGGGTTAGGTTATAGTTAAGGTGAAGGTAAGGTTAAGGTTGTAGGTTTAGTCAGGTTAAGGTTAAGGTTAAGGTTAAGGGTAAAGTTAAGGTTGAGGTTAAGGTTAAGGTTAAGGTTAAGGGTAAATTTAAGGTTAAGGTTAAGGTTACAGGTTTAGTATGGTTAGGGTAAGGTTAAGGTTAGGTTAAGGGTAAATTTAAGGTTAGGTTCAGGTTCAGGTTCAGGTTTAGGTTAGGGTTAAGGTTAGTGGAAGGTTAAGGTTAAGGTTAAGGGTTTAGTTAGGTTAAGGTTAAGGTTAGGTAAAGGTTAAGGTTATGGGAAGGTTAAGGCTAAGGTTAAGGTTAATTTAATGTTAAGTTTAAGGTTAGGCTTAAGGTTAGGGTTAGATTATAGTTAAGGTTAAGGGTAAAGTTAAGGTCAAGGTTAAGGTTAAGGGTTTGTTCAAGGTTAGGGTTAGGTTATAGTTAAGGTCAAGGTTAAGGTTATGGATAATATAAGGTTAAGATAAGGTAAAGGTTAAGGTTAAGGTTAAGGTCAGGTTAATGTTATGGTTAAGGGTAGAGATAAGGTTAAGGTTAGGTTAAGGTTAAGATAAGGTTAAGGGTAAGGTTAAGTTCAAGGTCAAGGTTAAGGGTAAGGTTAAGGTAAGGGTAACGTTAACCTTAACCTAACCTTAACCTTAACCTTGACCTTAAATATAACCTTAAACTGACTAAACTTGTAACCTTAAACTTAGCCATAACCTTGACCAAACCCTTAAGGTTAGGTTAAGGGTAAACTTAAGGTTAAGTTTATGGTTATCGGAAGGTTAAGGTTAAGGTTAGGGTTAAGGTTAGGGGAAATTTAAGGTTAAAGTCAAGGTTCAGGTGAAGGTTAGGTTAAGGTTAAGGTTAGGTTAAGGGTAAACTTAAGGTTAAGGTTAGGTTAAGGTTAACCTTAACCCTTAATCGTATTTTGCCCTTAACCTTAACCCTTAACCTTAACTTTACCCTTAACTTAACCTTACCTTTACCTTAACATTAACCTTAACCTTTAAACTTAACCTAACCTTAACCTTAACATTAACTTAACCCTAACCTTGGCATAACCCTTAACCTTAACCTTAACATAACCTTAACCTTAACTTTACCCTTAACCTTGACTTTAACCTTAAACTTCCCCTAACCTTAACCTTAACCGTAACCTTCCCCTAACCTTAACCTTAACCTTGACCTTGATTTTAACCTTAACCTAACCTTAACCTTAACTTAACGTTAACGTTAACCTTACCCTTAACCTTCACCTTTACCTTAACCTTAAGGTTAAGGCTATGGTAAGGGTAAGATTAAGGTTATGGGTTTAGTCAGGTTTTAAGGTTATGGTAAGGGTAAGGTTAAGGTTACGGGTTTAGTCAGGTTAAGGTTAAGGTTATAGTTAAGGTCAAGTTTAAGGTTAACCTTACCCTTACCTTAACCTCACCCTTAACCTTAGCCTTGACCTTACCCTTAGGTTAAGGTTAGGATAACCTAAGGGTAATGTTAAGTTTAAGTTTTAAGTTAGGTTAACGTTAAGGTTAATATTAGGTTAAGGGTAAGGTTAAGTTTAAGGTTATGGGTAGGTTAAGGGTTGAGGGTAACATAAAGGGTAAGGTTAAGGTTAAGGTTATGGTTAGGTTAAGGGTTGAGGGTAACGTAAAGGGTAAAGTTAAGGTTAAGGTTAAGGATAAGGTCAAGGATAAAGTTACGTTGACGGTAAAGTCAAGGTTAAGATTAATATTGAGTTAAGGGTAAATTCAAGGTTAAGTTTAAGGGAAAGTTAAGGGTAAGGTTAAGACTAAAGTTAAGCTTAAGGCTAAGGTTAAAGTTAAGGTTAAGATTAGGGTAAAGTTAAGGTTAGGTTATAGTTGAGGTCAAGGTTGAGGTTAGGTTATGGTGAAGGTTAAGGTCAAGGTTAAGGTCAAGGATGAAGGTTAAGGATAAGGTTAAGGTTAAGACCTGTATCCTTAACCTTCACCCTTAACACTAACCAACCTTAACCATAACCTTAGAAAACCTGTAACCTTAACCTTAACCTTAAACGTTACTTTACCCTTAACCTTACTTTAACCTTAACTATAACCTAACCCTAACATTGACCTTAAATTTACCCTTAACCTTAACCTTAACCTTAATCTTAAACTTTACCTTGACCTTAACTATAACCTAACCCTAACCTTAACCTTAATTTTAAATTTACCCTTTATCTTCACCTTAACCTTAACTTTTCCCTTAACCTTAACCTTAACTATAACCTTAAACTTAAACTTAACCTTAAACTTAACTAAACCTAACCTTAACCTTAAACTTCCCCTTGACCTTAATCTTAAGCTTAACCTTGCTTTACCCTAACCTAACCTTAACGTTACCCATAACCTAACCCTAACCTTGAGAATAGGTTAACCTTGACAAAACCCTTAACCTTAACCTTTTCCTAACCTTTACCTTAACCCTAACTGTTGTAGAGGTAAATCCCCTCTGTGGACAAAGGCGATCCCTACTAGCCTAGATCGGGTCTAACAACAACCGAGTCATGTTAAGACGCAAGTTCCTAATTGCAAAAGACCAAGATGCGACAAGAGGCCTACCTTAATTCCTATTCTACTATCGTTTGCAGAGAATATCGCACTTCCATCCCTCGCTTTGGAAAATCACAATTCTCCCGCTAATCACGTTCGAACACCTGCATGTACAAGAAGAAAAAACAAACACACAAGTGTAAAACCTAATACATGCTATTAGGAATCTGCAATTAGAAATATTGGCAAAGTCCAATCACAGAAACAACATTATTTCAACAAATTTGGGATTCTAGGATCTAACCCTCCTGAATCCGGAGAGGGATCTCTCCAATAAGTGCAAATATGGGTTTGTCTTTGAAGTTTTAGGTAATGATATTAGGCTAGTTATGAAGGCCAAGGGTTTTGTTTTTTTTTTATGGATGGTTGAGCATGATTACTGTTTGAGGTGGAAAGTTCTAAATGCAAAGAGTTTCAAAGGTGTGAAGTTGCAAGCGAATAGAACAAGCTTTGGCCAGGAAGGTAGATAACTGCAAGTTTTACTCCACTGGGCTATCGAGTCACAATAGGGTTTAATTGGAACAACAAGAGGCAAGAGTGGTCCATGGGGCAAGTCATATATGTCTAAGGATCTCTTTGAAGTTTGATTTATGGAATGGAATGATACAAAAAGAAGGGGAAATAAACAGATGAAGAGAAAAAGAGCAGCCTAGGATCTGGTAAGTACTTTTAAACTAGCCTGCTTTTGACATACACTTAAGAAATACATGAAAGTAAACTAGGATCTATTAAGTACTTCTAAACTAGCCATATTTTAACACATTTCAAAAGAAACATTCAAACAGTATTTGGGGATAAAACTAGGAACAGGGCACACCATATCTTCCTTAGTTCATCTCTACTTAACATGAAATGAAAGTAACATCTAATAAAAATATTCAGCTAAGACAATAAGATGAGGGAACAGAAACATTCCTATGCTTAAACTGATTTAAATCATTCCTAAATAACACAGATTAGAGGAAAACATTTAAATAAAGATTTTCAGTTAGAGAAGGGTACTGATATACAATAGGTCCTAAGTATATGCAAGTTTTTATTTATAAGATAAAATGAACATAGTGGAAACAGAAACAAAATAACAAGTTGTTATTGCCTAAATCTACCTCAGGCTGAAAGAAGGCAGAGTTCAGGGTAACATCAAACCACGCTCAGTCTGGTAGCTAGCCCTACCAGAACAGGAGAGGGCTCTCTCCGGGTCAATCTCAGTGAAAAGTAATCAATAGGGCTTTAGATGACCAAAATAAAAGCTAATTTTAGGCTAGGTATATAAGTGAAGGATTTTGATTGTGTTTTAGGGATTTTTTGTTGGATCAAAGGGAAAGGCAGTTTTGGGTGTGGGGATTAGGCCTAGTTTTTGCATAGTTCTGATTGGGGCAATGAAGGAAATAGTTTTGATGATTTAGATTGAGTGAATGGATGGATCATACCAGTGAGGATCTCAAGAGGGCAAGAGGGTCTCAAGAGTCCTCCTCAAACAGATGAAAACATGAAAAACTAAACAAAACTGAAGGCAGAGCAAAGCAAACCAATGAATTCTACCTTTATAACTTGTTTGTTCAGTTTAAGAAGAAAGGATAATGAAAATGGTACAAATAAACATCAGTGAACTTATAGATACATAGAGGAAAACACCATCAACACACAGAGCCACAAGGATCCCAAAGAGGGCTGAAAACCCTGGTCTATTCCTTTGCCAAAATTGCAGAATGAAATGTACAATGAAGTGCTAGCGATCCCAAATGTCCAACCCTAAAAATGAATGAGAAAATACATCATATAGACAATCCTAACCCATTCCCATGCCTCTATGGATCGATCTCATCATTCTGGGAGCTGTTTCAACCATATATAAACTAGGAACTAGAAAATAGGCCATGAAACCACTTGCCTCTGTATGCTAGGAAACTGATCCATTCACCCACATTTCACCTTTTGGTGAATGAATCTTCTAAAATGAGTAAAAATGTGCCAAAATTACATCATGGACATGAAATTACATCAAGGTACATCAAAAATTACATGAAAAAAGTGAAACTTGCCAAAACTAGGCGAAATTCTAAGCTGCTGAGTAAACAATAGGCCAAAATTCTCTATGCGCCGCGCCCAAAATCTCTACGCGTAGCACAAATTTGGAGCTGATTGTGAGGAACTTCCAGAAGTCCAAATTGAGATCATGATATCTCATTGGAAATACCTACCTATCTACTTTCCAACCCAAGTGGAATTTCTGGATTTGGTGTCCATTTGCCCCTCCAAAAGTTCAATCTCCCAACACTGCTTCCTATGGGTGCAAAAGGTGGCAGAAAGGCCAATTTTAGGGTGTTTTTGACCCTTTAGGCAACCTAGAACTTGATGAAATCCTTAGGTAATCCATGAGCATGCATGAATTTTCATGATAAATGTATAAATTTAAAGTTTTCCCCCTGAAGAGTTTCCAATCATAAGCGCGCGCCAAGTGGCACTACGCGTCGGGCAGAAAAACCTGTTTTGTGACCAAAAATTTCAAAATTGACAAATTTTTTTCCAAATTCCTTGAAATTTGGGCTATAGGTCCTTGATCAAATTCTATGCTCATTCAAAGAAGCTTTGGCCAATATTTGGAGCCTATCATGCCTTTTACGACGCTTCAGTGCCCTCCTAAGCCTTGCTTTCAGGATCTTGATCTTCACTTTACAAACATGTGTGCATGCCCAATAGTGATTCTTCATGTGTCTGAGCATGTTTTTATCCTTTTTTTCCTTATCCAACAACTTCTCAAGATGAATTTTTACTCTCTCAAGCCAAGTCTCTATATCGGCCTCAATCTCCCGCTCAATAGGTGTCATCTCGGATGGGCTTCTTCGGGCATCTTGCCGGTTCTCACAGATGTTTTGCAACTCCATGATCGTCCGTTGATCCTCCAACTGCTTGTTGCGCTGCTCCAGATAGTTTATGATCCACTGAACTCTCTGCAAATTGTCATTCAATGTGTCAATCTTAGCTTTCTGCTCCTGAATGATCTCCCTCAGTTTTCAGCTTAGAAATCTCAAATCCTCATCAAGCAATATGAAATCAGTATCATGGCCTCCTGAAGGGCCCTCATCCTGCATGGGCCTTTTACCTTTTTCCTGTACCTGTGCTGATGATGACAGCAACGAGACCCCTTCCACCCCGGGTGGAGATAGTACTCGTCAGGCTGCTGCAAATAATGCTCTCGTGCCTCTATGATAAGTGACATACACTGGCACACTGATAGGCTCTGTCTCGGGACCTTCAAACTGATGTGAAGGCTCACCTGCATCATGAAAAATCTTCGGAGGAGGTTGGGGGGCTGTAAAGAAGTCAGGGGAAATGAAATCTTCCAATGCAATGCCCTGCATTCCAAGCTGATGTACCATAATGATATTGATGAGCGCATAATGATAAATGTTGTTGTACTGCTGGTCGGGAGTCTTCTTCTGCACAAGAGTAGTCATCCTCTCTATGTTTTGGCACATGAAATACGGTATGTTCATGATCCTCACTCTCGTGAAATGCATCAATAATCTGATGTGGTATGCATAGAGGCATGAGAAACAACCCTCACAACTGAAGTATCTGATAATGAGTCTCATCAATGGTGCATAAGATTCCTTCAAGAACCAGAATGGGAATACCCTGCTGAGATGCCTCACATAGCTAGGCCTGATATATGGTTCATAATGCACTCTATCCACCTACTTTCTTTTGTTCCACTTCTCACCTACATTTGGTATTCCTGTTGCCTGAGAAATGGTTTCCGGTGTCAAGGTGAAATTTACACCTGCGAGAGTAACTTGACCATCACACAAATGTAAAACAAAAAACCAGGCTAACTCCTGACGATGCTGAATCTAAGCAATCCTCTCGGAAACATGCCATGGCAAGTGGGCAGGCCTGCAACTGAGTCAATGAGGTGGGCTCTTATCTCACATGTTTGCCACCTTTACGAGGCCTTCTCGGTGCATGAAGCTCTGTGGTAGAATCACTGTCTTGCTCATAAGATGAATCTGTGTCCGTCTCCATGATGTCGCAAAGTATATGTCAAGTCTATGATGATCTGTGTGAGGTGGAAATAAAAATTTGGTGTATTTTGCCTCCAATTGCCAAATCTGTGCCAAATAGGAAGGGACTATGATAAATAGGGATAGTGAGTATAGTGGAATGTGAGAAAAATATGGTTCAATCAAGTGAAGTTTATAATGTGAGGACAGTCACTTGATTATGTTTGGGGAATGTGGGGGTTGGGGACTTTGGGAATTAGGAACTTTTTGCAAATGATATGGGAAGGGGAAAATGATAGGGAATGAAAGAATTTGAGGGATAGGGATAATAGGATTTTAGAAATAAGTTATATGATTGGTTTTATAAAGGAATAGGGAAGGGATATTAACAATGATGATATTACAATGAAGGGGAACAGAACCACAGGTGAGGAATGGTTTTTGAACTATTTGGCACAAAAATCACACTTTTAAATTCAAATACAAACCCTAAGGAGCATTTTTAATGAAATGATAAGGTTTATAATTTCACCAATCAAACTCTCCAAACCAATCTTGAAACAACTCCAAACACAAGCTATTAGCAATGGCAAAGGCCCACAAAATTACTTGGAGAAAAAGAGTTTGAGTCATTTTGAAAATTTTGGAAGCAGTGATGAAATTCCACTTGGCAGCTTTCTGTGCCACACACACAACCTAGTGCGCTGCGCTCACTGTATGTGCCGCACCAGTTCAAAATTACATAGTGGAGATCGGCTCTGTGCACCGCGACTTGCCTATGCACCGCGGCTATCTCCAAACGCGCCGCGCAACTGAATTCACAGATAGACGCCTTCAAACTCACAGTTTCGACCTCCAACGTTTTGACTCGGCTCAATGATGTCTCTTGGAGTGAAAATGAAGTGTTTGAATGGTGAAAATATCCTATATGGCATGAAATTTGATTTTTGTTTTGAAATAACCCACTTGCTAATGTTTGAAATTTGGCACTTTGCACTTTTTAATACAAACTCTGTTTTTGTTTCCATTTTTACTTTTTTGACTTGAATGATGAAACTTTTGTCAATTTTTTGCAGGGATGACTGGCACGGAATTTGGCAAAGGCTACCAAGGCTGCGCCTAAAGATTTTGACAACTGAGAAATTTTGACAATATACATGGCATTTATTACAAAAGACGAAATGCCGATTTTTCTTCAAAATAGAGTTTTGAAGAAAAGTCAAGGTTTTAAATTATAACGATGAATTCTTTTGAAATGAAAACTTATTTTGAACCTCCCTCTAGCCTGCTAGAATTATTGGACACTTTGAAGACAAAATTTGTGAAACCCTAGACCTAATGAATGAAATGACTCTTGCTGACTACGAGACCAAAACAGGACCGTAAATGACTTTAAAATTGATTTTTATGAATAGACACAGACCAAAAGGTACATGACATGAGGGACATGAGTGACAAAACCCTTCCGTCAGAAGATGGATGCTCTTAATGGAATGCAAATGATTAAACTGAATGAGACACCTAAAAATGAAATGCAACAAAATAGATTTTGATCTTTGACAGAGGGATGAACAAACTGACTCTAACATTGGCTCCAATGGGGATGGTATCTCCTTGGAGGTGCCAAGAACTACATATATTTGGAAAGCAGACAGTGCCTTCATCCATTGGGCTATGGAATCCACAATTTGACAAATCAACACAAGACTGTTGACTGATTTATTGACTGAAAATTTGACTCAAACTGACTCAACTTTGAAACTGAAATGACTGAAAAAACTGACTCGACAAACTCAAACCAAAACTGAAATCCTTCTTCAGAATTATAGCCTTCACTTCGGGCCCTAAACTGAATAAAATATCACAGTGCCCACTTGTGATGAAACTGAAATAAATGGTATGTACAATGACAATGTAATCAGCAGAAAACATCTTAGAAATGGTACCGCTTGAGCAGCCGACCATTGACTGGACCTCCTGGACAATCTTCCCCGTTCATCTCGTTCAAAAGAAAAGAATTTTGACCCCGATATGCAGCAATTTTAAAGGCTCCTTTCTAGAGATTTTCGAACTTACCGTGCTTACCTTTTTCCTCATTTCTGGCATCCCATTTCAGCACCACTTCTTCCAATTGAAATTTTTCCGCCTTTGCTTTTCTGTCATAAATTTTCTTAATTCTCTCCTGCAGCTTGAATGTGTTTTGAAAAAATTCTTCCCTCATCTGTTGGAAATGGATCATTTGATTTATTCTTCTCTACATATGATCTTCTTCACTGCCAGCTTCTTGTAGAAGTTTGACCACTGGAACTGCGAGAGAGGTAGGGAACACTGTATCAAATCCATAAACTAACTCAAAGGGGGACATACCAATGGATTTCTTCTGACTCAATCGATCGGCCCATAGTGCATTGACCAACTTCTTATGCCAACTCTTCTTGTTTATTTCCAACAACTTTTTAATAATTTTGACTAAAGATTTGTTGGAAGACTCCGCCAATCCGTTGCCTTGTGGATGATAGTAAGTTGAGTGTCCCAAAATGATTTTATACTTGTCACAAAACTCAATCATATTTTTTGATTTGAAAGCTGATGCGTTATCAGTGATCAACTTATTCGGGCAACCAAAACGAGACAAAATGTTATTCTCAAGGAAAGAAATTATTACTGAATATGTAGCTTGCCTGGTGGGGATTGCTTCAATCAATTTCGTGAAATAATCTATCACTGTTAGGATCCATCTATGCTGACCTAAAGAATCGGGATGAATTTTTCCAATGAAATCCAAACCCCACTGTTGAAAAGGAGCACTCACCTCAATGGGTTTAAGTGGAAAAGGCTGCAATTTTTGCCTTCCTTCAAAAATCTGACATTCATGGAAACTTTTGATAGTCTTATACACATCAGCAAACAATTTTGGCCAATAATATCCCGCTCTAAAAATATTATTGGCCATTGTATTCCAAAAAAGGTGACCGCCACAATCTCCTCTGTGAAAATCCTCCATAACCCTCTTTGCTTCCTCTTCCACCAAAAAATTCAGCAAAACACCCCCGGGATCTTTCCAATAAAGTGAATTATTCAAAACAAAAAAATTAGCAGCCTTCAACTTCAGAGTTCTACTTTTGTTTCTAACCATGCCGGGTGGTGGTGACAAATTTTGAAGCACATATACAATATCTGAATACCAAGGAGATGTCACAAAAATTTCTGATACCTGAACTGATGAACTTTCCTCATTCTCTTCGTACATAGAAGTAATAATATTGATGTCCAAGGCGTGTAAATTAGATTCAGCCATTAGCTTTTCCAGCCCTTGTCCTTTGATAAGTTTTGTGGGCTTTATCTCCACATCATACTCCAACAAGGCTGCAATCCATCTGCCCCGTCTCCCTTCCGGATCTGTTTGCACCAAAATATCCTTCATAGAAGTGTTAGGAACATAAGCAATAATATGATAATGCGTAATATACACTCAAAAATATTTTAATGCCTTCACAAGAGCCAGATATTGCTTCTCAATTATGTTATATTTTAGGGCTGCATCTCTTATGGTACGGCTGAAAAAAGCAATTGGTTTTTCATCTCCATCTCTTTTCTGCACTAATACTACTGCCATAGTATGCTCCGAAGCAAATGAAAACAAGATAAAATCCTGAGTATAATCCAGACTGATCAAAACCGGAGCTGCTGAAAGAACCAACTTTACTAGATTGAAAGATTTTACTGCCTCTTCAGACCACTTTACTACACTATCCTTCTTAAGTATGTCGGTAATCTCTCTTAGATGTTCAGCAAAGTTAGGCACAAAGCGGCGTAAAAAATTCATCTTACCATTAAAATACTGAATCTCCTTCTTATTCCGGGGAAGATCAATTTTCTGAATAGCTTCAACTCGTGCTGGATCAATACAGATGCCATCTTTTGAGATAATGTGACCAAGGAGTTTGCCCTCATCCATGGCAAACAAACTCTTCTTCGGATTGAGTGACACACCATACCTTCTACATCGCTAAAAAACAACTTTCAAATGGTAAATATGTTCTTCATCAGAATTGGAAAAGACTGTCAAATCATCAAGATACACAACTAGGAACACATCTTTCTCATTCGCAAATGCCATGTCCATTGCATGCTGAAATGTCACACTAGCATTTTTCAAACCGAAAGGCAATTTGGCGTAATGGAAATTTCCCCAAGGAGTGGTGAACGCTGTTTTGTCTCTATCATCCTCATGGACCAGAATTTGGTTATAACCGGAATAACCATTTAGTAGTGACATACGAGATGCTCCAACTACTCGCTGCAATATGTGATCCATTTTGGGCAATGGATAATTATCTTTCAAAGACACTTTGTTCAAATTCCTAAAATCAATGCACAAATGAATCTCACCTGTCTTCTTGCAAATGGGCACCAAATTGGAAATCCAATCTGAAAATCTTATAGGAACAATGATACCAACCTTGTATAATTGATTCACCTCTTTCTCAATTGAGGGTAGCAACTTCGTATTTATCCTTCTCAACTTCTGCCTGAAAGGCTTTTGATTTGGCTTAATAGGAATAGTGTGCTGAATTATATTGGTATCATACGTCTTTAAATATGAATAGTCCCAAGAAAAAACATCAGCAAAAGAAGACAACAAACTCACATATTTTTCTTTTACCTCTGGTGGCAATGCTTTAGACAACTTCACCATCTTTGGATTCTCAGCAGACCCAATGTTCACGTCTTCAACTCCCTTTTCCATTAGCCGCAAGCTTGGTTTTCTAGCTACATCATCTTGATCAAAAAGTTCTTATAAAGGTATCAAACCCTTAGGAATGACATTATCTTTCATCTGTAACACTTCTATCTGATTTATTTGCACATCAGCCTCACCATCCTCAGGCTCCATGTCAATTGAAGTCTCTTTGAATTTGCCTTTGTTTTGCAGAAATTCATCAATCTCATCATCATCCTGGAATACTTGCCAATGCCTTTGATTGTCCAAGATAGTTGGACGATGTTTCACATGGATTTCAAAATTGTTACTTGATTTCATTGGAATCTTCAAATTACTAGCTGCCTTAGCAAGAGCATCCGCAATACCATTTTGAATACGAGGGAAACAAGTCAAAGTATAGTCTGAAAATAACTTTAAGATATCAAGAACAACATTTCGATAAGCCCGCATTCGAGGATGTTTAGTTTGATACTCACCCTTCACTTGCTTAATTACCAACTCGGAGTCACCATACACTGTAATCCTCTTAGAATTCAATTTCCTAAGTATTTTCAGACCAGCAATCAAAGCTTCGTATTCTGCCTCATTATTCGAACAATCGAATGCTAACTTGTAAGAAAAAACTCTCACATTACTAGGTAACTTGTTTGGGGCGGAAAAAGGAATATGTACGCAAATGCCGATTCCAGCACCATCATTCCCAACTGCACCATCAAAATCCATAGTCCATAAACCTTCTTCATCTTCTTGCAAGTGCTGAAATATTGTTTGCTCTGCTATTTCTGCTTGTTGTTCCTCAACTTTCTGCTGCTTTTGGAAGGTTGATTATTCAACAGAATTCTCAAGTTCTTGTCTCTGTTTCATCAAAACTTATTTGAAATTTTCTGTGATCTCTGGAATGTCTTCTGCTTAAACTAAATGACTATCTACATCATTGAAACTATCTGAATACAAAACAAAAGACTCTAAATCTGTATGTACATAATTAATCGAATGATTTACCGGTTTCTCCTTGCTGGTGATCATATATTTCATATTCTGTTCCCAGTATAGTTTTCTCATCTGACCGAACACAGGAATGGTAGCATAGAAGAAATCGAGCTGCAATTTTCCCTTCAATTTCGCTCCCCAAGACCTGGAAAGAAGCATGTCAAATCTAGGAGGTATGTCTGCCACGACCACATCCATCAAAACATTCTTCATCGAAATCTGATATAAACTTAGCACCAAATATTTAATAATCCCAATGCATCTTACTCTGTTGGAATCAAAAGAATACAGATCATGATATTTCCGAGTGATGTCCTCCCAATTTCTCCATAATCACCCTCAGCATGAGATTATGGGAAGCTCCAGAATCAAACATGGCATTATGCAACACAAAATCATGCAATCTGAGACTGATATAAAAAGGGGGCACATCGCTATTGGGAGACTCACCATCCAATGCTGGACCAAAGATCAACTCAGGTTGATCATATTCCACATTCACCATATCAGACATTGGATCAAAATTCAAAATTTTAGATACTTGACCCTTGTAGCTGCTATTTCTCATTAACTCAGTCAAAGGAATGGAAACTTTTAACTTAGAAATCTCACCTTCTAAGCTAAAAACTGAAGTCTTTTCTACCTCTTTTACTGGAACATCCTTATTTTCGGCTTTCTCCCTCGATGCAATTGGCTGATTTGATCTTTCACTTGCTGATGGAGACTTTCTAGTAGTAGGATCAGCTACATCTTTTCCCTTCTTTTGTGCAATGGGTGCATCATTCTTTGGTGCTGCAGCTTCTTTTCTCTTTTGGATTGGGATGATAGGCACATCTCTGTTTCTAAGTGAATATTATTTCTGCTGGGCAGACAAATCATTCATATAACCTCTCTGATACTCATCTGACTCTGTTTCAAGAGTTGTCTCATTTGCCAAGATAAAATCCTCATCTTTCTATACAGCTGAAATTTCTGCATACTCCTCATCTTCAGTGATAAAGGTTGGCATGTCATCAGGTGTAAAAAAGTGATTTTATTCTTCGATTACATTTTCTTCATCATCTGATTCAGGGCCAACAAAATTCTGCTGTAAAGGATTCTTTACTTGCTCTTGTGCTGGCGGTTCTGGTGCTTGCTGCTCTCGTTGTTTGATCCTGAATTGAGGTTGCTGCTGTCCACGGAAGTTAGGATTTCTAATCTATGGTTCGGGCTTATCAAGTTTCAATATTTCAAACATCTTTTCCACCTTGTGAAGTATTTGATCTAAATTAGAAGCTTCTTCCCTTATTGCGACTTTCTTTTCTGCTCTAAATCTAGCTCTCTTGTCATTCAGATTAGCTTCAACACTCACTGCAATTTTCTGCATGTCCTCCAGGGTGGGAGGATCTCTTTCTCATAATGAATAGGCCATTTTCATATCAAATCCATCCGGAAACTTAAGAAAAGCTAACTTCTTAGATGGCCTTAAATCATCAGGAATTTCATTATAAATCGCATTAAATCTAACTCAATAGTCTTGGACGGACTCACCATCATGGTGCTTGATCTTGCTATATTTAGAAGTGATTTGAAGAGGATATTTATTTACTTCCCACCGATCTAAAAATTGTCTCTGCAGCTCGGCCAATGTAGCAATACTTCTAGGCTGCAAAGCTCTGAACCACTTATGTACTTCACCTCCAAAAGTTTGCACAAACAATCTCATGGTCACATTTTCTTCATCAATCTCATGAAGATAAAAGAAGTCCGCCATTATATCAATATGATACTGAGCATGAACACTCTGAGGAGTACCATCAAACAATGGGATCTTACTTTGATAATCAGCGGGCATAGCATCCAAGTTTTGAGGCAAGATAAGGGGTGCGAATCTAGCAACCATTGCTCTTGGTGGATTTATAATATGTCTTAGAGAAATGGGTGGAGTAGGAGCAGTAGATGTGTGAGGTGTATGTGGTGGGGATGGAGGAAAAACTACTGTAGATTTTTTATCAGAAATATATGGTTGCATAGGAATAGTAGGAATGAACGAAGGCTCAGTGTGAACTTGTGAACCGGACATAACTGTTGATGGCCCAAGAGTTTCAGATGCAGACTCTATAAACTTAGGAATATTTGTTGCCACAATGGAGTTTTGAATATTCAAGATGTAATTGTCAATGGATCTATTAGCTTGTTCAATTTCAAGATACTTGATAAACTCGAGATTTATGACAGTAGAACCAATAGCACTTTCAGACTTAGTCTCAAACGACGACAACTCAAATTGCTCGTCAAATTCAATATATTCAAGATATTCAAACACAGCGGGACATGAATGAGATTTGAAAAGAGGAATCATGGGACTTTCTCTATGAAGGATTCTTGAAATCAGATTAGGATTCTCATACACTAGAGGTGGATCGGGATCCGGATTTTCTCTAGTACGTCTTCTGGAAGCCATTGTGTTGGATTAATTTCAAAATTAAAGGGACAAAACCAACTTTTTCATCCTATCAAATTCTAGACTCATCACCCAAAAGTCCAGAATGATCTGATATATCGGGGAAATTCACAAGTCAAGTGTCACATTCACAAGCTAGACCAGAGATTGACTTAAGCAACATTTATCTACTTTCACTAATGCAAAGCAAGAGCATTTCGAAGGCTAACTAGCATAACTTCAGGCTCCGTCTGTAGCTTATGAAACAAATAACACCAACAAGCAAACCATTTTCATCCCCAGTATGGTCGCCACTATGTTATTGCCTAAATCTACCTCAGGCTGAAAGAAGGTAGAGTTTAGGGTAACATCAAACCACGCTCAGTCTGGTAGCTAGCCCTACCAGAACAGGAGACGGCTCTCTCCGGGTCAATCTTAACGAAAATTAATCAATAGGGCTTGAGATGACCGAAATAAAAGCTAATTTTAGGCTAGGTATATAAGTGAAGGAGTTTTATTGTGTTTTAGGGGTTTTTTGTTGGATCAAAGGGAAAGGCAGTTTTGGGTGCGGGGATTAGGCCTAGTTTTTGCAGAGTTCTGATTGGGGAAAGGAAGGAAATAGTTTTGATGCTTTAGATTGAGTGAATGGATGGATGATACCAGTGAGGAGTTGAAGAGGGAAAGAGGGTCTCAAGATTCCTCTTCAAACATATGCAAACATGAAAAACTAAACAAAACTGAAAGCAGAGAAAAGCAAACCAATGAATTCTACCTTTATAACTTGTTTGTTCAGTTTAAGAAGAAAGGAGAATGAAAATGGTACACATAAACATCAGTGAACTTATAGATACATAGAGGAAAACACCATCAAAACACAGAGCCACAAGGATCCCAAAGAGGGCTGCAAACCCTGGTCTATTCCTTTGCCAAAATTGCAGAATGAAATGTACAATGAAGTGCTAGCAATCCCAAATGTCCAACCCTAAAAATGACTGAGAAAATACATCATATAGACAAGCCTAACCCATTCCCATGCCTCTAGGGGTCGAGCTCATCATTCTAGGAGCTGTTTCAACAATATCTAAACTAGGAACTAGAAAATAGGCCATGAAACCACTTGCCTCTATATGCTAGGAAACTGATCCATTCACCCACATTTCACCTTTTGGTGAATGAATCTTCTAGAATGAGTAAAAATGTGCAAAAATTACATTATGAACATGAATTTACATCAAGGTACATCAAAAATTACATGAAAAAGTGAAACTGGCCAAAACTAGGTGAAATTCTGAGCTGTTGAGTAAAAAATAGGGCAAAATTCTCTATGCGTCGCGCCCAAAATCTCTATGCGTAGCACAACTTTGGAGCTGATTGTGAGGCACTTCCCGAAGTCTAAATTGAGCTCACGATAGTGCGTTGGAAATCCATGCCTGTCTAATTTCCAAAACAAGTTGAATTTCTAGATTTGGAGTCAATTTTCTCCTCCAAAAGTTCAATATACCAACACTGCTTCCTCTGGGTGCAGAAGGTGGCAGAAAGGCCAATTTTAGGGTGTTTTTGACCCTTTAGGAAACATAGAACTTGATGAAATCCTTAGGTAATCCATGATAATGCATAAATTTTCATGATAAACTCAGAAATTCAAATTTTTCCCCCTGAAGAGTTGCCAATCATAAGCGCGCGCCAAGTGGCGCTACGCGTCGGGCAGAAAAACCTGTTTTGTGACCAAAAAATTCAAAATTGACAATTTTTTTTCCAAATTCCTTGAAAATTGGGCTGTAGGTCCCTGATCAAATTCTATGCTTAGCCAAAGAAGCTTCGGCCAAGATTTGGAGCCTATCATGCCTTTTACGATGCTTCAGTGCCCTCCTCAGCCTTGCTTTCAGGATCTTGATCTTCGCTTTGCAAACATGTGTGTGTGCCCAATAGTGATTCTTCATGTGTCTAAGCATTTTTTTCTCCTTGTTTTCCTTATCCAATAGCTTCTCGAGATGAATTTTGACTCTCTCAAGCCAAGTCTCTTTATTCGGCCTCAATCTCCCGCTCAATAGGTGTCATCTCGGATGGGCTTCTTCGGGCAACTGGCCAGTTCTCACAGATGTTTTGCAACTCCATGATCATCTGCTGATCCTCCAACTGCTTTTTGTGCTACTCCAGATATTTTATGATCCATTGAACTCTCTGCAACTTGTCATTCAATGTGTTGATCTCAGCTTTCTGCTCCTGAATGATCTCCCTCATTTTTGAGCTTGGAGAGCTCAAATCCTCATCAAGCAATATGAAATCAGTATCATGGCCTCCTGAAGGGCCCTCATCCTACATGGGAATTTTACCTCTGTCCTGTACCTGTGCTACTGATGACGACAACGAGACCCCTTCCACCCCGGGTGGAGATAGTACTCGTCGCGCTGCAACAAATAATGCTATCGTGCCTCTCTGATAAGTGACATACATTGGTACACTGATAGGATCTATCTCGGGACCTTCAAACTGATGTGAAGGCTCACCTACATCATGAAAAATATTTGGAGGAGGCTGGGGGGCTGTGAATAAGTCACAGGAAATGAAATCTTCCCATGCAATGCCCTACAATCCAAGCTGATGCACCAAAATGATCTTGATGAGCGCATAATGATAAATGTTGTTGTACTGCTGCTCGGGAGTCTTCTTTTGCATAAGATTAGTCATCCTCTCTATGTTTTGGCACATGAAATACGGTATGTTCATCATCCTCACTCTCGTGAATAATCTGATGTGGTATGCATAGAGGCGTGAGAAACGACCCTCACAACTGAAGTATCTGATAATGAGTCTCATCAATGGTGCATAAGATTCCTTCAAGAACCAGAATGGGAATACCTTGCTGAGCTACCTCACATAGCTAGGCCTGATGTATGGTTCATAATGCACTCTATCCACCTACTGTCTTTTGTTCCACTCCTCACCTACATTCGGTATTCCTGTTGCTTGAGAAATGGTTTCCGGTGTCAAGGTGAAATTTACACCAACGAGAGTAACCTGACCATCATGCAAATGTAAAACAAAAAACCAGGCTAACTCCTGATGATTCTAAATCTGAGAAATCCTCTCACAATACTAATAGCATGACTGCTCTCAGAAACATGCCATGGCAAGTGGGCAGGCCTGCAACTGAGTCAATGAGGTGGGTTCTTCTTTCACATGTTTGCCACCTTTATGAGGCCTTCTCGGTGCATGAAGCTCTGCGGTATAAACACTGTCTTGCTCATAAGATGAATTTGTGTCCATCTCCATGATGTTGAAAATTATATTTCAAGTGTATGGTGATCTGTGTGAGGTGGAAATAAACATTTGGTGTATTTTGCCTCCAATTGCCAAATCTATGCGAAATAGGAAGGGACTGTGATAAATAGGGACAGTGAGTATAGTGGACTGTGGGAAAAATATGGTTCAATAAAGTGAAGTTTATAATGTGAGGATAGTCACTTGATTATGTTTGGGGAATGTGGGGTTTGGGGACTTTGGGAATTAGGAACTTTTTGCAAATGATATGGGAAGGGGAAAATGATAGGGAATGAAAGGATTTGAGGGATAGGGATAATAGGATTTTAGAAATAAGTGATATGAGTGGTTTTATAAGGGAATAGGGAAGGGATGTTAACAATGATGATATTATAATGAAGGGGAACAGAACCACAGGTGAGGAATGATTTTTGAACTATTTGGCGCAAAAATCACACTTTAAAATTCAAATACAAACCCTAAGGATATGTTTTAATGAAATGATAGGGTTTATAATTTCACCAATCAAAATCTCCTAACCAATCTTGAAGAAACTCCAAACACAAGCTATTAGCAATGGAAAAGGTTCACAAACTTACTTGGAGCAAAAGAGTTTGAGTCGTTTTGAAAATTTTGGAAGCAGTGATGAAATTCCACTTGGCAGCTTTGTGCGCCGCGCGCACAACCCAGTGCACCGTGCTCACTGTATGCACCGCACCAGTTCAAAATTACACAGTGGAGATCGGCTCTGTGCGCTGCGACTTGCCTATGCGCCGTGACTACCTCCCAATGCGCCGCGCAACTGAATTCACAGACAATCCGCCTTCAAACTCACAGTTTCACCCTCCAACGTTTTGACTCGGCTCAATGATGTCTCTTAGTGTGAAAATGAAGTGTTTGAATGGTGAAAATATCTTATATGGCATGAAATTTGATTTTTGTTTTGAAATAACCCACTTGCTAATGTTTGAAATTTTTCACTTTGCACTTTTTAATACAAACTCTGTTTTTGTTTCCATTTTGACTTTTTTGACTTGAATGATGAAACTTTTGTCAATTTTTTGCAGGGATGACTTGCATGGAATTTGGCAAAGGCGACCAAGGTTGCGCATGAATATTTTGACAACTGAAAAACTTTGACAATATACATGGCATTTATTACAAAAGAAGAAATGACAATTTTTCTTCAAAATAGAGTTTTGAAGAAAATTCAAGGTCTTACATTATAACGATGAAATTTTTTGAATGAAAAATTATTTTGAACCTCCCTCTGTCCTGCTAGCATTATTGGACACTTTGAAGACAAAATTTGCGAAACCCTAGACCTAATGACTGAAATGACTCTTGCTAACTAAGAGACCAAAACAAGACTGTAAATGACTTTCAAATTGATTTTGATGAATAGACACAGACTAGCAGGTACATGACATGAGGGACATGAGTGAAAAAACCCTTCTGTCAGAAGATGGATGCTCCTAATGGAATGAAAATGATTAAACTTAATGAGACACCTAAAAATGAAATGCAACAAAAGAGATTTTGATCTCTGACGGATCGATGAACAGACCAACTCTAACACAAGTTACAATGAGAAAAACATCACCGTCAACATAGATCAGGATCCCATAAATCAGGTTGTATTGATGCTCCAAACTAGTTACAGCTTTAAATCCAATGCTTTAGTTTAGCAATCATCTACTCATCTCAACCTAACTTATCTATCACAAGCAGAGCTTCAAGGGCCAGTGAACACTATTTACAAGTAGAAGTCTCAAGCTCAATTACATTACAATGATCAACAACTACATCAACCAACCCCTCTCTCATCTTCTGCAGTAGTATTTATAGAAGAATGAGGAGGTGAGATCTGATAAAAGATATCTAAAGATAATTAATACAGACTTAATGGCTTCTCGGCCTTTGGGGGGCTCGATGAAGAAATTTACATAGGTTTCCTCTGTATTAAATGATTTTACATAAAGATTTAAGCTCGATAGGAGCTCTTTTTGACCTTTGAGGCTCTGTGTGATGTCAAAGTAACTCTGGTGATATTTTGTCATTAAGTTTGTTTGCAGAATTAACTTCTCTGGTTGCGCTGAGTCAAATACCTGATCTTGATCAATAACTTCGACCTTTGTTTGAATGGTTTGAGGCACAGGTGGCACCGTGGTATCTGGGAGGAATTAATTTTCCTCAGATGTGGCGGTGGAGGCTTTCTGTCTAATGAACCTTTATGACTTACCTTTAAATTGTATTTTGATTAGGGGGATTATGCTCTTGATAACCATCTTGGACGTAATCCCTGAAGGCCTATCTTCAATTGCCTGTTCTAGTGTGTTCTTCTCTTCGGCACTGATACTCTCTGACTGTGCTTGATTCATTATGTTTTGATGGTGTTTCAGGGTTGTGCAGAGGTGATATGGCATCAATGCCTCATGAAACACCAATGAAACGTGAATTTTTTACCCTGCGAATGATTTTATTTGATGAATCGAAGGTGGGAGGATCATCACCCTCTGCCTCTAAATTTTCTTCAAACATAGCGGAAAAAACCATTGGAACCCTGCAAAATACAAATAATGTTATGAAATCCTGCATGTATAGGTTATATTGCTTCAGAGGACATGTGGGGGGAGCGTGGCCATTGGATGGAATCATCCAACGGTCGAGACTGATTTAGAGGAGGTCAAAAATAAAGCGAGGAAGAATTAAATCAGAGCCATCGATTGCGCAAAGATCGACGGGTGAGAGAAGAGGCGAAAAGTCAAAGCGGAGGAGTCATTTTTTCGAAAAATGGAGAAATGGGTAATAACCTCTGTTTCGGGAAAAATGATCAAAAATCAAGATCGGGAGTCGAGTCGATCATGGGCCATCAGATGAGAGCAGCCCAAGCGATCAACGACGGAGATCCCACGATCAAAACCTTATAGGATGTGTTCAGACTTCAGATTTTTAATAAAATTGAGGCGAAATAAAACCCTGGGTCCAGAAATGCTGTCTGGGTGACAAATCAGGGTGATGAAATATGGGCCATAGATTTGTAAATTAGATCTATGGCGGATATGATTTAATGACCGCGACGTATCCTAGTTAACTTTCGGGCTTCTTCGGAGAGCGATCACCGTCCGATGAGTGACCTCAGATTGGATGGTGCACGTCAATATCGCGTCGGGCCCATGTTCAAACTTTAATACGCGATGACAGCAGTTTTGTGAAAATTTCTCAAGGCCATGCATCAGGCGGTGAATGAAATCACTGTGAAATAAAGAAAACCGCCACTCTCTCAAAAGCGATGCGATGAAATCCACTTGGTTTTGCAACAGTGAATGGCTAGCGGGGACCACCAAAGTGATAAATTGCACGTCATTGATCTGCGGATCAGACCGATGGTAGAGATCGTTGATAACCTTTACACCAGTGGAAAACTTTATTCCGTAATAAAACCGACAAATTCATATAAAACTAAGGTTTAGACTTTGGGGGTGAAAATATTTATTCGAAGCGGATATGCACCTAACTGTGGGGCCGTGGGTTATTTGGAAAATAATATGACTGGGGCTTATGGAGGAAGGGCTAATCGCGATTGGGCGATGCGATAAGCACTCGGTTCTAGCACCAAGACGCATGGAGGGGAAGGGTTAAAGACTTAGCCCAAGGGGCTTAAGTCTATAAAATATAAAAAACATGATTTTCAATGATTTTCAAAGGTTTTGAGGGTTTCGATAAGGAAAATAAGGAGTCTTTAAAAGTTATCAAATGGGTTTTGATGAAGGGAAAAGGGGAAAAACATGAAAATGAAGGATTTCATGGGAAAAGGAAAATCAAAGATGAGGTTAGTTTTGGAAGAAGGGGAAAAGGAAAATGGTGCTTGCAGCAATATTCT
Source organism: Pinus albicaulis (assembly GCA_034641835.2). NCBI lineage: Eukaryota > Viridiplantae > Streptophyta > Pinopsida > Pinales > Pinaceae > Pinus > Pinus albicaulis. The sequence continues at coordinate 389,509,230 of CM076580.1, read as the reverse complement.
TTCTTGGGAATCAGCAGGATTTCTGAATGTAGAATAGGCACAGTAGTGAAGATTGGGACAGAGGCATGAGGCCTTCAAGAGTCTTCAAGAGCCAACACTTTTTAGCAGTAAAATCTGTTCCTTGGAGACTCCAGAAATGTTTTAGCCAATATTTGGTATAACAAATTTTATAGCTGGCTAAAACATGCAACTATGTATCAGTCAGAGAAGATACAACTCATAACATAAAACATGAACATCTGAGTGGAACCATAATCGAAGTCATTTATTATTAATCAGAACAAAGAAAGATACAACCTGAGCTTTGACGCTGGATCTTCCTTCGGCGGGTCGATAGCGGAGTACGTCTCAGTAAAGCTCGTCGGGAATGGGACAAATCTCTCTCTCTTCGGCTGTCTGACGATAATCTCCTTACTATTGATTCAAATCTATTCAGACTAGCTTGCAAAGGGAAAATGACAAGCTTATATAGATGGTGGAAGGGGAGTTGCGATCCCTACAATGGTGGGATTGGCCCTATCCTCAAGGAAGCTTCCATGATAGGTGGAAAACTACTTCCCCTACATGGAGATCCAGAGCCAAACCTCCCAACTCATTTTAGAGAATCATTCAGGAGTTGGCTGGAATCAAACTTCCACCATTTATTTTTTAAAAAAAATCCTTATTAAGCCTAGCACAAGTGATACACTGGGACAGAGCGCCAGTTGGTGTGCCCTCTTTAGTGGATTTCCCACATTGGCTCGAGGGCTGAACTGGCTAGTTGTGCCAAGGCCAAAAGGTCTATTTTTAGGGCTTTTCACAGGAAATTGTCTTCAGGGAAATGATTGTCCTTGTCAAGGGGGATGCCATGAAAGTGATTTCAGGTCATGTCACTACTCATAGGTCATGGAAGAGGCCCTCCAATGTTTGGGATGAGGATTGCAGGGATGGTGACAAATTACTGTGTAATATATGCCCCCTAAAGCATGAGGCCCAAAAGAGAGAGAGGGGTGAAATGCTTTACGAGAACGTGTCCAACTGAAAACACTACTGTCGGAAAACCTGTGGTATGGGAACAAACATCTATAACAGAGTATACAATAATCAAGATCCAAGGCATGGACACAACCATCCAGTAAGGATCGATAAATAGACTCAGGTATGGCCGTAGCCATCCAATCAATGATTCATGTAACCAATCATAATAATCCACAAAATCGCAACCTGGATTCCAACAGACAAAATCCAGGGTCTTGCACTCCATCTCGCCCGAACAGAGTACAAATTATAGCATGTGAATAAGTGAGTTGAAGTCGAACATGCAAGAACATCGTCTGATTACCAGCCAATGATGAAAGTTGTTAACAGACATGAGAGGAACCACCAATAATGATAATGGCCCTCAAGGTAATGTAGGTACAATCTACGGAATGTGAATAGTGAACTGGATTCAAACACCCACAGAATCATTTGATTGAAGGCCAATGATGAAAGCCTCACGTCGAATGCGAAGAACCTGCCATTGAGGCATGCAGGTTCCAAGGTATCGAAATGGAGTCTCTAGATCAGCTTCCTAGATAATGAGCTGAAGTCGACAGGAATTGACCTTGATCGAAGGTGGGCCATAGTGTTTCCCACATCATCAATGTGAGACAGAGGAATATAATTTTTGTGAATCTGGATTAGATGAGAATCAGAGGAAGGTTGAAACTTGCAGAGGTCAACTTCTCTTGAACATATCGTCGGCATGACAGTGGATTTGGCAGTATTTGACATCAAAAGATTAGAGGTCATGGTGAAAAGGAAAAGAGTAGATGAGAGGTCAAAAGGGATTACCCAAACCCACGGAGGCAAACAGAGAATGAGATGAGATGTCCCCAACCTGACACGAATGCAAACAAGTGCCATGTTCAAGAGAGACATACTGCCGACACGACGATGATACTGGTTCCATTTTTCCCCACCATTTCTGGCGAGTACCCCAATTATTTTTGAAAACAGGCTTGAAGGGGATAACATAAGCTTGTAATATAAGTTCTTCCTTCGGATGAATCCATCCTAGTACATTTAACGAGCCCTAGGAAGGAGAAACTTGAATATCGTCATGACGAATGAATCTAATGTCATCAGGGTTTAACGAGTCTGAAAAAGGAAGAACTCGACGTCTTTTCATGTTTAGAGAGTTTGAAAAGACAACAAAAAATTAAACTCCAACAGTCCCTTTTCCTAAATATTTCCTCAGGTCCGAAAAGGTAGAAAACTATGTCTGAGAAAACCTCCTAGTCGTGATATTCTAAGGTATTCATTTTTCGTAAATAATCTATCCCAGCCCAAAAAAGGGGTAAACGTATACTAGGTAGATGGCGTTTCGCAACCACTTTAACGAGATCAAAACGACAAGCAACTCAGCAATCTTTTCATGTTTAGAGAGTCAGAAAAGAGCTGAAATATGACTCTAGGAATGACCTTTTTGTGTTTTTACCGATTCTGAAAAAAGTATAAAATACAACTCGTGTCACCGTCCAAGCTACGGAAAAACCTATTGCTGCACATGAAAGCGAGCTTAAAATCCATTTTTCTACAAAATATATTAAAATATTGGGAAAAATGACTTCAAAACCTAATTTTACTTTGAAAAGTTATAAGTATGCCAAAAATAGTAAAACATATTCACTTTTACTTTTTACCTCTTTTGGAGAGCAAGAGTGAGCTTTTGCTGTGCAAACTTGCGGTGGTGATTGTGACCAATCCAGTACATCATTTTGGTTCTCGTTCGTTCCAGGTATTAGGTACTCCCCTTAGCTTTGTTTTGATTCATTTTTTGTATATTTCCATTGTGTCTTTGATCCCTGGGGTAATGCTTTGACAAATTAGGGCTCGGCCAATTGGCGCAGGTATCGGGCATGGACCTGCGCCAATTGGCTCCTTTTTGCAAAGGTGTTGTGCCAATGGTGCAACTGAAATTTCCGCCTCAATTTATCAAAATGTGAGCCAATTAGATGAATTTATGAGTGTTGCAGAGATCTAATAAGGTTTTTTTGACCATGTTGGTGCATATACCCAGCCACAATGGTGAGTGAGTGGAAGGAGAGGGAGCATGGCGAAGAGGATGAAATGGCCATGCAAAATGAAGCTTGCATGACTGCCCTTCAGAACTGTGGTCTGAAGAAGTTATTCCTCACATCATGTTTAAGAGCACAACCTGAGCTGTTGCAATATTTGATTAACATATGGGACGAGAATGAAGAAATGTTCAAGCTCTAGACAAAGTAATAGAACTTGAGGTCTCTGATGTTTATTTCATAACCGGATTGTCGCGCAGATGCCTAGTGCCAATCATGACAAGCAATATACCTTCTGGTGAAAAAATGGAGATGGTAATGGCAAGAGTGTGCCTAGGGGCATGGACAGGATCAGGGAGTGGGAAGGTAGACATCCACACAGTCTACGATCTAGCACTCCGAGTAGTGCTCCACACCATTACGTAGGCTGCGGGGTCGTAGACACCGAATGAGGCAACCAAATCAAAACTCCTACTAGCCTCCGAATGCATGAACCCTACACTTTTTGATTGGGCCACTGTCATAACAACAAACATCAAATAGTAGCTGACAAAGTGCAAGAAGGCCAAACTGAAAAAATTTGGGTGTGATTCCATTCTGGTGTCATTCATTCTGGAACGATTACTAATTTTCCAGGGCCAAGGGGTGATAGTCGCTGAGCCATCATTGAGGGAGCCGAGGATGGCTCGATGGGTAGCACTCATGCCCAGATCAAGAGGGGACCAACAGATGTCCTAGAGGCCCGAGTTTTTTGTATAGCTATAATGACAGTTAATCATCATTGAGGACTGGCCTTATGCTGGTACTGAATTCATGGGAGACCTAGATCTTCCACTCCCGGAGGGGGATGATTGGGACGAGGAGATGGGTAAGACTCTTTTTGATTTTTATGTATTTATGATTTTTTTATGATACATGCATGTGCTAACAATAGTTCTATGTGTATGCAGATGTTAGCCCGGAGAGGCCCGCCGACATGTCACCCATTGCACGGAGGACCCCTCTCGCACACAATCCTCAAGCTGAGGGTGGCGAAGGGAGTGAGCTATTCCATAACCTAGAGGGTATCACCCGGGGAATCGTGAATTATGCACGACTAGTAGCCGTCCCGATGGCTTACCAAAGACACATTGTGTGGGTGCCTAGTCGCCTCCATCGATTACTGAGGCGATTGGTGCGCGTAGTGGAATGCTACCACGAGCACCACGCTGATTAGTCATCTAGGGCTTTTATATGCATATTTTTGTATTTTATGTGATGTACACAAATTGCAAACTATTCGACACACACACACACACACACACACACACACACACAGATATATATATATATATTTCTGGATGGGTCTTTTTACATGTGATGATGTTTTTACAAGTTGTGCAAATGTCTATCTAAAACCAAATTAGCTACTGCATCTGTTAACGCATTCATGTGTATAGGTATGTGTTGATATGTAATGTAGTCAAAATTTCTTTCCTGTAAACTAATACATAGGTACAGTCATAAAATGGATGGGTTTCTAACTGAATAATGACCATTAAGTTGTAGTACTACAAGCTGTGAGTCCAGACACACAAGTAATGCATGAATACCAAGGTTGACAGCCTCGTTTAATAATTCAAAAATGGCACTATACTCCACGACATTATTTGTGGTAGGCCCTATAAAAATACCTTGCAAATTAACCAACTCATCAGCAGGATTATAGATTACCCAGGCTACCAAAGACAGATTCGTGGTACTGTGGGAGGCACCATCTGCAAAACTGACAAAAAGAGTAATAGACATCTGCACAATCAGGAAGACCCAATCAGCAGAAAGACGCTTACAAATCACACCACACCACACATGCACAAAAAATGAAAATACTCACTTATGTACACACACACCACACAAGAATAACTCAAGCATAGTACTTTTTAAGTTATAGCCCATTCCTAGGTTGCGCCAGAGGAACTCCTTCGTAGTCGATAAGCTTATAGGCTCCATTTTTTAATACTCGTTTGACTATATAGGGCCCATTCCACATGGTCTGGAATTTGCCCGATCCAAGTTTATCATGTGCTTGGTCATATAGGAGGACGAGGTCCCCTTCAATGAAAGAACGTGGAGAAAGCAATTGATCGAAGTGGGCTTTGACCTACTTTTTCTGTGCCTCAATGACCAAGGCAACTAAGTAGCAGGTTTCATCCAGTCGTTCCAAATAGAAGAGACATTCTTCCTTTGGAGAAGTGTCAGGCAATAGTTCCACAGCCAAATTCAGGGAAGGAATTTCACATTCAACTGGGAGAGTCGCTTCCAGACCATACACCAGTTGGAATGGTGTGAATCCGGTTGCGCTCTTTACAGACGTTCAATAAGCCCAGAAAGTTGAGAAAAATTGGAGATTCTAGTTGGAATTGTGGATACCAATCGTTCGTTGAAGCATCGTGACAAAAACCTTGTTCACAGCCTCAACCTGGCCATTCGCTTGGGGGTAGTATGGCATTGAGCTATCATGACATAAACCCAACTTTGATGTCAGCTCAACCATCGTGTAATCCCAAAAATGAGTGCCATGATTGGTGAAAATGGCTTGAGGGACTCTGAAATGTGTGATAACATGGTTGAAAATGAATTCGGTAGTTGTCTTACCGTCAACAGCTAATGTAGGCATCGCTTTGGCCCACTTAGTGAAGTAGCCTACGGCAACGATTATATAAGCATGCCCCCCGGCCAATGAGGGTTACATGGCATAAAATCTATGCCCCATTTAGAAAAAGGGCCTACAGTAATGACAGGATGCAAGGTTAGGGGTGGCGCGCACATCTTGCGCTGAAAGACCTTGCATGCATGACATTTTCGGACTGCAACAATATAGTCTTTGAATATAGATGGGCAGAAGTAACCGCACGTAGAATATTCTAGGTGGTGGCATATCCGGACATGTGACTGCCATAGGCACCACTATGATAGTCATTCAGGACTCTCTCAGCCTCTTCCAGGGTCAAGCACGAGCGGAGCACAGAATCAACTCCGACACGGTACAAGGTATCTCCTACAATGCGATATGGTTGAAATTGATGCCAAATCCATCGTCGAGCATATTTTGTCAATTAAGACTGGAACGTGGATGTTTGAAGATACATGATAATGTCACTGTACCAAGGATCACGAGTGCTGATAAGAAAGAGTGTTTCATTCGGGATATGATCCTCGGATTGGGATGGAACGGAGTCTATCAGAGAGAGAAAATAAGATTAGCAAAAACCAATGATTTCATTGATTTAGCAGTGGTGAACTCTAAATCAAACTCATAAAGGATTACAATCCACTTGGAGTACTTGCCCCCTAGCAATTTTCGAGACAAGATATATGTCATGGGGTTGCAGTTAGAAACCACGGTTATGGTACACAACAAGATGTAATGGCGAAATCGTTGAATGACCTGAACCGCAGCAAGTGCCAACTTCTTGACATGAGCATAGCGTGTTTCTGTGTCAATAATATTCCAAGATAGATAATAAAATACATGTTCATTTCCATTGTCTTCATCCTATACTAAAACCTTAGCTATCATGCTAAACGCAGTGGCCAAATAAAGGGTGAAATCGTGATGATAGTTGGGATGACGTATCAGCAGAGCATTAACGAGAAATGTTTTAAGCTTATCAAAAGATCATTGGGCGATCTCGTCCCAATGGAAGGGAATGTCCTATTTCAAAAGTCAGGTAAAGCCCTTGGCCACTTTTGCATAATTCGGAATGAAGCGTCGTAAGAAGTTAGCTTTCCCCTACAGACTTTACAGTTGATGTAACGAGGAAGGGTATGGGAGGTTAACAATGGCCTTGACCTTGAGGGAGTCAAGGTGAATTCCATCTTTGGAGATGATGAATCCAAAAATACAACCAGAATCCACACAAAAGACACACTTATGAGGATTGAGCCTAATATTGTAGCGTCTGCAACGGAGGAAAATATGGCAGAGGTGTTCAGGATGGTCCTCGCGCCGAGCTGAATGGGCCGGAAAATCATCCAGATATGGCTGAAAAATATGGCGTATGTCATGGAAAGCATAGGACATAACATGTTGGAAGGTAGCCCCAACATATTTTAAATCGAACTGGAGCTTTTTTTAAGCGAAGGTACCCCACGGACAGATGAAGGTAGTCTTATGTTGATCAACGGGTAAAATATTGATTTTATTGTACCCAGAGAAACCGTCCATAATGGAATAAATCTCACTCCCTGTGCATTCATCAATGATATGATCTATAAAGGGAGTGGGGTAATTGTCCTTAGGATAGGCCCGATTGATGTCTCGGTAATCAACACAGACCCATATAGTGTCCTGCTTCTTATCTACAGGGAAAATATTTGAAACCCATTCTGTGAGGGGAATTGGATAGATAAATCCCGCGTTAAGAAGTTTTTCAACTTTTGCCTTTATAGCTGTGGCTTTTTGGGGGTGAAATAGGCGTAGGCATCGACACACGGACTTCAAACCTGGATAGGTAGGAATCTCATGCATGACTATGCTGGGATCAATCCCAGGCATCTCTTCATAGGACCACGTGAAAACATCTCTGAATTCATGAAAAAGGTTCGTATAAACTTGTATCTCTTCAGGAGAACAAGTCACTCCCACATGAATATCCTTGACTACCCCCAGTTTGATGGAGATGTTGATTGGCATGGTTTGAGTGATATTACTTAGGTTTCCCTCTGAAAGGACCTCATGAGTCAATATCGGTGTTTGAAGAGGCTGAGTGGGAACCTGAGATGCAAAGTGCTCTAGACATTCAGACATTTCCCCCAGGCTAGGCATGAACGAGGAATGATGATGTCCATCGCTCCATGGTAGATATTCAAGAGACATGGTTTCAAAAATAGCTTCATCGGAAGGGAAAACTTCTCTTAAAGGATCAGGAAAATCTGCATCGCCGAGCCAAGGGGATTGAGAATATATATCCAAAGCCATGCTCGAAGGAGCATGTTTAGGAGGAGGAGGATCAGATGCAGTGGTGATTTCGCAATAATTAATCTCAAATGGAGTTAACAACATCGATTCTCTGAAAGAGGTCACTTGTTCAGGCGAAGGGATGATCCAAGGGTCATCGAACCTAGAGATCATGTTAACTTCAACGATGTACAGTGGTGGAGCGGGAAAAATACCCATGAGGATAGGGTCCTTAAAGAGACCGGGTCCTACACTGTCGGGGGGATTGGGCATCTCATCCACATAAGGAATGTTGTTCTCAGAGGATGAGGTGAAGAAAGACAAATGATCCACAGTGATGATTTTTCCCTCATGATGGAACTTTAGAAGCCAGAAGTGGGTGGGCGGAACACATAGCATGGCGTGAGTCCAACTGCGAACAAGAAGGAGATTGTAGTGGAGCTTGGTGTCAAACACTTATACTTATACATTGACTATATTCCCATGTAACATGATCGAAAAAATCTCGAGAACACCTAGGGGTTTTGATTCCTGGACATCGAATGACTCTAGGGCATTGGGAGACGATGTAAGAGCCAGAGAGCCAATGGCCTTCCAGCAGGCAGATGACATAACACAGGTGGAAGCACCTTCATCCACAATAGCTCTATGGATGTTGAGGCCGTTGATCCTGACTTGGATAACAAGAGCGATTTGATGCGGAAGTCGGGGGAAAAAATTTTCTAGGACGAAGGTGAGAAGATTAGAATCAGTGAGATCAATTCCACCGATTGCAGACAATAGAGTTCTTTGTTGCGATGGGAACTTTGAAGCACTTCAAATGCAGAAATTGTTGAAGGTGCTTATGCCAAATCCTCAACAATACTGTAGTGTTGAGCGGCACGGGCATTTGGGTTTTAGGAAGATTTTCACAGAACACCTTTAGAAGGTGGCCTCATAATAGGTTCAGTGCTCCGCTTCTCAATTTATAAAGGACCAGAGATAGGTGGGGGATGTGGGCCATCCACAACTTCCTTCCTAGCTTCCTGGCATGATCCATCATAATCCTTCAAACGCGTAGCAATTGAGACAGGTTCAACACCATTCATCATAAAGACCTGGGACCCAAATGGTATAGATGGTGAAGGCTTCTCAACCATCTGAGTTTTCTGAGATGGGAATGGTTCTTTGAGAAATGTCGAAGTCCCTTTGGAGCCTTTCAGAAGTTGACTAACTTCATATCTTTGAGGACAATATTTGGTATAATGGTCTCCTTTGGAGATAAGGCAGGGGTAATTCAGTTTACATTGAGAACCGTCATCAGTACAAGGTTTAGAAGACTCTGGTTTCGGGGCATCAGGTTTGTATTTTCCTTTGCCATTTTTCTTTCCTTTGGAGGCCTTTTTCATAGGATTAGCCTGAACGACGTTGACCTCCACAGTATTTCCAGAATCTGGAGGGGTGAGAAGAGTAGAATTATTAGAAGAATTGGACTTCTACTTCCCATTAGAGGATTTCCAAGAATTTTGAGAAACAGAACCAATAACACTGTCCACCGCTAGGGTAGGTGGTGCTTTAGAGGTTCCCAGCCGCGGAGCATCAGTAAAAATATCATAAAGCGTGCCACTCTGAGAGTACACCAGATCAAGGTACTGGGCATGCGCGATGGCTTGTTCTTCGGTCACACATGCCCCCATAGAAATATCTTGAGCGATCTCGTTAATGAAGGAGGTGGTGAACCAATGAGTTAGTAGCTGATCAGGTATATCAAACTTGATCAATATATGATGACATCGCCACTCATGAATATTATCAGATATGTGGGTGGCTTTATCTTGCTTCAAAGAAGTTAGGAGATGCATCTCGGCCTCATAACGAACCAGTAACTGGAAATGTGTTAGAAAATCCATATCTAACGTATTTAAGTCTTGAAAGATGTTGCGAGGTAATTCTATATACCACTTAGCGGCAGCACCGGTAAGAGTGCACTAGAAGAGACGAAGACGAATTGAATCATCCACCCAGGAGTTGGACGAACACCATAGATGATAGGTCATTACATGAGCTTAGGGGTCCTCTCCATATTTTCCTTCAAAATTAGGAAATTCGCCAGGTACCTTGGTTGGAACCAGAGGCCAATAAGGATTGTGAAGAATCGGATCATTGGTCAATTTAGAAACGTCTGGTAATTCCAAGGTAGCTGGGAATGGCAACTGAGGATTGAAAGGCATACCAGGACCTCGATAAGGACCTGTACCTGTACTCCACCCTGGTTGAGCATAACCTTGCCCCCATTGGTTCTGTCTCAAAGGATTCTGACCATAGGGGGTGTAAGCCGTATAATTAGTCTGATACGGTTGCTGATAACCAGTGTATGGGGGTTGATAACCGGGGTATGGACCCTGATTATATGTTGGCCCCATTTGAGTAGTATAGGGATTTGAATGTTGAGTATAGGTATAGCCTGGTTGTTGATGATAATAATTAGAACCTTGGGGCAGGTTGTAAACTGCTTGAGATTGACCTTGAAGATAATAACCGCCTTGGGGTTGAGCGGGCTGCTGATAAGTGGGGCCCTGTTGAGCTTGATAAGTGGGGTGCACAAGCGGATTCTTCTGTGGCATAGATTAAATCAACTGTTGAGCAAGGTTGATAGGATGTACATGCTAACCTGGTTGGACAGGTTGACCTAGCTGAACTGGCTACCCTGGTTGAAAAAGTTGACTCGGCTGAACGAGTTATCCTGGTTGAATAGGTTGACCCAGGTGAACAGGCTGCACTGGTTGAACGGGCTGACCTGGTTGATGAGGGACACCAGGCTGCCCCAGACGGGCCAGTTGGCCTGGTGGTGGAATAGGGCTAGGTTGTGCTTGATAACCAGTTTGACCTATAACAGGACCATAAGAAGGCCCTGGTTGTGCAACGTTCGGATCAATAGGAAACTGAGGTTGCAGAGGTTGCACCATAGGTTGAGAGGGTTGGATTTGCCCCCCATGACCGTACAACAGCCCCGGTTGGTACCCCGCTTGACTTGTGGGTCCTTGAGGTTTCCGTAGTTGGACCACAGGGTGAGGTTGCATAGGTTGACCTTAAGGGTTGTAAGACTGTCCTTGCAGACCGTAGAGCAACCCCTGCCGGCCCGAAGGTTGGCCCTATAAGGGTTGTCCTTGCAGGTTGTAGGGAAAACCAGGTTGGCCTGAAGGTTGGCCCTGGAAGGGTTGTCCTTGCGGGTTGGAATATCTCCCAGCCTGGGTAGATAGAAAAACTTGGACATACTGATAAGCCTCTGGAGTAGGAAAACACAGAGGGTTTCCCTGCTCATCGTACTGATATGGAAAAATGTAGATGGGTGTACCATTCTGTGCATAATGCGAAAAATAAGGACGGTTGGGATCTTGGAAGGATTAACCGACCTCAGAGTTTGATTGTTGTAGGGACAACCGAAAATCCTTAGGAGAGATGTTCTTTGGAATATCAAATGCTATGTAGACATCTCCGAGAAGTGATGCGGTCCTTACGGACTGAGTAGTAACAGCGGGTGTAGATGTGGCCACATAGATAGTAGGCCTAATAGGTACTAATGTGACCTAAGGAGATGACATGAGAGGTCTCCTTGGGGACATACCTAACGAAGGAATAACTGGCTTCGTAGAGGGAGTTGATACTCCCATAGAGGCGACAGCGGTCAGAATCTGACTTAAGGATCTATACCCCACTGGAAGCGAAGGACTAGGTGAAGACATGAAAAATAACTCAGGGTTGTCTTCTGGGAACAGCTGGCAATATTCACTAGATGGGGGGATTTCCTCACTAGGAGAAGGACTGGATGAGCCCATATCTGACCTTGCCAATAGATCTTCTAGAAGACGATGAGGACTAGGACGAATAACAGCAGCTATGAAAGGTAAACCCGATGTAAGAGGAGGGAAATATTTCCCTACTCCAAATCCAAACCAAGCATTGGGTAAGGGCCAATTGAACTCAACTGGTCCTCCAAAGGGAAGCTCAGATAGAACCGATCCCTCATCGGGAAACTCAGAGACAATGGGCTGCTGAGGTTTAGCAGAGGATTGAGAGACCTATGATGAATTTTCTGTGTAAGGACTACCAGTAGACGAAATTGAGGGTTTCACCACTGTGACAGTAATGACCAAAGGAAGAGATCAAACAAAATCACATGGGATAAAAACCAAGGCACACAATCAAATGACCAACAAGCAAACTCTAAAAAGGGCGTGTGATCGCAGGTGATTTATTTTACCACATTGAAACTTAGAAACTTCACCATTTCATGTTTCAAGAGTCGAGAAACGGATGAAAGGTGACTCTATCTCTTTCAAATTTGAAACAAGCATGAAAGGAAAAGCACTTGATGATCCTTTCAAATTTAATGAGTCAGAAAATATCAAAATGACTACTCTGTAATCTAGGCAAAGGGTGTACCAGATATCCGTGAACTGCAATGTACACCTTGGTTTCAAAATGAAAGAGAAATCAACCAAGGACTTGACGTATGTGCAGGCAATCTCCCTAAATGTTGTGTCTGGTGTATCACAGGTATAAGGCGGCAGACTCGGCTTCCTATGGATAAAGTATAGCAACCTAGTGGGGTCTCTCTTTATATACACAACAGTACGGGGAGCACAAGTCCATACTAGTGTTGTCTAACCAAGAGGTGAATGACAACTACTAGGTTTAACGATGCCAGAACACGTCACTAGCCTAGACCTCTAAATATTTTTTTAATGTTTCAATACCGCCTTAAGGTAAATTGAATAAATTTTAGTGTTGATCTTCAATTACGTTTCAATTTCTAGGCCCTACCGAATGTTATGTCTCAAAATCCTTTAAATGCACACTACATGCCACAATGTATCATTTCGTTCGATGAATAGCTAACTATGGGAAGGTTGAGAGCTTTCACACAATAACAAAATGATCACAAAACAACTACTAGTGTCCCTAATGCATGCTAACGAAAACTAAAAGATTTTCTTTCAGAGTTATAAATCACTAATAACACATAAAAGTTCTCAATTTACATTAACTAATCAAAATAATTTTTATTTATTTTTATATTTTCAATGTTTAAGAGCAAAGTGCACTAAAAAATATGAAAACCAATGGAAAGAGAAATTTTAGAAGTGATAGCAAAAGAGAAAAGACGAGCAATCTCACTCCATGCCAAACACACAAAGAGACCTCAAATTGATGAATAAATCTCTCAAATAAAAGCGGAATCCCAAAGACTCAAATGAACCGTGTAATCTAGGTCCAAAATGAGACAAAGTGAAATTAGAATGAGGAAGAGGCTAATCACTCAAATGATGCAAAAAAAAAATGGAAAACCACCAAGCAAATGTAGAGAAGCAATAATGAAATTGACTGATCAAACGAGGACCAAAAAATCCCACGGGAGGCTCGACACACTATAGCACCTAGATGCCCTAGGGATAGAATGTAAAACTGATAGTAGAGGGAAAAAAATGGAGAATGAAGGTCACACACAGTCAAAAAAGGCTCCAAAACACTTAGGCAGTTGAAAAAATGACACCAAAACCACAAATCAGGCTCAGAAAGCTTAGAAAGGAGTAAACCCTAGCACCACATAGGATTGGCGTGACTGTCAGGCTGCAACTAGCACCAGAACAGGATTGGCGCGGGTGATAAACTAGAAACATGTGCCAGCTGGTGCGACTGTTAGGGAAAAACCAGGCCAATAGTGTTTACTAATGCCAAAAATAAAAAAGAACAAATAGGAAGCAGATCAGGGATGGTGACGCTAAACAAAGGTTTAACACTTGAAAAGAGCGAACCAAAAGAGTTAAACAGGGAGGCAAAGAACAAAATCAACTGAAAAGACAAGAAAAACTCCAATCAATGTCTCCCAGTGGAGTCTCTAGTTTGTTGGAGAGGTAAATCCCCTCTACGGACAGAGGCGATCCCTACTAGCCCAGATTGGGTCTAGCAACAACCGAGTCACGCTAAGACCCAAGTTCCTAATTGCAAAAGACCAAGATGTGATAAGAGGCCTACCTTAAGTCCTACGCTGCTATAATTTGCAAAGAAGATGGCGCTTCCATCCCTCTCTTTGGCAGATCACAATTCTCCCACTAAGCACATTCGAGCACCTGCACGTACAGGAAGAAACAAAAAACACACAAGTGTAAAACCTAATACATGCAACTATGTATCAGTCAGAGAAGATACAACTCATAACATAAAACATGAACATCTGAGTGCAACCATAATCGAAGTTGTTTATTATTAATTAGAACAAAGAAAGATACAACTTGAGCTTTGACACTGGATCTTCCTTCGGCGGGTCGACAACGAAGTACATCTCGGTAAAGCTCGTCGGGAATGGGAAAAGTCTCTCTCTCTTTGACTGTCTGACGATAATCTCCTTACTATTGATTCAACTCTATTTAGGCTAGCTTGCAAAGGAAAATTGACAAGCTTATATAGATGGTGGAAGGGGAGTTGGGATCCCTACAATGGTGGGATTGGCCCTATCCTCAAGGAAGCTTCCATGATAGGTGGAAAACTACTTCCCCTACATGGAGATCCGGAGCCAAACCTCCCAAGTCATTTTAGAGACTCGTTCAAGAGTTGGTTGGAATCAAAATTGCACCATTTATTTAAAAAAAAAAATCATTATTAAGCCTAGCATGAGTGAGACACTGGGACAGAGCACCAATTGGCACGCCCTCTTTGGGGTATTTCCCCCATTGGCTCGAGGGCTGAACTGGCTAGTCGCGCCAAGGCCAAAAGGTATATTTTTAGGGCTTTTCATAGGAAATTGTCTTCAGGGAAATGATTTTCCTTATCAAGGGGGATGCCATGAAAGTGGTTTCAGGTCATGTCACTGCTCATAGGTCATGGAAGAGGCCCTCCAATGTGCGGGACGGGGATTGCAGGGATGGTGACAAATTACTGTGTAACGCTAACCTTAACCTAACCTTAAACTTAACCTTAACCTTAACCTTATCTTAACCTTAACCTAAACTTAACCTTAACCTTAACCTTAACCTAACCATAACCTTACCCTTAACCTTAACCTTAATCTTAACTTAACCTAACCCTAACCTTGACCTTAACCTTAACCTTAACCTTGACTTAACCTTAACTATAAATTTACCCTAACCTTAACCTTAACCTTACCCTTAACCTTAACCTTAACCTTAACCTTATCTTAACCTTAACGTAACCCTAACCTTAACCTTCACTTTACCTTGCCTAACCCTAACCTTGACCTTGACTTTACCTTAACCTGTTAACCTTAACCTTCACCTTAACCTTAACTTTACCCTTAACTTAACCTTAACCTAACCTTAACTGTAAAATAACCCTAACCTTGACCAAATCCTGAACCTTAACCTTAACCATAACCTTAACTATAACCTAACCTTAAACTTGACCAAACCCTTAACCTTAACCTTAAATGTAACCTAACCTTAAATTTTCCCTTAACCTTACCTTAACCTAACCTTTACCTTAACCTTACCCTTAATCTTATCTTAACCTTACCTTAACCATACCCTTAAACTTGTGCTTACTATATAACCTAACCCTAACCCTAACCCTAACCTTAACCTTAATCTTAACCTTTACCTTAACCTTAACCTAGCCCTAACCTTAGGTTAACCTTAACCTTAACCTTAGCCTAACCATAACCTTAACCCTAACGTTAACCTTAACCTTAATCTTCCCCTAACCTTAACCCTAACCTTAACCTTAACTATAACCTAACCCTAACCTTGACCAAACGTTAACCTTAAGGTTAAGGTTAAGGTTAAGGTTAAGGTTAGGGGAAGATTAAGGTTAAGGTTAAGTTTAAGGTTAGGGTTAAGGTTAGGGGAAGGTTAATGTTAGAGTCAAGGTTAAGGGTCAGCATAAGGTTAAAGTCAAGGTTAAGGGTCAACTTAAGGTTAAGGGTTAAGGTTAATGCTATGGTAAGGTTAAGGGTAAGGTCAATTTTAAGGTTAAGGTTAAGGTAAAGGTTAGGGTAAGGGTAAAGTTAAGGTTAAGAATAAGGTTTGGTCAAGGTTAGGGTTAGGTTATAGTTAAGTTTAAGATAAGGTTAAGGTTAGGTTAAGGTTAAGGTTAAGGTTAAGATTAGGGTTATGATATAGTTAAGGTTAAGGTTAAGGTAAGGTTAAGGTCAAGGTTAACGATAATGTTAAGGTGAGGTTAAGGTTATGGTTATGGGAAGGTTAAGGTTAAGGTTATGGGTTAAGTCAGGTTAAATTTAAGATTACCCTTAACCTAACCTTACCCTTAACCTTACCCTTAACCTGACTTTACCCTTAACCTAACTTTAACCTTAACTTTAACTTTACCCTAACCTGAAGGGTTTAATTATGTAAAGGTTAGTCAGGTTAAGGTTAAGGTTAGGTTAAGGTTAAGATAAGTTTAAGGTTAAGGTTAGGTTAAGGGTAAAGTCGAGGTTAAGGTAAATTTAAGGCTAAGGTTAGGGTTAAGGTTAGGTTAGGTTATATTTAAGGTCAAGGTTAATGTTAAGGTTATGGTTACATGTTTAGTCAAGTTAAGGTTAAGGTTAAAGTTAAGGTTAAGGGTGAAGGTTAAGGTTATGGGTCTTAACATTGACCTTGCCCTTAATCTTCACTATGACCTACACTTAACATTAACCTTTACCTAACATTAACCGTAACCTTAACCTAACCTTAACCTAACTTTAACCTTTACCTTCACTATAAGGTTAGGTTATAGTGAAGGTTAAGGTTAAGGTTACGGTTAAGGTTAGGTTATAGTTAAGTTCAAGGGTTTGGTTAAGGTTAAAAGTTAAGGTTAGGTTAAGGGTAAAGTCAAAGTTAAGGTTATGGTTATGTGAAGGTTAAGGTTAAGGTTATATTAGGGTTAGGTTAGGTTATAGTTAAAGTTAAGGTTGAGGTTAAGGTGAAGGCTAAGGGTAAGGTTAAGGTTCAAGTCAAGGTTAAGGTTAAGATTAAGTTAAGGGTAAAGTTAAGGTTAATGTCAAGGTTTGGGTTTAGTCAAGTTAAGGTTAAGGTTAAGGCTTAACCTAAAACTTCCCATAACCATAACCTTAACCTTGACTTTACCCTTAACCTAACCTTAAGGGTAAAGGTTCAGGTTAAGGTTAAGGGTAAGGTTAAAGTTACGGGTTTAGTCAGGTTATGGTTAAGGTTAGGTTAAAGTAAATTCAAGGTTAAGGTTAAGGTTAAGGTCAAGGTTAAGGGTAAAGTTAAGGTCAAGATTAGGGTTAGGTTATAGTTAAGGTTAAGGTTAGGTTAAGGGTAAAGTTAAAGTTAAGTTTAAGGTCAAGCTCAATGTTAAGGTTAAGTTAGGTTAAGGTTAGTTTAAGGGTAATGTGAAGGTTAATGATAGGTTAAGTTTAAGATTAAGGTAAGGTTAAGGTTAAGGTTAAGGTTAGGGTTAAAGTTATGGTTAAGGTCAAGGTTAGGGTTATGTTATAGGTAAAGTTAAGGGTAAGGTTAATTTTAGGGATAGGTGATAGTTAAGGTTAAGGTGAAGGTTAAGGTTAAGGTTAAGGTTAAGGTCAAGGTTAAGGTTAAGTATAGGTTAAGGTTAAGGTTAATGTTAAGGTTAGGGTTAGGTTATAGTTAAGGCCAAGGTTAAGTTTAAGGGTAAGGTTATAGCCTAACCCTAACCTTGACCAAACCCTTAAATTTAACCTTAACTTGACTAAACCTGTAACACCTAACCCTAACCTTGACCAAACCCTTAACCTTAACCTTAACCTAACTAAACCTGTAACCTTAATCTTAACCTATGTTTAACCTTAACCTTCCCCTAACCTTAACCCTAACCTTAACCTTAACTTTAACCTTAACCTAATCTTAACCTTAACCTTTAACCTTAACCTTACCTTACCCTTAACCTTATCTTAACCTTAACCCAACCTTAACCTTAACTTTACCCTTAACTTAACCTTAACCTTAACTATAACCTAACCCTACCTTAACCTCATTAAACCCGTAACCTTAACCTTAACCTTACCATTAACCTTCACCTAAACCTTAATTTTACCCTTAACCTAACCTTAACCTTGACCTTAACCTTAACATGAATAAAACTGTAACCTTAACCTTAACCTTACCCTTAACCTTAACTTATCCCTAACTTAACCTTAACGATAATCTTAACGCTAGGTTAAGTTTAAGGTTAAGCTTACGTTAAGGTTACGGGTTTATTCAGGTTAAGGTTAAGGTTACGGTTAAGGTTAAATTAAAGGTTAGGGGTTTGGTTAAGATTAAGGTTAAGCTTAGGTTAAGTTAAGGTTAAGGTTAGGTTAAGGGTAAAGTTAAGGTTAAGTTTAGGTTAAGGTTAAGGTTAAGGTTAGGTTAAGGTGAGGGTTAGGTTATAGTTAAGGGTAAGGTTAGGTTAAGGGTAAGACCTATTAGTTTAATGTTAAGGTTAGGTTAAGGTCAAGGTCAAGGTTAAGGTTAAGGCCAAGGTTAATGGTAAAGTTAAGGTCAAGGTTAGGGTTAGGTTATATTTAAGGTTAAGGTTAGGTTAAGGGTAAATTCAAGGTTAAGGTTAAGGTGAAGGTTAAGGTGAATGCTAAGGGTAAGGTTAAGGTTAAGGTTAAGGTGAAGGTTAAGGGTAAGGTTAAGGTTAAGGTTAAGGGTTTGGTTAAGGTTAGGTTAAGGTTAAGGTTAAGGTTAATTGTTTGGTCAAGGGTAGGGTAAGGGGTAAGGTTACGATAAGGTTAGGGGAAGGTTAAGGTTAAATTTAGGTTAAGGAAAGGTTAAGGTTAAGGTTATGTGTTTAGTCATTTTAAGGTTAAGGTTAAGGGTTTGGTCAAGGTTAGGGTTAGGTTATAGTTAAGGTTAATATTAGGTTAAGGGTAAAGTTAAGGTTAAGGGTTTGGTCAAGTTTAGGGTTAGGTTATAGTTAAGCTTAATTTTAGGTTAAGGTTAAGGTTAGGTTAAGGGTTTGGTCAAGGTTAGGGTTAGGTTAGCTTAAGGTTGTGTTAACGTTAAGGTCAAGGTTAGTGTTAATGTTAAGGTTCAAGTTAAGGTTAAGGTTAAGAATTTTGTCAAGGTTAGGGTTATGGTTAAGGCTAAGGTTAAGGTTAGGGTTAAGGTTAGGTTAAGGTTAAGGTTAAGGTTAAGGTTAAGGGTTTGGTCAAGGTTAGGGTTAGGTTATAGTTAAGGTTAAGGTTATGGGTTTAGTCTGGTTAAGGTTAAGGTTAAGGGTTTGGTCAAGGTTGAGGTTAAGGGTTTGGTCAGGGTTAGTGTTAGGTTATAGTTAAGGTTAAGGTTACGGTTAAGGTTATGGCTTTAGTAAGGTTAAGGTTAAGGGTAAGGTTAAGGTTAAGGTTAAGGGTTTGGTAAAGGTTAGGGTTAGGTTATAGTGAACGTTAAGGTTAATTTAAGGGTAAAGTCAAGGTTAGGGTTAAATTTAAGGTTAAGGATAAGGGTAAGGTCAAGGATAAGGTTAAGAAGGTTATGGGTCTTAACCTTAACCTTCAATATAACCTAACCTTAACCTGAACCTTATCCTTAACCTTAAATTTAACTATAACCCAACCTAAGCTTAACCTTCACTATAACCTAACCCTAACCTTGACCAAACCCGTAACCTTAACCTTACCCTTAACTTTAACCTTAACCTTAAACTTAACTTAACCTTAACATCAACCTTAGCCTAACCTTAACGTTAACGTTAACCTTAACCTAAACTTCACCTTAATTATAACCTAACCCTAACCTTACTCTAACCATACCCTTAGCTATAAACTAACCCTAAACTTAACCTTACCCTTAACCTAAAATTAACCTTAACCTTGACCTTGATCTTAACCTTAATATTAACCTTAACTTAACCTTAACATTGACCTTAACCTTAACTTTAGATATAACCTAACCTAACCTTGACATTAACTATAACTTAACCCTAACCTTGACCAAATATTTAACGTTAACCTTAACCTTTACCTTGACTTTACCCTTAACCTAACCTTAACCCCTTAACCTTAACCTTAACCTTCCCATACCCATAACCTTCCCATAACCATAACCATAACCTTAACCTTAACCTAACCTTAACCCTTAACCTGACATTAACATTAACCATAACCTAACCCTAACCTTGACCAAACCTTAAGCTTAACCTTAAGCTTAACTTAACCTTAACCTTAACCCTAACCTTAACCTTAAGCTTAAGCTTAACCTTAACCTTCCACTAACCATAACCTTAACCTTAACTTTCCCATAACCATAACCTTAACCTTAACCTTACCCTTGACCTTTTTTGTAGAGGTAAATCCACTCTGTGGACAGAGGCGATCCCTACTAGCCCAGATCGGGTCTAGAAACAATCGTATCACGCTAAGGTGCAAGTTCCTAATTGCAGTAGACCACATTGCGAAAAAGGCCTACCTCAAGTCCAACGTTGTTGTTTGTAGAGAAGATGGTGTTCCCATTTCCTTGCTCCGGCAGATCACAATTCTCTCGCTTGTCGCGATTGAACACCTGCAAACACAAGAAACATGACAAACAAGCGTAAAACCCAATATATGAAATTATGTATCAGTCAGTGAAGACACAACTCATGAAAATAATGAAAAATACAAGTGGAACCATAACCAATAGTCGCTTATCATTAATTCATACAAAGAAAAATACAACCTGTCTCTGATGCTAAATCTTCCTTCGGCGGGTCATCAGCGGAATACGTCTCAGTAAAGCTTGTCAAAAATGGGGACAAGCCTCTCTCTTCGATCGTCAATCTCCTTGCTACTGATTTGGCTCTATGAGGACTATTGCATCATTCTTCAGGCTATGAAGGCTCTTGGAGACTAGCTTGCAAAGGGAAATGGAAAGCTTATATAGATGGTGGAAGGGGATTTGGGATCCCTACAATCATGGGATTGGCCCTATCATCAAGGAATCTTCCATGAGAGGTGGAAAACTACTTCCTCTACATGGAGATCCGGAGCCAAATGCCCCAACTCAATTTAGAGACCAGTTCAAGAGTTGGTTAGATTCAATCTTCCGCCATTTATTTAAAAAAAAAACTCATTAATAAGCCTAACGCGGGTAAAACACTGAGAAAGTGCACCAGCTGGCACGCCCTAAATGGAGGATTTCCCCTATTGGCACGGGTATAACACTGACGAGTCATGCCAAGGATAAAAAGGCTATTTTTAGGGTTTTCCTCAAGGATTTGTCTTCAGGAGAATGAAATTCCATGCCTAGGGGAATGCCATGAAAGTGTTTTTACATCATGTCACTGCTCACAGGTCACAGAATAAGCCCTCCAATGTGTGGGACGGGGAATTTTAGGGATGGTGACAAATTGTTGTGTAACATATGCCCCCTAAAGCATG
This sequence comes from Pinus albicaulis, assembly GCA_034641835.2. Lineage (NCBI taxonomy): Eukaryota > Viridiplantae > Streptophyta > Pinopsida > Pinales > Pinaceae > Pinus > Pinus albicaulis. The sequence continues at coordinate 389,487,932 of CM076580.1, read as the reverse complement.
AGGCCCAAGAGAGATAGAGGGGTGAAATTCTTTACAAGAACATGTCCAACTGAAAACACTACTGTCAGAAAACATGTGTAGACAAGTAAAACTGATATCTCAAATACATGATATATGTGGTATGGGCGTAGCCATCCATAAAAAAGTATACAATAATCCAGATCCAAGGCATGGACACAACCATCTAGTGAGGATCGATAAATATACTTAGGCATGGTCGCATCCATCCAATCAATGAGTCATGTAACCAATCATAATAATCCACATAATCACAGCCTGGATTCTAACACAAAAAATCTAGGGTCTTGCGCTCCATCTCGACCCGAACAAAGTACAAGTTCAAGCATGTGAATAAGTGAGATGAAGTCGAACATGCAAGAACATCATCTGATTACCAGCCAATGATGAAAGATGTTAACAGACGTGAGAGATACCACCAATAGTCACAATGGCCCTCAAGGTACTATAGGTACAATCTATGGCATTTGAATTAGTGAGCTGGCATCGAACACCCGTAGAATCACTCGATCGAGGGTTAATGATGAAAACCTTGCGTCGGATGTGAAGAACCTGCCATTGAGGCATGTAGGCTCCAAGGTACCGAAAGGGAGTCTCTAGATTAGCTTCCTAGATAATGAGCTGAAGTCGACAGGAAGTGATCTTGATCGAAGGTGGGCCATAGTGTTTCCCACATCATCGACACAAGATAGAGGAACATAATGTCTTTGTGAATCAGGATCATATGAGAATCAGAGGAGGGTTTAAATTTTGCAGAGGTTAACTTGTCTTGAACATATCGGCAGCATGACAGTGGATTTGGCAGTATTTGACATCAAAATATCAGATGTCATGATGACGAGGAAAAGAGCAGATGAGAGGTCAAAAGGGATTACCCAAACCCAAGGAGGCAAACAGATAATGAGGTGAGATGTCCCCAACCCGACACAAATGCAAACAAGTGCCATGTTCAAGAGCGACATACTGTCGACACGACGATGATACTGGTTCCATTTTTCCCCACCATTTCGACGAGTACCTCTTTATTTTTACACAAGCTTGAAGAGGATACCATATGCTTGTCATATAAGTCTGTCCTTCGGACAAACCCAGCCTAGTAAATTTAACGAGCCCTAGGAAGGAGAAACTCGAATATCGTCATTACAATTGAATCCGATGTCATCAGGGTTTAACGAGTCTGACAAAGGGAGAACTCGGTGTCTTTTCATGTTTAGAGAGTTTGAAAAGACAGTGGAAAAGTAAACTCCAAAAGTCCCTTTTCGTAAATAGTTCCTTAGATTTGAAAAGGTAGAAAACTATGTCTGAGAAAACCTCCTAGTCGCAATAGGCTAGGGTATTCCTTTTTCATAAATAAACTATCCCAGCCCGAAAAAGGGGTGAACGTATACTAGGTAGATGTCATTTCGTGGCCACTTTAACGAGATTGAAATGACAAGGGACTCGGTAATCTTTTCATGTTTAGAGAGTCAGAAAAGAGCTGAAATATGACTTCTCCTAGAGGAACGAGTGGTATAAAGGGTAGCTACTAGTTCCGGCAATGGTGGAACTACTCAAAACATGATAAAAGTCAATAGGCTGGCTAACAAGACCACTCATCGTAGCAGTTCCTTAGGAATAGGTAAAAAAACTAAGTGAAGGCATATGATCGGCCAAGTAGATAGTGACGATGGAGTGAGAAAACCAAGGCTCATATGGCAAAAACAGGCTGATAAAATGGCAATCACAAGAGGTAAAATGGGAATGGTTTCATTTTTACGCAAGCTTGAAATCATGAAACTCTGCTTGAAGTTGGTTCCATTTTTACACAAGCTTGGAACGGAAACAAACTATGCTTGAAAAAGGAAGCATGCCCCCCAGCATGGTGAATCAATTCGAGGTACATGCCCCCCAAGCTTAGATACATATGAAAGGTAGATGGACTGAAGGTTCAAGTTACGAGATTAAGGAAAAGACTCGACTGGTATTTTACGAGAACTTATGAAAGACTTGAATTGAATGAGAAAGTGTTTCATTGTTTTAACAAGGTTGACACATTAAAAGAGCTATCCTTAGGACACTTTGTTTCATGGTTTAAGGAGCTTGACACAAGAAAACAAACTATGCTCCGACCAGCTTGTTTCATTTTTTAAGGAGCTTGACACAAGAAAATGAACTATGCTCCGACTGACCTCATCATAATGAAAAATAAGTCATCGCTTCCAAGAGTTCCACTCCCGATGGAAGGAAAACATCCTGGAAGTCAGGACCCAATGCCCCCAGCACCTGATGCACAATGGCACTATCACTGGGTGTAAGCACGGGGTAGGTAGCCACATAGTTGACCTGTGGTGAGGTAGATACAACAGGTGGATAAAAACTAGGAAGGGATGATGGCGGGCTAGCTGCCACATCAAGACCAAAGAACGAAAGCTGATCAATGGTCACGATCTGTCCTTCATACGAAAAATATACCACACGAAAAAAGGAGGAGACAAGAACTCCCATGGCATAGGTGTAATCGCGCCCCAAAAGTAGATTGAAATCTAGGGGGCCTGGAACAACCATCATGTCCATATGGATGGTTTTACCTCCCAAAGTAACAGGTAACCTTGGAAGGATCCCTAAGGTTGACTCGTTCTTATGTTAAATGCCAACAGATTCTACGTAACAGGTGCAAGTAGCGGCGAGCCAAAAGCTTGCCAAGTAGTTGAGGATAGAACACTAATAGACGCGCCTTTGTCTATAATGGTGTTGGGTATGACTAGACCAAAAGCCTGTACTGTGATCTCGAAAGGCACATAAGACGGAAGGTGGTATCCTGTAAATCGATTCCAATCAAAGGAAGCGACCAAACTACTCGGAGGGGTTACCATTGAACCAAGATGGTCTTCCCCTTGTGTTATAGAAGAAGAAGAAGCATCCTCCATGACCTCCATCTCAAAGGTGGGAGGAGTATCCTCCGGGACCTCCATCACGGGAGGTGTAGGAGAAACTTCTTGAGGTATAGGGACAGGAGAATATTTCTCCAAGTCTGAGGAATCTGAAGAAACAAGAAGAACTTGAGGGATGTGAGGTCCACTCTAAATGGAAAAGACCTGGTGCACCACAGACGAGGCCAGCTCAACTGATCCCATGACTAATGGTTGGTTAGGAACGGATTCCTGAATTTGAATTTTCGAGGGAGCGGGATCGACCAAGGATGACTCTTGACCAATCGGGGCATCAACTAGTGGAGGACTCAAAGAAAGATGTTTGTAACCAGCCGGAAGGCACGACGCAGAAACAACTGAGTTGTCCAAAACTCGCTGTTAATTCCCTATATTAATAGTGTAGCCCCTTATTATGTTAGTTTAGCCCCCCTTATTGTTATTATTGTACCCTTGTAACCCCCATTTTGTTATTATTGTGCCCTTAAATTATTATTGTTAGGTCGGCTAGGATTACATTGTGGCCCACTAGGATTACATTATGACCCCATGGACTCCTATATATAGAAAGGAGGTTTTGTAAATTGTATCATCCAAGAATTGTTCATTTATGTAATGTATTGGAGGTTTTCCCCTCGAAGTGGCTCATTTCTAAGGCGTTGATATCTCTTTTCTTCTATTTTTGGAGCTGGTTACACAACATTTGGTATCAGAGCTTGGGATTCTAGGGTTTCGCTGCTCCAAACAGGTCATCGTGGCATTTTCGCTATAACTTTTTTCTACGAAGTTTCAGAAGCTGAAATTTTTAGGGTGCGAAGCTGAAATCCTGAGGAAGATTGTCTAAAAATTTCAGAGCTTGGTTCGCAATATTTTCGGAGATATGATCTGTGGAAGTCAGGTATTGTTTCAGGCTCCTAAACAGGTCATCGTGGCATTTGCGCTATAAATTATTTTCTACGAAGGTTCAGAATCTGAAATTCATATGGTGCGAAGCTGAAATCCTGAGGAAATTCATAAAAAAATTTCAGAGCTTGGTTCGCAATATTTTTGGAGATATGATCTGTGGAAGGTAGTGCTTTTTCAGGCTCCTGAATTTCATCTCAAAGAGGTGATCGTGGGAAAAGTTCAATAACTCTCTCTCTAAAGATTGGATTGGAGTGCCGTCAAAAGTGGTCACAAGTACACAGCCTGTAGTTTCTTCGCTATCAATTTCAGAGACAAAGGACAAAACAGTGACACGTGGCAAGTCGTACAAGTTCGCTCTACTGAACCAGTCTAGAATTAGGTCATTGTGGGAGATTGGACACAAATTTGTCTTGGAGAATCCAAATCAGGTCAGACCTGTGGCATTTGAAAGAAGCTTCAGAGGGCTACTACAGGACTGAATTTGAGATATCTAAGATTTTTAATTACAGAGATAATTCAATTTCAATATCGAGCTCCTTAAAGAGAGTAAAAGGTGTGTATTTTCAAATTACGCCAGTCTTGTTTGAAGATCAATTTGAATTGATTCCAAAGAACATATTTTAGAATTTTTTATCAGTATTGGCTCCTATAATGCCTCCAAAAAATAATTCCTGCAACTAATCCCTCAAAAATCTATACTATGACGCATGAAGAGGAAGAGTTGCAGTATGAGATATCAAAATTACGGTGCCAAGTGCAACAAGTTTCAATCTTACGAAGAGCAATTGAAGATGAAATAGATGGTTTAAAAGCAGAAATGGAGGCTAAGTTGGATGGTTTGAAGGATCAAATAATATAAAATATGGATGATAAATTAGTGGAAGATCACATCGAGCATCAACAACAAGTTCTCCAACTCTCAAAGGATAACCCAACTTTGGTGCAGAATCTAATGAAACAACAAGAAGATCAACATGACATCGAAAGAAGTTATGAAGCAGTCATAGAAACAAGAAATCGAGAAGTACGATCAATTTTAGAGTATCTCGGCAAGTGGAAGAACTTTCCTGTAGAAGATTTCACATGGGAGGATGATAATTTTATACAGAAGCATCAAGAAATAATCAAGCGTTGAGGACAACACTTGTTTGAAGGAGAGGGGCATGTTAAGTCCCTATATTAATAGTGTAGCCCCTTATTATGTTAGTGTAGCCCCCCTTATTTTTATTATTGTACCCTTGTAACCCCCATTTCGTTATTATTGTGCCCTTAAATTATTATTGTTAGGTCGGCTAGGATTACATTGTGGCCCACTAGGATTACATTATGTCCCCATGGACTCCTATATATAGAAAGGAGGTTTTGTGAATTGTATCATCCAGGAATTGTTCATTTATGTAATGTATTGGAGGTTGCCCCCTCGAAGTGGCTTATTTCTAAGGCGTTGATATCTTTTTTCTTCTATTTTTGGAGCTGGTTACACAACACTCGCTTGGCTTCATCCATATACGGAAAAAGGTGAATGGCATGGTGCCCCACACACAACTTACAGGGATTGGTAATCTTACCTTGCTTCCTAGGAGCCTTACCAACACCAGTTGAAGACGTGCCCCCAACTTGAATCCCGGAAGCCAAAGGCAACGGCGGACGACCGCTGGATCATTCTTCAAGCACCTTGGGAATGCGAGGGAAGTCTCGAAGAATATGGTCTCCCATGTGTTGTCGACAATTATTTTCTACCCTAGAGACAACCTAGAGTTGCTATAGACCAGTGCCTAGGACATCTTAGCATAGCAAGGAGCTCATAATATAGCTTGGGTTTTCAAACCAAAAGCTCTCTTACTATCACTTGTAAAACAAGGAAATTAGTTTAAATGGAACCAAACTCTCTCAGAAGCTGATACAAAGATAAGAATAATGTAGGAACAACATGCAAAACTCCAATACAAAAGCATCAGACAGTTAAGAGATAGCTTACTGCAAAAAGGGCCAGTTCAAATAATATGCCACATAAATCAAATATCATAAAGTGGATGCAGTGAAGAAACATGAAGAAGATACTAGTTAGCATGAGGCTGATACCCAGATACACAACAAAACCACATATGGGCTTATCCAACTAAGAATCCATACATGACAATGGCGTTTTAAAAGCACCCTCCTCAAGTAACTAATATAGCAGAAAATATGGATGAAATGAACATGGAACAATATATCATGACTAGACCTATTTAAAGTGCTTGACTAATCCAAGTATGGGCACCAACTAGGATGAATCCTTACTTAAGACCAGTGAGCCACTCGCATTCTAGAACATGATACAAGAAGATAAATAGCATGAAATGAGATATTATATTAACACATAAGAAAAGATTACATACTGTGAGATACCAAAGACTAGAATCCTCATTACAGTTATAACTCCTCCTCACTGAAACCCTACGGGCTATAAGCCTTCATACAGAAACTTTACAAGATGTATACAAAGCCTTTCACTGCACAGTTTGCTGATAGAAATCTGGAACCCTTACAATGTCTTTCTTCTTAGTATTTATAGAGGAAATAGAAAATTTTAGAAGAAGAGGTAGGTGATGCACATTTAATGATTTGATTTGAACAAAATGGTGGAAAAACCCTCGCGCCCATACTGTGAATGACTGAGTATAATTATTTGTACTTTGTAATCTACCTCTAGAAATAAATGAACTGGAAGAAAATATCTTCAGGAACAGGGTATGAGGATAATTCTTCGTGAACATTCTGTACATCCCTGAAGGGAACTAGACTGAAATATCGCCTTGAGAATATTGCTTTCTGAGCACTGTACCTTCCAGCATTTGAATTTAAATCCAAAACCTTCAATGCAGGGCACTGTATTTCTCAGCTTTTCACTGATATTTTATGCTGCGAAATTAATGTCTTCAGCTACCATAACCTACCTTTTGTATTACTCTGAGGGATTCGATGGATTTTATTTCTGTTCCCATTAATGAGGTCATATCATAACAACTACCTTCAGCTCCCATCTTAAATTTCTCCCTCAGAGCTTGTCGATCTAGGCGCTCTTGGTCTCTGTAACGAAAGCAGTGCATCATGGCAATTTTCCATTGCGGCAAACCTGCAAAACCACAAACCTGTTAGGGAAAACCAGACAGGGATGGTGAATCGTGGAGGGGTTGACGGAAATGGAGTGAAGGCATGACCAAGTGGGAGGAATGCGCACGGTGGCGGAGAAAACATAATGGAATAGCGAAGAATGAACTGGCGGAGATTTATTAATGTAAGAATGTCAAGATATAATGAATGAATCGGGTTTAGACAAGTGTATGTACAACAGGTTGCATGGAGGGTTTGACGTGGAGATATGGGTTGACGGCGTGGCGAGGAGGTGGACCTAGTCAACGACTAGTCGCGCGGATGATCCTAACCATTCATTCCTTGAGAGAGATCAATGACTGGAATAGCATTTGGGACGATAGGTAGCGGGCCCGGAGTACGATCTCCATTTATTATCGTTCGTGCAGATTCGGAGGACGATCGTCGTTAGATGGAGGCTAGCAGATCTGACGGCGATGATTTATTCTGCTGCGCATCCATTGACCGAACAATAACGCGCAAAATAGCAGCAGTTTTGGAACGTACAAGGGGACACTTGTCATACGATCAATGGAATCGCTGGCTCCGAAGGAAATACCACTCGCCTGACAATGGTGGTGTGGAATAAACAACCAGTTTTCGGGCGCGGGGGCCACCACAGATAATTTGATTACGGGTCGTTGATTTGATTGAGATCGGACGGCTACAGTTTGGCCTGAAAACATAAAGCGATGAGCCCCGTTCAATTAGGCACACGATTTTGCGCCCGGGTCACATGGGAATCAGAATGGAGGAGGCTGAGACCTCAAGGGCTGGGCCCGATACAAATTTTAATGGTGGTTTTAAGCTTTGAATGATGTATTTTTTGTGCGCAAGAAGGATAACGGTAGATAGAACGTGAGTGTTTTTGGCCGCGATAGCTGATTTGAAGGGTTTATGGGGAGCATTAGGCCAAATATTTAAATGAGGGAGAGACATGGATAACATCGGCTCCAGCTGGGGACGACACGTTCCACTGTGGACGTGGCGAGAACCTGTAGACCACTGATCACTTCTGTGCATACCTTAACCTTATGCTCCTTTAGCATTTTTCTTCATAATTCATCAGTGCACTCATAAAACCAAAACTGAAGCAAAACTTATATACATTATGGTACATCAGGCTTGCTCTGCCTGAATCAGAATTGAAAGTAGGGCTTAAGAAATTGGCCATTTACAGGGGCGTCTAGCAGATCATCCTGTAAGTTTTCCAATATGAACATGTTGTTACCTCCCTGTTGCACAATTTTAAATGGACCAAACCAGAGGGGATCAAACTTCCGGTGCTTTCCTTTTTCTGCCCTCCGGACATCCCATCTGAGAACTAGGTCACCAATCTACAACTTTTTATCCTTTGCATGTCGATCAAAGATATTTTTCATTTTCTCCTGATACTCCGCTAATCTCTGATTTGCTTGGTCTCGTGTTTCCTCCAATTCCACCAATTGATTTATTCTTCTGACCATATCGTCTGGTTCTTCTTGATTTTCTTGCATAAAGCGTGCCACTGGAAATTCCAGCTACACTGGAAACACAGCTGCTCGTCCATATACTAATTCATAAGGAGATTTCCCTGTTGCTCTCTTGCTAGTTATTCTGTTTTCCCACAGAGCAAATTTCAATTGGGAATCCCAATTCTTCTGATTCTCATTAATAGTATTTTTCAAGGCCCTTACCAGTGTTTTGTTGGAATATTCTTCCAAGCCATTCCCCTATGGATAGTAAGATGTGGAGTGATTCAATATAACGTTATACTGCTGGCAAAAATTTACGAATTTTTCAGACTTGAAGGCCTGTGCATTATCAGTTACAATTCTAGCTAGACAGCCAAACCTGGATATGATGTTTTCTTCCATGAACTTGATTATTACAGCATCTATAGCATTCCTTGCAGGTATAGCTTCCACCCATTTTGTAGAGTAATATGCTGCAGTCAATATCCATTTATGCTGGCAACTTGATGGGGGATGTATTTATCCAATAAAATCTAATCCCCATTGCTGAAATGGTTCATCTATATGAACTGGAATTAGGGGAAAAGCAGGCAGATTTTGTCTCTCAGCAAATTTTTGACATTTATCACATGCTCTAACCCAATTAAAAACATCTCCAAATAATTTAGGCCAATAAAAACTAGCTCTCAGTATTTTATGTGTTGTGGCCTTCCAACTGTAATGACCTCCACAAATTCCCTCATGAAACTCCACCATTATATTTTCTACTTCATCCTCTGTGAGGCACAATAATAGTATCCCTGAAGGATCTCTCCAATATAACTGATCATTGGAAACTATATAATTTTGTGATTTCAGCCTCAAAGCCCTGTATTTTGATTTATCACAGTTGGGTGGACAACTGAGTGTTAAAAGATATTCAACTATTTCTTTGTACCATGGACTAGTGAGGTATTTTATATGCGCTTTCTGAGCGACCATCTCCAGTCCTTGTTGTTCTTTTTAATTCTTAGATTCTTCGCTTGCAATCATAGATAAATTAATGCCCAAGGCTTGATGATTTGATTCAGATAACATTTTAGCAAGTCCCCGTCCTTTAATCAGCTTAGTAGGTCTGATATCCAAATCATATTCTTGTATTTTTTCAATCCATCTTCCTCTTTTTCCTTCACTATCTCCCTGAATGAGAATGTCTTTGATAGCTGTTGTAGGGACATATGCAGTAATATGAGACTGCAAAACATACATTCTAAAGGCTTTGAGGGACTTCACCATGGTGTAGGCTTGCTTCTCTAGTATATTGTATTTCAATTCTGCATCATGAAGCACCTGGCTAAAGAAGGCTATAGGATGCTCATATCCTTCTTTATTTTTCTGCAACAATACTCCATCTATTGTATGAGGTGATGCAAAAGAAAAAATCATAAATGGCTTGTTGTAATCTGGTCCAGCTAGTACAGGAGCTTCAGCAAATGCCTGTTTTATTCTGGTGAATGCATCTCTAGATTCCTGAGACCATTTTACTTCATTATTATTTTTCAACATATCAGTTATATGCCTAACTATCTCAACATAGTTAGGAATAAACCTTCTCAGGAAATTGATTCAGCCTAGAAACGCCTGCACTTCCTTCTTATTTCTGGGTAAAGGAATACTGTTTATAACTTCAACTCTCTTAGGGTCTATTTTCACACCATCTTTAGTTACAATGTGCCCTAAGAGTTTTCCCTCATCTAATGCAAATAAAGATTTTTGAGGATTGAGGGAAAGACCATACCTTCTACATTTTTCAAAGGTTCTCTGCAAGTGCTGAATGTGTTCAGTATCATCCTTTGAAAATACTGTGATATCATCCAGATATACCACCAGAAACTTGTCCTGCTCTCCAACAAAAGCTATGTCCATTGCCCTCTGAAAAGTAGCTCCTACATTAATTAGCCCAAATGGCATCCTGGCATACATAAATGTACCCCATGGTGTTGTAAATGCAGTTTTCTTCTGATCCTCTAGGAAAACAACCACCTGATTATAACCGAAAAACCCATCCATCATTGACATTCTGGAGGCTCCGACTACTTTCTGTAGAATGTGGTCCATCTTAGGCAATGGATAATTATCTTTTAAAGATTCTCTAATTAATTTTCTGAAATCTACACACAACCTTATTTCTCCATTTTTCTTTCGAACAGGAACAAGGTTTGCCACCCATTCAGAGTATCTTAATGGCATAATTATTTTAGCCTTCAGAAACTTCTTGATCTCTTTTTCAATGGAGGGAAGTAGCAGAGGGTTTATCTGCCTGAGCTTCTGCTTATATGGTTTTGCATCTTCCCTCAGAGGAATTTTATGCTACATTATATTAATATCAAAAATTTTTAGTTCCTGGTAGGACCATGCAAATACATATTTATAAGATTGAAACAACTTCAGATATTTCTCTTTATATTCTTCTAGGACCTTCTTGGATAATTTCACAATTTTGGGATCAGCATCAGTACCCAGATTTAAATATTCCATTTGATCTTCTTCTACCGCTTTGTTTGGCTGCAATGGAATATCATATTTGTTAAATAATATTTCTAGAGGCACCAGACCTCTAGGTATAACATTTCCTTTCAGCTGCAGCACTTTAATTCCTGCCATTTTATTTTCCCATTTTTTTCTACAACATTTTCAGCTTCTTCCTCATCATCATCAATCTCCATATTGGAGAATTCTCCCACTGTCTGTAAGAATCTCTTCATCTGTTCATCATCTTCAAATACCTACCAATGTTTAACATTATCTGGGATTGATGGTTTGTATCGTACTTGAATTTCATACCTCAAAAGAGGATTCTGTGGAGGACGGAATGTACTCGCAGCCATAGCAAGAGAGTCTGCCATTCTGTTTTTATCTTGGGGCATAAAATGTATGTTAAATGCCAAGAAAAAAAATTTCACCAAGTCCCGAACTTCATTTCTGTATGTTCTCAGCCAAGGATGCTTGGTTTGGCATTGATTTCGGACCTGTCTCACCACCAGCTCAGAGTCTCCCATGACTTTTAAATTCTGGATGCCCATGTTTCTAGTTGTTTGCAATCCCAATAAAAGTGCTTCATATTCAACTACATTATTGGTAGCCTCATACTCCAATTTGAAGGATAGTGGGACCCATTTGCCTATAGGAGAGATTAATAATACTCCAGCTCCATTGCCTTCTCTTGAATTTTCCCCATCAAAATGTAAACTCCAGATTCCAGCTTCATAATTTTCTAAAGGCTGCTCATCCTTAATTTGGAAGGAAGGTTCATGCACATAATTTTGATCCTCTTCTAACATAAAGCATGAAAAATCTCCTTCTTTACTATAGACTGGTGAATTTTCAGAGTTATCAGCCTTGGTAACCACCTTGACAAATTTAGTTTCTCTATATAATCTTCTCTCCTGGCCTCCGAAGACTGGGATAGTGGCATATGTTAAATCTAACTTGATTGACCCACAAATTTTTGTACCCCAGGACCTTGACAGTAGCATGCTAAAGTGGGCTGGGATATTAGCCACCACAATGTCCATGACCACACTTTTTGCTGGAATTTGGGCCAAATTGACCACTAAATCTTTAATCATCCCCAAGCATTTAACCCTTTTGGAGTCAAATGAATATAGGTCTTTGCATGGAAATGTGATTTGCAACCCTAGTTGTTCCATGACAGACAGAGGCATAAGATTATGGGAAGCCCCAGAATCTAACATACAATTGTGTAACAGCAGGTCATGAATAACTAGAGACACATAAAAAGGAGGAGTAGAAGGATCTACTTCCTCAACATGTGGGCCAAAGACTACCATGGGTCTTTCTTCTTGAAGGTTTAAACTATCAAGCACAACTGATATTTCAGGAGGGAGCATAAAAGAAGTAACTTGAGACTGATATGCAGGTTGTTTTAGCAGCTCGGTCAAGGGGAATGGAATTTTAATTTTCTCAAGTTCTTTTTGCAAACTAAAAGTAGGAGGGGGATTTTCTATCACAACTTCTTTTGACTCTTTATTTTCAGCTGAAAATTTATTTATTTTTGACACAGATTCATCATTAGGAGGACTAACTACTTTTGAAGAAGAAGGAATCTGGTCATTAGGCTGCAAAGGCTTGTTTAGAGGACTCTTACCTTTTTCTGTGTTTCTCTTTGTTGCTGATTCCTTCTGAGCAGGTACCTCCTTCTGAGGTGGCTCCTCTTCTTGATCTTGAGTTCGGGTCCTCTTCCTTGAAGATCTGAGATCATATTTTCTATTGAAGTGTGCTTGCATGAAATCAGCAAATTGTTTACAATAATGATCAATATCTGCTTCTTCTTATTCGTCTTGCAATGGGCATTCCATTTCATCATTGTTTTAGAAAGAAACATTTGAATCTTCTAGTTCATAAGCAACATCTTCAGTGGAGTCATCTGCTGGACCTTCCAGGTACAAGGGATGTGGTACCTGATCTGGCTGTTCTTTTGGATCCCTTGGAAATATCTGCAGGGGTGGCTTTATGTACTGAGGATTTTAACCTCTGTTTTGAGCATTATAAAAATTCTTGGGAGCTGGGTTCTGCTATAGGGTAAACTGCTTGGGTGGTTGGTTTTCGTATATCCCTCTCAGGGCTTTCCGGTGCCCGAGGCAGACAGTAAGATTAGCTATGTTGTTCACAAAGATGGCATGAGCATGTTCATATTAGCTTGAACTAACTTGAAGGAATACAATAGAGAATTACCTCTTTGATAGCTTTAGAATCCTTTGGAGAGCGCTACGCAGCAAAGCAAGAGTCCTTCTTCACCGGCTCCAAATCTGAGTCCTGCAATCAATCAAAGTACCCGCGTAATTTCTAATATAACAAGTATTCTATAAATTAAATCAACAATAAACATCTAGATTATACACATCTGAGCCATTCATATCATACTAAACAAATATTGAAACAACAATATAACATTAAGCATCGAATGGACAAAACGAACATAGTTCTATTGATTTTGAAAGAAGGAGGATTACAACCATCGGTTGTACCAAGCCCTCCTCAGTCTCCCATTCTCTCTTCTCTATCAAGTGAAGAAGTCCAAGCCAACAAGCTCTCTAGGAGCCTCTTTGACTCTTGGCCTTCACAATGTCACACTATTCTCTATTCCACAAGTATGCAAGAACTTTTGAGCAATCCTTCGACCTTCAATTAAGAGCCTTCAGCTCCTTCTTATAGGAGAGGGAGAAGGCCATTGTTGCCCTTCTCTTTCCACTAGTTTGGAATGGAAAAGGCTTAGATGTTTCTTTGATCTCCATGCTTTTTCCTCTCTTGGAGTTCAGTCTTCTATGGTAATGACCAATAATGAACTGGTGCTTCTGCAGTTTCCTTTGTGCACTGACTCCTTTGTGAGGGAAAGTCAGAGATTCAAATCTTTCTCCGCACTCTTTTCCCAATTCAAACTTAAAACACGGGTAACGCATCCCTCCAGTGTAAACAGAGCGTTGCCCTAGCTACTAACGCGGCCAATGTATTGCTTGCCTGCGTTATAACGCTCTTTTTCTGTTCTATATATGCGTTACCCTGGCAGAAATAGGTTTAATTTAGGTCTTTGTACTTCTTCCATATTTGTCTTCCCCTCTGAGCTGATGAGGAGGTATTTTAACCTGTAACAGATGCCCCCTAAAGTGTGAGGTCAGAGACGAAGACGATGGCCGAAATACTTTATAATTTGTAGAGAGAGAGAGATTGAAAGACTGAGGAAAAACCTGAAACAACAACATATGTCAGAAAATATAGTATTTTCCTAGAGTCGGGCATGTCCCATGCTCAGTAGCTTTAAACAACATGATTTCTCTAGAATAGAGATATGAAGAATCTATCCACCAATAGGCACAATGTGGAAGTGTCTGTCATAATAGGATCAGGCTGAAGAAGCTGTCTCCATAAACAATATCGCAGCTTGGGGAAGGGAACATAACTTTAATGGTGTAGCCTTTTGCCCCAAGGTCTTGACCGCCGATTCACTTAAAATGCATATTTCTCAACATGTGAATGAGGGAGTTGTCGTCGAACATGTGAGAAATCGTCTGATTACCAGTCAATAATGAAAACTGTTAACAGACGCGAAGGTGGCCACCGATAATGATGATGGTCTGTAAGATGCCCAGTACAATCTAGTGAGTGTGAATAAAAGGAGTTGAATTCGAACACTCATAGAATCATTCGACCAAGAGCCAATGATGAAGATCCTTGATCAAACACAAGACTACCTTCCACTGATGTCTGCAAGTATCTGGGTACTGATGTGTTTCTGGATCAACTTCCTAGATAAGGTGTTGAAGTCGATAGGAAGTGATCTGTTGAGAGGTAGGCACTGAGGCGTCCTACATCAGTCAACACAAAACGGAAACCAACTGATTTTGTTTATGATTTGAGATAAGGAAGAGTAAATGGGAACATCAGACGACAAATAATTTCTGGCATAATGAACGGTTTGGTTGATAACAGGAGCAGTAGATAGCGAGATCTGCTTGAACAATAGAAGGCACTCTAGCAGGGTACTAGGCAGCTGAAGCGTGTTGAACACCAAAGAGTGTGTTAGGATTTTACCGGTGCAGGGACACTGGGAAATAAAGGCTAATACTCATAGATGGTAGGGTTCGGCTAAATGCGAAAGAGTTTTCTGGGAAGTGCCATGTTCAAGAATTTTGCTGCCAAATCGACCTTTTTGAAAATGTAACAGAGGTAATATCCATTTTGTCCAAATTTTTCCCCGTCTGATTAAGTTTAACGAGTCCAGACGAGTAAACTCGGTGAATTTTTCATGTTTAGAGAGTCTGAAAAATGTCAGGAAAGACAACTCTGTGCCCCATCTGATTAGATTTAACGAGTCCAGATGATCAAAATCAGTGAATTTTTCATGTTTAGAGAGTCTGAAAATTTTCATAAAAGACAACTCCATGTCCTGTCTGATTAGGTTTAACGAGTCTAGACGAGAAAACTCGGTGAATTTTTCATGTTTAGGGAGTCTGAAAAATGTCGTAAAAGACGGCTCCATTGGGGTACCTTTGTCATGTCTTGATAACCGGGCACGGCAAAGGGGTAATAGTAAGCCCGAAATAGTTCATTTTCCGTTAGTTAGTTCATTGAATCCGGAAAAGTGAGAAATCTATGTTCAATGGACGTCTGCCTCATTTTGTTATGAGTACGAGGAGACGAAGTAAACTCAATATTCTTTGTGAAATTTTAACGAGTCCAACAAAGAAAACTTGGTACCTCCGTGAAATTTTAACGAGTCACGCGGAGAAAACTTGATTTACTTTTTCGGTTTAAAGAGCTTTGAAAAAGAGGAAAATAATGGCTCCTTGTTCTTTGTCTCAATAGTTTAACGAGCCTGACAAAGGTGACTCGAGATTTTTTCGGTTTTATGAGCAAGAAAAAGATTCCTAAAAAGAATGCTCAGTACTTCTCCATAGTTTTAACGAGCCTGAAGAAGAAAACTCTAGGTTTTTCGGATTAACGAGCAAGAAAATACCACAAAATAATGCTCGATGCCAACTTCGTGTAAGTTTAACGAGCCCGAAGGAGAAAAATCGAGGTTTTTCGGATTAACGAGCAAGAAAAATACCATAAAAAGAATGCTCGAAGCTTCTTCTTGTAAGTTTAACAAGCCCGAAGAAGAAGACTCGAGGTTTTTCAGATTAACGAGCAAGAAAAATACCATAAAAAGAATGCTCGAAGCTTCTTCGTGTAAGTTTAACGAGCCCGAAGAAGAAGACTAGAGGTTTTTCAGATTAATGAGCAAGAAAAATACCATAAAAAGAATGCTCGGAATCTCTTGATCTCTTTCTCGTTAATAGAATTATCTATGTCGGGAATTTTCTTATGAGACCAAGAAAACACATCGTGGAATTCTTTGAAAATGGATGTGAAGCGCACAATTTCCTCAGGATTGCAAGCTTCTCCAATCTGAGTATTTTCCACGATACCCGTTTTGATCGAGATGTCAATGAGCATTGTCTTGGAAAGATTACTCATGTTCCCTTCTGAATCGATAGTGTGAGCAGTCGTATAAGAGGAAGGAACGATCTTAGGTTGGTCAAAAGATGGGATTTCAGTTTTTATCGCCTCCGAATCAATCGTCGAAGCGCGATGGTGGAACTCTCCCCAAGGTCGTTCTTCTAATGACATGATCTCTCAAATAGCTTCGTCTGTAGGCCAGACTTCATTGAGGAGATCCTTAGAGAGAACCGTGATGGGAGAGAGGGTTGTACCTGTGGTCGAAACCATATCAGTGGAGGGTTCAGATGCGGTTTGGATGGCTTGGTAAGCCAACTCAACCGGCGAAAGCGGCATATGATCTCCGTAGGAATCAATATCTGAAGGTGCCGGGATGATCCATGGGTCGATAGAGCCATTCGAAGAGGTGGATATAATTGTAACCATGTTTGGGATCTGCGACAGCGGTAGAGGAAAACAACCCAGTAGGGAAGATGCCTTCAGAAGACCGGTACCGATACTGATGTAAGAGTCAGGGACACCTCCTATTAGGGGTATAGAGCTACTTGGTAAAGTGGAATAATCAGGGGTGCAGAAGGATAGCTGGTCTACCGTGACTATTTTCCCATCCAATGGAAATAGGATGAGTCGGAAGACCGGAGACACGATGGCGGTCATAGCATAAGACCAACTACGACCGAGCAATAGATTATAGTCAAGATGACGCTCTACGACTTCAACGTCCATGTTTACCATTTTCCCACTCAGAGTGATGGGAAAGTTAGCAAGGTATCCTTTTGGTAGGAAAGTGTGGCCATTGAAAGCTTTAAGGGAATTCGATGGCGGGGTTAGAGTAGGAGAACCTAAATTCAGCCAGCAAGCTTGTGACATAACGCAGGTCGAAGCACCTTCGTCTATGACGGTGCGATGTATGGGTCTCCCTTTCGACACAACCTGCACCTGGAATGCGATTTGATGCGATAGGCGAGGTTTAGCCTTTTCCATATCAAATACTGCTAGCATGGAATCCTGGGGATCTATTCCACCAATGGCCGAAAGCAAGGCTTCCCTTTGTGCTGGACAGGTTTGTAATACTTCAAGTGCAAACATAGCTGACGGTGCCTGTGCCAAATCTTCTACAATATTGTAGTTTTGGGCTGCACGTGCAGAGGTATTATGAGTCGTGCGTCGAAGTGTCCCTTTAGGGGGACGAATTACAGGTTCAACATTAGGCCGTTCGATATGCAAATCGTTGGACGGCGGCGGATTGGAACTAGTTCCAGGTTCCTGAGCATCTATGGTAGGAGTTCCATAAAGCTTGGCACGAGTTTGAAGGTCAATACTCTCGATGCCATAAATGGCAGATGGTCCTTCGTCGGAAGGATTCGAACCACCATTGCCCCGTTGATGGGGTTGTGGCGGGTTGTCAACCATATGTTGATGTTGCTACTGTTGATTGGGGAAAGGATTGTGAAGAACGGCAGGTGTTCTCCCAGAATCCTTGTTAGCAATAAAATCAGTGCATTCCTGCAACCGAGGAAATTTGTATGTCAAGTGGTCCTCCGCACAGATTTTACAAGGAAATCTCATGGGTTTATCCTTTCCTTTTTCATTAGCAGCATTTTTCTGATTAGAGTTATTCTGATTATTCGACTGCTCTTCCGAAGAAGATGTTTTCTTCTTATTCTTCCTATTTTTCCCAATGGGTTTTTGTGAGGTTTGCACCGAATTTACCTCAGCGGAAGGGAGAGGAGTCATTTGATGGGGGGCGGTGGCAGCTGAGGATGGCTGGGAGGTTTTCCCCTGAGACTGATTGGTGGCTACACCAGAGATCGCGCCAACGAGACCATCGGCATGAGCTCCGGTTTTCTTAGTAGCCGGAGGGTTCGGGTTACTAGGGGCATGGGGGAGCAGATCGTAAAGCGTGCCGGATTGTGAATAGATTAAATCCAGGTGCTGGGCACGACAAATACATTGATCTTCTGTCACCGCACCAGAAAGGCCAATGTCTTTAGAGATATGGGGTAAAAGAGACTTGCAAAACCAATTTGCCAAGAGATGGTTTGGTATTGGCGCTTTGAGAAGCCTCCTCCTACGTCTCCATTCATGAATATGGTCGGAGATGTGGGTGGCAGTGTCTTGGCGCAGTGATGTTAACAATTCTGTGCCGGTTTCCACTCTAATTAGTAGTTGAAAGTTCTTTAAGAACTCCATCGCTAAAGCGCCAAACGTATTGATGGCGGTGCGTGGTAATTCAATGTACCACTTGGCAGCATTGCCTGTAAGGGTGTGGGAGAACAGTCGAAGGCGGACACTATCATCTACCATGGAATTGGATATGGACCAAAAATGGAAGGTAGTGATGTGTGCGGCCGGGTCATCTCCATGCTTCCCGTCGAACTTCGGGATATCTAAAGGAATCTTATGCGGTATAGGAGGCCAAAGCGAGTTGTGATTGATGGGGTCATTTGTCAGCTTATGGATGTCGGGTATGTCCAAAGCTGCCAAGAAAGGCAATTGTGGATTTTCCCCCGAGTCTAACCAAGGCAGTATGGGCTGACTACTTGGACCATAGGGTCCCCCCATCCACGTGTTACCAGAAGGGTAAGTGGGACTTTGATAAAAACCTCCCATAGGTGGAGGAGTAGGAACATACGGTTGCTGTCCATAGGGCATAGTGTATTGAGGGGAAAATGGTTGGTTTCCCCCAGCGTAAAAGTGCCCTCCCACTCCAGACGGAGGTTGGGTTTGGTTAGTCCAAATGGATGCAATAGAGTTTTCCGGAGGCATACTAGTATTTGCATAATTTGGCAACGGTATAGATCCTATACCTATGTTTGAACCACTTAAGGGGATAGTATTTACAATGGGTTGTCCCATTTGTCCTAAGGATTGCATAGGAAGAGAAATATTCCCTGCTACCTGTGTACTGATAACACTGCCCCCTGGTATAGTGGCCAGGGGGTTTGAACTCAACAGAGGGTTCCAACCGAAACGGTTGTTAAAGGGCACCGAAGTAGTCATGCTCGTGGGAGGAGCTACCGTGGTCCCCAACGTGGTCACGGTAGGAGTAGATGCCGAAGGGTTCGGTAAACTACTGACAGTTGTGTTGACCATAGGGTTAGGGGTAGGCATATGTTGACTACTGGGGTTACCCAGTAATGACATAGAACTGACCACCGGCGGGGAGGATGATGGTGAACCAGGAATGGTTGCCATTGGTATCGACCCTGTGGATACCGGTGGAGAAATAGATGTTGGTGTTGCCGCAGACATATCTTGGCGCTGTGGAATCTGGATTATCACCGGTCCTAACGGATCAGTGAGCGGAGGATTGTAATTAGGTACAACGCCTTCAGTGAAAGGGTCCTCCGGGAGTTCTGGCTGATAAGGGTCTATGTGGTAATCCAGATTAGTCAGAGGAGACTGCTCTTCCGTAGAAGGCCCAGGTTCACCAAGGTTCAATCTTTCCTCTAGGGTGAGAGGAGGTAGACCTTGCTGTCGTCGAGACAGACGGTGTGGGTCAGGGGACGCCACGGTGACCGGTTTAATTTTAACAAATTTTTTTTTTTTAAATGTGATGTATTATGAAGTCTCAAATGACAGTATCCACACAACTACTAAAAAAGAAAAGACTCTCTAAAATCAATCAGCAAGCGACCAGTATAGGGTGCCCTGTCTGAGTACTATCATTCACTGGTGATGAAATCCAGTCTCATAATAGCATACAGAGAGGGTTGGTCGAAAGTATAGTTACGGTTACTCTAGAGCTTCGCCCAAACCCTAGACGATAGGTGTAAGCACTCTCGTGAAGACGAGTACCCTCCTAAAGACTGAAGACAGAGTAGGTCCGTCTGTTTCAGGTACCAGGATAGCCCGTCCCAGTCACCTTGTGTAAGTCCCTAAAAGTATAGCCACTAAGGATACCTCAAATCACAGACACTATCAGGGGGGTCCACGGTCAAGGACAGTGTGCTATATGGGCAGAATACCTAGATCCCCGATCTAGTTTTGACATCCCCGAAGGGAACCCCAATATATAACACACCCACAGGATGTAGTCGAAGGTGGGCTACCTTCTAGTGCACCCAAGTGTTGTCTCGCGCTGAGCTCCGGTAAAGGAACGGTCCCAATAATGTGAGTGCAGCAGGATTTCACTCGTTAATGACTCTAGTTTTCAAGTTTTGAGATCTTGGGTAGTTTTCTCACTTTCCTAACCCAAGATCCTAGCCTAAACTACTATTTGTGTGAGCTCAAAAAGAGTTATTAGATTGATTTTATTATCGCTTTGTTTTTAGTGTACTTTGTTATTAGTCTTGCAGAGGGGAAATGGACGTATGAAGTATAGTGAGATGCTTGACTCAATAAACCATGCAAAACATGCTCTAAATAGTAACTTCAATGAAGAGTGTTTCTTTATCAATCATCCATGCACCAACATGTAAATAACACAGCTCAACTTTCAAGATTCTGACTTCTATCTACCTCTTTGACAGTCTGTGAACTAAACTTTTAGAATAAACTTAACTAAATGCAGAAGAAAAAAAAAATTCTCTTTAAAAAATTAAATGCTTTGCACACTAACTAGATAAGAGAAACAAATAATCAATGCCAACTTTAGCAGACAAGCACAAGGATTCAGTCTGTGAAAGGTACTGGTGGCCAAAATACTTAACAGCTAAAACACAGTCACAGTAGTGAACAACAGGGTTTTGGCTGGGTAATGCTCTGTCTGTGAGAAAATACAACGTTATAACGCACCATATTTAAGCCTAGACTGCGTTATAACGCACTGGATGAACTGCATAGGTCGCGTTAACCAGGGAAAAGCTCTTCAGTTGGCCAGACAGGAACAGGGTTGAACTCTGCAAGCGTTTGGTATGTCTACTGGGCATCAAAAAATGGTCAGAAGGATACTGAACAGAAGAGAGAAGAAATGAAAGGAAAAATAGTCTGGAAACTATGGGGACACTCCCCAGCGGAGTCGCCAATTCTACTATAGGGTAAACTGCTTGGGTGGTTGGTTTTCGTATATCCCTCTCAGGGCTTTCCGGTGCCCGAGGGAGACAGTAAGATTAGCTATGTTGTTCACAAAGATGGCATGAGCATGTTCATATTAGCTTGAACTAACTTGAAGGAATGCAATAGAGAATTACCTCTTTGACAGCTTTAGAATCCTTTGGAGAGCGCTACGCAGCAAAGCAAGAGTCCTTCTTCATCGGATCCAAATATGAGTCCTGCAATCAGTCAAAGCACCCGCGTAATTTCTAATATAACAAGTATTCTATCAATTAAATCAACAATAAACATCTATATTATACAAATCTGAGCCATTCATATCATACTAAACAAATATTGAAACAACAATATAAAATTAAGCATCGAATGGACAAAACGAACATAGTTCTATTGATTTTGAAAGAAGGAGGATTACAACCATCGGTTGTACCAAGCCCTCCTCAGTCTCCCAATCTCTCTTCTCTATCAAATGAAGAAGTCCAAGCCAACAAACTCTCTAGGAGCCTCTTTGACTCTTGGCCTTCACAATGTCACACTATTCTCTATTCCACAAGTATACAAGAACTTTTGAGCAATCCTTCGACCTTCAATTAAGAGCCTTCAACTCCTTCTTATAGGAGAGGGAGAAGGCCATTGTTGCCCTTCTCTTTCCACTAGTTTGGAATGGAAAAGGCTTAGATGTTTCTTTGATCTCCATGCTTTTTCCTCTCTTGGAGTTCAGTCTTCTATGGCAATGACCAATAATGAACTGGTGCTTCTGCAGTTTCCTTTGTGCACTGACTCCTTTGTGAGGGAAAGTCGGAGATTCAAATCTTTCTCCACGCTCTTTTCCCAATTCAAACTTAAAACACGGGTAACACGTCCCTCCAGTGTAAACAGAGCGTTGCCCTAGCCACTAACGCGGCCAATGTATTGCTTGACTGCGTTATAACACTCTTGTTCTGTTCTATATATGCGTTACCCTGGCAGAAATAGGTTTAATTTAGGTCTTTGTACTTCTTCCATATTTGTCTTCCCCTCTGAGCTGATGAGGAGGTATTTTAACCTGTAACAGGTTCTTTGCCTCTAATTCAAGCTTGACCATATTCTTTATCATTTTGCTTATTTCCTCTATTTTATCTGAGTCCTTATCCTGGTTGGAAGTGGATAATTATTCTTTTCCCCTCCTTCTGACATCCTGTTCAGCCTTCCCTTTTAATTTTCTAGTGGAAGCAAAGTTCGCTTCCAATTCAAGAGCGTCTGACTGAGCATCATCTAGGGTGGCAGAATTTCTCTCCCTGAGGGAGAAACCAAAATCTGAGTCAAAAGATGCAATGAAAACAAATTTTGCAGCGTTCTGATGAGGCTTCATATCTGCAGGGAGATTTAGATATAACTTATTAAATCTCTTAATAAACTCTGACACCCCTTCATTATGTCTCTTCTTGAGTGTATTGAACTCAGTGAGACACTTTCCATGATCTTTATTTCTCCCCATTTCCTGAGAAACGTATTCTCCATGTCATCCCAGGTGGTTACTGAATGGTTTCCCAATGTCTTGAACCATTTTTTGGCTTCACCATACAAATATTGCACAAACAATCTCAAGACCACATCCAAATTTTCTACATTTAAGTTTTCTACAAAAGAACAGAAGACCTCAAGATGTTTCTGAGCATCAATTTCATTTTCAACATTAAATATGGGCAATATCTTCAAATAATCCTGCGGCATATCATTAAGCACTTGTGGCAAGGCCAAGGGAGCATATTTTTTCAAGAGGAAAGCAGGAACATTAGCCATTGGAGGAGGTGGGGGTTGTGCAACAATTTGATGTACAAATGAAGGAAGGGGAGGAGGAGGAAGTGGAGTATGTATAACAATGGGAATAAATTGCACAGAAGCCTGAGGTGTAGATGGGAATAGTTCACGGTTAACAGCAGCTACTTCTGTGACTTCTTTAACTTATTCAGCCTCAGGGGTAGGATGAAGGTTATCTTTGGTTCTAGCACTTCCTCTGGGTGGGCTATCTGAGTAATATTTAGGATTTTCTTCAGTAAAGTCAGGATTTTCTACTGGAATTTATTGAGAAGAAGAGGATGGATAAAATTCCTGAGTAAACTCAGGGATTTCAACACGGGCTGATTGTCTTTCTCACCAACTTCTTCTATGTATAATATTTTCTGGGTCAGGCACAGAAGATGTCTTTAACTTAGAGGAATCTGACCTCAAATGTGGCTTTTGAGGAGCTAGGACTACCAATAGATTTATCAAATAAACAACAGTGGAGTCGCCAAGGTGAGAGATACGCAACTCTTAAACTCTTTGTGCTCACCTGATTAGAGAGTGAATATGATTTTTCAAGGCCTAGGGAAACGGATATTCTCAAATTTTCCCCCGGCAATGGCGCCAGAAAGATGTTGTTGACAATTATTGTCTACCCTAGAGACAGCCTAGAGTTGCTATAGACTAGTGCCTAGGACATCTTAGCATAGCAAGGAGCTCATAATATAGCTTGGGTTGTCAATCCAAAATCTCTCTTAATATCACTTATAAAACAAGGAAATTAGTTTAAATGGAACCAAACTCTCTCAGAAGTTGATACAAAGATAAGAATAATGTAGGAACAACATGCAAAACTCCAATACAAAAGCATCAGACAGTTAAGAGACAACTTACCCAAAGAGGGCCAGTTCAAATAATATGCCACAGAAATAAAATATTAGAAAGTGGATGCAGTGAAGAAACATGAAGAAGATACTAGTTAGCATGAGGATGATACCCAGATACAAAAAAAAACCACATATGGGATTATCCAATTAAGAATCCATACATGACAATGGCGTTTTAAAAGCACCCTCCTCAAGTAACTAATATAGAATAAAATATGGATGAAATGAACATGGAACAGTATATCATGACTAGGCCTATTTAAAGTGCTTGACTAATCCAAGTATGGGCACCAACTAGGATGAATCCTTACTTAATACCAGTGAGCCACTCGCATTCTAGAACATGATACAAGAATATAAATAGCATGAAATGAGATATTATATTAACACATAAGAAAAGATTACATACTGTGAGATACCAAAGACCAGAATCCTCATTACAGTTATAACTCCTCCTCACTGAAACCCTACGGGCTCTGAGCCTTCATACAGAAACTTTACAAGATGTATACAAAGCCTTTCACTGCACAGTTTGCTGATAGAAATATGGAACCCTTACAATGTCTTTCTTCTTAGTATTTATAGAAGAAATAGAAAATTGTAAAAGAAGAGGTAGGTGATGCACATTTAATGATTTTATTTGAACAAAATGGCGGAAAAACCCTCGCGCCCATACTATGAATGACTGAGTATAATTATTTGTACTTTGTAATCTACCTCTAGAAATAAATGAACTAGAAGAAAATCTCTTCAGGAACAGGGTATGAGGATAATTCTTCGTGAACATTCTGTACGTCCCTGAAGGGAACTTGACTGAAATATCACCTTGAGAATATTGCTTTCTGATCACTGTACCTTCCAGCATTTGAATTTAAATCCAAAACCTTCAATGCAGGGCGCTGTATTTCTCGGCTTTTCACTGATATTTTATGCTGCGAAATTAATGTCTTCAGCTACCAGAACTTACATTTTGTATTGCTCTGAGGGATTTGATGGATTTTATTTCTGTTCCCATTAATGAGGTCATATCATAACAACTACCTTCAGCTCCCATCTTAAATTTCTCCCTCAGAGATTGTTGATCTAGGTGCTCTTGGTCTCTGTAAGGAAAGCAATGCATCATGGAAATTTTCCATTGCGGCAAACCTGCAAAACCACAAACCTGTTAGGGAAAACCAGATGGGGACGGTGAATCATGGAGGGGTTGACGGAAATGGAGGCGAAGGCATGACCAAGCGGGAGGAATGCGCAGGGTGGCGGAGAAAACATAACGGAATAGCGAAGAATGAACTGGCAGAGATTTATTAATGTAATAACATCAAGATATAACGAATGAATCAGGTTTACACAAGTGGATGTACAACATGTTGCATGGAGGGTATGACGTGGAGATATGGGTTGACGGTGTGGCGAGGAGGTGGACCTAGTCAACGAATAGTCACGCGGATGATCCTAACCATTCATTCCTTGAGAGAGATCAAC
Source organism: Pinus albicaulis (assembly GCA_034641835.2). Taxonomy (NCBI): domain Eukaryota; kingdom Viridiplantae; phylum Streptophyta; class Pinopsida; order Pinales; family Pinaceae; genus Pinus; species Pinus albicaulis. The sequence goes on along the minus strand of CM076580.1, from coordinate 389,462,384 downwards.
GACTGGAACAACATTTGGGATGACAGGTAGCGGGCCCGGAGTACGATCTCCCTTTATTATCGTTCGTGCAGATCCGGAGGATGATCGTCGTTAGATGGAGGCTAGCGGATCTGATGGTGATGATTTATTCCGCTGCGCATCCATTGGCCGAACAATAATGCACGAAAGAGCAGCGGTTTTGGAACGTACAGGGGGACACTTGTCATACGATCAATGGAAGCACTGGCTCCGAAGGAAATACCGCTCGCTTGGCAATGGTGGTGTGGAATAAACAACCAGTTTTCGGGCGCGGGGGCCACCACGGATAATTTGATTATGGGCCATTGATTTGATTGAGATCGGACAGCTACAGTTTGGCCCGAAAACATAAAGTGATGAGCCCCGTTCAATTAGGCACACAGTTTTGCGCCTGGGTCACATGGGAATCAGAACGGAGGAGGCTGAGACCTCAAGGGTTGGGACCAATACAAATTTTAATGGCGGTTTTAAGCTTTGAATGATGTATTTTTTGTGCGCAGGAAGGATAACGGTAGATAGAACGTGAGTGTTTTTGGCTGCGATAGCTGATTTGAAGGGTTTATGAGGAGCATTGGGCCAAAGATTTAAATGAGGGAGAGACATGAATAACACCGTGCACAACATGCAAGGGAAGTTGACTTTCCGCGGAGGGTTGGAAGGTTTATCAATAAGAGCAGTAGCTACAAATTTTTCTTCTTGCTTATCATACCTCTTCTTTGTCTTCTTCTTCTTCTTCTTAGCCACCTGGTTACTCGAATCAGGACTTTCACCAGGCGAAGTAGAAGAGAAAGATGTAGAAACAGGCGAAGAAGGGGAGAGGTCAAACTTAGAATCAACATGATGTTGTTAAAGCGGAGGAATTTATTGAACAAAAGCTGAGACATTCAGGACTACAGAGGTTGAAAACAACCAAACAGGCAACCCAACAATTAACCCAGGAAGGGACAACGTTTCCATATAAGGAGTGCCAACATTTCCAAAAGGAGGAAAAAGACCAGGATTCCCATTGGAGGGGATTCCTTGGTTGGTGAACTCTGGAAAAGTTTCCATCGAAACAACTTAAAACCGCACATGGGCTAAAAACCAAGGCACACAATAAAATGACCAACAAGCAAAATATAACAGGGCGTGTGATCGCGAGTGATTTATTTTACGACATTGAAACTTAGAAACTTCACCGTTTCATGTTTTAAGAGTCGAGAAATGGATAAAATGTGACTTTATCTCTTTCAGTCTTGAAGCAAGCATGAAAGGAAAAGCGCTTGATGATATTTTCAAATTTGAGTCAGATAAGATCAAAATGACTGCTCAGGAATTCTAGGCAAAGGGTCTACCAAATAACCGTGAACTGCAATATACACCTTGGTTTCAAAATGAAAGAGAAATCAACCAAGGATTTAACGTACGTGCAGGAAATATCCCTGAATGTTGTGTCCGGTGTATCACGATTATAGGGCGGCAGACTCGGCTTCCTGCGGATAAAGGATAGTAACCTAGTGGGGTCTCCCTTTATATACGTGACGATATAGGGAGCACAAGTCCATACTAGTGATGTCTAAAGCCAAGAGGTGAATGACAACTACTAGGTTTAAAGACGCCGGAACACGTCTCTAGCATAGACCTCTAAATATTTCATTAATGTTTCAATGTCGCCTTAGTGTAAATTAAATAAATTTTAATGTTTATCTTCAATTATGTTTCAATTTTCAGGCCCTAGCAAGTGTCATATGACAATCTCCTATATGCAGCTATATGAGAAAAGAAATATTTTCAAGTCGATGAATGCTATCTAGTTAAGGGAATATTTTCAAACAATGATGCAACAAACAACAACACTGTAAACAAAATTTTTCAAAACTAGATGAATTTCACTATCCAAAAGTATTTTCAAATATTCAACGATGCGAATAATGCAGTGTAATCTATACAAAATCCTCTCTTTTTTTTCCCGAAAACTATGCAATTGTAATCTATGCACAATTTCCCTTTCTTTTCAAATGATAAGAATGCACTCAATGAATTTTTCGATGAAATGAGAATCTACATAATGCATGCTTTTAATAAAAGAGAATGCAATCAAAGAGATTTCTAGTTTTAAATCATTAAATAATGTAATCTAAGTTCAATGATGGATCTCAAAAATACTTTCCAATGCAATGTGATCTAATGCATTTTAACAAAAAGAACACTTTGAGACGAAAACTAAATAAACGCAAATCTCTTAATGGAAGGATGAATGCAAAAAGGATGTAATCAAACACTAAGAATGCAATCGTTGTTTCAAAACACTTTGTAACAAAATTCCTCAAACGTTCACAAGACATATGAGGTCAAACACAAAGAGGACTTACAAAGCATGAGATCAAAACAAGGCATTCATCCCCTTTTACATCAAACAATCATGGAAATAAGACATTCCAAACAATGAGAAATGTAATCTATGCTCATACAGGGAAAATACCAGAAGGGAAAGACACACTAGTGAAGGATTTAAGGAAAAAGTCTCAATTTTCATACACCCTGAAATTGGCACGACTTTTGTAGGTGAAAATAGCACTAATTGGTGCGACTTGCTCACTGACAACTAGCGCCAACGCCTGAAAATGAAAAAACAAAGAATTTCTCCCAACCAAGACCAAACTCACCACTTCAAGCAGAATATCCAAGACTCAAATGAACCATGTAATCTAGGCTCAAAGCGAGACAAAGCGGAATTTGAATGAAGAAGAAACCAATCACTCAAATAGCGCAAAAAAATGATAGACAACCACCAAACGAATGCAGAGAAGAAATCACAAGGTTTATTAAACAAATAGAAACAAAAAACTCTCAAGGGAGGCTTGACACACAATAGCACCTAGATTCCCTAGGGCTAGAATGTAAAATCGATAGAAACAGGCAAACAACCAAAGGATGAGGGTCACAGTCAGTTAAATAAGGCTCAGAACACTCAGGCAGTCAAAAAAATAAATCCAAAATCACAGATCAAGCTCAAAAAGCTCAAAACAGAGCAAACCCTAGCACCTTCCAGCATTGGCATGACTCTCAGGCTGAATCTAGCGCCAGAACAGGATTGGCGTGGGTAGTAAACTGGCAACAAGCGCCAATTGGCGCGACTGTCAGGCTAATAAGCGTGCCAGTCAAGTTTTCTATGTAAAAATAAAATAAAGCAATCCAAGAAGTAGATCAGTGATGTTGAAGCTTAAACCAAAAGCCAAACACATGAAAAGAGCTAGCCAAAAGAGCTGATCAAGCAAGCAAAGTCAAGAATCAACCAAAAAGACAAGGCAATACTCCAAGTGTTCAATTCATAAACTAGACCGAAGATTGACTGAAGCAACATTCATCTACTTTCGCTAATGTAGAGAAAGAGCATTTTGAAGTCTATTTGGCTAACTTCAGGCTCCGTATATAGTTTATAAAGCAAACAACAAGCTAAATCCCCAGCAGATTCGCCAATTTGTTGTAGAGGTAAATCCCCTCTGCGGACAGAGGCGATCCCTACTAGCCCAGATCAGGTCCAGCAACAATCGTATCACGCTAAGGTGCAAGTTCCTAATTGCAATAGACCAAATTGCGAAAAATGCCTACCTAAAGTCCAACGTTGTTGTTCATAGAGAAGATGGCGTTCCCGTTTCCTTGCTTCGGCAGATTACAATTCTCTCTCTTGTCACGATTAAACACCTGCACACACAAGAAACACGACAAACACAAGCGTAAAACCCAATATATGCAATTATGTATCAGTAAGAGAAGACAAAACTCATGATCGTAATGAAAAATATGAGTGGAACCATAACCAATAGTCGCTTATCATTAATTCATATAAAGGAAAATACAACCTAGCTCTAATGCTGAATCTTCCTTCGGTGGGTCGTCAACGGAATACATCTCGATAAAGCTTGTCAGGAATGGGGACAAGCCTCTCTCTTCAATCGTCAATTTCCTTGCTACTGATTTGGCTCTATGAGGACTATTGCAGCATTCTTCAGGCTATGAAGGCTCTTGGAGACTAGCTTGCAAAGGGAAATGGCAAGCTTATATAGATGGTGGAAGGGGAGTTGGGATCCCTACAATCATGGGATTGGCCCTATCATCAAGGAAGCTTCCATGAGAGGTGGAAAAATACTTCCTCTACATGGAGATCCAGAGCCAAACGTCCCAACTCAATTTAGAGACCAATTCGGGAGTTGGTTGGAGTCAATCTTTCACCATTTATTTTTAAAAAATACTCCTTAATAAGCCTGGCGTGGTTACAACACAGAGAAAGTGCACCAATTTGCGCACCCTCAATGGAGGATTTCCCCCATTGGCGCGGGTATAACACTAACGAGTCACGCCGAGGATAAAAAGGCCATTTTTAAGGTTTTCCTCAAGTAGTTGTCTTCAGGAGAATGAAATTCCATGCCCAAGGGAATGCCATGAAAGTGTTTTTAGATCATGTCACAGCTCACAGGTCACGGAATAAGCTCTCCAATGTGCGAGACGGGGAATTGCAGGGATGGTGAAAAATTGCTGTGTAACAACCTTAACCTTCACATTAACCTTGACCTTGACCTTACCCTTACCCTTAAACTTATCTTAACCCTAACATAACCTTAACCTTAACTTTACACTTAACCATAACCATAACCTTAACCTTAACCTTACCCTTAACATTTTCTTAACCTTATCTTAACCATAACCTTAAGCTTAAGCTTATCCTAACCTTAACCTTGACTTTACCCTTAACGTAACCTTAACCATAACCTTATCTTTACCCTTAGCCTTAACCTTAACCCTAACCCTAACCCTAACCTTAACCTTAACCTTAACCTTAACCTTAACTTAACTATAACCTTGACCTTAACCTTAACCTTGACTTTACCCTTAACTTAGCCTTAACCTAACCTTAACCTTAACCTTAACCTTCATCTCAACCTTACCCCCTTAACCTTAACCTTAACTTTACCCTTAACCTTAACCAAACCCTTAACATTAACCTTAACCTTAACCTTAACCTAAACCTAACCTTAACCTTAACCTTAACAATAACCTAACCCTAACCTTGACCAAACCTTACCCTTAAGGTCAAGGTTAAATTTAAGGTTAAGGTTAAGGTTAAGGTTAAGGTTAAGGTTATGGTAATGGGAAGGTTAAGGTTAAGGTTAAGGTTAGGTTAAGGGTTTGGTCAAGGTTAGGGTTAGGTTATAGTAAAGGTTAAGGTTAAGTCAAGGGTAAATTCAAGGCATGACCCTTAACCTTAACCTTACTCTTAACCTTCACCTTAACCTTAACCTTGACTTTACCCTTAACCTAACCTTAACCTTAACTATAACCTAACCTTAACTTTGACCTTAACTTTACCCTTAACCTTGACCTTAACCTTAACCTTGAACTTGACCTTAACCTAACCTTAACCTTAACCTTAACCTTATTCTTATCTTACCCTTAACCTTCCCAAACCCTTAACCTTAACCTTAAACTTAACCTTAACCTGACTAAACCTGTAACCTTAACCTTAACCTTATTGTTACACAGTAATTTGTCACCATCCCTACTATCCCCTGTCCCACACATTGGACGGCCTTTTCCGTGACCTGTGTGCAGTGACATGACCTAAAACCACTTTCATGGCATCCCCCTTGACAAGGACAATCATTCCTTTGAAGATAGTTTCCTATTAAAAACCCTAAAAATAGGTCTTTTGGCCTTGGCGCGACCAGCCAGTTCATCCCTCGCGCCAATGGGGGAAATCCACCAAAGAGGGAACACCAACTGGCACTCTGTCCTAGTGTATTGCTCATGCCAAGCTTAATAAGGATTGTTATTTAAAAATAAATGGAGGAAGTTTGATTCCAACCAACTCCCGAATGAGTCTCTAAAATGAGTTGGGAGGTTTGGCTCTGGATCTCCCTGTAGGGGAAGTGGTTTTCCACCTATCATGGAAGTTTCCTTGAGGATAGGCCCAATACCACCATTGTAGGGATCCCACCTCCCCTTCAACCATCTATATAAGCTTGCCATTTTCCCCTTAGCAAGCTAGTAGTCTTAGTAGCCTTAATGCTCATAGAAATAAGAGTTGAATCAGTAGTAAGGAGACTATCGTTAGACAGCCTCTGAGAGCTAAAGCCGAAGAGAGAGAGCTTTGTCCCATTCCCAACAAGCTTCATCGAGACGTGCTCCATTGTTGACCGACCGAAGGAAGATCCAGCGTCAGAGCTCAAGTTGTATCTTTCTTTTGTTGTGATTAATAATAAATGACTTTGATTATGGTTCCATTATAGGGCCAACCTTCGGGCCAGCAGGGGTTGTTATACGGTCTGTAAGGATAATCCTACAACCCTCAAGGTCAACCTATACAGCCTCACCCTGTGGTCCAACCAGGGCAACCTCAAGGACCCACAGGTCAACCAGGGTACCAACCGGGATCGTTGTATGGTCTTGGGGGGGAAATACAACCCTCTCAACCTATGGTGCAACCTCTGCAACCTCAGTTTCCTATTGGTCTGAACGTTTCATAGCCAGGGCCCTCTTATGGTCCTGTTACAGGTCAAACTGATTATCAGGCATAGCCTAGCCCTATCCCACCACTGGGTCAACCAGCTCGTCCATGGCAGCCTGGTGTCCCTCTTTAGCTAGGTCAACCTATTCAACCAGGACAACCTGCTCACCCAGGTCAACTTGTTCAACTAGGGAAGCCTGCTCAGCCAGGTCAACCTGTTCAGCCAGGACAATCTACATATCCAGTCAACCCTGCTCATAAGCCGATTTAATTTATGCCACAGCTTAATCTGCCTATGCGCCCAACTCATTAGGCTCAGTAGGGCCCCACTTACCAGCAACCGGCTCAACCCCAAGGCGGTCATTATCTCTAAGGTCAATCTCGATCGATTTATAACCCACCCTAAGGTTATAATTATTACCTTCAACAACTAGGTTATACCTATACTCAACAGTCAAATCCATATACTATTCAAATGGGGCCGACATATAATCAGGGTCTGTACCCTTGTTATCAACCCTCGTAAACTAGTTATAAGCAACCGTATCAATCTAATTATACGGCTTACACCCCCTATGGTTAGAATCCTTCGGGACAGAACCAATGGGGGAAAATTTATGCTCAACCAAGTTAGAGTATAAGTACAGGTCCTTATTGAGGGCCTGGTATGCCTTTCAATCCTCAGTTACCTTTCCTTGCTACATTGGAATTGCCGGACATTTCTAAATTTACCAATGATCCGATTCTTCACAATCCTTATTGGCCTCCGGTTCCAACCAAGGTGCCTGGAGACTATCCTAAATTTGAAGTTAAAGCTGGAGAGGACCCCCAAGCTCATGTGATGACCTACCATCTATGGTGTTCTTCAAACTCTTGGCTGGATGATTTAATTTGTCTACGTCTTTTCCAGCACACTCTTACCGGTGCTGCCAATAAGTGGTATATAGAATTACCCCACGGTATCTTTCAAGACTTCAATACGTTAGCTATGGCTTTTCTGACACATTTCCAGTTACCGGTTTGTTATGAAGCTGGGACGCATCTCCTGACTTCTTTGAAGTAGGATAAAGCCACCCACATATCTGATTATATTCATGAGTGGCAACGTCCTCGTAGATTGATCAAGTTTGATATACCTAATCAGCTACTAACACATTGGTTCACTACCTCCTTCGTTAGCAAGATCACTCAAGATATTTCTATGGGGGCATGTGTGACCGAAGAAAAAGCCATCGCTCAGGCCCAATACCTCGATCTGGTGTACTCTCAGTCTGGAACGCTCTATGATATCTTGAATGATGCCCCACGGCCAGGGACCTCTAAAGCACCAGCTACCCCATCGGTGGACGATGTTATTGGTTCTGTCTCTCAGACTTCTCGAAAGTCCTCTAATGGGAATTAGAAGTCAAATTCTTCCCATAATTATGCTCTTCCCACCCCTCTGGATTCTAGTAAAACTTTGGAGGTCAATTCCGTTCAGGCTAATCCTACGAAAAAGACCTCCAAAGGGAAGAATAATGGTAAAGGAAAATCCAAACTCAATGCCCCGAAACCAGAGTCTTCTAAACCTCGTGCTAACGATGGTTCCCAACATAAACCGAAATACCCATGCCTTATCTATGAAGGATATCATTATACCAAATATTTTCCCTGACGATCTAAAGTTATTCAACTTCTAAAAGGCTCCAAAGGGACTCTAGCAGTTCTCAAAGAACCATTCTCGTCTCAACAGACCCAGATGGTTGAGCATCCTTCACCATCTACAGCATTTGGGTCCCAAGTTGTTATGATGAATGGTGCTACACATGTTTCGATTGCTACACGTTCGAAGGATTATGCTGGATCATGCCAGGTAGCTAGGAAGAAAGTCATTGATGGCTGATGTCCCCCACCTGTCTCTGGTCCTTTAGCAATTGATAAGCCCATCGCTGAACCTGTTGTGAGGCCACCTTCTAAAGGTGTTCTGCGAAAGTCTCCCTATAACCCAAATGCTCGTGCCTCTTAGCACTACAGCGTTATTGAGGATTTGGCACAGGCTCCTTTTGCAATGTCTGCATCAGAAGTGCTTCAAAGTTTCCCATCACAATGAAAAGCTCTGTTGTCCGCAATCGGTGGAATCGATCCTACTGATTCTAGTCTTCTCACCTTCAACCTAGAAAATTTTGTCCCCCGACTTCCACATCAAATCACTCTTGTTATACAATTCGGGATCAATAGCCTCAACATTCATAAAGCCATTTTGGATGAAGGTGCTTCCACCTGTGTTATGTCATCTGCCTGCTGGAAGGCCATTGGCTCTCCAGCTCTTACTTCGTCTCCCAATTCCCTAGAGGCACTTGATGGTCGGGAATATAAACCCCTGGGTGTTCTCGAGAGTTTGCCAATCATGTTATAGGGTAAGACAATCAACGTAGAAGTAGAAATGGTTAACGCCAAGCTCAACTACAACCTTATTCTTGGTCGCAGTTGGACTCACGCCATGCTATGCATTTCATCCACCCTCTTCTAGCTTCTAAAGTTCCCTCATGAGGGAAAAATTATCACTGTTGATCAGTTTTATTTCTTCACCTCATCCTCTGAGAACAACGTTCCTTACGTGGATCATATCGCCAATCCCCCCAACAGTGTAGGACCTGGTGTTTTCAAGGACCTCATCCTCATGGGTATTTTTCCCGCGCCACCACCACACACCGTTCAAGTTAATATGATCTCTAGGTCAGGCGACCCTTGGATCATCCCTTCTCCTAAACAAGTGACCTCTTTTGGAGAATCGATGCCTTTAAATCCATTTGAGATTAATTATTGCGAAATTATCACTGTAACTAATCCTCCTCCTCCTCAACATGCTCCTTCGAGCATGCCTTTGGATATATATTCTCAATCCCCTTGGGTAGGTGATGCAAATTCGCCTGATACTTTAAGAGAAGTCTTCCCTTCTGGTGAAGCTATCGTCGAAACGATGTCTCTTGAAGATCTGCCATGGAGTGATGGACATCATCATTCCTCGTTTATGCCTGGCCTAGAGGCAATGTATGATTGTCTTGAGCCTTTTGTATCCGGTTATTCCCCGCCTGAACCTACTCCTTTGAGCTCGTCAAAGCGTAGTTCAATTCTTGTGTCAAGATCCTAAAACAATGAAACAAGCTGCTACGAGGACAATTATTTTAAGTGTGTCAACCTCGTTAAAATAATGAAACATGAGCCCGTTCAATTAGAGTTTGGTTAGATGTAGAAAAAATCTCTTGTGTTTTGAACCTTCACTCCATTTCCTATGGATTGAAGCTTGGGGGGCACGTACGTTGAATTAAGACACCATGCTGGGGGCATGCCCGTTCTCCTCATTTCAAGCATAATTTACATTTTTGTTTTAAGCTTGCATAAAAATAAAACTCATTTTCAAGAATCGATGCCTTTAACTCTAGTTGAGATTAATTATTGCAAAATTGTCGCTGCAACTGATCCTCCTCCTCCTGAACATGCTCCTTTGAGCATGCCTCTGGATATATATTCTCAATCCCCTTGGCTAGGCGATGCAAATTTGCCTAATCCTTTAAGAGAAATCTTCCCTTCTAATGAAGCTATCGTCGAAATGATGTCTCTTGAGGATCTGCCATGGAGCGATGGACATCATCGTTCCTCGTGTGTGCCTGGCCTGGAGGCAATGTCTGATTGTCTTGAGCCTTTTGTATCCAGTTATTCCCCGCCTGAACCTACTCCTTTGAGATCGTCGGAGCATAGTTCCTCTTCTTGTGTCAAGCTCCTAAGACAATGAAACAAGATGCTACGAGGACAGTTCTTTTAAGTGTGTCAATCTCGTTAAAATAATGAAACACAAGCCCGTTCAATTCGAGTTTGGTTAGATGTAGATCAAATCTCTTGTGTTTTGAACCTTCACTCCATTTCCTATGGATTGAAGCTTGGGGGGCATGTACCTTGAATTAAGACACCATGCTATGGGCATGCCCATTTTCCTCATTTCAAGCATAATTTACATTTTTGTTTTAAGCTTGCATAAAAATAAAACTCATTTTCAAGAATCGATGCCTTTAACTCTAGTTGAGATTAATTATTGTGAAATTGTCGCTGCATCTGATCCTCCTCCTCCTGAACATGCTCCTTTGAGCATGCCTCTGGATGTATATTCTCAATCCCCTTGGCTAGGCGATGCAAATTTTCCTGATCCTTTAAGAGAAGTCTTCCCTTCTGATGAAGCTATCATCGAAACGATGTCTCTTGAAGATCTACCATGGAGCGATGGAAATCATCGTTCCTCATTCATGCCTAGCCTGGAAGCAATGTTTGATTATCTTGAGCCTTTTGTATTTGGTTATCCCCCGCCTGAAACTGCTCCTTTGAGCTCGTTGGAGCATAGTTCCTCTTCCTGTGTCAAGATCCTAAAAAAATGAAACAAGATGCTACAAGGATAGTTCTTTTAAGTGTGTCAACCTTGTTAAAATAATGAAACACGAGCCCGTTCAATTCTAGTTTGGTTAGATGTAGATCAAATCTCTTGTGTTTTGAACCTTCACTCCATTTCCTATGGATTGAAGCTTGGGGGGCATGTACCTCGAATTAAGACACCATGCTGGAGGCATGCCCATTTTCGTCATTTCAAGCATAATTTACATTTTCATTTTAATCTTGCATAAAAATAAAACTCATTTTCAAGCATAGATTGCATATGTGTTTCCATGTGTGCTTTTAAGCTTGCATAAAAAATAAAATGTGATTTGTGTGGTAATACATTTTGTGAAATTTTCCATTGGGTCGTGTGTTATGTAACTAATGCATTAGATGACATTGTATTAGACATTTTCACAACATATTAAAAAAAATCATCATATGTAAAAATATCCATCCAATATATATATATATATATATACGTTGAATAGTTTGATGTTTGTGTATATCACATAAATTCAAAAATATACATGTCTGTTTTAATAATATTCAGAGACAACATGTCTCTAGAAAATATGCATATAAAAGCCCTAGATGACTAATCGGCATGGTGCTCGTGGTAGCATGTCACCGCGTGCACCAATCACCTCAATAATCGACGGAGGTGACTAGGCACCCCCACGGTGTGCCTCTGGTAAGCCATCGGGACATCTGCTAGGTGAGCATAATTTGGGATCCCCTGGGTGATACCCTCCGGGTTCTGGACTAGGGGTCCTTCGTGTGATGGGCGACATCCCAGCGGGCCTCTCTAGGCCAACATCTGCACACATATAGGATTTTTTGTTGGAATAGACATGTATTACAAAAAAATCATAAATACATAAAAATCAAAAGGAGTCTTATGTATCTCCTCATCCCAGTCATCCCCGTTCGTGAGTGGAAGATATAGGTCTCCCGTGAAGTTGGTACCGGCATAGGGCCAGTCCTCAAGGATGATCAACTATCACCATAGCCATACAAAAAACTCGGGCCTCCATGAAATTTTTTGGCCCCCTCCTAATCTGGGCATGAGTGTTTCCCATCGATCCATCCTTGGCTCCCTTAATGATGGCTCGGTGACTATCGCCCCCTGGCCCTGGAAATTTGGTAGTTGTTCAAGGATGAACGATACCAAGATGGAACCGTACCCAAACTATTTCAGTTTGGCCTTCTTGCACTTCTTCAGCTGTCGTTTGATGTTCATTGTTACGACAATGGCCCAATCAAAAAGTTTCGGGTTCATGCATTCAGATGCTAGTAGGAGCTATGCTTTAGTTGCTTCATGCGGTGCCTGTGATCCTGTAGCCCACGTAATGGTGTGGAGTACCACCCTGAGTGCTAGATCAGGAGCCGTGTGGAGATCAACCTTCCCACTGCCTGATCCTATTTGTGCCCCTGGGCCCACTCTTTCCATCACCATTGCCATTTTCTCACCAGATGGTCTAGTACCTATCATGATCGGCACTGGACCTCTTCGAGACAATCTAGTTATGAAATAAATGTCAGATAATTCAAGCTCCAAAACTTGGTCTCGAAGCCTGAATTTTTCTTCATTCTCATCCCAAATGCTAATCAAATACTGCAGTAACTCAGGTTGTGCTCTCAAACATGGTGTTCAGAAGAATTTTTTTAGACCACAGTTTTGGAGAGCATTCATGCATGCTTCATTCTGCATGGCCATTTCATCTTCTTTACCATGCTCCCTTTCCTTCAACTCGATCACCATTGTGGCCTTGTATCTGTACCAACATGATCATAAACACCTCATTAGATCTCTGGAACACTCAGAAATTCATCTGATTGGCTCACATTTTGTTAAATTTAAGCAGAAATTTGAGTTGCACCATTTTCGCAACCATTTTGCTGATACTCGCACCAACTGGCATGAGCCCTTTGCAAAAAGGAGCCAATTGGCGCGGGTCCATGCCCGATACCCACACCAATTGGCCAAGCCCTAATTTTGCAAAGGTCGCCTTAGGGATCCAAAAACACAATGGACATCTATAAAAAATGAATAAAAAAAAAGCTATGGAGAGTGCCTCTTACCTGGAACGAACGAGAACCCAAATGACGTACTGGATTGACCACAATCACCACCACAAGTTTGCACAGCAAAAGCTCATTGTTGCTTTCACAAGAGGTAAAAAGTAAAAGTGAATATGTTTTTACTATTTCTGGCATATTTATAACTTTTCAAAGTCAAAATTATGTTTTGAAAGTCATTTTTCCAATATTTTATTATATTTTGTCGAAAATGGGTTTGACGCTCACTTTCGTGTGCAGCAACAGGTTTTCACGCAGCTTGGACGACGATGCGAGTTGTATTTTATACTTTTTTGGACTCGGTAAAAACACGAAAAAGTCATTTCTGGAGTCATCTTTAAACTCTTTTCTGAATCTCTAAACATGAAAATATTGCCGAGTCGCTTGTTGTTTTGGTCTCGTTAAATTGGTTGTGAAACAACATATACCCAGTATACGTTTACCCCTTTTTTGGGGCGGGATAGACTATTTACAAAAAAGGAATACCCTAGCCTATCATTACTAGGAGGTTTTCTCAGACATAGTTTTCTACCTTTTCGGATATGAGGAACTATTTATGAAAAGGGACTGTTGGAGCTTACTTTTCCGTTGTCTTTTCAAACTCTCTAAACATGAAAAGACACTGAGTTCTTCCTTTGTCAGACTCATTAAAACCTGATGACATCGGATTCTGTCGTGATGACAATACTTAATTTTTTCCTTCCCAGGGCTCGTTAAATGTACTAGGTTGGATTCGTCCGAAGGATGAACTTATATCACAAGCATATGCTATCCCCTTCAATCTTGTTTTCAAAAATAATTGGGGTACTCGCCAGAAATGGTGGGGAAAATGGAACCAGTATCATCGTCGTGTTGGTAGTATGTCACTCTTGAACATGGCACCTCTCTACATTCGTGTCAGGTTGGGGACATCTCATCTCATTTTCTGCTTTCCTCCATGGGTTTGGGTAATCCCTTTTGACCTCTCATCTGCTCTTTGCCTCGTCATCATGACCTCTGATCTTTTGATGTCAAATACTACTAAATCCATTGTCGTGCTGCCGATATGTTCAAGAGAAGTTGACCTCTGCAGTCTCATCCTTCCTCTAATTCTCATCTGATCCTGATTCACAAAAATTATGTTACTCTATCTTGCATCGATGATGTGGGAAACACTATGGCCCACCTTCGATCAAGGTTTCTTCCTGTCGAATTCAGGTCATTATCCAGGAAGCTAATCTAGAGATTCATTTCCGGTACCTTGGAGCTTGCATGCCTCAATGGTAGGTTCTTTGCATTCGACGTAAGGTTTTCATCATTGACCTTCGATCGGATGATTCTGCAGGTGTTCAATGCCAGCTCACTGTTCACATTCCGTGGATTGTACCTGTAGTACCTTGAGGGCCATTGTCACTATTGGTGGTTCCTCTCGTGTTTGTTAACGATTTTCATCATTGGCTGGTAATCAGACGATGTTCTTGCATGTTCAACTTTAGCTCACTTATTCACATGCTAGAACTTATACTCTGTTCAGGTCGAGATGGAGCGCAAGACCCTTGATTTCGTCTATTGGAATCCAGGCTACGGATTTTGTGGATTATCATGATTGGTTACATGACTCATTTCTTGGATGGCTACGACCATACCTGAGTCTACTTATTGATCCTGTCTGGATGGCTGCATCCATATCTTGGATCTTGATTATTGTATACTCTATTATGGATGGCTGCACCCATACCACATATCATGTATTTGAGATATCAGTTGTACTTGTCTACGTAGGTTTTCCAACGGCAGTGTTTTCAGTTGGACATGTTCTCGTAAATCATTTCACCCCTCTCTCTCTCTCGAGCCTCATGCTTTAGGGGGCATCATTTACACAGCAATTTGTCACCATCCCTGCAATCCCCCGTCCCACACAGTGGAGAGCCTTTTTCATGACCTGTGATCAGTGACATGACCTGAAACCACTTTCATGGCATCCCCCTTGACAAGGACAATCATTCCTCTGAAGAAAGTTCCCTGTAAAAAACCCTAAAAATAGAACTTTTGGCCTTGACGTGACCAGCCAGTTCAACCCTCTCGCCAATGGGGGAAATCCACCAAAGATGGCGCACCAACTGGCACTCTCTCCCAGTGTATTACTCGTGCCAAGCTTAATAAGGATTTTTTTTAAAAATAAATGGCAGAAGTTTGATTCCAACCAACTCCTGAATGAGTCTCTAAAATGAGTTGGATGGTTTGGCTCCGGATCTCCATGTAGGGGAAGTGGTTTTCCACCTATCATGGAAGCTTCCTTGAGGATAGGGCCAATCCCACCATTGTAGGGATCCCAACTCCCCTTCCACCATCTATATAAGCTTGCCATTTTCCCCTTAGCATGCTAGTATTCTTAGTAGCCTTAATGCGCATAGAATTAAGAGCTAAATCAGTAGTAAGGAGAATATCGTTAGACAGCCTCTAAGAGCCAAAGCCGAAGAGAGAGAGCTTTATCCTATTCCCGACGAGCTTCATCGAGACATGCTCCACCGTCGACCCACCGAAGGAAGATCTAGCGTCAGAGCTTAGGTTGTATCTTTCTTTCATTGTGATTAATAATAAATGACTTTGATTATTGTTCCATTCATATGTTCATGTCTTATGTTATGAATTATATCTTCTCTGACTGATATATGGTTGCATGTATTTGGTTTTACATTGTGTGTTGTTTCTTCGTGTATGTGCAGGTGTTTGAATGTGCTAGGTGGGAGAATTTTGATCTGCCAAAGCGAAGGACAGAAGCACCATCTTCTCGGAAAGCAACAATAGCGTGGGACTTAAGGTAGGCCCCTTGTCGCATCTTGGTCTTTTGTAACTAGGAACCTGCGTCTTAGCGTGACTCGGTTGTTGCTAGACCTGATCTGGGCTAGTAGGGATCGCCTTTGTTTACAGAGGGGATTTACCTCTCTAACACTTATCTTAACCTTTACCTTAACCTTAAATTTGGTTAGGTAAATTCAAGGTTAAGGTTATGTTAAGTGTAAATTCAAGGTTAAGGTTAGGGTTAGGTTATAGTTAAGGTCAAGGTTAAGGTTAAGGTTAAGGGTAAAGTCAAGGTTAAGGTTAGGTTAAGGTTAAGGTTAGGGTTAAGGTTCACATTAATTTTAAGGTTAAGGGTTTGGTTAAGGTTAAGGGTGAGGTTAAGATTAAGGTTAGGTTAAGGGTAAAGTTAAGGTTAAGGTTAAGGTTAAGGGTTTGTTCAAGCTTAGGGTTACGTTATATTTAAGGTCAAGGTTAAGGTTATGGTTAAGGTAAGGTTAATATAAGGTTAAGGGTAAGGTTAACATTAAGCTTAGGTTAAGGTTATGGTTGAGGTTAGGTTAAGGTTAAGGTTAGGTTAAGGGTAAATTTAAGGTTATGGTTAGGGTTAAGGTTAGGGTAAGGTTAGGGTTAGTTTAATGTTAAGGTTAGGTAAAGTTTAAAGTTAAGGTTAAGATTAATGTTAAGGTTAAGGGTTTGGTCAAGGTTAGGGTTAGGTTATAATTAAGGTCAAGGTTAAGGTTAGGTTATGGTTAAGCTTAATGTTAATGTTATGGGAATGTTAAGGTTAAGGTTAATGTTAAGTTAAGCTTAAGGTTTGGTCAAGGATAGGGTTAGGTTATAGATAAAGTCAAGGTTAAGGTTAGGTTAAGGTTAAGGGTATGGTTTTAGTCAGGTTAAGGTTAAGGTTAAGGTTAAAATTAGGTTAAGGTTAAATTCAAGGTAAAGGTTAGGGTTGGGTTAAGGGTAATATAAGGTTAAGGTTAAGGTTAGGTTAAGGTCAAGGTCAAGGTTGAGGTTAAGGTCAAGGTTAAGGGTAAAGTTAAGGTCAAGGTTAGGGTTAGGTTATAGTTAAGGTTAAGGTTAGGTTAAGGGTAAATTAAAGGTTAAGGTTAGGTTAAAGTTAAGTTTAAGGTTAAGGGTTTGGTTAAGGTTAGGGTTAAGGGTTTGGTTAAGGAGGTTAGGTTAAGGTTAAATTTAAGGTTATGGTTAGGGTGAGGTTAAGGTTATGGTTAGGGTAAGGTTATGGTTAAGGTTAATGTTAATTTTAAGTTTAAGGTTAAGGTTAAGGGTTTATTTAAGGTTAAGGTTACGTTAAGGTTAAGTTTAATGTTAAGGGTTTGTTCAAGGTTAGGTTTAGGTTATAGTTAAGGTCAAGGTTAAGGTTATGGTTAAGGTAAGGTTAAGATAAGGTTAAGGTTAAGGTTAGGTTAAGGTTATGGTTAAGGTAAGGTTAAGGGTAAAGTTAAGGTTAAGGTTAGGTTAGGTTAAGCTTAGGTTAAGGTTAATATAAGGTTAAGTTTAAGGTTAGGTTAAGGTTAAGGTTTAATGATATGGGTCTTAACATTAACCTTCACTATAACCTACCCTTAACATTAAACTTTAACTAACCTTAACCTTAAAATTAACCATAACCTTAACCTTAACCTTGACCTTAACTATAACCTTAACCTTAACCAAACCCTTAACGTTAACCTTAAACTTAACCTAACCTTAACCTTGACCTTAACTGTAACCTAACCGTAACCTTGACCATAACCTTAAACTAACCTTAACCTTTTTTTACCCTTAACCCTAATCCTAGCCATAACCTTTACCTTAACGTAACCTTAACCTTAACCTTTAACTTAACATAACCTTATCCTAACTAAACCTGTAACTTGAACTTTAAACTAACCTTAACTTTCATTTTACCCTTACCCCTAACCTTAACCATAAGCTTTACCTTAACGTAACCTTAACCTTACCCTTACCTTAATCTTACCCTTACCCTTAACCTTTACCTTAACCTTGACTTTACCCTTAACCTAACCTTAACCTTAACCTTATCTTAACCTTAACCATACCCTAACCTTAACCTTAATCTAACCATAACCTTACCTTAACCTAAATTAACTTTAACCTTGACCTTGACCTTAACCTTAACTTTAACTTTACCCTAACCTTAAGGGTTTACTCAGGTTAAGGTTAGTCACATTAAGGTTAAGGTTAAGGGTAAAGTCAAGGTTAAGGTAAAGTTAAGGTTAAGGTTAGGTTATGGTTAAACTTAAGGTTAGGTTAAGTTTAAGGTTAAAGTTAGATTAAGGGTAAGATAAGGTTAAGGTTAAGGTTAAGGTTAGGTTAAGGTCAAGGTAACGATTAATGTTAAGGGTTATGTTATAGTTAAGGTTAAGGGTGAAGTCAAGGTTAAGGTTAAGGTGAAGGTTAAGGTAAGGTTAAGGTTTAGGGTTACAAATTTAGTCAGGTTAAGGTTAAGGTGAAGGTGAAGGTTAAGGTTAAGGTCAAGGTCAAGGTTAAGTTAGGTTAAGGGTAAGGTTATAGTTAGGTTAAGGTTAAGGTTAAGGTTACAAGTTTAGTCAGGTTAAGGTGAAGGTTAAGGTTATGGGTTTAGTTAGGTCAAGGGTTTGGTCAAGGTTTATGGTTATGGTTAAGGTTAAGGTTAAAGTTAGGTCAAGGTAAGTTTAATGTTACGGGTTTAGTCAGGTTAAGGTTAAGGTTAAGGTTAACGTTAGGTTATAATGAAGGTTAATGTTAAGATAAGGTTAAGGGTAAGGTTAAGGTTATGGTTAGGTTATAGTTAAGGTTAAGGTCAAGGTCAAGGTCAAGGTTAAGGTTAGGTTAAGGGTAAAGAAAAATTTAAGGTTAGGTTAAGGTTAAGATTAGGGTAAGGTTAAGGTTACGAGTTTAGTCAGGTTAATGTTAAGGGTTTGTTTAAGGTTAAGGTTAAGGGTTTGGTTAAGGTTTTGTTTGGTTAGGGGTAAGGTTAAGGGTAAGGTTAAGGTTAATTAAAGGTTAAGGTTAAGGGTACGGGTTTATTAAGGTTAAATTTAAGGTTAAGATTACATTAAGGGTAACGTCAAAGATAAGGTTAGGTTAAGGGTAAGGTTAAGGTTAGGTTAAGGTTAATTTTAAGGGTTTGGGAAGGTTAAGGTTAAGATAATGTTAAGATAAGGTTAAGGGAAAGGTTAAGGTTAAGGTTAGGTTAAGGTTATGGTTAAGGTAAGGTTAGGTTAGGGGTTAAGGTTAAGATTAGGTTAGGTTAAAGTTAAGATAAGGTTAAGGGTAAGGTTAAATTAACTTTACCGTTTAGGTTAAGGTTTAGTTAAGGGTAAAGTCAAGGTTAAGGTTAGGTTAAGGTTAAGTTAAGGTTAAGGTTAAGGTTAGGTTAAGTGTAATTTAAGGTTAAGATTAAGGTTATGGTTATCATAAGGTTAAGGTTAAGGTTGCGTTAAGGGTAAAGTCAAGTTTAAGGTTAGGTTATGGTTAAGGTTAAGATTATGGGAGCGTTAAGGTTAATATAAGGTTAAGGTTAAGGTTAAGGTTAGGTTAGGCTAAGGTTAACGTTAGGTTAATGGTTTGGTCAAGGTCAAGGTTAATGTTAGGTTAAGGGTAAGGTTAAGGTTATGGATAAAGTTAAGGTTAGGGTTAGGTTAAGGTTAAGGTTAAGGTTAAGGTTAGGGGAAGGTTAAAGTTAAAGCTAGGTTAAGGTAAAGGTTATGAGAAGGTTAGGTTAAGGTTAAGGTAAAGGTAAGGTTAAGGTTAATTTCAAGGTTAGGTTATAGTTAAGGTCAAGGTTAAGGTTAGGTTATAGTGAAGGTTAAGGTTAAGGTTAAGGTTAAGGTTAAGGTTAAGGTTAAGGGTGAAGCTTAAGTGTAAGGTTAAGGTTAGGACCTGTAACCTTAACGTTCACCCTTAACCTTAACTTAACCTTAACCTTAACCTTAACCTTAACCTTGACTTTACCCTTAACCTTCACCTTGCTAAACCCGTAACCTTAACCTTAACCTTAACCTTAAATATAACCTAACGCTAACCTTACCTGAACCATAACTATAGCCTTAACCTTACCTTAACCTAACTTAACCTTAACCTTATCCTTGAACTTAACCTTAACCTTAACCTTAACCTTACCCATAACCTTAACCTTAACTTTCCCTTAACCTTAAATTTACCCTTAACCTAACCTTAACTTTAACCTTACTGTTGACCTTATCTTAACCTTAAGCTTAATCTTACCCTTAACCTTCACCTTAACCTTAACATTACCCTTAACCTTGACTTTACCCTTAACCTAACCTTATCCTTCACCTTAACCTGATTAAACCCATAACCTTAACCTTAACCTAACCTTAACCTTAACCATAACACTAACCTTCCCATAACCTTAACATTAACCTTAACCTTAACATTGACCATAACCTTAACCTTAACCTAACCCTCACCTTGAACAAACCCTTAACATTAACCTTAACATTGACCTTAACCTTAACCTTACCCTTAACCTTAAACTTAACCTTGACCTTAAATATAACCTTAACCTAACCTTAACCTTGACCAAACCCTTAACATAACCTTAAACTTGATTTTAATCTTAACCTAACCTTAACCTTGACCTTGACCTTACCCTTAACATTAACCTTAACCTTAACCTTAACCTGACTAAACTCATAACTTTAACCTTAACCTTAACCTTAACCTTGACCTTAATTATAACCTAACCCTAACCTTAACCAAACCTTAACCTTACCCTTAATGTAACATTAACCTTGACTTTACCCTTAACCTTAAGCTTACCCTTAACATAATCTTAACCTAACCCTAACCTTAACCGTTAAGGTTAGGTTAAGGTTATGGTTGAGGTTAGGTTAAGGGTAACGTTAAGGTTATGGTTAGGGTTAATTTTAGGGTAAGTTTAGGGTTAGGTTAAGGTTAAGGTTAGGTAAAGGTTAAGGTTAAGGTTAAGATTAAGGTTATGGTTAGGGTTAAGTTAAGGGTAAGGTTAGGGTTAGGTCAAGGTTAAGGTTAGGGAAAGGTTAAGGTTAAGGGTTTGGTCAAGGTTAGGGTTAGGTTATATTTAAGGTCAAGGTTAAGGTTAAGGTTAAGGTTAATTTTAAGGGTTTGGTCAAGGTTAGGGTTATGTTATAGTTAAAGTTAAGGTTAAGGTCAAGTTTATCGACAAGGTTAAGGTTAAGGTCAAGGTTAAGGGTTTGGTCAAGGTTAGGGTTAGGTTATAGTGAAGTTTAAGCTTAAGTTAAGGGTAAAGTCAGGGTTAAGGTTAAGGTTAAGGTTAAGGTTAAGGTTAGGTTAAGGGTAAAGTTAAGGTTAATGTTAAGGATTTGTTAAGTTTAGGGTTAGGTTATATTTAAGATTAATATAAGGTTAAGGTTAAGGTTAGGTGGAGGGTAAAGTTAAGGCTAAGGTTAGGGTAAGGTTAAGGTTAAGGTTAGGTTAAGGTTAAGGTTAAGGTTAAGGTTAAGGTTAAGTAAAGGTTAAGGTTAACGTTAATGTTAAGGGTTTGGTCAAGGTTAGGGTTAGGTTATAGTTAAGGTCAAGGTTAAGGTTAAGGGTAAGGTTATAGTTAGGTTAAGGTTAAGGTTAAGGTTATGTTAAGGTAAGATAAGGTTAAGGTTAAGGTTAAGGTTAGGGTTAGGTTAAGGTTAAAGTCAAGGTTAAGGTTAAGTTTAGGGTTACGGGTCTTAATGTTAACCTTCATTATAACCTAACCTTAAACTTAACCTTAACCTAAACCTTTACCCTAACCTTATCCTTAACCTTGACCCGAACCTTAACCTTGTCTTAACCTTAAGCTTGACCTTAACTATAACCTTACCCTAACCTTAAGGGTTTGTTCAAGGTTAGGGTTAAGTTAGAGTTAAGTTCAAGGTTAAGGTTAGGTTAAGGGTAAAGTTAAGGTTAAGGTTAGGTTAAGGTTAAGATTAGGTAAGGGTAAGGTTAAGGTTAAGGCTAAGGTTAAGGGTAAATTTAAGGTTAAGGTTATGGTAATGGGAAGGTTAAGGTTAAGGTTACAGCTAATTTAAGCTTAATGTTAAGGTTTGGTCAAGGTTAGGGTTAGGTTATATTTAAGGTCAATGTTAAGGTTAGGTTAAGGGTAAAGTCAAGGTTAAGGTTAGGTTAAGGTTAAGATTAGGTTAAGGGTAAAGTTAAGGTTAAGGTTAAGGGTTTGGTCAAGGTTAGGGTTAGGTTATAGTTAATGTCAAGGTTAAGGTTATGTTATAGTTAAGGTTAAGGTTAAGATAAAATTAAGGTTAAATTTAAGGTTAGGGTTAGGTTATAGTTAAGGTTAAGGTTAGGTTAAGGTTAAGGTTAGGTAAGGGTAAGGTTAAGGTTACAGGTTTAGTCAGGTTAAGGTCAAGGTTAACATTAAGGGGGTAAGGTTAAGGTTATGGTGAAGGTTAGGTCATAGTTAAGGTTAAGGTTATAGTTAAGGTAAAGGTTAAGGTTAGGTTATAGTTAAAGTTAAGATTAAGGTTAAGGTTATGGGTCTTAAGCTTAACCTTCAATATAACCTTAACCTTAACCATAACCCTAAAATTAACCTTAGCTATAACCTAACCCTAACCTTGACCAAACCCTTACCTTAACCTTAACTTGACTAAACTCGTAACCTTGACCTTAATCTTACCCTTAACCTTCACCTTAACCATAACTTTACCCTTAACCTAACCTTAACCTTAACCTTACCCTCTTAACCTTAACCTTAACCTGACTAAACCCGTAACCTTAACCTTACCCTTACCTAACCTTAACCTTAACCTTAAACTAACCTTAAGGTAAGGTTAAGGTTAGGTTAAGGTTAAGGTTAATGTTAATTTAAGGGTTTAGGGTTAAGGTTAAGGTTACGTGTTAAGGTTATGGTTAAGGTTACAGGTTTATTCAGGTTAAGGTTAGCCTAACCTTAACCTAACCTTAACCTCAACATTAACCTTAACCTTACCCTAGCATTAAACTTAACCTTAACCTTAACCTTACCCCCTTAACCATAACCTTAACCTTAACCTAACTAAATCTGTAACCTTAACCTTACCTTAATCTAACTTTAACCTTAACCTTAACCTTAACGTAATCTTAACCTTACCCAAGCCTTAACCGTTAAGGTTATGGTTGAGGTTAGGTTAAGGGTAAATTTAAGGTTATGGTTAGCGTTAAGGTTAGGGTAAGGTTAGGGTTAGGTTAAGGTTAAGGTTAGGTAAAGGTTAAGGTTAAGGTTAAGGATTTGGTAAAGGTTAGGGTTGGGTTATAGCTAAGTCAAGGTTAAGGTTAGGTTAAGGTTAAGGTTAAGTTAAGGTTAATGTTAAGGGTTTGGTCAAGGTTAGGGTTAGGTTACAGTTAAAGTTAAGGTCAAGGTCAAGGTTAAGGGTAAGGTTAAGGTTAAGGTTAAGGGTTTGGTCAAGGTTAGGGTTAGGTTATAGTGAAGGTTATGCTTAAGTTAAGGGTAAAGTCAAGGTTAAGGTTAAGGTTAAGGTTAGGATAAGGGTAAAGTTAAGGTTAATGTTAAAGTTTTTTCAAGGTTAGGGTTAGGTTATAGTTAAGGTTAAGATAAGTTTAAGGTTAGATTATGGTTAAGGTTAGGGTGAGGGTAACTTTAAGGTTAAGGTTAGGGTAAGGTTAGGGTAAGGTTAAGGTTAAGGTTAGGTTAAGGTTAAGGTTTAGGTTAAGGTTAATGTTACAGTTAAGGGTAAGGTTAAGGTTAAGGTCAAGGTTAAGGTTATGTAAAGGTTAAGGTCAAGGTTAAGGTTAAGTAAAGGTTAAGGTTAAGGTTAATGTTAAGGGTTTGGTAAAGGTTAGGGTTAGGTTATAGTTAAGGTCAAGGTTAAGGTTAAGGTTAAAGGTAAGGTTAAGGTTAAGGTTACGGTTAAGTTAGGGTTAAGGTTAAGGTTTTGTTAAGGTTAGGGTTAGGTTATAGTGAAGGTTAAGGTTAAAATCCGTAGCCTTAACCTTGACCTTACTCTTAACATTAAGCTTAAATTTGACCCTGAATTTGACTTTACCCTTAACCTTCACCCTTAACCTTAACCTAACCTTAAACTTAACCTTAACCTTATCTTAACCTTATCCTAACCTTAACCTTAACCTTAACCTAATATTAACCTTAACCATAACACTAACCTTAACCTTAAACTTAAACTTAACCTAAAATTAACCTTAACCTTACCCTTAACCTAACCTTAACCTCAACCTTAACCTGACCAAACTCGTAACCTTAACCTTAAACTTAACCTAACCTTAGCCTTAACTATAACGTAACCCTAACCTTGACCAAACCCTTAACCTTAACCTTAACCTTAACTATAACCTAACCCAACCCTAACCTTGACCAAACCTTAACCTTTAACCTGACCTAAACTATAACCAAACCCTAACCTTGACCAAACCATTACCCTTATCCTAACCTTAACCTTGACTTTACCCTGAACCTAACCTTAATCTTAATCTTCCCCTAACCTTAACCCTAACCATAACCTTAAATTTACCCTTAACCTAATATTAACCTTAACCTGACCTTAATCTTACACTTAACCTTGACCTTAACCTTAACTTTAACTATAACCTAAACCTAACCTTGAACAAACCTTAACCTTAACCTTAACCTTAACTTAACTAAAAATTAACATTAACCATAACCTTAACCTTAACCTTAACCTTATCTTAACCTTAACTATAACCTACCCTAACCTTGACCAAACCTTAATTTAACCTTAACCTTAATTTTAACCTTAACCTAACCTTAACCTTAACCTTGACTTCACCTGTAACCTTAACCTTAAACCTAACCTTAACCTAACTAAACATGTAACTTGAACCAACCCTAACCTTGACCAAAACCTTAACCTTAACCTTAACTTGAATAAACCCTTTACCTTATATTTACTCTTAACCTAACCTTACCCTTAACCTTAACCTCAACCTGAATAAACACGTAACCTGAACTATAACCTAACACTAACCTTGACCAAACCCTTAACATTAACCTTAACCTTAACCATAACATTGACCTTAACCTATCCTTAAACTTAACCTTATCTTAACCTTAACCTTCACTATAAACTAACCTTAACCTTGTCCTTAACTATAACCTAACCCTAACCTTGACCAAACCCATAACCTTAACCTTAACCTTAACATAACCTTCACCTTAACCTAATCTTAACCTTAACCTTAACCATAACCTTTACATTAACCTTAACCTTAACCTTAACCTAACCTTAACCTAACCCTAACCCTAACATTACCCCAACCTTACCCTTAACCTTAACCATAATATTAACCTCAGGTTAAGGTCAAGGTTAAGGTTACGTTAAGGGTAAATCCAAGGTTAAGGTTAGGTGAAGGTTAAGATTAGGTTAAGGGTAAATTTAATGTTAAATATTTGGTAAAGGTTAAGGGTTAGATTAAGGTTAAGGTTAGTTTAAGGGTAAAGTCAAGGTTAAGGTAAAGTTAAGGTTAATGTTAGGTTAAGGTTAAGGTCAAGGTTAGGGATAGGTTATAGTTAATGCCAAGGTTAAGGTTAAGGGTAAGGTTATAGTTAGGTTAAGGTTAAGGTTAAGGGTATGTTAAGGTTAAAGTTAGGTTAAGGTTAAGGTTAAGGTTAAGGTTAGGTTAAGGTTAGGGTTATGGTTAAGGTTAAGATTAAGGTTAAGGTTAAGGTTAAGGTTAAGGTTAAGGTTTTGGTTAGGGTTAGGTTTTAATTAAGGTTAAGATTATGTTAAGATTAAGGTTAAGGGGTCAAGGATAAGGTTAATTTTAAGGTTAAGGTTACGAGTTTAGTTAGGTTAAGGTTAAGTTTAAGGTTTTGGTCAAGGTTAGGGTTAGGTTATAGTTAAGTTCAAGGTTAAGGTTAAGGGTAAGGTTATAGTTAGGTTAAGGTTAAAGTTAAGGTTAGTATAAGGTTAAGATAAGGTTAAGGTTAAGGGTTTGGTCAAGGTTAGTGCTAGGTTATAGTTAAGGTTAAGGTCAAGGTTAAGGGTAAGGTTAAGCTTAGGTTAAGGTTAATATTAGGTTAAGGGTATAGTTAAGTTTAAGGTTAGGTTAAGGATAAATTTAAGGTTAAGGTTAGGGTTAGGGTTAGTGTTGAAGAGGTAAATCCCGTCTATGGACAGAGGCGATCCCTCTAGCCCAGATCGGGTCTAGAAACAATCAATTCATGCAATGACATTGGTTCCTAGTTACAAAAATACAAATATTGTGATAAGTAGCCTACCTCAAATAGCACGCAATTTTCATTGAAGAAAAGATGACGTTTCCCGTCCCTCTCTTGACAGATCACAATCCTTTCGTTTGACACATCCAAAAACCTATAAACATGCGAGGAAAAAACAACATAAAACTTAAAATATAAATCATGTAACCATATATCAGTCAGAGAGGATATAATTCATTGCATTACGTAAAGAAATGAACACATGAATGGAACCAAAATCAGAGTCTCTTATATTATAAATGACAAAAGGGAGATTAAAACCAAATGTTTTGACGCCATGATTTTCCTTCGGCAGAGCTGACAGTGGAGCATGTCTCAACAAAGCCTGTCGAGAATCTGGACAAAGCTCTCTCTCTTCGGCTTGGCTCTCAAAGGTTTCCCAGTTATAGTTTCCTTCCTACAATTTCAGCTAGCTTGCTAATGTAAAAGGAAAGCTTTTATAGATGGAGGAAAGGAAGTTGGGATCCCTATAATAATGGGATAGGCCCTATCTCTAAGGAAACTTCCATGATATGTGGAAAACCACTTCCTATACATGGAGATCTGAAGCCAAACCACTCAAATCCTTTTGATGATTCATTCAGGAGTTTGTTGAAATCAAACTTCCGCCATTTATTTTTAAAAAACATCCCTTATTAAGCTTGGCGTGAGTGAAACATAGGGACAGGGCGTCAGTTGGTGCACCCTCTAGTGTGGATTTCCCCCATTGGCGTGGGGGCTGAATTGGCTAGTTGCACCAAGGCTAAAACATCTATTTTTATGATTTTTCAGAGGAAATGTTCTTCAGGGGAATGTTTTTCCTCATGCAAGAGGATGCCATGAAGGTGGTTTTAGGTCATTTTACTATTCACAGGTCATGGGAATATTCATCCAATGTGTGGTATGAGTGATTGCAGGGATGGTGACAAAATGTTGTGTAACAGATGCCCCCTAAAGCATGAGGCTCGAGAGAGAGGGATGGGTGAAATGCTTTATGAGAATGCACCTAGCTGAAAACACTGCCGTTGGAAAACCTGTGAAGACAAATACAACTAATATCTCAAATACATGATATGTGATATGAGCACAACTATCCATAATAGAGTGTACAATAAACGGGATTCAAGGTATGGACATAGCCATCTAGTAAAGAAGGATCAACAAGTAGACTCAGGTATGGTCGCAGCCATCCAATCAAATGAATCATGTAACTAATCATGATAATCCACAAAGAATATATAGCCTGGATTTCATCAGAAAAAATCCAGGGTCTTGCACTCCATCTCGACCCAAATAGAGTACAAGTTCGATCATGTGAATAAGTGAGCTGAAGTCGAACATGCAAGAACATTGTCTGATTACCAGCCAATAATGAAAGTCATTAACAAATGCGAGAGGAACCACCAATAATGAGGATGGCCCTCAAGGTACTATAGGTACAATCCACGGAGTGTGAACAGTGAGATGGCGTCGAACACCTGCAGAATCATCTGATCGAAGGTCAATAATGAAAACCTTGCGTCGAATGTGAAGAACTTGCGATTGCAGCATGCAGGATCCAAGGTACCTGAAGGGAGTCTCTAGATCGACTTCCTAGATAATGAGCTGAAGTTGACAAGAATTGACCTTGATTGAAGGTGGGCCATAGTGTTTCCCACATCATCGATGCGAGATAGAGGAACATGATTTTTTTGAATCAAGATCAGTATACAATCAGAGGGAGGTTGAAAAATGCAAAGGCCAACTTCTCTTGAACATATCGGTGGCACGACAGTGGATTTGGAAGTATTTGAAATAAAAATATCTGAGGTCATGATGACGTGGAAGAGAACAAATGAGCAGTCAAAAATGATTACCCAAACCCATGGAGGCAAGCAGAAAACGAGATGAGATGTCCCCAACCTGACACGAATGCAGAAAAGTTCCATGTTCAAGAGTGACATACTGCCGACACGACGATGATATTGGTTCCATTTTCCCCCACCATTTCTGGTGAGTACCCCAATTATTTTTGGCAACAAGCTTGAAGGGGATAACATATGCTTGCGATATAATTTTTTCCTTCCGAAAAATCCAACCTAGTACATTTAACGAGCCCTAGGAAGGAGGAACTCAAATAACGTCATTATGACGGAGTCCGATGTCATCAGGTTTTAATGAGTCTGACAAAGGAAGAACTCGGCGTCTTTTCATGTTTAGAGAGTTTGAAAAGACAACGAAAAAGAAAACTCCAACATTCCCCTTTCTTAGATAGTCTTGCAGATCTGAAAAGGTATAAAACTATATATGAGAGAACATCCTAGTGGCGATAGGCTAGGGTATTCCATTTTCGTAAATAATCTATCCCACCCTGAAAAAGGGGTAAATGTGTACTGGGTAGATGTCATTTCGTAGCCAAATTAACGAGCTCAAAATGAAAAGTGACTTGGTAATCTTTTCAGTTTTAGAGAATTAGAAAAGAGCTAAAAGATGACTCCAGTAGTGAATTTTTCATGTTTTTACCGAGTCTGAAAAATTATAAAATACAACTCGTATCATCGTCCTAGTCGCATGAAAACCTGTCGCTGCAAAAAAAGCAAGCTTAAAACCCATTTTTCGACAAAAATATGATAAAATATCAGAAAAATAAGCTCCAAAACCTAATTTGATTTTGAAAAGTTATAAATATGACCAAATAGTAAAAACATATTTACTTTTTACTTTTTACCTCTTGTGCAGAGCAATAGTGAATTATTTCCCTGTGACCTTGCGGTGACGATTGTGGACGATCCGGTGCATCATTCTGAATCCTGTCTTTTCCACGTAAGAGCTGCTTCCATTAGCTATGTTTTAATCCATATTTCAAAGCTTTCCATTGTGATTTGACATCCCTAAGGGGAGGATTTGAAAATTTAGGGCTTCCACGGTTGGCGCGGGTATGAGGCACGAACCCGTGCCAATCGAGCTCTTTTTGTAAAGGGGTCGCGCCAGCTGGCGTGACTGTCAGCAAAACATTCACGCCAACCACACAACCTCATTTTCTGCTCGAATTTCACAAAAAATGAACCAATCAATTGAATTTGTGAATTCCCAAAGGATCTTATGATGTGCTTATGATTAATTTGATGTAAGTATAAAGCCACAATGGTGAATGAATGGAAAGAAATAGAGCATAGTGAAGAAGACGAAATGGTAATGGGGAATGAGAAATGCATGAATGCTCTCCAGGATTGCGGTTTAAAGAAATTCTTCTTGATACCATGTCTCAGGGCACAACTTGAATTGTTAAAATACTTGATAAGTATCTGTGATGAGAGTGAAGAGAAGTTTAGGCTTCAAGATAAAGTGCTTGAACTCAAAGTGTCTAATGTCTACTTCATCAGTAGATTGTCTCGTAGAGGTCCAGTTCTGATTATGACAGGTACCAGGCCTTCTGGCAAAAAAATGTTGATGGTTATGGACAGAGTGTGCCCAGGGGCACAAACAGGATCAGGTAGTGGCAAAGTTGACATTCACACTGTTCCCAATATAGCACTCAGAGTGTTGTTACATACTATTACACGGGTTGCAGGGTTGCAGGCGTTGTATGAGGCTATCAAAACGTAGCTCCTCTTGGCATCAGAATGTATTAACCGAACAATATTTGATTGGGCCACAGCCGTAACCATGAATATCAAACCGCAATTGAATAAATGTAAAAAGGCCAAACTGAAGCAGTTTGGGTATGGTTCAATCTTGGTATCATTCATCCTAGAATGAATACCTATCTTCCAGGGCCAGGGGGCGATAGTCACAGATCCACCTTTGAGAGAGCCACAGATGGCTCGATGGGCATCACTGATGCCCAAAGCAAGAGGGGGCCAACAAATATCATGGCGGCCCGAGTTCTTCGGATGGGTCTGGCGACAGTTGATCATCGTAGAGGACTGGCCCTATGTTGGTACCGATTTCATAGGAGACCCATACACTCCACTCCCAGAAGGAGAGGATTGGGATGAGTTTATGGGTAAGAGTATTTTTTATTTTATGAATTTTATGATGATTTTTTTGGTATACATGCATGTTATAACAATTGATCCTATATGTATGCAGATGTTGACCTAGAGAGGCCCATCGGGATGTCGCCGATCGCATGGAGGACCCCTCTCGCCTATGACCCTCAAGGTGAGGGGGCCGAGGGGAACGAGCTAGTTCAGAACTTAGAGGGAATCACCCGTGGGATTCCTGATTATGCTCGGCTGGCTAATGTCCCTATGGCTTATCAGAGGCACACCATAGGGGTGACTAGTCACCTTCATCACTTACTGAGGCGATTGGTGCGGGAAGTAACATGCTACCATGAGCACCATGCTGATTAGTCACCTAGGCTTTTCATATGCATATTTTTGAGAGACATGTTGTCTCCGGATATAACTGAAACAAACATGTATATTTTTGGATTTTATATGATGCACACGCTGCAAACACTCGAAATATATATATATATATATATATATCTGCATGGATCTTTTCACATATTATAATGTTTTTTACAAGTTGTGTAAATGTCTATCTAATACCATGTTAGCTACTGCATCTATTAATGCATTCATTTGTCTGGGTATATGCTAATATGTGATGTAATCAAAATTTCTTTTCAGTAAACGAATGCATAGATACATTCTTAAAATGGATGGGTTCCTAACTAAATAGTGACCATTGAGCCGTAACACTACAAGCTGTGAGTCCAGATATACAAGTAATGCATGAATGCCTAGGTTAATGGCCTTGTTCAATAACTCCAAAATGACACTATATTCTGTGACATTGTTTGTAGCAAGCCCTAGACAAACACCTTGTAAATTAACTAACTCACCAACAGGGTTGTAGATTACCCAGGCTGCCGAAGACAGATTACTGGTACTATGGGAGGCACCATCTGCAAAATCGACATAAGGTGTAATAGACATCTGCATAATTAGGAAGACCCAATCATTAGAAAGACACTTACAAACCACACCACACCACACATGCACAAAAATGAAGAAATCACCTATGTACACACACTACACAAGAATGATTCAAGCGTAATACTTCTTCAGGTACAACCCATTTCTGGGCAGCACCAAAGGAAGACCTTCATAATTGATCAGCTCATAGGCCCCATTTTTTAATACATGTTTAATGATATAGGGCCCATGCCACATAGGCTAGAATTTTCCTGCCCCAAGATTATCATGTGCTTGATCATACAAGAGGACGAGGTCTCCTTCGATAAAAGAGAGTGGAGAAACTGTTTGATCGAAATAAGCTTTAACCCTCTTTTTCTATGCCTCAATAACCAAAGTAGCCAAGTGGCAAGTTTCGTCCAGTCGTTCCAGGTATAAGAGGCGTTATTCCACCGGGAAGTGTCAGGTAGTAATTCCACAACCAACTTTAGTGAAGGGATCTCAAATTCAACCGGAATATTTGCTTCTAGACCATACACCAACTGGAAAGGTGTGAATCTGATCGCGCTCTTTACTGACGTTTGGTAGGCCTAGAGAGCTGAGAACAATTAGAGATGCCAGTTGGATTTGTGTATACCAATTGTTCATTGAAGCATCATGACAAGCACCTTGTTCACAGCCTCAACCTAGCCATTTTCCTAAGGGTAGTATGGCGTCGAGCTGTCGTGACACAAGCCCAACTTCTACATCAGCTTTGCCATCATGAAGTCCCAAAAATGAGTGCCATGATTAGTGAAGATGGCTTGAGGAACGCTAAAATGCATGATCACATGGTTGAAAATGAACTAAGAAGTTTTCTTACCATCTGCAACCACTGTAGGCATCACTTCAGCCCACTTGGTGAAGCAATCTATGGCAACTATGATATAAGCATGCCCCCCGGCCGAGTGAGGGTTAAATGTCATAAAATCAATGCCCCATTTGGTGAAAGGGCCTACGGTAATGACAGGATGTAAAGGGAGGGGTGGTGCACGCATCTTGCGTTGGAAGATCTGGCACACAAGACACTTTCTAACTGGAACAATATAGTCTTTAAATATAGACGGCTTGAAGTAACCTGCATGCAGAATCTTCTGGGTAGTAGCATAACTAGAAATGTGACTGCCATAGGCGCCACTGTGACAGTCTTTTAGGAATTTCTCAGCCTCTTCCAAGGTCAAATATCGGCGGAGCACAGAATCGACTCCGACACGATATAAAGTATCTCCAACAATGTGATATGGTTGGGATTGATGCCGAACGTGACGTCGAGCATCCTTTGTCAACTCAGACCGAAAGGTAGATGTCTGAAGGTACATGATGATGTCACCATACCATGGATCGAGAGTACTGATTAGAAAGAGAGTTTTATCCAAGATATGATCCTCGGATTGAGAGGGAACAGAGCCGGTAGGGAGAGAGAAGA
Organism: Pinus albicaulis; assembly: GCA_034641835.2. Lineage (NCBI taxonomy): Eukaryota > Viridiplantae > Streptophyta > Pinopsida > Pinales > Pinaceae > Pinus > Pinus albicaulis. The sequence continues at coordinate 389,430,051 of CM076580.1, read as the reverse complement.
TGAGATCAGAAAAAACCAATGACTTCTTCGATTTGGCAGTACTGAACTCCAAATCAAACTCCTAAAGGATCACAATCTATTTGGAGTACTTTCCCCCCAACAATTTCCGAGACAAGATGTAAGTCATGGGGTTGCAGTCAGAAATCATGGTTACCGTGTGAAATAGGATGTAATGGAAAAACCACTGAACAGCCTGGACCGCAGCAAGTGCCAACTTCTCGACATGGGCATAATGCATTTCAGTGTCGAGGAGATTCTGAGACAGATAATAAACCACGTGTTCATTTCTGTCATCGTCATCCTATACCAAAACCATGGCAATTGTGCTGAATGTGGCAGCTAAATAAAGGGTAAAGTCGCGATGATAGTTGGGAGGATGTATTAATGGAGAATTGACAAGAAAAATCTTAAGTTTATTGAAGGATTACAGAGCAATCTCGTCCCAATGGAAGGGAACGCCCTGTTTTAGAAGTCACATAAACCCTTTGGCCACTTCTACATAGTTTGGGATAAAGCGACGTAAGAAATTCGCTTTCCCCTGAAGACTCTAAAGTTGATACAACGAGGATGGGGAGGGGAGATTAACAATAGCCTCAACCTTGAGAGGGTCCAGGAGAATTCTGTCTTTACAGACAATGAATCCCAAAATACGACCAGAGTCAACGTAGAAGACGCACTTGTGAGGATTAAGCCTGATGTTGTAACGTCTGCAACAGAGAAAAATCTGGCGGAGATGTTCAGGATGGTCTTCGCGCCGGGCTGAATGAGTCGGCAGGTCATCTAGATATGGCTGAAAAATATTACATATGTCGTGAAAGGCGTAGGGCATGGCATGCTAGAAGGTAGCCCCAACATTTTTTAAGCCAAACGGGAGCTTCTTATAGGAAAATGTGCCCCATGGATAGATGAATTCGGTCTTATGTTGATCGGATGGAAGGATATTAATTTGATTATAACCCAAAAAGCCGTCCATAAGGGAATAGATCTCACTCCCCACACAATCATCGATGATCTAATCTATAAAGGGAGTGGGATAGTTGTCCTTAGGGCAAGCCCGATTGATGTCTCAGTAGTCAACACAGACCCGAATCATGCCCTGCTTCTTATCTACAAGGACAATATTGGAAACCCATTCTGTCAGGGGGATTGGATATATGAAGCTCGCTTTAAGAAGTTTCTCAATTTTTGCTTTTATAACAGCGGCTTTTCGAGGATGCACTGGGCGCAGATGTTGGCGTACAGGCTTCACACCCATATAGGTGGGAATTTCATGCACGATGATATTGGGATCGATCCCAGGCATCTTTTCATAATACCATGCAAAAACATCTCGGAATTCGCGAAAAAGGCTAGTGTACACTTGAATCTCTTTGGGAGAACAAGTGACTCCCATGTGAATGTTCTCGACAACCCTCAGTTTAACGAAGATGTCAATAGGCATTGTTTGGGTAATATTACTCAGATTTCCTTTTGAAAATAATTCATGAGTCAATATTGGAGTTTGGAGAGGCATAGAGGGAACCTGAGATGCAAAGCGCTCAAGACAATTAGAAATTTCCCCTAGGCTGGGCATGAATGAGGAACGATGATGTCCATCGCTCCATGATAGATATTCGAGAGACATATTCCCCACGATAGATTCGTCAAACGGAAAAAATTCTCTCAAAGGATCGGGCGAGTTTGCAGCGCCGAGCCAAGGGGATTGAGAATAAACATCAAGAGCCATGCTCAAAGGAGAATTTTTAGTAGGAGGAGGATCTAATGTAGCAACGACCTCGCAATAATTGATTTCAATTGGGGTTAGAGGCATCGATTCTCCAAAAGAGGTAACCTATTCAGGAGAAGGGATGATCCATAGGTCACCTGACCTGGAGATCATGTTGACTTGAACGGTATTTGGTGGCAGAATGGGAAAAATACCCATGAGAATGGGGTCCTTAAAAAGACCAGGACCTACACTGTCAGGGGGATTGGGAATTTGATCCATGTATGGCATGTTATTCTCGGAGGAGGAGGTAAAGAAAGACAACTGATAAACAGTAATAATCTTACCCTCATGTGGAAACTTCAAAAGCTGAAAGAGGGTGGACAGAACGCATAGCATGGCGTAGGTCCAGCTACGACCAAGTAGAAGATTGTAGTTGAGTTTAGCATCAACAACTTCCACTTCAACGTTAACTGTTTTGTCTTGCAATGTGATTGGTAGACACGTGAGAACACCCAAGGGTTTTGATTCCTTTCCATCAAATGCCTTAAGGGAATTGGGAGATGAAGTGAGGGCTAGAGAGCCGATGGCTTTCCAGAAAGAAGATGACATAACACAAGTAGAGGCACCTTCGTCCACAATGACTCTGTGAATATTAAGGCCATTGATGCCAACTTGTATAACAAGGGAAATCTGGTGCGGAATTCGAGGGACAAAATTCTCTAGCTTGAAGGTGAGAAGGATAGAATCGGCAGGAATTCCGCCAATTGCAAATAACAGAGCTTTCCGCTGAGATGGGAAACTTTTAAGCACTTCCAACGCAAACATTGCAGAGGGTGCCTATGCCAAATCCTCAACAATGCTGTAATGCTGAGCAGCATGGGCGTTTGGATTATAGTAAGACTTACAAAGAACACCTTTGGAAGGTGGCTATACAATGGGTTTAGCGTTGGGATTCTCAATTTCTAAAGGACCAGAAGTAGGTGGGGGAGGTGGGCCATCAACGACTTCCTTCCCAGCTGCCTGGCGTGATCCAGCATAATCCTTCGATCTAGTGGCAATAGAAACAGGTGCAACACCATTCATCATGAAAACCTGAGACCCAAACGGTGTAGACGGTGAAGGCTACTCGACCATCTGGGTCTGCTGAGATGGAAAAGGTTCCTTAAGAACTATCGGAGTTCCCTTAGAGCCTTTAAGGAGTTGACTAAGCTCAGATCGTCAGGGAAAATCTTTGGTGTAGTGGTCTTCATTGCAGATCAGGCAAGGGTACTTCGGTTTTCGTTGCAAACCATCATCAACACATGGTTTGGAGGATTCTAGTTTTGGGGCATCAGATTTGGCCTTTCCTTTTCCCTTCTTCTCCCCTTTCGAAGTCTTGTCTGTAGGATTTGCCTTTACAGCATTGACCTTCGCGGTCTTACCAGAATTTGGAGTAGTAGGAGGAGAAAAATTGTTGGAAGAATTCGATTTCTGCTTCCCATTAGAATACTTACAAGAAGTCTGAGAAATGAAACCAATAACACCATCAACCGATGGAGTAGGTGGTGCTTTAGAGGTCCCACACCACGGGGCATCAGTAGAGATATCATATAATGTTCCGGACTGAGATTACACTAAATCGAGGTACTGGGCACGAGCAATGGCTTGTTCCTCAGTTACACATGCCCCCATAGCAATGCCCTATGCAATCTTGTTGACAAAGGAGGTAGTGAACCAGTGAGTTAGAAGCTGATCAGGAATGTCAAACTTGATCAGACGATGACGACGTCTCCACTCATGAATATGATCTAAAATATGAGTGGCTTTGTCCTGTTTCAGATATGTCAGGAGATGCGTCCCAGCTTCATAACGAATCGATAACTAGAAATGTGTCATGAATGCCATAGCTAGAGTATTAAAGTCTTGAAAAATACCATGTGGTAGTTCTATGTACCATTTTGTAGCAACACCAGTAAGAGTGCGCTAGAAAAGATGTATATGGATCGAGTCATCAACCCAAGAGTTTGAAGAACACCACAAATGGTAGGTCATGACATGTGCTTGGGGGTCTTCTCCAGATTTGCCTTCAAATTTGGGACAGTCACTAGGTACATTCGTTGGAACCAGAGGTCGATATGGATTATGAAGAATCAGATCATTGGTCAACTTAGACACATTCGGTAATTCCAACGTGGCGAGGAAAGGTAACTGAGGATTAAAATGCATGCCAGGTCCCTGATAAGGACCTATACCTGTACTCCAACTTGGTTGAGCATAAATCTACCCCCATTGGTTCTGTCTTGGAGGATTCTGACCATAGGGGGTATAAGCCGTATTATTGGGTTGATACGGTTGTTGAAAACTGGTCGAGACTAACCTTGAAGGTAATAACCGCCTTGGGGTCGAACGGGTTGCTGGTAAGTGGGACCCTGTTGAGCCTGATAATTTGGGTGCACAGGCGGGTTTGGCCATGGCATAAAATAGATCGGCTGCTGAGTAGGGTTAACTGGTTGTGCAAGTTGTCCTAGTTGAACAGGTTGATCTAGCTGTGCAGGTTGCCCTAGTTGAATAGGTTGGCCTGGCTGAACAGTTTGTCCTGGTTGAACAGGTTGGCCTAGATGATGAAGGACACTAGGCTGCCTTGGTTGAGCAGGTTGGCCTGATGGCGGGAGAGGGCTAGGTTGTGCCTGATAACCAGGTTGGCCTGTGACAAGACCATAAGATGGCCCTAGTTGTGAAACATTTCGACCAATTGGAAAATGAGGTTGTTGAGGTTGCACCAATGGTTGAGAAGGATGGGTTTACCCCCCAGGACGATACAACGGTCCAAGTTGATACCCCAGTTGCCCTGTGGGTCCTTGAGGTTGTCTCAACTAGACCACAGGGTGAGGCTACAGAGGTTGACCTTGAGGGTTGTAAGATTGCCCTTGCGGACCGTAAACAATCCCTGCTGGCCCAAAGGTTGTCCCTGTAAGGGTTGTCCTTGCGAGTCATATAGATAACTAGGCTGGGCTGAAGGTTATCCCTGGAAGGGTTGTCCTTGTAGGTTAGAAGGTTTCCCAGCCTGTGCAGATAGAAAACTGTTAATATACTAATAAGCCTCATGAGCAGGAAAATGAAGGGGGTTGCCCTGCTCATCATATTGATATGGAAATCCGTAAATCGGGGCACCATCCGGTCCATAATGGGAAAATTAAGGACGATTGAGATCTTCAGAGTACTGGCCAACCTCGGAGTTTGATGGCTGTAAAGACAATCGATACTCCTCAGGAGAAATATTCTCAGGAATAACAGAAGATATGTAAACGTCTTTAGGAACTAATGAGGTCCTAGCTGACTGTGTAGTGACAACGGGCATAAACGCAGTGACGCAGACAGTAGGTCTAACAGATACTGATGTAACGAAAGGAGATGCCATGAGAGGTTTTGATGGCGACATCCCTAATGAGGGAATATTCAGCCTCGTGGACGGAGTCGATATTCCTATAGAGGAAAAAATGGCCATGACCTAACTTAAATACCTATATCCAGTTGGGAGCAAAGGACCAGGTGAATACATAATAGAAGGTTCGGGGATGTTTTCAGGAAAAAGCTAGTAATCTTCACCAGATGTAGGAATTTACTCACTAGGAGAAGGAATGGGTGAGTCCATATCTGACCCTGCCGCAAGATCTTCTAAAAGACGATGAGGACTAGGAGGTATAATAGTAGCCAAGAAAGACGATCCCAATGTAAGAGGAGGGAAGTGTTCCCCCACTCCAAATCCAAACCAAGCGTTGGAAAAGGGCCAATTGAAGTCAACTGGTCCACCAAAGGGAAGCTCAGATATAACCAGTCTCCCATTGGGAAACTTGGATACAACAGGTTTTTGATACTCAGCAGAGGACTGGGAGACCTCTGATGAATCGTCTGTGTAAGGATTACTAGTAGACGAAACTAGGGGTTCCGCCACTATGACTGTAATGAAAATAGGAAGAGATCAAAACAAAGACACATGGGAAAAACCAAGGCAAATAACAATAGGCCAAAAAATCAATCTCTAAATGGGCGTGTGATCGTAGGTGATTAATTTTACCACATTGAAACTGGAAATTTTACCGTTTCATGTTTAAAGAGTCTAGAAACGAATAAAATATGACTCTATCTCTTTCAATTTGGAAACAAGTGTGAAAGGACAAGCGCTTGATGATCTTTCCAAATTTAATGAGTCAGTAAAGATCAAAATGACTGCTCTGGTAATCTAGGTAGATGGGTGTACCAGATATCTGTGAACTTCCATATACTCCTTGGTTAAAAAATGAAAGAGAAATCAACCAAGGAATTGATGTACGTGCAAGTAATCTCCCTGAATGCTTTGTCCGGTGTATCACGGGTAAAATTCGGCAGAATCGTCTTCCTACAAATAAAGGATAGCACTAGCACTGTCTAAGGCCAGATGGAGAATGATAGCTATTAGGTTTAACGACGCTGGAACATGTCATTAGCCTAGACCTCTAGATATTTTGTTAATGTTTTAATGTTGCCTTAGGTTAATTGAATAAATTTTAGAGTTGATCTTCAATTTATGTTTCAATTTAAGGCCCTATCCAATGTTGGATCTCAAAAAATCTTCTAAATGCACACTACATGCCACAAAATATCACTTTTTTCAATGAAGAGCTATCTATGGGAGGGATGAGAGATTTTCAAATAGCAACAAAATGAGCGCAAAAACATCCACTACTGTCTCTAATGCAAGCTAATGAAACTAGAAAACTTCTCTCTTAGAGTTATATAACACTAATAGTGCGAAAGAGATTTCAATTTTCATTAGACTAATCCAAATTCAAAGAAATTTGTTTTTTGTATTTTTCAATGTTTTAGAGAAAATGCACTAAATGAATGAAAAAACTAATGAAGAAATCAATTCGAGAAATGACAGTGAGAGAGATGAAATAAAAAAGTTCACTCAATACGAATGCACACAATCAAGACCCAAACTGATGGAGAAATCCCTCAAATCGAAGAAGAATCTCAAAAAGACTCACACAAACTATGTAATCTAGGCTTGGAATGAGACAAAGAGAAACTTGAATGAAAGAGAGAAAAATCACTCAACTAACGCAATGATACAATGGAATCCAGCAAAATGAATGCAAAGAAGAAAAAAAAAAGTTGAATAGAAAAGCAAGAACCAAGAAACTCCCACGAGAGGCTCAGCACACTATAGCACCTAGAAGCCCTAGGGCTAGAATGCAAAACTGATAGTAAAGGGCAAACAACTAGAGGACAAGGGCCAAACACAGTCGAAAAAGACTTCAAGGCACTCAATCAATCAGAAAAAGACACCAAGAAAAAAAATCACGCTCAGAGAGCCCAAAAGCAAGCAAATTCTAACACCAAACAAAGTTTGCGCGCCTGTTTGGCTGTAATCTGCACCAAAACAGCGTTGGCGTAGGGGCCTAACTAGCAACAAGTTCCATTTGGTGCGACTGTTAAGCGCTAAACTGCGCCAATCGAGTTTACTATGGAAAAATATGAAAAAGCACAAACAGATACTGGATCAGGTTTTCTGGGGGCTAAACAGGGGTTTGACACCAAAGGAGGCAAACCAGAAGAGCAAATAAATCACTCAAAATCCAAAAACAACCAAAAGAAGAAAGACTAACTCCAACTGCCTCCCCAGCAGAGTCGCCATTTTGTTGAAGAGGTAAATCCCCTCTGTGAATAGAGGTGATCCCACTAGCCCAAAGCGGGTCTACCAACAATCAAGTCATGCAATGACGTTGGTTCCTAGTTACAAAAAGGAAAAGATTGCGATAAGTAGCCTACCTCAAATCCCACACAGTTGTCGTTGAAGAAAAGATGAAATTTCCTGTCCCTCGCCTGATAGATCACGATCCTTCCGTTCGACAAGTCCGGACACCTATACATGTGTGAGGAAACAACAACATACAAAGTAAAATCTAAAGCATGTAACCATATATCAATTAGAGAGGATATAATTCATTGCATTACATAAAGAAATGAACACATGAATGGAACCAAAATTAGAGTCGCTTATATTATAAATGAAAAAAGGCAGATTACAACCAAATGCTCTGACGCTATGATCTTCCTTCGGTGGAGCTGACAATGGAGCGTGTCTCAGCAAAGCTTGTCGGGAATCTAGACGAAGCTCTTTCTCTTAGACTTGGCTCACAAAGGTTGCTAATGTTTCCTTCCTACAAGTTAAGCTAGCTTGCTAATGGAAAAGGCAAGCTTTTATAGATGGAGGAAAGGAATTTGGTATCCCTATAATCATGGGATAGGCCCTATCTCTAAGGAAGCTTCCATGATAGGTGGAAAACCACTTCCTATACATGGAGATCCGAAGCCAAACCACTCAACTCCTTTTGATGATTCATTCAGGAATTTGTTGAAATCAAACTTCTGCCATTTATTTTTAAAAAACATCCCTTATTAAGCTTGGCGCGAGTGAAACTCATGGACAGTGTGCCAGTTGGCGCGCCCTCTAGTGTGGATTTCCCCCATTGGTGTGGGGGTTGAATTGGCTAGTCAGGCCAAGGCTAAAACATCTATTTTTAGGGTTTTTCAGAGGAAATGTTCTTCAGGGGAATGTTTGTCCTTATGCAAGAGGATGTGATGAAGGTGGTTTCAGGTCATTTTACCGTTCACAAGTCACAAGAATAGTCCTCCAATGTGTGAGACAAGGGATTGCAGGGACGGTGACAAAATTCTGTGTAACGGTTAGGGTTAAGGTTAGGGTTTTGTCAAGGTTAGGGTTAGGTTATAGTTAAGGTGAAGGTTAAGGTTGAGGTTAAGGTTAAGATTTTAATTTAATGTTTTTTTATAAAATTTTTATAAATAGTTTAAAGCTTTTATAAAATATTCTAAATTCTTATTATTATGTTTAAATTAAATATTTAAAGAGTTTAATCATTTTTCGAAATGTTTTTAATAAAATTGTAAAAAAAACGTATTTAAAAAAATTATCAAACACTTTTTACAATGTTATAATGTGCTTTTAAACAAGTTTAAAATGTTTTTAAGACATTATAATACTCTTTTAAAATATTTTAAAAAATTATAAAATATTTTAAAGGATTTTTCTAACATTTTAGAACATTTTAAAATATTTCAAAATATTTCAAAAAATTTCACAATATTGTAAAAGGCTTATAAAGTAAAGCTTATAAAGTTGGCATTCAATCATTTTTATAAATGTTTTATAAATGGCTTAAATATTTTATAAAATATTTTAAATTCTTATTAATATGTTTAAATCAAATATTTAATGCGTTTAATCATTTTTAGTAAAAAAAATTTAATAAAATCGTAAAAAAGATGTTTTTAAAAACATTATAAAACACTTTTTTAAATGTTAAAACGTGCTTTTAAACACATTTAGAATGTTTTTAGGACATTATAAAACTCTTTTAAAATATTTTAAAAATTTTGTAAAATTATTTAAAGCATTTTTGTAACATTTCAAAATATTATAAATGCTTTCAAGATATTTTAAAACTCTTTTAAAATATTTTGAAATGCTTCTAAAATATTTTGAAACACCTTTTAGCTTTATTTTAAAATGTTTCAAAACACTTCTAAAATGTTTTAAATTTATTTTAAAATGTTTTAAAACGTTTTTGAATCCTTTTAAAAAAATTGTAAATCATTTTAAAACGTTTTAAAAGTGTTTTAAAATTGTTTAAAAATGTTTTTAGAATGCTTTTACAATGTTTTAAAAACATTTCAAAACACTTTTAAAATTCTTTTAAAATATTTAAAAGCATTTATTTAAGTTTTAAAAACGTTTATAAATAACATATAATAAAATTTAAGCTTATAAAGCTGACATTATAAACATTTAATAATTCTTATAAATGTTTCATAAATGGTTTAAATCTTTTATAAAATATTCTAAATTCCTATTAATATGTTTCAATGAAATATTTAAAGCTTTTAATCATTTTTAGTAAATGCTTTTAATAAAATCGTAAAAAAAAACGTTTTTAAAAACATTATAAAACACTTTTTAAAATGTTATAATGTGCTTTTAAACATGTTTAAAATGTTTTTAAGACATTATAAAACTCTTTTAAAATATTTTTAAAAAATTGTAAAATGTTTTAAAATATTTTTATAACATTTCAAAATATTGTAAAATGCTTTCAAGATATTTTAAAACGCTTCTAAAATGTTTTAAAACGTTTTTAAATCCTTTTAAAAAACTTGTAAATCATTTTAAAACATTTTTAAATGTTTTAAAATGGTTTCAAAATATTTTTAGAATGCTTTTACAAAGTTTTAAAGACAAATCAAAACACTTTCAAAATATTGTAAACCTCTTATAAAGTTAAGCTTATAAACCTGACATTCAATAATTTTTATAAATGTTTTATAAATGGTTTAAAGCTTTTATAAAATATTCTAAATTCTTATTAATATGTTTAAATCAAATATTTAAAGCGTCTAATCATTTTCGGTAAATGTTTTTAAAAACATTATAAAACACTTTTTAAAATGTTATAATGTGCTTTTAAAAACATTTAAAAATGTTTTTAAGACATTATAAAACTCTTTTAAAATATTTTAAAAAATTGTAAAATGTTTTAAAGGATTTTTATAACATTTCTAATTATTTCAAAATATTGTAAAACGCTTTCAAGGTATTTTAAAACACCTTTAAAATATTTTGAACCGCTTTTAAAATTTATTTTAAAACGTTTCAAAACACTTCTAAAATGTTTTAAATTTATTTTATAATGTTTGAAAACACTTTTAAGTTGTTTTAAAACATTTTTAAATCCTTTAAAAAACTTGTAAAGCATTTTAAAAAGTTTTAAAAGTGTTTTAAAATGGTTTAAAAATGTTTTTAGAATACTTTTACAATGTTTTAAAAACATTTCAAAACACTTTTAAAATTCTTTGAAATATTTAAAAGTATTTATTTAAGTTTTAAAAATGTTTATAAATAACGTTTAATAAAAGTTAAGCTTATAAAGCTGACATTATAAACATTTAATAATTTTTATAAATGTTTTATAAATGGTTTAAAGCTTTTATAAAATATTATAAATTCTTATTGATATGTTTAAATCAAATATTTAAAGCGTTTAATCATTTTTAGTAAATGTTTTTAATAAAATCGTACAACAAATGTTTATAAAAACATTATAAAACCCTTTTTAAAATGTTATAACGTGCTTTTAAACACGTTTAAAATGTTTTTAAGACATTATAAAACTCTTTTAAAACATTTTAAAAATTTTGTAAAATGTTTGAAAGGATTTTTATAACATTTCAAAGTATTTTAAAATATTTCAATATTTTGAAATATGTCAAAATATTGTAAAATGCTTTCAACATATTTTAAAACACTTTTAAGCCAAACGGGAGCTTCTTATAGGAAAATGTGCCCCATGGACAGATGAAGGCGGTCTTATTTTGATCGGATGGAAGGATATTAATTTGATTATAACCTGAAAAGCTATCCATAAGGGAATAGATCTCACTCCCTACATAATCATCGATGATATGATCTATAAAGGGAGTGGGATAGTTGTCCTTAGGGCAAGCCCGATTGATGTCTCGGTAGTCAACACAGACCCAAATCATGTCCTACCTCTTATCTATAGGGACAATATTGGAAACCCATTCTGTCAGGGGGATTGGATATATGAAGCCCACTTTAAGAAGTTTCTCAACTTCTGCTTTTATAGCAGTGGCTTTTCGAGGATGTACTGGGCGTAGACGTTGGTGTACAGGCTTCGCACTTGGATAGGTGGGAATTTCATGCACGATGGTAATGGGATTGATCCCAGGAATTTCTTCATAAGACCATGTGAAAACATCTTAGAATTTGTGGAAAAGGCTAGTGTACAGTTAAATCTCTTTGGGAGAACAAGTTACTCCCACGTGAATGTTCTCAAGAACCCCTCATTTAACGGAGATGTCGATAGGCATTGTTTGGGTAATATTACTCATATTTCCTTTCGAAAATACTTCATGAGTCAATATTGGCATTTGGAGAGACGGAGAGGGAACCTGAGATGTAAAGCACTCAAGACAATTAGACATTACCCCTAGGTCAGGCATGAACGAGGAACGATGATGTCCATCTCTCCATGACAGATCTTCGAGAGACATAGTCCCCACGATAGCTTCGTCAAATGGAAAAACTTCTCTCAAAGGATTGGGCGAGTCTGCAGCGCCGAGCCAAGGGGATTGAGAATAAACATCAAGAGCCATGCTCAAAGGAGAATTTTCAGTAGGAGGAGGATCTGATACGGCAACGACCTCGCAATAATTGATTTCAACTGGGGTTAGAGGCATCGATTCTCCAAAAGAGGTAACCTATTCAGGAGAAGGGATGATCCATGGGTCATCTAACCTAGAGATCATGTTGAATTGAATGGTATTCGGTGGCGGAATGGGAAAAATACCCATGAGAACGGGGTCTTTAAAAATACTAGCACCTAAACTGTCGAGGGGATTGGGAATTTGATCCACGTATGGCACGTTATTCTCAGAGGAGGAGGTAAAGAAAGACAAATGATCAACAGTAATAATCTTGCCCTCATGTGGAAAATTCAAAAGCCGAAAGAGGGTGAATGGAATGCATAGCATGGCGTGGGTCCAGCTGCGACCAAGTAGAATATTGTAGTTTATTTTAGCATCAACAACTTCCACTTCAACGTTGATTGTTTTGCCTTGCAATGTGATCAGTAGACTCACGAGAACACCTAAGGGTTTTGATTTCCTTCCATCGAATGCCTCGAGGGCATTGGGAGATGAAGTGAGAGCTGGAGAGGTGATGGCTTTCTAGCAAGTAGATGACATAACGTAGGTAGAGGAACCTTCATCCACAACGGCTCTGTGAATATTGAGGCCATTGATGCCGACTTGTATAACAAGGGCAATCTGGTGTGGAATTCAGGGGACGAAATTCTCTAGATCGAAGGTGAGAAGGCTAGAATCGGCAGGATCAATTTCGCCGATTGTAGATAACAGATATTTTCGCTGAGATGGGAAACTTTGAAGCACTTCCAACACAGACATTGCGGAGGGCTCCTATTCCAAATCCTCAACAATGCTGTAATGGTGAGCAACACGGGCATTTGGATTATAGGAAGACTTATGAAGAACACCTTTGGAAGGTGGTCGTACAATGGGTTCAGCGTTGGGCTTCTCAATTTCTAAAGGACTAGAGGCAGGTGGGGGAGGTGGGCCATCAACGAACTCCTTCCCAGCTTCCTGGCGTGATCTGGCATAATCCTTTGATCTATTGGCAATAGAAACAAGTGCAACACCATTCATCATGAAAACCTGAGACCCAGACGGTGCAGACGGTGAAGGTTGCTCGACCATCTAGGTCTGCTGAGATGGAAAAGGTTCCTTAAGAAATACTGGAGTTCCCTTAGAGCCTTTAAGGAGTTTACTAACCTCGGATCGTCGGGGACAATCTTTGGTGTAGTGGTCTTCATTGCAGTTCAGGTAAGGGTACTTCGGTTTTCGTTGCGAACCATCATCAGCACGTGGCTTGGAGGATTCTAGTTTCGGGGCATTGGATTTGGCCTTGCCTTTGCCCTTCTTCTTCCCTTTGGAAGTCTTGTTCACAGGATTGGCCTGAACAACATTGACCTCCGTGGTCTTACCGGAATCTAGAGTAGTGGGAGGAGCAGAATTGTTGGAAGAATTCGATTTCTGCTTCCCATTAGAAGACTTACGAGAATTCTGAGAAACGGAACCAATAACACCATCAACCGATGGGGTAGGTGGTGCTTTAGAGGTCCAGGGTTGCGGGGCATTAGTCAAGATAACATATAATGTGCCAGACTGAGAGTACATTAAATCAAGGTACTAGGCACGAGAAATGTCTTGTTCCTCGGTTACACATGCCCCCATAGCAATGCCCTGTGCAATCTTGTTGACAAAGGAGGTAGTGAACCAGTGAGTTAGAAGCTGATCAGGAATGTCAAACTTGATTAGACGATGACGACATATCCACTCATGAATATGATCTGAAATATGAGTGGCTTTCTCCTGTTTCAGAGATGTCAGGAGATGCGTCTCGGCTTCATCATGAACCGGTAACTAGAAATGTGTCATGAATTCCATAGCTATAGTATTAAATTCTTGAAAAATACCACGTGGTAGTTCTATGCAGCATTTAGCAGAAACACCAGTAAGAGTGCACTAGAAAAGACGTAGACTGATGGAGTCATCAACCCAAGAGTTTGAAGAACACCACAAATGGTAGGTTATGACATGTGCTTGGGTGTCTTCTCCAGATTTTCCTTCAAATTTGGGACAATCACCAGGTACCTTCGTCGGAACCAGAGGCCAATATGGATTATGAAGAATCGGATCATTGGTCAAATTAGACACATCCGGTAATTACAATGTGGCGAGGAAAGGTAACTGAGGATTAAAAGGCATGCCAGGTCCCCGATAAGGACCTGTACTTGTACTCCAACCTAGTTGAGCATAACTCTGCCCCCATTGGTTCTGTCTTGGAGGATTCTGACCATAGGGGGTATAAGCCATATAATTGGTTTGATAAGGTTGCTGAAAACCGGTCGAGACTGACCTTGAAGGTAATAGCCGCCTTGGGGTCGAACGGGTTGCTGGTAAGTGGGACCCTGCTGAGCCTGATAAGTTGGGTGCACAGGCGGGTACGACTATGGCATAGAATATATTGGCTACTGAGTAGCGTTAACTGGTTGTGCAGGTTTTCCTAGTTGAACAAGTTGATTTGGTTGTGCAGGTTTTCCTAGTTGAACAAGTTGATATGGTTGTGCAGGTTACCCTAGTTGAACAGGTTGGCCTAGCCGATGAAGGACACCAGGTATCGCCCCAAATTTAGCAAAAAGTTGGTTGATGTATGTGGAGAGGGCCAGGTTGTGCCTATGACAGGATGATAAGATGGCCCTGGTTGTGCAAAATTTTGACCAATTGGAAAATGAGGTTGTTGAGGTTGCACCAATGGTTGAGAAGGATGGGTTTACCCCCCAGGACCATACAATGGTCCAGGTTGATACCCCGGTTGCCTTGTGGGTCCTTGAGGTTGTCCCGGCTGGACCACAGGGTGAGGCTGCAAAGGTTGACCTTGAGGGTTGTAAGACTGCCCTTGCGGACCGTACAAAAATCCCTGCTGGCCCGAAAATTGTCCCTATAAGGGTTGTCCTTGCGGGTCGTATAGATAACCAAGTTGGGCCGAAGGTTGTCCCTGGAAGGGTTTTCCTTGTAGATTAGAAGGTTACCTAGCCTGGGCAGATAGAAAACCGTTAATATACAAAAAAGCCTCAAGAGTAGGAAAATGAAGGGGGTTCCCTACTCATCATATTGATTTGGAAATATGTAAATCGGGGCACCATTCGGTCCATAATGGGAAAATTAAGGACGGTTGATATTTTGAGAGGATTGAACAACCTCAGAGTTTGACGGCTGTAAAGACAACCGATACTCCTCAGGAGAAATATTCTCAGGAATAGCAGAAGCTATGTAAACATCTTCAGGAACTGACAAGGTCCTAGCTGACTGAGTAGTGATAACAGGCATAGACGCAGCCACGCAGACAGTAGGTCTAACAGGTACTGATGTAATGAAAGGAGATGCCGTGAGAGGTGTCGATGGTGACATCCCTAACGAGGGAATAGCTGGCCTCGTGGACAAAGTCGATATTCCCATAGAGGCAACAACGACCATGACCTGACTTAAAGACCTATATCCAGTTGGGAGCGATGGACTAGGTGAAGACATAACAGAAGGTTCGGGGATTTTTTCAAGAAAAAGCTAGTAATATTCACCAAATGTAGGAATTTCCTCACTGGGAGAAGGACTGGGTGAGTCCATATCTGACCCTGCTGCAAGATCTTCTAAAAGACAACGAGGACTAGGAGGTATAATAGCAGCCAAGAAAGGCGATCCTAATGTAAGAGAGGGGAAGTGTTCCCCTACTCCAAATCCAAACCAAGCGTTGGACAAGGTCCAATTGAAGTCAACTGGTCCACCAAAAGGAAGCTCAGATATAACCGGTCCCCCATCGGGAAACTCGAATACAATGGGTTGCTGATACTTAACAGAGGACTGGGAGACCTCTAATGAATCATCTATGTAAGGACTACCAGTAGACGAAACTGGGGGTTTCACCACTATGACTGTAATGAAAATAGGAAGAGATCAAAACAAAGAAACACAGGCAAAACCAAGGCAAACAACAACAGGCCGAAAAATCAATCTCTAAATGGGCATGTGATCATAGGTGATTAATTTTACCACATTGAAACTGGAAATTTTACCGTTTCATGTTTTAAGAGTCTAGAAACGAGTAAAAGATGACTCTATCTCTTTCAATTTGGAAACAAGCGTGAAAGGACAAGCGCTTGATGATATTTTCAAATTTTAATGAGTCAGTAAAGATAAAAATGACTGCTCTAGTAATCTAGGCAGATGGGTGTACCAGATATTCCTGAACTGCCATATACACCTTGGTTAAAAAATGAAAGAGAAACCAACCACGGAATTGACGTATGTGTAGGTAATCTCCCTGAATGTTGTGTCCGGTGTATCACAGGTAAAAGGCGACAGACTCGTCTTCCTACGGATAAAGGATAGCAACCTAATGGGGTATCCCTTTATATACGCGACGGTATGGGGAGCACAAGTCCGTACTAGCGCTATCTAAGGCTAGATGGTGAACAACAACTACTAGGTTTAACGACGCCATAACACGTCACTAGCCTAGACCTTTAGATATTCCGTTAATGTTTCAATGTTGCCTTAGGTTAATTGAATAAATTTTAGAGTTGATCTTCAATTTATGTTTCAATTTCAGGCCCTATCGAATGTTGGATCTCGAAAAATCTTCTAAATGCACACTACATGCCACAAAATATCACTTTGTTCAATGAAGAGCTATCTACGGGAGGGATGAAAGCTTTTCAAACAACAACAAAATGAGCACAAAAACATCCACTATTGTTTCTAATGCAGGCTAATGAAACTAGAAAACTTCTCTCTTAGAGTTATATAACACTAATAGTGCGAAAGAGATTTCAATTTTCACTAGACTAATCCAAATGCAAAGAAATTTGTTTTTTGTATTTTTCAATGTTTTAGAGAAAATGCACTAAATGAATGAAAAAAATAATGAAGAAATCAATTAAAGAAATGATAGTGAGAGAGCTGAAATAAACAAGTTCACTCAATATGAATGCACACAATCAAGACCCAAACTGATGGAGAAATCCCTCAAATCAAAGAAGAATCTCAAAAAGACTCACACAAACTATGTAATCTAGGCTTGGAATGAAAAAAAATGAAACTTGAATGAAAGAGAGAATAATCACTCAACCGACGCAATGATACAATGGAATCTAGAAAAATGGATGCAAAGAAGCAAAAATGAAGTTGACCAGAAAATCAAGAACCAAGAAACTCCCATGGGAGACTTAGCACACTATAGCACCTAGAAGCCCTAGGGCTAGAATGGAAAAATGATAGTAAAGGGCAAGCAATAAGAGGACAAGGGCCAAACACAGTCGACAAAGACTTCAAGTTGCTCAATCAATCAGAAAAAGACACCAAGACCAAAAATCACGCTCAGAGAGCCCAAAAGCAAGCAAACCCTAACACCAAATAGATTTGGCGCACCTATTTGGCTGTAATCTGTGCCAAAATAGTGTTGGCGAGGGGGCCTAACTAGCAACAAGCACCATTTGGCGCAACTGTCAAGCGCTAAACTACGCTAATCGAGTTTACTCTGGAAAAAGATGAAAAAGGACAAACGGAGACTGGATCAGGTCTTCTGGGGGCTGAACAGGGGTTTGACACCAAAGGAGGCAAACTAGAAGAGAAAATAAATCACTCAAAATCCAAAAACAACTAAAAGAAGAAAGACTAACTCCAGCTGCCTCCCCAGCGGACTCGCTAGTTTGTTGAAGAGGTAAATCCCCTCTACGGACAGAGGCAATCCCACTAGCCCAGAGCGGGTCTAGCAACAATCAAGTCATGCAATGACGTTGGTTCCTAGTTACAAAAAGACAAAGATTGCGATAAGTAGCCTACCTCAAATCCCACGCAGTTGTCGTTGAAGAAAAGATGACGTTTCCCGTCCCTCGCATGATAGATCACGATCCTTCCATTCGACAGGTCCAAACACCTATACACATGTGAGGAAACAACAACATACAACGTAAAATCTAAAGCATGTAACCATATATCAGTTAGAGAGGATATAATTCATTGTATTACATAAAGAAATGAACACATAAATGGAACCAAAATCAGAGTGTCTTATATTATAAATGACAAAAGGGAGATTACAGTGGAGCTGATAGTGGAGCGTGTCTCAACAAAGCCTGTCAGGAATTTGGACGAAGCTCTCTCTCTTCGGCTTGGCTCTCAAAGGTTTCCCGGCTATAGTTTCCTTCCTACAAGTTAAGCTAACTTGCTAATGGAAAAGGCAAGCTTTTATAAATGGAGGAAAGGAAGTTGGGATCCCTATAATCATGGGATAGGCCCTATCTCTAAGGAAGCTTCTATGATAGGTGGAAAACCACTTCCTATACATGGAGATCCGAAGCCAAACCACTCAACTCCTTTTTATGATTCATTCCGGAGTTTGTTGAAATCAAATTTCTGCCATTTATTTAAAAAAAACATCCCTTATTAAGCTTGGCGTGAGTGAAACATAGGGACAAGGCACTAGTTGGTGCGCCCTCTAGTGTGGATTTCCCCCATTAGCGCAGGGGCTGAACTGGCTAGTCGGGCCAAGGCTAAAACATCTATTTTTAGGGTTTTTCAGAGGAAATGTTCTTCAAGGGAATGTTTGTCCTTATGCAAGAGGATGCCATGAAGGTGGTTTTAGGTCATTTTACTGTTCACAGGTCATAGGAATAGTCCTCCAATGTGCGGGACGAGGGATTGCAGGGACGGTGACAAAATGTTGTGTAACAGTTAGGGTTAAGGTTAGGGTTTTGTCAAGGTTAGGGTTAGGTTACAGTTAAGGTTAAGGTTAAGGTTTTAATTTAATTTTTTTTTTTAAATTTTTTATAAATAGTTTAAAGCTTTTATAAAATATTCTAAATTCTCATTATTATGTTTAAATTAAATATTTAAAGAGTTTAATCATTTTTTGAAATGTTTTTAATAAAATCGTAAAAAAACGTATTTAAAAACATTATCAAACACTTTTTAAAATGTTATAATGTGCTTTTAAACGCGTTTAAAATGTTTTTAAGACATTATAAAACTCTTTTAAAATATTTTAAAAAATTGTAAAATATTTTAAAGGATTTTTCTAACATTTCAAAACATTTTAAAATATTTTAAAATATTTCAAAAATTTTCAAAATATTGTAAAAGGCTTATAAAGTAAAGCTTATAAAGTTGACATTCAAATATTTTTATAAATTTTTTATAAATGGTTTAAAGATTTTATAAAATATTCTAAATTCTTATTAATATGTTTAAATCAAATATTTAAAGCGTTTAATATTTTTAGTAAAAAAAAATTAATAAAACCGTAAAAAAGATGTTTTTAAAAACATTATAAAACACTTTTTAAAATGTTAAAACATGCTTTTAAACACATTTAGAATGTTTTTAGGACATTATAAAACTCTTTTAAAATATTTTAAAAATTTTGTAAAATTATTTAAATAATTTTTATAACATTTCAAAAAATGCTTTCAAGATATTTTAAAACTCTTTTAAAATATTTTGAAACTCTTCTAAAATATTTTGAAACACTTTTTAGCCTTATTTTAAAATGTTTCAAAACACTTCTAAAATGTTTCAAAACGCTTTTAAAATGTTTTAAAACATTTTTTAATCCTTTTAAAAAACTTGTAAATCATTTTAAAATGTTTTAAAAGTGTTTTAAAATAGTTTTAAAATGTTTTTAGAATGCGTTTACAATGTTTTAAAAACATTTCAAAACACTTTTAAAATTCTTTTAAAATATTTAAAAGCATTTATTTAAGTTTTAAAAATGTTTATAAATAACATTTAATAAAATTTAAGCTTATAAAGCTGACATTATAAACATTTAATAATTCTTATAAATGTTTCACAAATGGTTTAAATATTTTATAAAATATTCTAAATTCCTATTAATATGTTTAAATGAAATATTTAAAGCGTTTAATCATTTTTAGTAAATGCTTTTAATAAAATCGTAAAAAAAGCGTTTTTAAAAACATTATAAAACACTTTTTAAAATGTTATAATGTGCTTTTAAACACATTTAAAACGTTTTTAAGACATTATAAAACTCTTTTAAAATATTTTTTAAAAATTGTAAAATGTTTTAAAAGATTTTTATAACATTTCAAAATATTGTAAAACACTTTCAAGATATTTTAAAACACTTCTAAAATGTTTTAAAGCATTTTTAAATCCTCTTAAAAAACTTGTAAATCATTTTAAAACATTTTAAAGTGTTTTAAAATGGTTTCAAAATATTTTTAGAATGTTTTTACAAATTTTTAAAGACAAATCAAAACACTTTCAAAATATTTAAAACCATTTATTTAAGCTTTAAAAATGTTTATAAATAAAGTTTAATAAAAGTTAAGCTTATAAAGATGACATTATAAACATTTAATAATTTTTATAAATTTTTATAAATGGTTTAAAGCTTTTATAAAATGTTTAAAAAATATTTCAAAATATTTGAAAATATTGTAAACCTCTTATAAAGTTAAGCTTATAAACCTGACATTCAATAATTTTTATAAATGTTTTATAAATGGTTTAAATCTTTTATAAAATATTCTAAATTCTTATTAATATGTTTAAATCAAATATTTAAAGCGTCTAATCATTTTCTATAAATGTTTTTAAAAACATTATATAACACTTTTTAAAATGTTATAATGTGCTTTTAAAAACATTTAAAAATGTTTTTGAGACATTATAAAACTCTTTTAAAATATTTTAAAAAAATTGTAAAATGTTTTAAAGGATTTTTATAACATTTCTAATTATTTCAAAATATTGTAAAACACTTTCAAGGTATTTTAAAACACTTTTAAAATATTTTGAACCGCTTTTAAAATTTTTCAAAACACTTCTAAAATGTTTTAAATTTATTTTATAATGTTTCAAAACACTTTTAAGTTGTTTTAAAACATTTTTAAATTCTTTTAAAAAACTTGTAAAGAATTTTAAAACGTTTTAAAAGTGTTTTAAAATGGTTTAAAAATGTTTTTAGAGTACTTTTACAATGTTTTAAAAAAATTTCAAAACACTTTTAAAATTCTTTAAAATATTTAAAAGTATTTATTTAAGTTTTAAAAACATTTATAAATAAAATTTAATAAAAGTTAAGCTTATAAAGCTGACATTATAAACATTTAATAATTTTTATAAATGTTTTATAAATGGTTTAAAGCTTTTATAAAATATTATAAATTCTTATTAATATGTTTAAATCAAATATTTAAAGCGTTTAATCATTTTTAGTAAATGTTTTTAATAAATTGGGAAAAATTAACAAGTATATAAAGACATATAAAACTCTCTTTTAAACAAAAAGTTATTGTGTGCTTAAACACGTTTAAAATGTTTTTAAGACATTATAAAACTCTTTAAAATATTTTAAAAATTTTGTAAATGTTTGTTTTTATAACATTTCAAAATATTTTAAAATATTTCAAAATATTTCAATATTTTGAAATATTTCAAAATATTGTAAAACACTTTCAAGATATTTTAAAACACTTTTAAAATATTTTGAAACACTTTTAAAATTTATTTTAAAATTTTTCAAAACACTTTTAAAATTCTTTTAAAAGATTTAAAAGCATTTATTTAAGTTTTAAAATTGTTTATAAATAACATTTAATACAAATTAATCTTATAGTTTACATTATAAACATTTAATATTTTTTATAAATGTTTTATAAATGGTTTAAAGCTTTTATAAACTATTCTAAATTCTTATTAATATGTTTAAATAAAATATTTAAAGCGTTTAATCATTTTTAGTAAATGTTTTTAATAAAATCATAAAAATATGTTTTTAAAAAAATTATAGAACACTTTTAAAAATGTTATAACGTCTTTTAAACACGTTTAAAATGTCTTTAAAAAGCCTTCTTCTTTTAAACCCTTTAATATCTTAGTTAACGTTTTAATATGTAGATCATCACTTTAAATAAATGCACTTTAATATGTAAATGAACTCTTAAAAGAACAATTTAATAAATTCTTAAATATTTATTGAAGAAATTATTAGGATGCTAAACCATTTATTAAAACGTTCTAAATGTTTTTTAAAATGGTTTAAAATTTGTTTTAGAATGCTTTTACAATGTTTTAAAAACCTTTCAAAACACTTTTAAAATTCTTTTAAAACATTTTGAAATGTTTAAAATGTTTTTAAGACATTATAAAGTTCTTTTGAAATATTTAAAAAAAATCGTAAAGTGGTTTAAAGGATTTTTATAAAATTTCAAAATGATTTTAAAAGCACTTTAAAGTGTTTTAAAAGTGCATTAAAAAATTCTAAAAGTCCTTCAAAATGTTTTAAAATCATTTTGAAATGCTTTTAAAATGTTTTTAGTTTATTTTAAAATGTTTCAAAACACTTCAAAATGTTTTAGAATGTTTTTAAATTCTTTTAAAAAACTTGTAAAGCATTTTAAAACGTTTTAAAAGTGTTTTAAAATGGTTTAAAAATGTTTTTAGAATGCTTTTATAATGTTTTAAAAACCTTTCAAAACACTTTTAAAATTATTTTAAAACGTTTTAAAATGATTAAAATGTTTAAAATGTTTTTAAGACATTATAAAACTCTTTTAAAATATTTTTAAAAAATCGTAAAATAGTTTAAAAGATTTTTATAACATTTCAAAATTATTTTAAAAGCACTTTAAAACACTTAATAAATGCACTTTAATATGTAAATTAACTCTTAAACGAACACTTTTTTAAATGCTTAAAGATTTATTAAAGCATTTATTAGGATATTAAACAATTTATTAAAATTATTTTTATTAGCATACTAAATCTTTAACGCATTTTATAAAACCTTTAAAAATGATGATTAAAGTGTTTATAAACATTGAAGTTTTAAAATGTTTTAAAGAATTTAAAATTTGTTTTAAAATGTTTTAAAGAATTTAAATTTTTTTAAAACATTTTAAAGGCATTTTAAAACATTTTAAATAAATTTAGAATATTTTTAACAGTTTTAATAGTGGTTTTAAGTGTTTTAAAAATGTTTAAATAAATTCTTTTAAAATTCTTTAATAACGCTTTAAAATTATTTAAAGCACTTTAAAAGTAACTTTAAAGTGGTAAACAATTTATTTATTAATAATTGTTTAACATTAACATGTATTTATAATATTTAAACTATTTATTTAAATTTTAAAAATGTTAATGTATAAGATTAATGTTGTTAATAAATGCTAAGATTATAAAGTGATTTTAAAATATTTTAAAGCATTTTAAAATTGTTTTTAAAGGGTTTAAAACTTTTTAGTAATATTTTTAAAGTGTATTACAAATTCTTTAAAAACCTTTAAAAACACTTTTAAAATTTTTAAAAGGTTTTAAAAGCATTTTAAAAAGATTATAATAAGTTTCTAAAGACATTTTAAAATCATTTTAAAAATTTGTAAAATGGTTTAAAGGATTTTTATAACATTTCAAAATGATTCTAAAAGCACTTTAAAATGTTTTAAAAGTCCTTCAAAATGTTTTAAAATCATTTTGAAACGCTTTTAAAATAATTTAAACTTATTTTAAAATGTTTCAAAACTCTTTTAAAATGTTTTAAATTTATTTTAAAATGTTTCAAAATGCTTTTAAAATGTTTTAAATCTATTTTAAAATGTTTCAAAACACTTTTAAAATGTTTTCAAACATTTCTAAATCCTCTTAAAAAAACTTCTAAAGCATTTTAAAATGGTTTAAAAATGTTTTTAGAATGCTTTTACAATGTTTTAAAAACCTTTCAAAACACTTCTAAAATTCTTTTAAAATATTTAAAAGCATTTATTTACGTTTTAAAAATGTTTATAAATAACATTTAATAAAAGTTAAGATCATATAGCTCACATTATTAACATTTAATAATTTTTATAAACATTTCATAAATGGTTTAAATCTTTTATAAAATATTCAAAATTCTTATTAATATGTTTAAATCAAATATTTAAAGCAATTAATCATTTATAGTAAATGTTCTTAATAAAATCGTACAAAAAAAACTTTTTAAAAAACATTATAAAACACTTTTTAAATGTTATAATGTGCTTTTAAACACGTTTAAAATGTATTTAAGACATTATAAAAAAAATTCAAATATTTTTAAAAATTTGTAAAATGATTTAAAGGATTTTTGCAGCATTTCAAAATATTTCAAAATATTGTAAAACGCTTTCAAGATATTTCAAAACACTTTTAAAATATTTTGAAACGTTTTTAAAATATTTTGAAACGCTTTTAAATTTTATTTTAAAATGTTTCAAAACACTTTAGAACGTTTTACATTTATTTTAAAATGTTTCAAAACACTTTTAAAATGTTTTAAAGCGTTTTTAACTCCTTTTAAAAAACTTGTAAAACATTTTAAAATGTTTTAAAAGTGTTTTAAAATGGTTTAAAAATGTTTTTAGAATGCTTTTGAAATGTTTTATATACCTTTAAAAACACACTTTTAATAAAAATTAAGCTTACAAAGCTGACATTATAAACATTTCATAATTTTGATAAATATTTTATAAATGGTTTAAAGCTCTTATAAAATATTCTAAATTCTTATTAATATGTTTAAATGAAATATTTAAAGCGTTTAATCATTTTGAGTAAATGTTTTTAATAAAATCGTAAAGAAACGTTTTTAAAAACATTATAAAACACTTTTAAAATGTTAGAATGTGCTTTTAAAGACGTTTAAAATGTTTTTAAGACATTATAAAAAACATTTAAAATATATTAAAAGAATTGTAAAATGTTTAAATGATTTTATAACATTTCAAAATATTGTAAATCGCTTTCAAGTTATTTTAAAACACTTTTAAAATATTTTGAAATGCTTTTAAAATGTTTTAAATTTGTCTTTAAATGTTTCAAAACACTTTTAAAATATTTTAAATTTATATTAAAAGTGTTTTAAAATAAACATTTGTAATAAAATCGTAAAAAAAACGGTTTTAAACATATTGTAAAACACTTTTAAAAACGTTATAATGTGCTTTTAAACAAGTTTAAAATGTTTTGAAGACATCATAAAACTCTTTTAAAATATTTTTAAAAAAATTGTGAAATGATTTAAAGGATTTCTATAACATTTTAAAATATTTCAAAATATTGCAAAATGCTTTCAAGATATTTTAAAACACTTTTAAATATTTTCAAATGCTTTTAAATTGTTTTAAATTTATTTTAAATTTATTTTAAAATATTTTAAAACACTTTTCAAATGTTTTAAATTTATTTTAAAATGCTTCAAAACACTTTTAAAATGTTTCAAAACACTTCTAAACTGTTTTAAAACATTTTTAAATCCTTTTTAAAAACTTGTAAAGCATTTTAAAACATTTTAAAAGTGTTTTAAAATGGTTTTAAAATGTTTTCAGAATGCTTTTACAATGTTTTAAAAACCTTTCAAAACACTTTTAAAATTCTTTTAAAATATTTAAAAGCATTTATTTAAGTTTTAAAAATGTTTATAAATACCATTTAATAAAAGTTATAAAGCTAACATTATAAACATTTAATAACTTTTATAAAGGTATAATAAATGGCTTAAAGCTTTTATGAAATATTATAAATTCTTATTAATATGTTTAAATCAAATATTTAAAGCGTTTAATCATTTTTAGTAAATTTTTAAAATAAAAACATAAAAATAATGTTATTAAAAGCATTATAAAACACTTTTTAAAATGTTATAACGTGCTTTTAAACACGTTTAAAATGTTTTTAAGACAATATAAAAGTCTTTTAAAATATTTTAAAAATTTTGTAAAATGTTTTAAAGGATTTTTATAGCATTTAAAATATTTCAAAATATTGTAAAACGCTTTCAAGATATTTTACAACACTTCTAAAATATTTTGAAACACCTTTAAAATTTATTTTAAAATGTTTCAAAACACTTCTAAAATGTTTTACATTTATTTTAAAATGTTTCGAAACACATTTAAAATATTTTAAAACGTTTTTAAATACTTTTAAAAAACTTGTAAAGCATTTTAAAACCTCTTAAAATACTAAAATATTAAAATATTGTAAAAAATTTGTAAAATATTTTAAAGGACTTTTCTAACATTTCAAAACATTTTAAAATATTTCAAAATATTGTAAAAGGCTTATAAAGTTAAGATTATAAAGCTCACATTCAATAATTTTTATAAATGGTTTAAAGCTTTTATAAAATATTCTAAATTCTTATTAATATGTTTAAATCAAATATTTAAAGCATTTAATCATTTTTAGTAAATGTTTTTAATAAAATCATAAAAAAGATGTTTTTTAAAATATTATAAAACATTGTTTAAAATGTTATAACGTGCTTTTAAACACATTTAAAATGTTTTTAAGACATTATAAAACTCTTTTAAAATATTTCAAAAAATTTGTAAAATATTTTAAAATATTTTTATAACATTTCGAAATATTTCAAAATATTGTAAAATGCTTTCAAGATATTTTAAAACACTTTTAATATTTGAATTTCTTTTAAAATATCTTGGAACGCTTTTAAAATTTATTTTAAAATGTTTCAAAACACTTCTAAAAAATTTTAAATTTGTTTTAAAATGTTTGGAAACACTTTTAAAATGATTTCTTATGTGATTTCCTGGAAGATTTTTAATTAAAATGTTATGGATCACAGAAGCTTTCACTCTCAACTTTTAAAATATTTTAAAACATTTTTAAATCCTTTTAAAAAACTTGTAAAACATTTTAAAACGTTTTAAAAGTGTTTTAAAATGGTTCAAAATGTTTTTAGAATGCTTTTACAATGTTTTAAAAAAATTTCAAAACACTTTTCAAATTATTTTAAAATATTTAAAAGCATTTATTTAAGTTTTAAAAACGTTTATGTTGAAGAGGTAAATCCCCTCTGCGGACAGAGGCGATCCCTACTAGCCCAGATCGGGTCTAGCAAAACAATATTAACAATCAAAACACACTACAAAGGCAGTTCCTACTCAAATAACCGACTTGGTGTGAGCACACTGAATCCAACACTTTCGTTTAGAAGAGGTGGTGCTCGTTCCTTTGGTTCCGCTGAAGATCAAACAATCCTCGTGATCTCCGTGATCGGACAATTGCACAATTTGCACATGCAAGAAACAACACAACGCAGTTATATTAAAAACTAAAGATATACAACTATATGTCGGCCGAAGAGGACATAACTCATGAACATAATCAAGAACAAGAGTGGAACCATAACCGATAGTCGCTATCATTAATGAGCCGCAAGAATACAACCATACTTGACGCAAGACTCTCCCTTTGGCGTGGTCAGCGCACAACATGTCTCTATGAATCCCGCCGTGATACGTTTCTCCGGTGGCCTCTGGCAATAGTCTCCTTGCTTGATTTACCGAGGAATCAAGAAGGTCTTTGCAATATAAGGGAAAGCTCTAAAAATCTTTGAACTAGCTTGCAAATGGAAATGGGCAAGCTTTTATAGAAGGAGGAAGGGGATTTGGGATCCCTATAATTATGGGATTGTCCCTATCATGAAGGAAGCTTCCATGAGAGGTGGCAAACCACTTCCTCTCCATGGAAATCCGTAGCCAAACCTCCCAACTCAAGATAGAAATCAGCCCAGTAATTTGTTAGGATGAAACTTTTGCCTTTTATTTTTAAAAAACACCTCTTAAAATGGTTGGCACGGGTACGGCTCTATGACAGAGCACCAATTGGTGCACCCTCTTTGGAGGATTTCCCTCTTGGCGCGAGGGCTGAACTATGGAACCGCGCCAATGTAAAAAGAGCTATTTTTAGGGTTTTTTGCAGGGAGATGTCTTCAGGGTAATTAAAGCTCATCTTCAGAGAGATGCAATGAAAGTATTTTTAGGTCTTGTCTTCAGCCATGTCACGGAATGAGCCTCCAATGTGCGTTGCAGATGGGGAATGGTACTGATGCAGATAAATCGAAGCATAGTAGCATGCCTCTCAAAGCATGAGGCCCGAGAGAGAGAGAGGGGTGAAATGCTTTACAAGAACATGCCGACTAAAAACACCACCATCGAAAAACCTGCGGAGCGAAATACCACTGATGTCTCAGATACATGATATATATACGTGGTATGGGCGCAACCATCCATAACAGAGTTTGCAATAACCGAGATCCAAGGCATGGACGTTAAAATTTCCATCCAGTGGGGATCGATAAATAGATTCCGGGTATGGTCACAAACCTATCCAATCAAGAGTCATGTAAATAATCATAATAATCCACAAAATCGCAACTCAGATTACAACAAGACACAACTGTGGTCTTGCGCTCCATCTCAACCTGAACAGAGTACAAGTTCGAGCATGTGAATATGTGAGTCAAGTCAAATATGCAAGAACATCGTCTAATTAATGCCCAATGATGAAAGTTGTTAACAGACGCGAGAGGTACCACCAATAATGACAATGGTCCTCAAGGTACTATAGGTACAATCTACGCATGTGAATCAGTGAGCTGGCGTCGAACACCTGTAGAATCACTCGATTGGAGGCCAATGATAAAAACCTCACGTCGAACGTGAAGAACCTGCCATTGAGGCATGCAGGCTCCAAGGTACCAGAAAGGAGTCTCTAGATCAGCTTCCTGGATAATGAGCTGAATTCGACAGGAAGTGACCTTGATTGAAGGTGGGCCATAGTATTTCCCACATCATTGACACGAGACAGAGGAACATAATGTCTTTGTGAATCAGGATCATATGAGAATCAGAGGAAGGTTTAAACTTGCAGAGGTCAACTTCTCTTGAACATATCGGCAGCACGACAGTGGATTTGGCAGTACTTGACATCAAAAGATCAAAGGTCATGATGACGAGGCAAAGAGCAGATGAGAGGTCAAAAGGGATCACCCAAACCCACAGAGGCAAGTGAAAAATGAGGTGAGATGTCCCCAACCCGACACGAATGCAGACAAGTGCCATGTTCAAGAGCGACATACTGCCGACACGATGATGATGTTGGTTCCATTTTTCCCCCACCATTTCTGGCGAGTACCTCTTTATTTTTACACAAGCTTGAAGAGGATAACATATGCTTGTAATATAAGTCCGTCCTTCGGACGAATCCATCCTAGTACATTTAACGAGCCCTAGGAAGGAGGAACTCAAATATCGCTATTACGACCGAATCCTACACGTCACCGAGTTTAACGAGTCTGGAAAAAGGAATAACCCGGCTTTTCATATTTAGAGAGTTTGAAAAGACAAGCCGGAAAAGTAAACTCCAAAGGTCCCTTTTCGTAAATAGTTTCTCGCATCCGAAAAGGTAGAAAAATTTGTCCGAGAAAACCTCCTAGTCTAGATAGCCTAGGGTATTCCTTTTCGTAAGTAATCTATCCCCGCCCGAAAAAGGGGTAAACGTATACTGGGTAGATGTCGTTTTGCAGCCACTTTAACGAGATCAAAACGAAAAGCGACTCGACAATCTTTTCATGTTTAGAGAGTCAGAAAAGAGCTGAAAGATGACTCCTCCTGGAGGAACGAGTGGCATAAAGGGGTAAAGAATCGGTTCAAGGAAAGAAGGATCGGGAATCCGCCTGCCGAGGGAAGGAAAACTCGAGACAACACCAAACTAGCTCAGCCTCAGAAGGCCCCTACGAGGACAGAGAGAGCCCTCCAAATGATCTCGATAAAATGAGAAATAAGGTGCGAGATGACTTAAAATGGGATCTGATTATTTAAACACTGAATCTCCTTCTCAAACCTTTCAACAACTAACTCGCAGACACCAGTTTTAGCTTCAAGAGGAAACTTAGGAGATTTCAAACATTGAAGCATGACACTGAAAAATATTTCATCAATTTCAAAATCTGCTAACTGATCTCTAACCTCTTTTACAACTTCACAAAGAGCAGGGTTTGCCACATACCCTACCATTACATGAATGGATCAGTGAGCACTGGAATCTTTGGATCGAGCTGGAGTCGCCAGGTGAACGATTTCAGCCTTCAGGTGTCTGACTGCTGTCCACCATCAGCAATCGGATCTGAACTTTGTCATTCCACGGGGAAACATTTTCCCGCATGGTCGCCACTGTAAGAGCCTAAATCTACCTTAGCCGAAATAAGGTAACCAAGGCTACATCAAACCACGCTCAGCCTCGTAGCTAGCCCTACGAGGATAGGAGAGGGCTCTCTCCGGGTCTATCTCGGCAAAAGGTTTTCAAAGGGGCTGAGATGACTTATAATGAACAATGAATACTGATTTTATGCTAGTAAAGAGATAGGTATGTTTGATTTTGATTTTTTGGGTTTTTGTTGGAGAAATGGGAAAAACAATTTTTGGGTCCGGGGATAAGGCCAGATCTTTGCAGATTTCGAGTTGGGGCGAGGTAGGCAATAATCTTGATGCTTTTGATTGAGTATATGGATGGATCAGAAATACAAGGAGCTGAAAAGGGCAAGGATGAACATGGATCCTTTTCAAACAGGCGAAAACATACAAAACTAAATGAATTGAAAGGAAGAGCACTGTAAATAATGGATTCAACCTCATCTACTCATTCATTTTGGTTTCAGAAGTATAAGAAGGGATGGAATACATTAAACATGAAATAAATTACAATAAACTGAGAGAAAACACCATCAAGAAACTGAAAGCCACAAGAATCCCAACAGGTGCTGCAAAATATCTGATCTTTCCTTAGCCAACATATGAAAAATATGTACAATAGTGTGCCAAAATTTCCCAAGAGTCCAACCCGTAGAATGTCTCAAAAATTACATCATATAGATCACTCTAACCCCTTCCCATGCCTCTACGGGTCGAATTCCTTCTTCAGGGATCAGTTTCAACAAATTCTAAACAAGGAACTAGAATCTAGGCATCTAAACAACTTGCCTCTAAAAGAGTGGAAACTGATTCATTTACATGATTTTCACTTTTTGAGAGTGAATCTTCTAAAATAGGTAAAAATGAGCCAAAGTTACATGCCAACCATCAACTTACATCATGAAAACCCAAAAATTTCATCCACAAGCAAAACTGGTCCAAACTGGCCGAAAATTTGAGCTGGAAGTTGAAAATTCAGCCAAAATCTATATGGGTAGCGCGCTACTCGAGTCGATGGAATGCATCTTCTCAGCCTGATTTTGAGGCACTTCCTGGCATCAAAATTGAGGTCATGATAGCTCGTTGGAAAGCCTCGGATGTGTGCTATCCAACCCAAGTAGAATTTCTACATTTAGAGCTCATTTGACCCTCCAAAACGTCATTCTCCCAGAAGTACTTCCTGCTACTGCAAAAGGTGGCAGCAAGGTGGTTTTCATGGTGTTTTTGGGCCTTTTGATCACCCAGAACCTGATGAAATGCTTCGGAAATTCTTGATCATGCATAACTTACCATGAAAAACTCAAAAATATAAAGTTTCCCTTCAGCAAGTGTCCCAAACAAAAGTGAGCATGTCGACGCGCTACTCGTATAGCGGAAAAATCTGTTTTTGGACCAAAATATTTCAAAATGACAAAAATTTCTCCGAATTTGCTCAAATTTGGAGCGAAGATCCTCCATCATGTATCATGTCCAGCCAACAAAGCCTTAGCCAAAATCCGGAGTGGATCAGGCTTTTTGCGCCGTTTTAGTGCTCTGCTCAACCTCCTCTTCAGAATCTTCATCTTTGCTTTGCAGATGTGCATGCGGGCCCAATAATGACCTTTCATGTGGCGAAGCATGTCTTTGTATTTGTTGGCTTTTTCAATCAACTTCTCCAGATGAATTTTCACATGCGTGAGTACGGGACTGTTATCAGGCCAAGGTCTGTCTCTTCCCGGCCAATTGTCGATCCTCACGATTTCCTTCGTTACCATGTGTGCGGTAAGCCATCCTCTAGTCATTATTAAGGCTTCTCGCTTTCCAGGTAATTTATCACCCACTGAGATTTCTGCAATTTATCTTTCAGCGTGTCATTCTCATCCCTTTTCTCCTGGATGATCTCCTTCAGTTTCGAGCTAGGAGAGCTCACATCAACATCAATGATCGTGAAATCCGTGTCCCGGCCTCCTGATGGACCCTCATCATGCATGGGCTTCGTCTCCGGTCTCCGGATCCGTACTTGTGCTAAAGAAGAAGGAGAGACCCTTCCACATCATGTGGAGATAATACTCACTCCGCTGATGGAGCCTGGGCGAGACCCCTTCCACCCCGGGTGGAGATAATACTCGCTGTGTAGCTGCAAATAAGGCCCTGTGGCCTCGCTGGTATGTCACATACAATGGAGCACTGATATGCTTAATCTCAGGAATGTCAGGCTGGTGTGAAGGCTCTCCCGCATCATGAACTACCTCGGGAGGCGGCTGTGGCGCTATGAAAAATTCACGGGAGATGAAATCCTCCCAAGTGATGCCCTGCTGTGTCAACTGATGTACCACTATGATCTTGATCAGAGCGTAATGATATATACTTCTATGCTTCTATGCTGGGGTCTTCTTCTGTACAAAAATCATCATCCTCTCTATGTTGCGATACATGAAGTACGGAATGTTCATCATACGTACCCTCGTGAAGTGCATCAACAAATGGACATGGTACGCAAAGAGACGTGAGAATCTTCCCTCGCAATTGAAATATCGAATGATGAGTTTCATCAGTGGTGCAAACTCATCCTTCAGGAATCTGAAAGGAAAAACTCTGCCCAAGTGCCTCATATACCCAGGTTTGATGTATGGCTCATAGTGAAATTTCTCCAACTGCTGACGTTTGTTCCATTCCTCTCCTATATTTGGTATGCCGGTGGCCTGAGCAATAGTCACTGGTGACAGAATGAAATCTACTCAAACAGATTTACACTCGCCTATCATGTAAAAACAAACAGACGGGCCAATTCACGATGAAGCCGGGTTTGTGAAATCATCTCACAAAATCTGAAACATGACTCGAAAATCCTAAAAACAATCCATCGTTAAGCGGACATGCCCGCAATTGAGCCAAAGAAGTGTGGAGCGATAAAAAGGTGTCTTTGTAACTCCTAATTACCTCACATTAATTGTCAACCCAGGGACGACTTTTTGTTTCAAGAGTGTACTCAGTCTGAGGCGGCTATTTACTCAAGAGTAATGTTTGTGAAGATGTAGTATAAAAATACAAATGCAGAAATAATAAATGCTTGAAAAGAAATCTGCTTGAAAAGAAATCTAATTACAAATGACAGAAATGTAAAGACTACACTACAGCAACCTTGCTAGACATCGATTAGGAATGCAGTAGTAATAACTCTTTCTCCTAGAAATCGATGTGAGATGACCAAATCTGGGGACCTGGAATGATTAGCTTTGCCCTCTACAGTTTAGAGATCTCAAAGCAAGTGAAAACAACTCAAAGGAAATGAAATCTAAAACGCAAACTGGAAAGGAACAACAATCTAAAAGCAATGAACAAGAATTGAATAGCAGCGTAAAATAAACAGTGAATTCAATTCATAACCAAGCAAACTAGATTTCTACTCTTTAATCCTATCGACAGCCACGCAACAATCAACTATCGTAATTCATAAACAAAAGGAATAACAACTGGAATTAGATACAGAAAAACAACATTTTATAACAATTGAATCATGAATCATGCTTCTTGTAAAGAATGGAATAACAATGACTCTATATTTGATCCAATTAGCAATAACTCAATTCTTTAATTGTAATAAACTAACTTCACACAACAGGAATAAACTAATAGAAATACAAA
Source organism: Pinus albicaulis (assembly GCA_034641835.2). Taxonomy (NCBI): domain Eukaryota; kingdom Viridiplantae; phylum Streptophyta; class Pinopsida; order Pinales; family Pinaceae; genus Pinus; species Pinus albicaulis. Next base: position 389,396,487 of record CM076580.1, on the reverse strand, counting down.
CAGCAGATCGCTCCACCAGGGCCGGGCCCTCAACCACCGGTGAAGCGTTGCTGTGCTTTACTCCAGCGCTTGAGAAATGGAACAACAGTGAACTCTTTTATTAATCAGGCATTAATAATGTTTACAAACAACTCACACTCTCTTAACAAGAGCCGATGCACAATTCTGCAAATTACAATAAGAAAAGTCTCTCCATCCCCCATACACAATACATGCTTCTCCTTTTATAATCAGAAGGTGGAGAAATTAAATAGCAAATAGGATCTCTAATAATAATATTGAATTTCTTCCAACCAATTGATCAACAATAAAATAGATTTACATCCATCTTTCAACAACAGCAAGTCGAATTTGGCTTTGTAGCTGAGATTTGGAGGACGGCCGCAACAACAGAACTGAGAAAATCGTGCTTAAAGAACTCTGCGAATCTCTCAACACAGGCCGAATTTGGGCAAACCGTTCTTTACTAAAGTTAATTGGATCCATTCTGGACAAAACCCATGTTTCGGATTTTCCAGATTCGTCTTCATTTGCTCAGAATCTCAACCGCAAAACTGTTACTCCTTATTCCAGCGCATTTCTGAGTTGGCACTTTTAATGATCAAATCTTCAATCTGGAAATTACCTTGGAGGCTAAAAATGGTGAATAATGTTATAACCAACTTATTAAAACCATCATTGATAAAATAATTCATAATCATCAATTTATTAGAAATAAATGAGAATAAATAATATTCATTCATAAGAGCATAAATCATTATAAAATGGATTTAAATAATAAATTATAATAAATGACGTGATGAAGAATGGTAGAAATGGGTGGAATAAGCATTCACAAGTGATAATAATAATGACATATTAACGGCCCAACATACCCCCACACTCAATATGTTGCATGTCCTCATGCAACGAAAACCTGAATATATTGCATGTCCTCATGCAACCCAAAGACAAAAACCCATGTGTTAACCAACCAATAAAAAATATGGTCATCTCAGCTCATGAAATGGATAGAACAAATGAATTCTTCCTTAATTAATGAATATTCACTTTTAGTAATCTTGATGAAGGCATAACAATTTTTATATTGACATTCAACTATATGTATATATGAAGTTGCAACAAAATATGATATAAGTAACAGCAAACTTCATTAACCATTTTCTCAAAAACTACAAACCAGCTTTTGTTGAAATTTGACAAGTAAATTTATAATATATGAATGCCTTTATGATCCAAAAATCGGACTGTTTTGATGCATGGATCGTGAGATATAAACAAAATGACTGTAGCTGAGAGTGCATGATTTCCGAAATTTTATGAACCAATTTATCTTGAAATTATCTGGGTTTGTATTAATGATACGTCTGTGTTTTCCAGAAATCACAAGAATTGAGTTCATGGTTTTTTAAAAATATAATGGAAATCAATTTCTGCATTGTGTAAAAATGAAATTGTATGCCTTAAATGAGAAAGAAAATTGAAAACATCCATCATGCGTAGCAATTCCTCCCCCTCTCTGAAAAATTAGCATGCCCTCATGCGATGCTAGAAAAAAAAAATTGAGGTGGTTGCTACCAGCTGTTGAATTCTATGCTTGGTGTAAAACAACATGGAATAAGGGAGGTGGTGAGAGTGAATAAGAATAGCAATGTAGGATAAAGAAGATGAATGACATGGTCATAAGAAAGAAATGAATGAAAGGAACACTCCCCCATACTCGAAAATGATATGCTGCTGAAAAAGGGAAAGTGGTAAAGATGTGGACTGAAGGATGATAAATGATGCTCAAAATGGATTTTCATGAAATTCTCCTAAATTCGTAATAAATCATAAAATTATGCTATTTTACCTCAAGTTTTACCTCCAAAAATGTGGAATGACATATATGGACTGGCAGTTGTTGAAGCTGATGTAGGCAGAGTTGGTGCTGAAAGTGATGCAAAAGGTGGAATCCAGGGAAGCACATCATGTCTGAAGAATTGTTCACGTTCGCGAGTTGCTCGAGCCTCTTATGTAAGTTGCAATAGTGTGGTCATGCTATGAATAGAATTCTGCCCATACTTGTTGTTTTCCTGCAAACAAAGCACTATTTGGCATACAATGTTCTTGAATCCATAGTGTAAGCAATAGATAAGATGCATGCAAAAATTTAAATCAGAAAAACTTATGTATACATGCAATACTAATATTTTGGCAAATCAACAAGTGATGGCAGAGTGCAGTAATCATATCGCATGCAATCCCATAATGCATACATTCCCCCCTCCAATTGGAAAAGGAATTCCATGACCATAAAGCATATGAGAGGTGTTGTGCTGACGGCAAGGCAAGGGAATGAACAATACAGTAGTAAATAAAATAGAGTACACATATCAATGATAGGACAACGAGAGTTATGATTATAATGAGAGCAGAGTGTGTAAAGATAGTTATGAATAAGAGATAGGACGCTTTGGATTGATGATAGTTTATGCAAAACGAAAAAGGACAACAATATGCTAAAAAGATGCTTAACTGACAGCATTCTAGCTGAAAATGATGTGATTGATCTGAAAACAATTTCTCATGCATAAAGGTTCAAAACAGGGAAAAAAAATTAAGGAAATAACTTCTCTGATAAAAAGAAAAAAATAAGAAAAGGGTATTATAATAATAATTGACGATAAGATATAACTTCAATACCATAAGCAGAGCCGCTGCTGCCAGCAGGCATCCATAGCCTCGACAGGGTTGCTTTTTAACCCATATGAGCCAGGATCCTCAATTTATAAATGGAGAGTTACAGTGCTGTTCTACAGAAGAGATCAGTGTGCTGGCGTGGTAACCAGATAACCACACTGCCATTCACTGGGATGTAGCAAAAGTGATCGGGCCGGCTCGTGATGAGACCTCCTGTTCCAAGGATAATTTGACTATCCAATGGATCATAACCCTGGTGTGGTGGCCATAATGGGAATGTCACTTTGTTACAGCCTTATGAACATGGTAGGCTGGCTCGTAATGAGACCCCCTATCCTCCATCTCCGAACAAAATTTTGTTATTATTACACATTTTTATGATAAAAAGAGGGAGGCTCAGTACTCCTTAAGAGCAGGGATGGTGGAAGAAGTTGAACATGTCAATAGAAAAATATACCATAATCTCATTTATTACAGACAGAGAAGATTATAATCCAGAAGGGTGGAACCAGCATGGTATTAAGATGATCAATCAATATCATGTTCAACAGAAAACAATGCAGTAAAGTAGTATATAAATAATTGTGTCGCTTTTGAAAATAATCTATCATCAAGGAGCTGTCCTGTTAAAGATCATAACATGAATGATATTAACTTGCCTCAATAGAATCCATAATTCTTATCCTCATAAAAGTAGTGTACTTCATGCCATGAAAGGGAATCAGTAAAATGTGGTTGAGATGAACTAGGAATAATCCCACAAGAGGAAGGAAGGGTTGCTCCCAAAGTGTTGCTTCTTTGAAGGAACAGCAAAAACACTCAAAAAAAGTGTTGTTCCTTGTAGGGAACAACAAAGGAAATGCACACAAAAAAGCAAAAATACACACAAAAAAAGTGTGAAAATGCAAATGTCGTTCCTTTGGAAAAAGGAACAGCAAAAACACTCAAAAAAAGTGTTGTTCCTTGTAGGGAACAACAAAGGAAATGCACACCAAAAAGAAAAATACACACAAAAAAGTGTGAAAATGCAAATGTCGTTCCTTTGGAAAAAGGAACAGCAAAAACTAAAAGTGTCGTTCCTTTAGAAAAGGAACAGCAAAAACGCAAGTGCCGTTCCTTTGGAAAAGGAACAACAAAATGGACAGTCATACAATGCAAAACATGCAAAAAAACAAATTAGCTGTTCACGGTATTGATGCTGAGGATGAGTTACACTTTGAATGAAGCAATACCTGAAACACAAAATATAAGAGAAATTAGAAAAAAAAACAACAAAAACGGTATGTAAATAAATAAATTAAGTTACAACAGCTATGATGTTATGTCAAAAAAAATGATCTCTTTGAAAAATGTTTTGGCAGTAGTGATAAGACATGAATCTTCAAATTGAAATCAATTCTTCATTTCTTCTATTACAAATCCGTTGCGTAATGAGTTAGATGAAATTCCTTTGTTTCATAAAATTTCTTTCAAAAATCACTCGTCCATAAATTGACCTTCTTTATTTTCCCAAGACCTGCAAAAAACGAGTGTCTACCTGCAAGAAAACATTAAATCATGGAGAAAGAGAGGTGCGCGGGCTCCCCTAATCCAAGAATTATGCAAAAAACTAACAAGTAGTTACTCTGTAAAACAAATCCATGGAGAAAATAACAAAGTAAAATATATTTGTTACCTGCGGGAGAGCAGTGGCCAATCATGCTAACCTGCAGTGTTTTAGTCACAACTTCTTTATTTTTCGTCCAAATTGAGTGATTCCAAAGCCAAATGAGAGCTAATTCAAAGGTTAATCTCCAATAGCAACGGGTTTTAAAAATTCAATGATATGATATGTCAATTTTACTTAGAACAACCTGCATAACAGAGTCATTTTCGCTTACCCCACTTAGAACAACAGTGAATGTTTTAAGCATAGATTCTTCGTTTGATGTCGGATTCAAATTATTCAAATTGGAAATGAAAGTATATTCATTTATTTATCTCCAATAAAAATAGGTTTTGAAGAAAAGAAGAATTGATAGGTGAAATACTGTAAGGAACATCCGGAAAAACAGAGTTTTAAAGGTGTTGATTTACGATAGACACTCAGTATTTTGATCATAACTTCCCCATACGATATCGAAAATGAGTGATTCCAATTGCATTGGAAACTAGATTCATAGGGGAATCTACCATAGAAACAGGTTTTAAAAATATGATCATTTAGGCCTCCAAAAACTGACTGTCCCAACTCTGTTCCTGAGCTGCCCGCTAGACATCCGGTCAATGTTTTGGTTCTAACTTTTTCGTTTCAAATCCAAATTGACTGATTCAAATTGGGTTATAAATTATACATCAAGGGCTATCTAGGATAGAAACAGGTTTTAAAAATATGGTCATTTAGGCCTCCAAAAACTGACTGTCCCAACTCTGTTCCTGATCTGCCCGCTAGACATCCGGTCAATGTTTTGGTTCTAACTTTTTTGTTTCAAATCCAAATTGACTGATTCAAATTGGGTTAGAAAGTAGACATCAATGGCTATCTAGGATAGAAACAGGTTTTAAAAATATTCATTTTTGGTCCCTCAAAACATGACTGTCCCGACTGTTTTTCCAGAAAGTTCATCAAGCCCGCAAGCCAAAAAAATGATATTCAAACATTTTTTCAAATTGGTGATAAAAAATGAATATGAGTGTTTGTAGAGCTATTATTTCCATTATAAGTCATCTACATACACAAATGAATTAAAAAAATTATCACCAATATTGATTTGCATAGCATGTTGCAACAAAAAAACAACTAGTTTTACATAAAAAACAAAATGCATTTATTTATTCCCGTATTTATTTTATGTTTTATACTAACCTATTTTGATTTGAAAAATGAATATGACTACGTATATGAGTACTTCAAGTGGAGCCATTTTTGAAATAAGGCTTCATGTATACACATACCCAAATTTGAAAAATGCATATTAATGAAAATTAGGGTATGAGAAGCCAACTTCCCTTGAAAAAATGGTATCAAAAATTGTTGAAGCATAGAGTGATGATGCAAACACGTGATGGAGTGAAACCAATCTTCAATATATCCATTACTTTCTTGATTTCCCATCATACCATGAAGTTCTTGAGCTTTTAAAATGGTTTGTTGGTGCAACCTAGAAGAAACCTCATTTGCTTCCATAGCTTCTACAATTTTTGAATTTGAAACATTTTGAATCTCATTGTAAGTTTTCTCTAATGGCGCATGTGAGATAGAATGGGTGGGAAGGGTGGGTAAATTTGGCAGTTCAACATTGTAAGCATGTTGTACTAGTTTATTGTGGTGAGGGTGTGGAATTAGTTGAGCAGGAAATTGTGTATGGAATGGAGCATTGTGATGATGTGTTTGGTTGGGTTGAGTGGATAAATTTGATATGCAAGCAGGATGTTGTGAAAGAACTGGTGGAGAATATGGAGAATGTGCTTGTGCTACAAGATGAGGGAGAGTAGTCATGCAATCATAAGGTGAACCATGCCAAACTTGTAGATAAGATTGGTGGTTATATTGAAATTGACATGGATGCCCTAGAACATGAGTATTCCATAATGGATTATGCAAGTAAGAGAATGGAGAAGAAGTGTTTTGAACCATACCTGTTGACCTTGTTGTAGCTTCCTTATCTCTTTGATATGCTACTTTCATCCTAGATAAGGAAGAGTGAGTATCTATGGGATGCTCCTCTTGGTCATGAGTGCAAAACACTTCATCAAATTCTTCATTTTTATGAACTTGCAAAACATCCAATTTTGAGCTTAGAGAGCTAATAAAATCAACTTTAAAATTTTCAAATAAATCATTGATTTCAGCTCTTATGTCTCCTATTCTTGTAGCAGATTTGGAAAAGAAAGAACAAACATCTCTAGAATTCTTACCGGCCTTGGAGATTCCTCTTGAATACCTTATGCACAACTCACAAACATCATCATATGATAACTGAAAAACATCACCTTTTCCTATCAGATTTAAGAGTTCTAAAAATTCATCTTTGATTCCTTTAAGAAGGAGTGTTTTTAAGATCTCTTTTTCCAAATGCTTATGCTTTGATTTTTGAAGGTTATAATGAAATCGATTTACATAGTCCTCCAAACTTTCATCTTCCCCTTGTATCATACCAAAAATATCTTCATTGGATTTGCAATAGTCTTGGTACTTTTTCAAGAATATGTTCTTCATGTCCTCCCATGATTGGATGCAATTCCCACCTAGGCTCATGAACCATCGGAGAGCTGCTCCTTTTAGAGTAAGAGGAAACACTTTCAATCTTTGATCATTAGTACAATAATCATATCCTTTACAAAGTATTTTGAACTCAAATAAGAATGTATCTGGATCTTCATTTGCTAAACCATGAAAATTTGGTAAAGATGGGGGAATTATGTGCATTTGTGTCACTCCTCCTAGATCTTTGATAGGAAATTCAAAAGTAGAAACGTGAGCCATTTCTAACCATAATATAAGATGTTCTTCATGTGTTTCTTCGAGGCTCCTTCTTCAAATGTTCCTGTCAATCGGTTAGTGAAATGGGTGGTGCTTACATCACCACTTGAATGAAATCATGTGATTCATTTTTCAAAATTTCTATTTTTTCCCTAGTCACTCACACAAAAATTCAAACATCTATTTCTACCCAGCAAAGCAACAAAAAATCTGTTAGGAAAGCGGACAGTGGAGCAGGCCTTTTACATGCTCCGCACGTAGGTTCTTACCTTCCGTTTTTAAGATCCAACTCTTCCCTAGCAGGCACTCATCAGATTCACACTACTCTTTAGAAATGGCTACACTCTCCCCGACAACGGCGCCAAAATGTGGAGCGATAAAAAGGTGTCTTTGTAACTCCTAATTACCTCACATTAATTGTCAACCCAGGGACGACTTTTTGTTTCAAGAGTGTACTCAGTCTGAGGCGACTATTTACTCAAGAGTAATGTTTGTGAAGATGTAGTATAGAAATACAAATGCAGAAATAATAAATGCTTGAAAAGAAATCTGCTTGAAAAGAAATCTAATTACAAATGACAGAAATGTAAAGACTACACTACAGCAACCTTGCTAGACATCGATTAGGGATACAGTAGTAATAACTCTTTCCCCTAGAAATAGATATGAGATGACCAAATCTGGGGACCTGGAATGATTAGCTATGCCCTCTACAGTTTAGAGATCTCAAAGCAAGTGAAAACAACTCAAAGGAAATGAAATCTAAAACGCAAACTGGAAAGGAACAACAATCTAAAAGCAATGAACAGGAATTGAATAGCAGCGTAAAATAAACAGTGAATTCAATTCATAACCAAACAAACTAGATTTCTACTCTTTAATCCTTTCGACAACCACGCAACAATCAACTATCGTAATTCATAAACAAAAGGAACAACAACTGGAATTAGATACAGAAAAACAACATTTTATAACAATTGAATCATGAATCATGCTTCTTGTAAAGAATGGAATAACAATGACTCTGTATTTGATCCAATTAGCAACAACTCAATTCTTTAATTGTAATACACGAACTTCACACAACAGAAATAAACTAATAGAAATACAAACAGCAGATCGCTCCACCAGGGCCGGGCCCTCAACCACCGGTGAAGCGTTGCTGTGCTTTACTCCAGCGCTTGAGAAATGGAACAACAATGAACTCTTTTATTCAGGCATTAATAATGTTTACAAACAGCTCACACTCTCTTAACAAGAGCCGATGCACAATTCTGCAAATTACAATAAGAAAATTCTCTCCATCCCCCCATACATCACATGCCTTCTCCCTTTTATAATCGAAGGTGAAATTAAATAGCAAATAAATTCTAATAATAATATTGAATTTCTTCCAACTTGATTGATCAATAATAAAATAGATTTACATCCCTCTTTCAACAACAGCAAGTCGAATTTGGCTTTGTAGCTGAGATTTGGAGGACGGCCGCAACCACAGATCTGAGAAAATCGTGCTCAAAGAACCCTGCTTTTCTCTCAGTACAAGCCGAATTTGGGCAAACCGTTCCTTAATAAAGTTAATGCATTTCTTCGTTCGAACAAGCCATGTTCTTATTTTCAGATTAAATGTGTTGCTCGAATCTCAACATATTGTCACTGGTCACTCCTTATTCGAGCGCATTTACGAGTTGGCACTTTTATCAAATCAAATCTAAAATATCTTGGAGGCTAAAATGGTGAATGATATTAAAAAATATATTAATAAACCATCATTGATAAAATTATGCATAATAATCATCAATTTATTAGAAATAAAGGAGAATAAATAATATTCATTCATAAGAGCATAAATCATTATAAAATGGATTTAAATAATAAATTATAATAAATGACGTGATGAAGAATGGTAGAAATGGGTGGAATAAGCATTCACAAGTGATAATAATAATGGCATATTAATGGCCCAACAAGAAGCAGGCTCCTCCCTGAGATGTTTACCACCTTTGCCACCTTTGTGAGGCCTCCGTGGCACATTACCCTCTGCTGTGGAATCACTGTCAGACTCCTGCTCATAAACTGAGTCTGTCTCTGACATGGCTTTTAAAACAAGATATTTGCAATATGGATGCTGATATAGGTGCAGTGAAGGCAAAATTTTAATGTATGTTCAAAACCCAATAAATGTCACACATGTACCCAAGTATCACAGGAGAACAAAATCATAATGAGGATGGCTCTGTTTTAATGGCATAAAAACTATCACTGTTTTGATCACAAGTAAGTTTGACAAATGAGTACCAAATGCAAATGTATGGTACAACTTTATAATGATGGCCAAAATTTGTCAAAGGAGCAAACAAATATGGGACTGTGTTTTATCAAATGGAGAATAGGAACAACATGACAATGACCATAGTGAAACAAATGGCCATGACAGTGGTAATAGAATGATGATGATAGCAGCTATAAGATGATAAACTAAGGGCGTGAGGATGATGTACACAATGTACTAGGGCATGAGCATATCTACCATTCACAAAAGTTTTCAAACCCTTCACAAGACTGTCCATATATATTCAAAACCCTTAAGGAATAAATCTGCATATAAATGTAGGGTTCATACATTTATCTTCAACCAAGGCTTGTTTCCCAACATCAATAACACCAAAATCATGCTAAAAATCTACTGAGCAACCTTTAGAAACCTACTTGCAAGTCGATGGAGCCGATTTGATACGAAACTGGGCACAAGAATTTTTTTTTTTAGCTCTGTCTCTGTATGGGTAGCGCACCTACCCAACGGGTAGCGCGCCTTATATGGGTAGCGCCCGTGTTATTTGCAAAGGGCTGGGGCGGTTAAGTGGGTAGCGCGCCTCATATGGGTAGCGCCCCTCCTGTATGGGTAGCGCGCACCTCCAAAATCTGTCAACAACTCTGTAAACACGTCTCCGGCCCTCCACTTCACAAATTCGACTTCTGCCTTGCAGATTTCTTGCAAATGATTTTGTTTGCCATGTTTTATATATGAAGAAAATATCTCATCAAATTATATTTGATTTCAAATTTGTTTGATAACCCACTTTCATAATGTTTGGCATTTTGACATTTGGTCATTTAATACAATGCTTTTCTTTTGGCTTTTCTGAGTGCCTTTCTGAGTTTTGGACTGAAAATACTTGTTTGTCTTTTGCAGGGATGCAGCACTTGGCTTTGAAGAAGATCAGAGGCTTGCACTGAAGCTTCTTATAATGAAATAAATACAATTATTACAAACATGAAATTAGACAATTTCTAGTTCCAAAATAGAGTTTTGGACTAGAAATGTCTTCAAATGCTTTTGATAATAAAAATGTGAAATAGGAAACTTGCGAAACCAACCTCATGGCCTGCGGGCTTTATGACATGTAAGCAAAGGACTTGAAAACCCTAGACTCTAGGACTAAAGACTCTTTTTAACGAAACTAATCATTAATGACAATGAATGCAATGACTATGAATTTCAATGATTTTTGAGGAATTTTAATTAGCCCTGCAGGTACAAGCATGAGGAAACACATGACAACTAGACCCCCTCGTCAGTCAATGGCATGCTCCTAGCGAAATGCAACGAAGTGGAACGAGCGAGACACCTAAGAATGATATGCAAAAAGTGAAATGATCTCTGACGGAGGGCTGTAAGGACCGACTCTAACACCGGTAATGGTGGAACTCCTCAAAACAAATAAAGGTAAAGAGGTTGGCTAACAAGACCACTCATCGCAGTGGTTCCTCAGGAATAGGTAAAACAACCAAGTGAAGGCATATGATCGGCCAAGCAGATAGTGATGATGGAGTGAGAAAACCAAGGCTCATCTGGAAAAACAGGCTGATAAAATGACAATCACAAGAGGTAAAATGGGAAAGGTTTCATTTTTACACAAGCTTGAAATCAGGAAACTCTTCTTGAAGTTGGTTTCATTTTTACACAAGCTTGAAACAAAGATAAACTATGCTTGAAACCGGTTTCATTTTTACAAAAGCTTGAAACGAAAACAAACTATGCTTGAAAAAAGAAGCATGCCCCTAGCATGGTGACTCAATTTGAGGTACATGACCCCCAAGCTTCAATCCATATGAAAGGCAGATGGAGTGAAGGTTCAATTTACGAGATCAAGAGAAAGACTCGACTGGTATTTTACGAGATCTGAGCAAAGACTCGAATTGAACGGGAACGTGTTTCATTATTTTAACGAGGTTGACACATTAAAAGAACTATCCTTAGGACACATTGTTTCATGGTTTAAGGAGCTTGACACAAGAAAACGAACTCTGCTCTAACGACCTTGTTTCATTTTTTAAGGAGCTTGACACAAGACAAGAAACATGCTCCGACGACCTGGTTTCATTTTTTAAGGAGCTTGACACAAGAAAAGAACCATGCTCCGACTGACCTCATCATAATGAACAAGAAGTCATCACTTCCAACATTTCCACTCCCGATGGAAGGAAAACATCCTGGAATTCAGAACCCAATGCCCCCAACACACCATGCACGACGGCATCATCACTGAGTATAGGCACGGGGTAGGTAGCCACATAGTTGACCTGCGGTGGGGCAGATACAACAGGTGGATAAAAACCATGAGGGGATGATGGCGGGCCAGCTTGCACTTCAGGACGAAAGAACAAAAGCTGATCAATAGTCACGATCTGTCGTTCATGTGGAAAACAGGCCACATGAAAAAGGGAGGAGACAAGCGCTCCCATGGCATAGGTGTAATCATGCCCCAAATGCAGATTAAAATCCAAGGGGCTTGGAACAACCATCACGTCCATATGGACGGTTTTACCCAAAGTAACAAGTAACCTTGGAAGGATCCCTAACGGTTGACTCGTTCTTCTGTTAAACGCCAACAGATTCTGCGTAACAGGCGCAAGCGGTGGCGAATCGAAAGCTTGCTAGGTAGTTGAGGATAAAATACTAACAGACGCGCCTTCATCTATAATGGTGCTGGGTACAACCAGACCAAAAGCCTATACTGTGATCTCGAAAGGCACATAAGACGGAAGGCGATATCCTGCAAATCGATTCCAATCAAAGGAAGCGACCAAAATACTCGGAGGGGCTACCATCAAACCAAGACGGTCTTCCCCTAGTGTTATGGAAGAAGAATGAGGATCATCTACGACCTCCATCTCGAAGTCGGGGGAAGTATCCTCTGGGACCTCCATCACGGGAGGCGGAGGAGCAGCTTCTTGTGATACGGGGACAGGAGAATCTTTCTCCAAATCCGAGGAATCTGAAGAAACAAGAAGAACCTGAGGTATTTTAGATCCACTCTCCACGAAAAAGACCTGGTGCACCGTAGAAGGGACCAGCTCAACCGATCCCACGACCAATGGTTGGTCGGGAATAGATTCTTGAATTTGAATTTCTGGAGGAGCAGGATCGACCAAGGCTGAATCTTGACCGATGCTAGGATCAACTGGTGGAGGACTCAAAGAAAGCTGTTTGTAACCAGCTGGAAGGCATGGCTTAGAAACAACCGAGTTATCCAAAACTCGCTTGGCTTCATCCATATACGGACAAAGGTGAATGGCATGGTGCCCTTCACACAACTTACAAGGATTGGTAATCTTACCCTTCTTGTTAAGATTTTTACCAGCAGCAGCCGAAGATGTGCCCCCAACCTGACTCCCAGAAGCCAAGGGCAACGGCGGGTGACTGTTGGACCATACTTCAAGCACCTTGGGAATGCCAGGGCAGTCTCGAAGAAGATGGTCTCCCATACACAACATGCAAGGGAACTTGAATTTCCGCGGAGGGTTTTGGAGGTTTATTGACAGAAGGATTCTTAGGCACAATAGCCACAAAGCTAGCCTCTCCTTTATCATACTTCTTCTTCTTTGTCTTCTTCTTGTTCTTCTTAGCCACCCGGTTACTCAAATCCAGACTTTCACTAGGACAAGTAGAAGAGGAGGATGCAGAAATAGGCGAAGAAGGGGAGAGGTCCACCTAAATCAACATGATGTTGTTCAGGCGGAGGAACTGATTGACTAGTAGCTGAGACATTCGGAACTATAGAGGTTGAGAACAACCAAACAGGTAATCCAACAGTTAACCTAGGAAGGGACAACGTTGCCATGTAAGGAGTCAAACATTCCCAAAAGAAGGAAAATGAATAGGATTCCCATCGGAGGGGATTCCTTGGTTGGTGAACTCCAGAAAATTTTCCATCAACCACTCAAAATCGCACACGGGCTAAAAACCAAGGCACACAATCAAACGACCAACAAGCAAACTCTAAAAGGGCGTGTGATCGCACGTGATTTATTTTACCACATTGAAACTTAGAAACTTCACCGTTTCATGTTTTAAGAGTCGAGAAATGGATGAAAGGTGACTCTATCTCTTTCAAATTTGACGCAAGCGTGAAAGGAAAAGCACTTGCTGATCCTTTCAGATTTAAAGAGTCAGAAAAGATCAAATGACTACTCAGAAGTACTAGGCAAAGGGTGTACCAAATAACCGTGAACTGCAATATACACCTTGGTTTCAGAATGAAAGAGAAATCAACCAAGGACTTTCCGTACGTGCAGGAAATCTGCCCAAATGCTGTGTCCGGTGTATCACGGGTATAGGGCGGTAGACTCGGCTTCCTATGGATAAAGGATTGAAGCCTAGTGGGGTCTCCCTTTATATATGCGACGGTACGGGGAGCACAAGTTCGTACTAGCACTGTCTAAAGCCAAGAGGCGAACGACAGCTACTAGGTTTTAAGACGTTGGAACACGTCTCTAGCCTAGACCTCTAAATGTGTTTCGTTAGATTTCAATGCTGCCTTAGTGTAAATTGAGTAAATTTTAAAGTTTATCTTCAATTACGTTTCAGTTTTCAGGCCCTAGCGAATGTAATGTCTCAAAATCTCCTAAATGCACACTACATGAGAAAAGAAAACTTTTCAATTCGATGAATGCTATCTAGTTAAGGGAAGATCTTCAAACAATGATGCAACAAATAGCAATACTGAAAACGAAATATTTCCAAACTAGATGACTTTCACTATCCGAAAGTAATTTCAAACATTCAACGATGCGAATAATGCAATGTAATCTATGCAAAATCCTCTTCTTCGAAAACCATGCAATTGTAATCTATGCACAATTTCCTTTTCTTTTCAAATGATAAGAATGCACTCAATGCATTTTTCGATGAAATGAGAATCTACTTAATGCATGCTTTCAATGAAAGAGAATGCACTCATAGCGATTTCTAGTTTTCAGTCATTAAAGAATGTAATCTAAGTTCAATGATGGATCTCAAAAAATACTTTTCAATGCAATGTGATCTAATGCATTTTAACAAAAAGGACACTTTGAGAAAAAAACTAAATAAATGCAAATCTTCTTAATGAAGGATGAACGCAAAATAGATGTAAACAAGCACTAAGAATGAAATCGTTGTTTTAAACACTTTGTAACGAAATCCCTCAAAAGGCGATAAGACATATGAGGTCAAACACAAAGAGGACTTCCAAAGCAAGAGATAAAAACAAGGCATTCATTCCCTTTTACATCAAATAATCATGGAAAGAAGACATTTCAAAGAATTAGCAATGTAATCTATGCTCATACAGTGAAAAGGCCGGAAGGGAAAGACACACTAGTGAAGGATTTAGGGAAAAAAATCTCAATTTTCACACACCCTGAAATTGGCTCGACTTGTACATTGACAACTAGCGCCAACTGGCACGACTTGCACATTGAAAACCAGCACCAATGGCCAATTGGCGCGGGTTGCTAACTGACAACAAGCGCCAACGCCTGAAAATGAAAAAACAAAGAATTTCTCCCAACCAAGACCAGACTCACCACTTCAAGCAGAATCCAAAAAAAACCCAGAAGAAAAGTAATGACCAAAAGAAGCTTCCAAACAAGGGTAAACCCTAGCACCTACAGGAAATGGCGCGACTGTCTGGCTGTAATCCGTGCCAGACAGGGAATGGCGTGAGTGATGAACTAGCAAACTGCGCCAACTGGCGCGACTGTCAGGGCTAAACTCGCACCAATCAAGCCAAATATGAAAAGGTGAAAATTCAAAAAAGCAGAGGTCAGATCTGATCCTCTGGGGCTGAACCAAAATCCAAACACAAAAAGAGCCAGCCAAAAGAGCCGATCAAGCAAGTAGAATTGAGAAACAACCAAAAAGACAAGACGATACTCCAAGTGTTCAAATCATAAACTAAACCGGAGATTGACTGAAGCAGCGTTTATCTACTTCACTAATGCAAAGCAAAAGAATTTCGAAGGCTATCTAGCTGCATTTCAGGCTCTGTCTATAGCTTACAAATCAGAACAACAACAAGCTAGACGATCCCCAGCGAAGTCGCCAATTTGTTGTGGAGGTAAATCCCCTCTGCGGACAGAGGCGATCCCTACTAGCCCAGATCGGGTCTAGCAACAATCAAACATGCTACAGTGCAGGTTCCTAATTGAAAATAAACTGACTTGTGACGAAGGCTTACCTGGAATCCAATGCTATCGTTTGTAGAAGAGGTGGTGCTCTCGTTCCTTTGCCCTGGCAGATCACAATCCTCACGATCTCCGTGATCGGACACCTGCACATGCAAGAAACAACACAAACACAAGCATAAAATCCATTATATACAACTATATGTCAGTCGAAGAGGACATAACTCATGAACATAATCAAGAACAAGAGTGGAACCATAACCAATAGTCGCTTATCATTAATGAATCAAAAGAAGAATACAACCATAGCTTCGACACAGCACTCTCCTTTGGCGGGTCGTCAGCAAAACATGTCTCGATAAAGCCTGTCAAGGATGGGACAAGCCTCTCTCTCCGGATACTTGACAATAGTCTCCTTGCTTGGATTTGGCCTTAAGGGAATCAAGAAGGCTCTTGCAGCATAAGGATGTGAAAGCTCTTGGGAACTAGCTTGCAAAGGAGATGAGCAAGCTTTTATAGATGGAGGAAAGGGAGTTGGGATCCCTATAATTATGGGATTGGCCCTATCATCAAGGAAGCTTCCATGAGAGGTGGAAAACCACTTCCTCTCTATGGAAATCCGTAGCCAAACCTCCCAACTCAAGATAGATATTAGTCCAGGAATTTGTTAGGACGAAACTTTCGCCATTTATTTTTAAAAAACACCTCTTAATATGGTTGGCATGGGTGCGGCTCTATGACAGAGCGCCAATTGGCATGCCCTCTTTGGAGGATTTTCCCCCTTGGCGCGAGGGTTGAACTATGGAACTGCGCCAATGGAAAAAGAGCTATTTTTAGGGTTTTTTGCAGGGAGATGTCTTCAGGGCA
Organism: Pinus albicaulis; assembly: GCA_034641835.2. Lineage (NCBI taxonomy): Eukaryota > Viridiplantae > Streptophyta > Pinopsida > Pinales > Pinaceae > Pinus > Pinus albicaulis. The sequence goes on along the minus strand of CM076580.1, from coordinate 389,380,025 downwards.
ATGAAAGCTCATCTTCAGAGGGATGCAATGAAAGTATTTTCAGGTCTTGTCTCTATTCACAGGTCACAGAATGAGCCCTCCAATGTGCGAGATGGGGAATGGTAGGGACGATGAAAAATTGTTGTGTAACAGTTTATAAATAATATTTAATAAAAGGTGAGCTTATAAAGTTGTGGCCCTGCATGCACAAAGTGACAAATTGATTTCAGGATTCATTTCGAATGATTCGTAAAAAACAAACAGACGTGGATATCAGGGGCTGAACTTTTCGGTTTTGAAATCAGAGAGCATATTTTGATACCCAATTTGGAGATGCAAGCATGGCCCTGGATGCAGAAAGTGACAAATTGATTTGAGGACTCATTTCGGATGATACATGAAAAACAAACGGACATTGGTTTTGAAATCTGAGAGCATATTTCGATACCCATTTTGGAGATGCAAGCATGGCCCCACATGCACAAAGTGACGAATTGATTTCTGGAATCATTTCAGACGATCCATGAAAAATGAATGGATGCAGATATCTGGGGCTTTAATTTTTTGTTTTTAAATCCGAGAGCATATTTGGATACCCATTTTATAGATGCAAGTGTGGCCCTGCATGCACAAACTGACGAATTGTTTCCGGGACCCATATCAGACGATCCATGAAAAATGAGTGGACAGGGATATCAGGGGATGAAATTTTCGGTTTTGAAATCTGATAGCATATTTGGATACCCATTTTGGAGATGAAAGCATTGCCCCACATGCACAAAGTGATGGATTGATTTCAAGAGTCATTTCAGACGATCCATGAAAAACGTTTTTGACGTAGATATGGGGGGCTAAAATTTTGGGTTTTGAAATCTGAAAGCATATTTGGATACCCATTTCAGAGATGCAATCATGGCCCCGGATGCGCAAAGTGACGAATTGATTTCGGGACTCATTTTGGACAATCCGTGAAAAACAAACGGACGCAGATATTGGGGGCTAAAATTTTCGGTTTTGAAATCCGAGAGCATCTTTGGACACCCATTTTGGAGATATAGGCATGGTCCCACATGCAAAAAGTGAAGAATTGATTTCGGGACTCATTTCGGATAATTTGTGAAAAAAAAAACGGACACAGATATTGAGGGTTGAAATTTTCTGTTTTGAAATATGATAGCATATTTGGAAACCCATTTTGGAGATCCTAGCGTGGCCACACATGCACAAAGTGATGAATTGATTTAGGCACTTATTTCGGATGATCCGTAAAAAATGAATGGACATGGATATCAGCGGTTTAAATTTTCGTTTTTGAAATCCAAGAGCATATTTGGATACCCATTTTGGAGATTCAATTGTGGCCCTGCATGCAGAAAGTGATGAATTGATTTCGAGACACATTTCGGATGATTCGTGAAAAAAATGAATGTGGATATCGGGGGCGGAACATTTCAGTTTTGAAATCTGAGAGCATATTTGGATACCCATTTTGGAGATGCAAGTGTGGCCCCACATACAAAAAGTGACGAATTGTTTTCGGGGCTCATTTCAGACGATTCATGAAAAACGAACGGACACAGATATCGGGGGCTGAGCTTTTCATTTTTCAATTTCGATACAATATTTGGATACCCATTATGTACATGCAAGCATTTCCTTGCATGAAAAAAGTGATGAATTGATTTTGGGAGTCATTTCGGAGGATTCATGAAAAACTAACAGACGCAGATATCTGGGGCTGAACCTTTCATTTTTTAAATCCGAGCGCATATTTGGATACCCATTTTGGAGATGCTAGAGTGGCCCTGCATGTACAAACTGATGAATTGATTTAGGGACTCATTTTAGATGATCCATAAAAAATGAACGGACGTGGATATCGGTTGGTAAAATTTTCGTTTTTCAAATCTGAGAACATATTTGGATACCCATTTTGGAGATGTAAATGCGGCCCCGCATGCACAAAGTGACCAATTTATTTTGGGACTCATTTCAAACGATCCCTGAAAAGTAAACAGACGTTGATATCGGGGGATGAAATTTTCAGTTTTGAAATCCGATAGCATATTTGGATACCCATTTTGGAGATGCAAGTGTTGCCCCACATGGAGAAAGTGACGAATTGAGTTCGGGATTCATTTTGGATGATCAGTTAAAAACGAACAGATGCGGATATCGGGGGCTGAACATTTTGGTTTTGAAATTCCAGAGCATATTTTGATACACGTTTTTGAGATGCAGCGTGGCCCCAGATGCACAAAGTGACGAATTGATTTCAAGTCTCATTTTGGATGATCCGTGAAAAATGAACGGATGGGGATATCAGAGGCTGAAATTTTTGGTTTTGAAATCTGAGAGCATATTTGGATACCCATTTTGGAGATGCAACCGTGGCCTCGGATGCACAAAGTGACGAATTGAGATCGAGACTCATTTCGAACGATTTGTTAAAAAGGAACGGACGCAAATATTGGGGGCTGAAATTTTGGGTTTTGAAATCTGATAGCATATTTGGATACCAATTCTAGAGATGCAAGCGTTGCCCGACATGAACAAAGTGACGAATTGATTTCGGGAATCATTTTGTATGATCCATGAAAAATGAACAGATGCAGATATCAGGGGCTGAAATTTTCATTTTTGAAATCCATTAGCATATTTAGATACCCATTTTGGAGTTGCAAGTGTGGCCTTGTATGCACAAAGTGACGAATTAATTTCGGGTTTCATTTCGGATGATCCGTAGAAAATGAACAGACACGGATATCTTGGCCTAAACTTTTCACTTTTGAAATCTGAGAGCCTATTTGGATATGCATTTTGGAGATGAAAGCGCGGCCACACAAGCACAAAGTGAAGAATTGATTTCGGGACTCATTTTGAACGATCCATGAAAAACGAACGGACGTGGATATTTTGCACTGAAATTTTTTTTTTTGAAATATGAGAGGATATTTGGATATCCATTTTGGATAACCTTTACCTTAACGTAATCTTAACCTTCACCTTTACCTTAACATAACCTTAACCTGACTAAACCCGTAACTTGAACCTTAACCTAACCTTAACCTTGACTTTACCCTTAACCCTAACCTTAACTATAACCTTTACCTTAACGTAACTTTAACATTAACCTTACCCTTAACCTTAACTTTTACCTTAACCTTGACTTTATCCCTTAACCTTAACATTAACCTAACCTTAACCTTATCCTTAACCTAACCATAACCTTACCTTAACCTAAGTTAATCTTAACCTTGACCTTGACCTTAACCTTAACCTTAACTTCAACTTTACCCTAACCTTAAGGGTTTAGTTAGGTTAAGGTTAGTTAGCTTAAATTTAGCTTAAGGGTAAATTCAAGGTTAAGGTAAAGTTAAGGTTAAGGTTAGGTTAAGGTTAAGATTAAGGTTAAGGTTATGGTTAAGGGTAAGGTTAAGGGTAAGGGTAAAAGTCAAGGGTTAGGTTAAGATTATGGTTAAGGGTAAAAGTCAAGGATAAGGTTAAGGTTATGGTTAAGGTTAAGGTTACGGATAGATTAAGGGTAAAGTTAAGGTTATGGTTAAAGTTAACACTAGGTTAAGGTTGAGGTTAAGGTTAGGTTAAGGGTAAGATAAGGTTAATATTAAGTTTAGGTTAAGGTCAAGTTCAAGGTTAAGGGTAAATTTAAGGTCAAGTTTAGGGTTAGGTTATAGATAAGGCTAAGGTTAGGTTATGGGTAAAGTCATGGTTAAGGTTAAGGTGAAGTTTAAGGGTAAGGTTAAGGTTTAGGGTTACGGGTTTAGTCAGGTTAAGGTTAAGGTTAAGGTTAAGGATAAGGTTAAGGTTAAGGTCAAGGTCAAGGTTAAGTTTAAGTTAGCTTAAGGGTAAGGTTATAGTTAGGTTAAGGTTAAGGTTAAGGTTACGAGTTTAGTCAGGTTAAGGTTAAGGTTAAGGTTACGGGCTTAGTCAGGTTAAGGTTAAGCGTAAGGGTTTGGTCAAGGTTAAGGTTATGGTTAAGGTTAAGGTTAAGGTCAAAAATAGGTTAATGTAAGGATAATGTTACGGGTTTAGTTAGGTTAAGGTTAAGGTTAGGGTAAGGTTAAGGTTAAGGTTAAGGTTAAGGTTAAGGCTAAGTTATAATGAAGGTTAAGGTTAAGGGTAAGGTTAAGGTTAGGGTTAGGTTATAGTTAGGGTTATGGTTAGGGTAAGGTTAGGGTTAGGTTATATTTAAGATTAAGGTTAAGGTTAAGGTCAAGGTTAAGGTTACATTAGGTTAAGGTTAAGGTTAGGTTAAGGGTAAAGTCAACATTCAGGTTAGGTTAAGATTAAGATAAGGGTAAGGTTAAGGTTACGGGTTTAATAAGGTTAAGGTTAAGGGTTTGGTCAAGGTTACGGTTAGGATAATTGTAAAGTTAAGGTTAAGGTTAGGTTAAGGTTACAGTTATGGTTAAGGTTAGGTTAAGGTTAGGTTAAGATTAAGATTATGGGTAAGGTTAGGTTAAGGTCGAGATCAAGGCTAAGGTCAAGGTTAAGGTCAAGGTTTAGGGTAAAGTTAAGGTCAAGGTTAGGGTTAAGTTATAGTTATGGATAAGGTTAGGTTAAGGGTAAATTCAAGGTTAACCTTGAACTTAACCTAACCCTTAAGGTTAAGTAAAGGTTAAGGTTAAGATAAGGTTAAGGGTACGGGTTTAGTAAGGTTAAATTTAAGGTTAAGTTTAAGGGTTGGGAAGGTTAAGGTTAAGGTAATGTTAAGATAAGGTTAAGGGTAAGGTTAAGGTTAGATTATGGTTATGGTTAAGGTAAGGTTAGGTTAGGGGTTAAGTTTAAGATTAGGTAAGTTTAAGGTTAAGATAAGGTTAGGGGTAAGGTTAAATTAACTTTACCTTTAAGGTTAAGGTTACATTAAGGATCAAGTCAAGGTTAAGGTTAAGATAAGGTTAATGTTAAGGTTAAGGTTAAGGTTATGGTTATGGGAAGGTTAAGGTTAAGGTTATGGTTATGGGAAGGTTAAGGTTAAGGTTAAGGTTACGGTTACGTTAAGGGTAAAGTTAAGGTTAAGGTTATGGTTAAGGTTAAAGTTATGGGAAGGTTAAGGTTAAGATAAGGTTAAGGTTAAGGTTAAGGTTAAGGTTAGGTTAGGCTAAGGATAAGGTTAGGTTAAGGGTTTGTTCAAGGTCAAGGTTAAGGTTACGTTAAGGGTAAGGTTAAGGTTATGGGTAAAGTTAAGGTTAAGGGTAGGGTAAGGTTAGGGTAAGGTTAAGGATAATGATAGGTTAAGTTTAAGGTTAAGGTTAGGGGAAGGTTAAGGTTAAATTTAGGTTAATGTAAAGGTTATGGGAAGGTTAGGTTAAGGTTAAGGTAAAGGTAAGGTTAAGGTTAAGGTCAAGGTTAGGTTATAGTTAAGGTTAAGGTTAAGGTTAGGTTATAATGAAGGTTAAGGTTAAGGTTAAGGGTGAAGGATAAGGGTAAGGTTAACTTTACATTAACTTTACCCTTAACCATAACCTTAACCTTAACTATAACCTAACCCTAACCATAACCTTAACCTTAACTTTACCCTTAACCTTAACTTTACTCTCAACCTAACCTTAACCTTACCCTTAACCTTATATTAACCTTAACCTTAAATTTACCCTTAACCTTCACCTTAACCTTAAATTTACCCTTAACCTTGACTTTACCCTTAACCTGAATAAACTCGTAACCTTAACCTTAACCTAACCTTAACCTTAACCTTAACCTTCTCATAACCTTAACCTTAACCTTAACTATAACGTAACCTTAAACTTGACCTTAAATATAACCTAACCCTCACCTTGACCAAACCCTTAACATTAACCTTAACCTTAACCTTACTCTTAACCTTAAACTTAACCTTGACCTTAACTATAACCTAACCCTAACCTTAACCTAACATTAACATTTACCAAACGCTTAATGTAACCTTAACCTTTACTTTAAGCTAACGAAGCCTTAACCTTGACCTTGACCTTACCCTTAACATTAACCTTAACCTTAACCTTAACCTGACTAAATCGGTAACCTTAAACTTAACCTTGACCTTAACTATAACCTAACCCTAACCTAACCTTAACCTTAACTTTACCCTAACCTTAAGGTTAAGGTTAGGTTATAGTGAAGGTTAAGCATAAGGTCAAGGTTAAGGGTAGATTTAAGGTTAAGGTTAAGGTTAAGGTTAGGTTAAGGGTAAAGTTAAGGTTAGGGTTAGGTTAAGGTTAAGGTTAAGGTTATGGTTAGGCTAAGGTTAAGGTTAAGGTTAAGGTTAAAGTTAGGGTTATGGTTAACGTTAAGGTGAAGGTTAACGTTAACGTTAAGGTTAATGTTAGGTTAAGGTTAAGTTAAGAGTAAATTCAAGGTTAAAGTTAAGGTTACGTTGAAGGTTAAGGTTATAGTTAAGTTAAGGTTAAGGTTAAGGTTAAGTTCAAGGTTAAGGTTATGGTTATGGTTAAGGTTAAGGTTAGGTTATAGTTAAGGTTAGCAGAAGGTTAGGTTAAGGTTAACCTTGACCTTTACCTTAACCTTAACTATAACCTAACCCTAACCTTGAACAAACCCTTAAGCTTAAGCTTAACCTTAATGTAACCTTAACCAAACCCTTAACTTAAACTTAACCTTAACCTAACCTTAACCTAACTAAACCCTTAAGGTTAGGTTAAGGGTAAAGTTAAGGTTAAGCTAAAGGTTAAGGTTAAAGTTAGGTTAAGGTAAGGTCAAGGTCAAGGTCAAGGTTAAGGTTACGTTAAGGGTAAAGTAAGGGTTAAGGTTACGTTAAGAGTTTGGTCAAGGTTAAGGTTAGGTTATAGTTAAGTTAAAGGTTAATGTTAGGTTAAGGTTAAGGTTAGGGTTAGCTTATAGTTAAGGTCAAGGTTAGGTAAATGTTAAGGTTAAGGGTTAAGGTTAAGGTTAGGGTCAAGGTTAAAGTTAAGATTAGGTTACGGGTAAGGTCAAGGTGAGGTTAAGGTTAAGGTTAAGGGTTAGGTTAAGCTTAAGGTTTAGGATAAGGTTACGTTAAGGGTAAAGCCAAGGTTAAGGTTAGGTTAAGGTTAAGATAAGGTTAGGGTAAGATTGGGGTAAAGGTTCAGGTTAAGGTGTAGGTTAAGGGTTTGGTCAAGGTTAGGGTTAGGTTATAGTTAAGGTCAAGGTAAGGTTAAGGTTAAGGTTAATGTAAGGTTAAGGTTAAGGTTAAGGTTATGGTTAGGTTAAGGTTAGGATAAGGTTAAGCTTAAGGTTAAGGATAAGGTGAATTTTAATGTTAAGGGTAAAGTTAAGGTTAGGGTTAGGTTAAGGTTAAGGTTAGGTTAAGGGTAAAGTTAAGGTTAGGGTTAGGTTAAGGTTAACGTTAAGGTTATGGTTAGGCTAAGCTTAAGGTTAAGGTAAGGTAAAGGTTACAGTTAATTTAAGGTTAAGATTAGGTTAAGGTTAAGTTTAAGGTTAATGTTAAGGGTTTGGTCAAGGTTAGGGTTAAGTTAAGGTTAATGTTAAGGGTTTGGTCAAGGTTAGGGTTAGGCTATAGTTAAGGTGAAGGTTAAGGTTAAGGGTAAGGTTATAGAAAGGTTAAGGTTAAAGTTAAGGTTAGGTTAAGGTTAAGGGTTTGGTCATGGTTAGGGTCAGGTTATAGTTAAGGTTAAGGTTAAGGTCAAGGTTAAGGGTGAGGTTAAGGTTAGGTTAAGGTCAATATTAAGGGTTTGGTTAAGGTTAAGGGTAAGGTTAAGGTTAAGTTTAAGGTTAAGGTAAAGGTAAGGTTAAGGTTAAGGTCAAGGTTAGGTTATAGTTAAGGTCAAGCTTAATGTTAGGTTATAGTGAAGGTTAAGCTTAAGCTTAATCTTAAGGGTGAAGGTTAAGGTTAAGGTTAAGGTTCACCCTTAAGATTAAGCTTAAGCTTAACCTTCACTATAACCTAACATTAAGCTTGACCTTAACTATAACCTAACCTTGACCTCGTAACCTTAACCTTCACCCTTAACCTTAACCTAACCTTAGCCTTAACCTTAACCTTAACCTTATCCTTCCCCTAACCCTAAACTTAACCTTAACATGAACCTTAACCCTAACCTTAACCTTAACCTAACCTTAACATTAACTTTACCCTTAACCTTAACCTTAACTTGACTAAACCCGTAACCTTAACCTTAACCATAACCTAACATTAACCTTGACCTTAACTATAAACTAAACCCAACCTTAACCAAACCCTTAACCTTAACATTATCCTTCCCATAACCATAACCTTAACCTTAACCTTGACCTTACCAATGTTAGGGTTAGTTTATAATTATGGTCAAAGTTAGGTTAAGGTTAAGGTTAACAGGGTAAGGTTAATGTTAAGGTTAATGGGGTAAGGTTAAGGTTAAGGTTAAGGGTAAGGTCAAGGTTAAGGTTATGTTTATGTTTATGGGAAGGTTAAGGTTAAGGCTAGGTTAAGGTTAAGGTAAGGTAAATATTATGGGTTTAGTCAGGTTAAGGTTAACGTTACAGTCAAGGTTAAGTTAACCTCAAACCTTAACCTTACCATAATCTTACCCTAACCTTAACCTTAACCTTAACCTAACCTTAACCTTAACTTTACCCTTAACCTAACCTTAACCTTAACTTTACCATTAACCTAACCTTAACCTTAACTTTACCCATAACCTTAACCTTAACCATACCCTTAACCTTCACCTTAACCTTAACCTTAACCTTAAATATAACCTAAACCTAACCTTGACCAAACCCTTAACCTTAATCTTAACTTTAACCTAATCTTAACCTTAACCTAACCTTAAATTTACCCTTAACCTTGAAATTGACCTTAACTTAACTTAGCCTTAACCTTAACCTTAACTATACCCTAACCCTAACACTTAACCTTAACCTTATCTTAAACTTAACCTAACCTTAACCTTAAACTTAACCTAAATATAACCTTATCCTTAACCTTAACCTTGACCTTAACTATAACGTAACCCTAACCTTGACCAAACCCTTAACATTAACCTAACCATAACCTTAACCTAACCTTAACCTTAACTTTACCTTAACCTTGATTTTAACGTTAACCTTATCCTAACCTTAACCTTGACTTTACCCTTAACCTAACCTTAACCTTCACTATAACCTAACCTTAACCGTTACCAAACCCTTAACCTTAACCTTAATGTGACTAAACCCAAAACATTAACCTTAACCTTACCCTTAACCTTCACCTTAACCTAAACCATAACCTTAACCTTAACCTTGAACTTAACCTTAAGGTTAAGGTTATGTTAAGGGTTTGGTCAAGGTCAATGTTAAGGTTAGGTTAAGGGTAATGTTTTGGGTGATGTTAAGGTTAAGGTTAGGGTAAATTTAAGGTTATGTTTAGGCTAATGTTAAGGATAAGGTTAAGGTTAGGGGAAGGTTAAGGTTAAATTTAAGGTTAATGTAAGGTTAAGGTTAGGTTAGGGTTAAGGTTAAGGTTAATGTAAGGTTAAGGTTAGGGTAATGTTAAGGTGAAGATAAGGTTAAGGTTAGATTAAGGGTAAAGTTAAGGTTAGGGTTTGGTTAAGGTTAAAGTTATGGTTAGGCTAAGGTTAAGGTTAGGGTTAATGTTAGGGGAAGGGTAAGGTAAGGTTAGGTTAAGGTTAATGTTAGGTTAAGCTAAGGGTTAGGTTATATTTAAGGTTAACGTTAAGTTAGGGGTAAGATAAGGTAAAGGTTAGGTTAAGGTCAAGGTATGGGTTAAGTTCAAGGTTATATAGTTAAGGTTAATTTTAGGTTAAGGGTAAAGTTAAGGTTAAGGTTTTGGTCAAGGTTAGGGTTACGTTAGGTTAAGGTTATGTTAATGTTAAGGTCAAGGTTAATGTTAAGGTTAAGGTTAAGGTTAAGAATTTGGTCAAGGTTAGGGTTATGTTTATGGTTAAGGTTAAGGTTAAGGTTAAGGTTACCCTTAACCTAATCTTAACCTTAACCTTGACCTTGAATTTAACCTTAACCTTAACTTAACCTTAACCTTGACCTTAACCTTAACTTTAACTATAACCTAACCTAACCTTGACATTAACTAAAACCTAAACGAAACCTTGAACAAACCCTTAACCTTAACGTTAACCTTAACCTTCCAATAAACATAATCTTAACCTTAACCTTCACCTTAACCTTTACCTTGACTTTACCCTTAACCTAACCTTAACACCTTAACCTTAGCCTTAACCTTCCCATAACCATAACCTTAATCTTGAATTTACCCTTAACGCAAAATTAACATTAACCATAACGTAACCCTAACCTTGACCAAACCTTAACTTAACCTTAACCTTAACATTAATCTTCCCCTAACCATAACCTTAACCTTAACCTTCCCATAACCATAACCTTAACCTTAAACTTAACCGTAACCTTGACCTTGACCTTAACCTTACCCTTAAACTTATCTTAACCTTAACCTAACCTTAACCTTAACTTTACAGTTAACCTTACCTTAACCATAAACTTAACCTAACCTTAACCTTAACCTTACCCTTAACCTTATCTTAACCATAACCTTATTTTTACCATAACCTTATCGTAACAATAACCTTATCTGTACCCTTAACCTTAACCTCAACCATAATCTTAACCTTAACCTTAACTTAATGTTCACCTTAACCTTAACCTTAACCTTAACGTTGACTTTACCCTTAACTTAACCTTAACCTAACCTTAACCTTAACTTAAACTTAACCTTCACCTTAACCTTACCCCCTTAGCCTTCACCGTAACCTTAACATTGACTTTACCTTAACCTTACCTTAACCGCTTAACCTTAACCTTAACTTTACCTTTAACCTTAACCTTAACCTTAACCAAACCCTTAACATTAACCTTAAACTTAACCTTAACCTAACCTAACCTTAACTTTAACCTTAACTATAACCTACCCTAACCTTGACCAAACCTTACACTTAAGGTCAAGGTTAAGGTTAAGGTTAACGTTAAGGTTAAGGTTAGGTTAAGGTTAAGGTTAAGGTTATGGTTATGGGAATGTTAAGGTTAAGGTTAAGTTAAGGGTAAAGTCACAACGTAACCCTTAACCTTAACCTGACTCTTAACCTTCACCTTAAACTTAAATTTTACTTTACCCTTAACCTAAGCTTAAGCTTAACTATAACCTAACCCTAACCTTGAACTTAAATTTACCCTTAACCTTGACCTTAACCTTAACCTTGACCTTGACCTTAACCTAATCTTAACCTTAACCTTAACCTTATCTTAACCTTAACCTTAACCTTCTCAAACCCTTAACCTTAACCTTAACCTTAACCATAAACTTAACCTTAACCTGACTAAACCCGTAACCTTAACTTTAACCTTAACCTTAACCTTAACCTTAACCTTAACTTTGGTTAGGTAAAGTCAAGGTTAAGGTTACGTTAAGGGTAAAGTCAAGGTTAAGGTTACGTTAAGGGTAAAGTCAAGGTTAAGGGTATGGTTAGGTTATAGTTAAGGTCAAGGTTAAGTTTACGGGTTTAGTCAGGTTAAGTTTAAGGTTAAGGGTAAAGTCAAAATTAAGTTTAGGTTAAGGTTAAGTTTAGGGTTAAGGTTCACGTAAAGGTTAAGGGTTTGGTTAAGGTTAAGGGTAAGGTTAAAGTTAAGGTTAGGTTAAGGGTAATGTTAAGGTTAAGGTTAGGTTAAGGGTAAATTTAAGGTTAAGGTTAAGGGTTTGGTCAAGCTTAGGGTTAGGTTATAGTTAAGGTCAAGGTTAAGGTTATGGTTAAGGTAAGGTTAAGATAAGGTTAAGGGTAAGGTTAACGTTAAGGTTAGGTTAAGGTTATAATTGAGGTTAGGTTAAGGTTAAGGTTAGGTTAAGGGTAAAGTTAAGGTTAGGGTTAGGGTTAAGGTTAGGGTTAGGTTAAGGTTAAGGTTAGCTAAAAGTTAAGGTTAAGGTTAAGATTAAGGTTAAGGTTAAGGTTTTGGTCAATGATAGAGCTAGGTTATAGTTAAGGTAAAGGTTAAGATTAGGTTATGGTTAAGGTTATGGTTAAGGTTATGGAAAGGTTAAGGTTAAGGTTAATGTTAAGTTAGGGTTTGGTCAAGGTTAGGGTTGGGTTATAATTAAGTTCAAGGTTAAGGTTAAGGTTATGGTTTTAGTCGGTTTAAGGTTAAGGTTAAGGTTAAAGTTAGGTTAAGGGTAAATTCAAGGTCAAGGTTAGGGTTAGGTTAAGGGTAGGATAAGGTTAAGGTTAGGTTAAGGTCAAGGTCAAGGTTGAGGTTAAGGTCAAGGTTAAGGGTAAAGTTAAGGTCAAGGTTAGGGTTAGGTTATAGTTAAGGTTAAGGTTAGTATAAGGGTAAATTCAAGGTTAAGGTTAGGTTAAGGTTAAGGTTAAGGTTAGGTTAAGGGTAAATTTAAGGTTAGGGTTTGGTTAAGGTTAAGGTTAAGTTTATGGTTAGGCTAAGGTTAAGGCTAAAGCAAAGTTTAAGGTTAAGGCTAGGGTTAAGGTTCAGGTGAAGGATAAGGGTAAGGTTAAGGTTAGGGTTAAGGTTACGATAAGGTTAAGATTAAGGTTAAGGTTATGTTAAGGTTAAGGTTAAGGTTATGGTAAGGTTAATTTTAAGGTTAAGGTTAATTTAAGGTTAAGGTTAAAGTTAACGTTAAGGTTAAGGTTTCGGTTAAGGTTAAGGTAATGGGAAGGTTAACCTTAAGCTTAACCTGACCAAACCTTAACCTTAACCTTAAATTTACCCTTAACCTAACCTTAACCTTGACTTTACCTCAAGCTAACCTTAACCTTAACTTTACCCTTAACCTTAACCTTAACCTTAACATACTAAACCAGTAACCTTAAACTTAACCTTAACTTTACCCTTTACCTTGACCTTACCCTTAACCTTCACCTTAACCTTAACCTTATCTTAACCTTAACCTAACCTTAACCTTAACCTTAACCTTAACCCAACTATAACTTTACCCTTAACCTACATTAAACTTAACCTTGACCTTGACCTTGACCTTGACCTTAACCTTACCCTTACCCTTAACCTTAACCTGACTAAACTCATAACCTTTAACCTTAACCTTACTCTTAACCTTCACCTTAACCTTAACCTTGACTTTACTCTTAACCTAACCTTAACCTTAACTATAACGTAACCCTAACATTGACCTTAACTTTACCCTTAACCTTGACCTTGACCTTGACCTTAACCTAAACTTAACCTTAACCTTAACCTTATCTTACGCTTAGGATAACCATAGCCTTAAATATAACCTAACCTTAACTATAACCTTAACCTTAACCTTAACCAAACCTTTAACCTTGACTTTAACCTTAACCGTAACCTTAACCTTAACCTAACTAAACCGGTAACCTTAACCTTAACCATACCTTAACCTTGACCTTATCCTAGCCTAGCCTTAACCTTAACCTTAACGTTCACCTTAACTTTACCGTTAACATTGACCTTAACCTTAACCTTAATTTTACCCTTAACCTAACCCTAACCTTGACCAAACCCTTAACATTAAACTTAACCTTAACCTTTACCTAACCTTAACCTTAACCTAACCTTGACCTTAACTATAACCTAACCCTAACTTTAACCAAACCTTAACCTTAACCTTAACTTAACCTTAACCTTAACCTTAACCTTAACTTACCCTTAACCTAATCTTAACATTAACCTAACCTTAATTTTACCCTTAACCTTACCCTTAACCTTAACCCTGTCTTTGCCCTTAACATTAACTATAACCTAACTTTAACCTTAACCTTAAGCTTAATGTTTAGGTTAAGTTTAGGTTAAGTTTAAGGTTTAGGTTAAGTTAAGGTAAAGGTAAAGGTTTAGGATAAGGTTAAGGCTATGGTTAAGGGTAAGGGTTTGGTTAAAGTTAATGATACGTTAAGGGTAAAGTCAAGGTTAAGGTTAGGTTAAAGGTAAAGTTAAGGTTAGTGTTAGGTTAACGTTAATTTTAAGGTTAGGGTTAAGGTTAAGGGTAAATTTAAAGTAAGGGTAAGGTCAACCTTAACCTTAACCTTAACCTTAACCTAACCAAATCTTAACCTTCACCTTAACTTTACCATTAACCTAACCTTAACCTTGACTTTACTTTAACCTAACCTTAACTTTACCAAAGGTTAGGATTAAGGTTAGGGGAAGGTTAGGTTAAGGTTAACCTTAACCTTGACCTTAACCTTAACTATAACCTAACCCTAAACTTGACCAAACTCTTAACCTTAACCTTGACCAAAACTTAACCCCAACCTTAACCTAACCTTTGCCAAACCCTTAACGCTAACCTTAACCTTAACCTGACTAAACGCTTAAGGTAAGGTTAAGGGTAAAGTTAAGGTTAAGGTTAAGGTTAAAGTTAAGTTAAGGTTAAGATAAGGTTAGGGTAATGTTAGGGTAAAGGTTCAGCTTAAGGTTAAGGTTAAGGGTTTGGTCAAGGTTAGGGTTAGGTTATAGTTAAGGTCAGGGTAAGGTTAAGGTTATGTTAAGGGTAAATTCAAGGTTAAGGTTAAGTTAAGATTAAGATAACCTTAAGGTTAAGGTTAAGGTTAAGATTAGGTTAAGGTTAATGTTAAGATTAATATTAAGGGTAAATTTAAGGTTAAGGTTAAGGTTAAGGTTAGGTTAAGGGTAAAGTTAAGGTTAGGGTTAGGTTAAGGTTAAGGCTAAAGCTATGGTGAGGCTAAAATTAAGGTTAAGGTTAAGGTTTCAGTTCTGTTAAGGTTAAGATTAGGTTATGGTTAAGGTTAAGTTTAATGTTAAGGGTTTGGTCAAGGTAAGGGTTAGGTTAAGGTTAATGTTAAGGGTTTGGTCAAGGTTAGGGTTAGGTTATAGTTAAGGTCAAGGTTAAGGGTAAGGGTAAGGTTATAGTTAGGTTAAGGTTAAGGTTAGGTTAAGGTTAAGATAAGGTTAAGGTTAAGGATTTGCTCTAGGTTATTGTTAAGTTATAGTTAAGGTTAAGGTTAAGGTTAGGTTACCTTAAGGTTAAGGTCAAGGTTAAGGCTAACGTTAAGGTTAGGTTAAGTTTAAGATCAAGGGTTTGGTTAAGGTTAAGGGTAAGGTTAAAGTTAAGGTTAAGGTTATGGTAAAGGTAAGGTTAAGGTTAAGGTGATGGTTAGGTTATAGTTAAGGTGAAGGTTAAGGTGAAGGTTAAGGTTATGTTATAGTGAAGGTTAAGGTTAAGGGCGAAGGTTAAGGTTAAGACCCGTAATCGTAAAATTCACCCTTAACCTTAACCTAACGTTAAAATTAACCTTAACCTTAACCTTAACCTTCCCCTAACCCTAACCTTATCCTTAACCTGAACCTTAACCGTAACCTTAACCTTAACCTAACATCAACCTTGACTTCACCCTTAACATTAACCTTAACCTGATTAAACTCGTAACCTTTACCTTAACCTTGACCTTAACTATAACCTAAACCTAACCTTAACCAAATCCTTAACCATAACCTTAACCATAACCTTAACCTTAATCTTACCATAACCATAACCTTAACCTTAACCTTGACCTTACCAAGGTTAGGGTTAGATTATAGTTAAGTTCAAGGTCAAGTTAAGGTTAAGGTTAGGTAAAGGTTAAGATTAGGTTAAGGTTAGGGTAAGGTTAAGGGTGAAGGTAAAGTTTAAGGTCAAGGTTAAAGTTAAGGTTATGGTAAGGTTAAGGTTAATGGGGTAAGGTTAAGGTTAAGGTTAAGGTTAAGGGTAAGGTCAAGGTTAAGGTTATGGTTATGGGAAGGTTAAGGTTAAGGTTAAGGTTAAGGTTGAGGTTAGGTAAAGGTTACAAGTTTAGTGATGTTAATATTAAGGTTAAGGTTAAAGTTATGGTTACGGTTAAGGTTAAGGTTAAGATTAAGCTAACCTTAACCCTTAACATTACACCAACCTTACCCTAACGTTAACCTTAACCTTAACATAACCTTAACGTTAACTTTACCCTTAACATTAACCTTAACTTTACCCTTAACCTTAACCTAACCCTAACCTTGACCAAAACCTTAACCTTAACCTTAACTTGACTAAACCCATAACCTTAACCTTAACCTTAACCTTCACCTTAAAATTAACCTTAAGCTTAACTATAACTTAACCTTCCTCTAACCTTAACCCTAACCATAACCTTAACTTTACCATGAACTTCACATTAACCTTAACCTTACCCTTAACCTAATATTAACCTTAAGCTAACCTTAACCTTACCCTTAACATTGACCTTAACCTTAAATTAACCTAAACTTAACCTTAACCTTAACTATATCCTAACCTTAACCTTGACCAAACCCTTAACCTTAACATTATATTAACCTTAACCTAGCCTTAACCTTAACCTAATTATAAAATTACCCTTAACCTTAGCCTTGACCTTAACTACAACCTAACCCTTACCTTTACCAAACCCTTAACATTAACCTTTACTTAACCCTAACCTTGACCAAACCCTTAACATTAACCTTAACCTTAACCTTAACGTTAACCTTAACCTTAACCTAATCTTAATCTTAACATAACCATAACTTTAACCTAACCTTAACCTTAACTTTACCTTAACCTTGACTTTACCCTTAACTTTAACCTAAGCTTAACCTTGAATTTACCCTTAACGTAACCTTAACCTTGACTTTACCCTTAACCTTGACCTTACCCTAACCATAATCTTCACTTTACCCTTAACGTTACGTTAACCCTCACTATAACCTAACCCTAATTGTTACCAAACCCTTAACCTTAACCTTAACCTGACTAAACACGTAACCTTAACCTTAACGTTAACCTTTACCTTAACCTTAACTTTACCCTTTACCAAACCTTGACCTTGACCTTGACCTTGACCTGGACCTTAACCTTAACTTTACCCTTAACCTTAACCTTAATCTTATCATAACCTTAACTATAACCTAACCCTAAGCTTGACTAAACCTTAACCTTAACCTTCACTTTACCCTTAACCTAACCTTAACCTCAACCTTAACCCTAGATAGGGTTGGGTTAAGGTTAAGGTTAAGGTTAGGTTAAGGGTTTCGTCAAGGTCAAGGTTAAGGTTAGGGTAAGGGTAAGGTTATGGATAAAGTTAAAGTTAAAGTTAGGATAAAGTTAAGGTTAAGGTTAGGTTAAGGTTAAGGTTAGGGGAAGGTTATGGTTAAAGTTAGGTTAATGTAAGATAAGGTTACAGGTTTAGTTAGGTTAAGGTTAAGGTTAAGGTTAGGTTAAGGGTAAAGTTAAGGTTAGTGTTAGGTTAAGGCTAAGTTTAAGGTTAGGTTGAGGGTAGATTTAAGGTTAGGGTTAGGTTAATGTTAAGGTTAAGGTTATGGTTAGGCTAAGGTTAAGGTTAAGGTTAAGATTAGGTTAAAGTTACAGTTAGGTTAAGGTTCAGATTAAGTTAGGGTTAAGGTTAAGGTTTGGTCAAGGTTAGGGGTAGGTTATAGTTAAGGTCAGGTTAAGATAAGGTTAAAGGTAAAGTCAAGGTTAAGGTTAAGGGTTTGATCAATTTTAGGGTTAGGTTAAGGTTAGGTTATGATAAGTTCAAGGTTCGGGTTAGGGTACGGTTAAGGTTAGGTTATGATAAGTTCAAGGTTCGGGTTAGGGTACGGTTAAGGTTACGAGTTTATTTAGGTTAATTTTAAGGGTTTGATTAAGGTTAAGGTTAAGGTTAAGGTTAAGGTTAGGTTAAGTTAAGGTTAAATTTAAGGTTAAGGTTAGGTTAAGGGTAAAGTTAAGGTTAAGGTTAGGGTTAAATTTAGGGGAAGGTTAAGGTAAGGTTAGGGTTAAGGGAAGGTTCAGGTTAGGTTGAGGTTAAGGTGAAGATTAGGTTAAAGTGAGGGTTAAGTTATAGTTAAGGTTAAGGCTAGGTTAACGGTAAGATAAGGTTAAGGTTAAGGTTAAGGTTAAGGTTAGGTTAAGGTCAACGTCAAGGTTAAGGTTAAGGTTAAGGCCAAGGTTAAGGGTAAAGTTAAGGTTAAGGGATTAGTCATGTTAAGGTTAAGGCTAAGGAACCATAACCTTAAACATGGTATAACTATAACATAACCCTAATCTTGACCAAACCCTTAACTTTCACCTAGCCTTAACCTTAACCTTAACCTTGACCTTAACTATAACAATGCTTGACTAAACCTGTAACCTTAACCTTAACCCTACCTTGACCTTAACTATAACTTAACCTAACCTTGACCAAACCCTTAACCTTAACCATAACCTCTTAATTCGTGACTAAACCCTTAACCTAACCTTTAACTGTAACCGTATCCTTAACCTTAACTTTACCCTTAACCTTGAATTTAACCTTAACCTTCCCCTAACCCTAACCTTGACCAAACCCTCAAACTTAACCTCCTAAGCTAAACCGTAACCTTAACCTAACTTAATCTTGACCTTGACCTTGAACTTGACCTTAACCTTTCCCTTAACCTTCACCTTAACCTAACCTTAACCTTAATATTAACCTTAACCTAACCTTAACCTTCCCCTAATCTTAAACCTAGCCTTAACCCTAACCTTACCCTTAAACTAACCTTAATCTTAAATTTAACCTTAAATTAACATAACCTTAACCTTAACCTTAACCTTAACCTAACCTTACCCTTAACCTTACCCTTAAAATAACCTTAACCTTAACCTTAACTTTCCCATAACCTTAACCTTGACCTAATTGTAACCTTAATCTTACCTTAACCTAACTTAACCTTAACGTTCACCTTCACCTTCACCTTAACCTTACCCTAACCTTACCCTTAAAATTAACCTTAACCTTAACATAACCTTAACCTTAACTTTACCCATTAACCTTGAATTTAACCTTAACCTTCCCCTAACCTTAACCCTAACCTTAACCTTAACCTTCAGCTAACCTTAACCCTAACCCTAACCTTAAACTTAACTATATCCTAACTCTAACGTTGACCAAACCTTAACCTTAAGGTTAAGGGTTAAGGTTAAAGTTAAGGATAAGGTTAAGGTTAGATTATAGTGAAGGTTAAGGGTAAAATTAAGGTTAAGGTCAAGGTCAGGTTAAGGGTACGGGTTTAGTAAGGTTAAAGTCAAGGTTAAGGTTATGTTAAGGGTAAAGTCAAGGTAAAGATTAGGTTAACGGTAAGGTTAAGGTTAAAGTTAAGGTTAAGGTTATGGTTAAGGTGAAGGTTAGGTTAAGTTAATGTTAAGATTAAGGTTTGGTCAAGGTTAAGGTTAGGTTATAGTTAAGGTTAAGGTTAAGGTCAAGGTTAAGGGTAAGGTTATAGTTAAAGTTAAGGTTAAGGTTAGGTTATGGGTAAAGTTAAGGTTAAGGTTAGTTCAAGGTTAGGGTTAGGTTATAGTTAAGGTCACGGTTAGGTTAAGGTTAAGGTTAGGTTAAGGTTGAGGTAAGGTTAAGGGTAAGGTCAAGGTTAAGGTTAAGGGTTTTGTCAAGGTTAAGGGTAAAGTTGAGGTCAAGGTTAGGGTTAGGTTATAGTTAAGGTTAAGGTTAGGTTAAGGGTAAAGGTGAAGGCTAAGGTTACGATTTTGGTCAGGTTAAGGTTAAGGTTAAGGTTAGATAAAGGTAAGGTTATGGGAAGATTAAGGTTAAAATTAGGTTAAGGTAAGGTTAAGGTTAAGGTTAAGGTTATGGGAAGATTAATGTTAAAATTAGGTTAAGGTTAAGGTTAAGTTTAGGTAGACATTAAGGTTATGGGAAGGTTAAGGTTAAAGTTAGGTCAAGGTTAAGGTTAAGGTTAAGGTCAAGGTTAAGGTTAGGTTAAGGTTAAGGTTAAGGGTAAAGTTAAGGGTAAGGTTAAGGTCAAGGTTAAGGTTACGTGAAGTGTAAAGTCAAGGTTAAGGTTATGTTAAGGGTTTGTTAAAGGTTAAGGTTACGTTAAGGGTTTGGTCAAGGTTATAGTTAAGGTGAAGGTTAAGGTTAAGGTTAAGGTTATGGATAAGGTTAATTTTAATGTTAAGGGTTTGGTCAAGGTTAGGGTTTGGTTATAGTTAGGGTTAAGGTTAAGGTTATGGTTATGGATAAGGTTAAGGTTAATGTTAAGGGTTTTGTCAATGTTAGGGTAACGTTATTGTTAAGGTCAATGTTAAGGTTAGGTTATAGTTAAGGTTAAGTTTAATGTTATGGTTAAGGTTAAGGGTAAGGTTATGGGTCTTAACCTTAACCTTCACTATAACCTACCCTTAACATTAACCTTAACCTTAACCATAAACTTAACCTTAACCTTGACCTTAACATTAACCTTAACCCTAACCTTACCCTAACCATAACCTTAACCTTACCCTAACCTTACCCTAACCATAACCTCAACTTTACCCTTAACCTAACCTGAAACTGAACCTAAGCTTCACCTTAACGTAATCTTAACCTTAACCTTCACCTTAACCTTAATCTAACATTAACCTTGACCTTAACTATAACCTAACCCTAACCTTAACCTTGAATTTACCCTTAACATAACCTTAACCTTAACTTTACCCTTAACTGTAACCTTATCCTTAACCTTAACTATAACCTAACCCTAACCTTGACCAAATCCCTAACCTTAACCTTAACCTGAACCTCTACCCTAACTTTAACCTTAACCTTAACCTTGACTTTACCCTTAACCTAACCTTAACCTTGACATTAACTATAGCTTAACCCTAACCTTAACCTTAACTTTAACCTTGACCTTAACTATAACCTAACCCTAACCTTGACCAAACTCTTAACCTTAACCTTAAGCTTAACCTAACCTTATCCTTGACTTTACCCTTAACCTAACCTTAACCTCAACTTTAACTTAACCTTGACTTTGTCGTTAACGTAACCAACATACTTTGAACCTTAACCTAACTATAAGCTTACCCTTAACCTTAACTTGGACCTTAACTATAACCTAACCCTAACCTTGACCAAACTCTTAATATTAACGTTAACCTTAACCTTTACTTATTCTTAACCTTGACCTTAACCTTAACCTTACCTTAACCTTGCTGACCTTGCCCTTAACCTTAACTCTGACTAAATGAGTAACCTTAACCTTACCTTAACCTTACCCTCACATAACCTTAACCTTCACAGTTAACCTTAACCTTAACCTTAAAATAAACCTTTACACAACAGCAAACTTAACCTTAAATTTATTCTTAACCTAATCTTAACCTTAACCTGACCTTAACCTTAACCTTAACCTGACTAAACCTATAACCTTAACCTTAACCTTAACTTAACCTTAACATCAGCCTTAACCTTACTATAACCTTACCCTTAACCTAAATTAACCTTAACCTTAACTTGACCTTAATCTTAACCTTAACCTTCACCTTAGCCTTTACATTAACCTTAAACTTAACCTAACTAAACCTGTAACCCTTAACCTTAACCTTACCCTAAACCTTCACCTTAACCTTAACCTTCACTTTACCCTTAACCTAAACTTAACCTTAACTATAACCTAACCCTAACCTTGACCTTAACTTTACCCTTAACCTTGACCTTAACCTTAACCATAACCTTGACCTTGACATTAACCTAACCTTAACCTTAACCTTGACTTTAACCTTATCTTACCCTTAACCTATCCTTAACCTTAACTATAACCTAACCCTCACCTTAACCTTAACCTAAACTTAACCTTAACCCTAACCTTAACAATAACTTTACCCTTAACCTAAGTTTAACCTTAACTTAACCTAACCTTAACCTTAACCTTAACCAGACCCTTAACCTTGGCTTTAACCTTAACCGTAACCTTACCCTTAACTTGACTAAACTCGTAACCTTAACCTTGATCTTAATTATAACCTAACCCTATCTTTGACCAAACCTTAACCTTAACCTTAACTTAAACTTAACCTATCTTAACCTTAACTATAACAAAACCCTAGCCTCGACCAAACCTTAACCTTAACCTTAAATTTTCCCTTAACCTTAACCTTAACCTAACCATAACCTTAACTATAACGTAACCCTAACCTTGACCTTAACTTTACCCTTAACCTTGACCTTAACCTTAACCTTAACCCTGTCCTTGACCTTAACCTAACTATAACCTTAACCTTATCTTACCCTTAACCTAACCTTAACCTTAACTATAACCTAACCATTGCCTTAACCTAACCTTAACCTTCCCCTAACCTTAACCCCAATCTTAACCTTAACTTTACCCTTAACCTAACCTTAACCTTAACTTTAACCTTAACCAAACCTTAACCTTAACCTTAACCAAACCCTTAACCTTGACTTTAACTTAAACCGTAACCTTAACCTTAACCTGACTAAACCCGTAACCTTAGCCTTAACCTAACCTTAACCTTGACCTTAACTATAACCTAACCCTAACCTTGACCAAACCTTAACCTTAACGTTTCTTAATATTAACTATAACCTAACCCTAACCTTTACCAAACCTTAACCTTAACCTTAACTTTACCCTTAACCTAAGCTTAAGCTTAAGCTTAACCTTAACCTTTACTTTACCCTTAACCTTAACCTTAACCTCAACATTAACTTGAACCTAACCTTAACCTGACTAAACTTGTAACTTGAACCTTAACCTAACATTAACTTTAACTTTAACCTTAACCTAATCTTAACCTTAAACTTAACTTTACCCTCAAATTTGACCTTACCCTTAACCTTCACCTTAACCTTAACCTTGACCAAAGCCTTAACCTTAACCTTAACTTGACTAAAACCGTAACCCTAACCCTAACCTTAATGTTAACCTTAAATATAACCTAACCCTAACCTTAACCTCAACCTTAACTTTATCTTAACCTTAACCTAACCTTAACCTTAACGTTAACCTAACTATAACCTTACTCTTAACCTTATCCCTGAACTTAACTATAACCTAACCCTAACCTTGACCAAACCTTTAACATTAACCCTAACCTTAACCTTTACTTAACCTTAACCTTGACCTTGACCTTAACCTTAACCTTACCTTAAACTTACCTTAACCTAACCTAACCTTAACCTTAACCTTACACTTTACCTTAAACTTAACCTTGACCTTAAATATAACCTAACCCTAACCTTGACCAAACCGTTAATCTTAACCTTAACCTTAAGTTTAACCTTAACCTTCCCCTAACCTTAACCTTAACCTGAACCTTAACCTAAACTTAACCATAACCTTAATGTTAACTTTACCCTTAACTTAACATTAACCTTATCTATTATACTAAACCCGTAACCTTAACCTTAACTTTAACTTTACCTTAACCTTGACTTTACCCTTAACCTAACATTAACCTTAACATAACCCTAACCTTGACCAAACCCTTAACCTTAATTTTAACCTAACTAAACCCTTAACCTTGACCTAACTGTAACCTTAACCTTACCTTAACCTAACTTAATCTTCACCTAAACGTAACCTTAGCATTACCTTACCCTATCCTAAGCGTAACCTTAACCTTAACCATAACCTTAACATTAACCTTTACCTTAACCTTAACGTTACCCTTGACCTTCACTATAACCTAACCTTAACCTTAACCTTGACCTTAGCTATAACCTAACCCTAACCTTGACCAAACCCTTAACCTTAACCTTAACCTGACTAAACCTGTAACTTTAACCTTACCCTTAACCTTAACTATAACCTAATTGTAACTTTGACCAAACCCTTAACATTAACCTTAACGTTAACATTAACTGTACCCTTAACCTATCCTTAACCTTAACCAAACCCTTAACCTTAACCTTAACCCTAGGGTAAGAATAAGGTTAAGGTTAAGGTGAAGGTGAAGGGTAAAGTTAACGTTAAGGTTATGGTTATGGGAAGGTTAAAGATAAGGTTAAGGTTAGGGTAAATTTAAGGTCTTACGTTAAGGTTAAGGTTAAGTTTAAAGTTAGGTTAAGGTAACCTAGACTTTACCCTTAACCTTAACCTTAACCTAACCCTAACCTTGACCTAACCCTTAACCTTAACTATAACCTAACCTTAACCTTAACCTTCCCATAACAATAACCTTAATCTTGACTTTACCTTTAGCCTAACCTTAACCTTAACCTTAACCTAACCCTAACCTTGACCAAACCCTTAAACTTAACTATAACCTAACCTTAACCTTGACAAAACCCTAACCTTACCTTAACCATAACCTTAACCTTGACCTTAACTATAACCTAACCCTAATCTTGACCACACCCTTAACTTTCACCCTAGCCTTAACCTTAACCTTAACCTTGACCTTAACTATAACATTAACTTGACTAAACCTGTAACCTTAACCTTAACCTTACCTTGACCTTAACTATAACTTAACCCTAACCTTGACCAAACCCTTAACCTTAACCTTAACCTTACTCTTAACGTTAAGCTGACTAAACCCTTAACCTAACCTTAACTGTAACCGTATCCTTAAACTTAACTTTACCCTTAACCTTGAATTTAACCTTAACCTTCCCCCTAACCCTAACCTTGACCAAACCCTCAAACTTAACCTTAACTTGACTAAACCCATAACCTTAACCTAACTTAATCTTGACCTTGACCTTGAACTTGACCTTAACCTTTCCCTTAACCTTCACCTTAACCTAACCTTAACCTTAATATTAACCTTAACCTAACCTTAACCTTCCCCTAATCTTAAACCTAACCTTAACCCTAACCTTACCCTTAAACTAACCTTAATCTTAAATTTAACCTTAACTTAACATAACCTTAACCTTAACCTTAACCTTAACCTAACCTTACCCTTAACCTTACCCTTAAAATAACCTTAACCTTAACCTTAACCTTCCCATAACCTTAACCTTGACCTAATTGTAACCTTAATCTTACCTTATCCTAACTTAACCTTAACGTTCACCTTCACCTTCACCTTAACCTTACCCTTAAACTTAACTTTACCCTTAAATTTGACCTTACCCTTAACCTTCACCTTAACCTTAACCTTAACGTTGACCAAAGCCTTAACTTGACTAAAACCATAAACCCTAACCTTAACGTTAACCTTAAATATAACCTAACCCTAACATTAACCTTAACCTTAAATTTATCTTAACCTTAACCTAACCTTAACCTTAACGTTAACCTAACTATAACCTTACTCTTAACCTTATCCTTGAACTTAAGTATAACCTAACCCTAACCTTGACCAACCCTTTAACATTAACCCTAACCTTAACCTTTACTTAACCTTAATCTTGACCTTAACCTTAACCTTAACCTTACCTTAACCTTACCTTAACCTAACCTAACCTTAACCTTAACCTTACACTTTACCTTAAACTTAACCTTGACCTTAACTATAACCTAACCCTAACCTTGACCAAACTCTTAACCTTAACCTTAACCTTAACCTAACCTTAACCTTGACTTTACCCTTAACCTAACCTTAACCTTAACTTTAACTTAACCTTAACCTTAACCTTAACCTTACCTTAACCTTACCCTTAACCTTAACCTTGACCTTAACTATATCCTAACCCTAACATTGACCAAACCCTTAACATTAACCTTAACCTTAACTTTACCCTTGACCTTACCCTTGACCTTCACTATAACCTAACCTTAACCTTACCCTAACCTTAACATTAACATTAACCTAACCTTAACCTTAACTTTAACCTTACCCTCAACCTTAACCTTAACCTTAACCTGACTAAACCCGTAACCTTAACCTTACCCTAACCTTACCCTAACCATAACCTTATCTTTACCCTTACCCTTAACCTTAACCTTAAAATAAACCTTTACCTAACCTTAACCTTAACCTTAAATTTATTCTTAACCTAATCTTAACCTTAACCTTAACCTTGAACAAACCCTTAACCTTAACCTGACTAAACCCGTAACCTTAACCTTAATGTTAACCCGAATAAAACTATAACCTTAACCTTAACCTTAACTTAACCTTAACATCAACCTTAACCTTACTATAACCTTACCCTCAAGCTAACTTAACCTTAACCTTAACTTGACCTTAATCTTAACCTTAACCTTCACCTAAGCCTTAACATTAACCTTAACCTTAACCTGACTAAACCCGTAACCCTTAACCTTAACCTTACCCTAAACCTTCACCTTAACCTTAAACTTCACTTTACCCTTAACCTAACCTTAACCTTAACTATAACCTAACCCTAAACTTGACCTTAAATTTACCCTTAACCTTGACCTTAACCTTAACCTTAACCTTGACCTTGACGTTAACGTAAAATTGACCTTAACCTTATCTTACCCTTAACCTATCGTTAACCTTAACTATAACCTAACCCTCACCTTAACATTAACCTAACCTTAACCTTAACCCTAACCTTAACCTTAAATTTACCCTTAACCTAACTTTAACCTTAACTTAACCTAACCTTAACCTTAAACTTAACCAAACCATTAACCTTGACTTTAACTTTAACCGTAACCTTAACCTTAACTTGACTAAACCCGTAACCTTAACCTTAACCTAACATTAACCTTGACCTTAACTATAACCTAACCCTAACCTTGACCAAACCTTAACCTTAACATTTATTAATCTTAACTATAACCTAACCCTAACCTTGACCAAACCTTAACCTTAACCTTAACTTTACCCTTAACCTAAGCTTAAACTTAACCTTAACCTTAACCTTTACTTTACCCTTACCCTTAACCTTAACCTCAACCTTAACTTGAACCTAACCTTAACCTAAATAAACTTGTAACTTGAACCTTAACCTAACATTAACCTTGACTTTAACCTTAACCTAACCTTAACCTTAACCTTAAACTTAACTTTACCCTTAAATTTGACCTTACCCTTAACCTTCACCTTAACCTTAACCTTAACGTTGACCAAAGCCTTAACTTTAACCTTAACTTGACTAAAACCATAAACCCTAACCTTAACGTTAACCTTAAATATAACCTAACCCTAACATTAACCTTAACCTTAACTTTATCTTAACCTTAACCTAACCTTAACCTTAACGTTAACCTAACTATAACCTTACTCTTAACCTTATCCTTGAACTTAAGTATAACCTAACCCTAACCTTGACCAACCCTTTAACATTAACCCTAACCTTAACCTTTACTTAACCTTAATCTTGACCTTAACCTTAACCTTAACCTTACCTTAACCTTACCTTAACCTAACCTAACCTTAACCTTAACCTTACACTTTACCTTAAACTTAACCTTGACCTTAACTATAACCTAACCCTAACCTTGACCAAACTCTTAACCTTAACCTTAACCTTAACCTAACCTTAACCTTGACTTTACCCTTAACCTAACCTTAACCTTAACTTTAACTTAACCTTAACCTTAACCTTAACCTTAACCTAACCTTAACCTTACCCTTAACCTTAACCTTGACCTTAACTATATCCTAACCCTAACATTGACCAAACCCTTAACATTAACCTTAACCTTAACTTTACCCTTAACCTTGACCTTACCCTTGACCTTCACTATAACCTAACCTTAACCTTACCCTAACCTTAACATTAACATTAACCTAACCTTAACATTAACTTTAACCTTACCCTCAACCTTAACCTTAACCTTAACCTGACTAAACCCGTAACCTTAACCTTACCCTAACCTTACCCTAACCATAACCTTATCTTTACCCTTACCCTTAACCTTAACCTTAAAATAAACCTTTACCTAACCTTAACCTTAACCTTAAATTTATTTTAAGCTAATCTTAACCTTAACCTTAACCTTGAACAAACCCTTAACCTTAACCTGACTAAACCCGTAACCTTAACCTTAACCTTAACCCAACTAAAACTATAACCTTAACCTTAACCTTAACTTAACCTTAACATCAACCTTAACCTTACTATAACCTTACCCTCAAGCTAACTTAACCTTAACCTTAACTTGACCTTAATCTTAACCTTAACCTTCACCTAAGCCTTAACATTAACCTTAACCTTAACCTGACTAAACCCGTAACCCTTAACCTTAACCTTACCCTAAACCTTCACCTTAACCTTAAACTTCACTTTACCCTTAACCTAACCTTAACCTTAACTATAACCTAACCCTAAACTTGACCTTAAATTTACCCTTAACCTTGATCTTAACCTTAACCTTAACCTTGACCTTGACGTTAACGTAAACTTGACCTTAACCTTATCTTACCCTTAACCTATCGTTAACCTTAACTATAACCTAACCCTCACCTTAACATTAACCTAACCTTAACCTTAACCCTAACCTTAACCTTAAATTTACCCTTAACCTAACTTTAACCTTAACTTAACCTAACCTTAACCAAACCCTTAACCTTGACTTTAACCTTAACCGTAACCTTAACCTTAACTTTACTAAACTTGTAACCTTAACCTTGATCTTATCTATAACCTAACCCTATCCTTGACCAAACCTTAATCTTAACATTAACTTAAACTTAACCTATCTTAACCTTAACTATAACATAACCCTAGCCTCGACCAAACCTTAACCTTAACCTTAACTTTACCCTTAACCTTAACCTTAACCTTGACGTTACCCTTAACCTAACCGTAACCTTAACTATAACCTAACCCTAACCTTGACCTTAACTTTACCCTTAACCTTGACCTTAACCTTAACCTTAACCCTGTCCTTGACCTTAACCTAACCATAACCTTAACCTTATCTTACCCTTAACCTTACCTTAACCTTAACTATAACCTAACCATCGCCTTAACCTAACCTTAACCTTCCCCTAACCTTAACCCCAATATTAACCTTAACTTTACCCTTAACCTAACCTTAACCTTAACTTTAACATTAACCTAACCTTAACCTTAAACTTAACCAAACCATTAACCTTGACTTTAACTTTAACCGTAACCTTAACCTTAACTTGACTAAACCTGTAACCTTAACCTTAACCTAACCTTAACCTTGACCTTAACTATAACCTAACCCTAACCTTGACCAAACCTTAACCTTAACATTTATTAATCTTAACTATAACCTAACCCTAACCTTTACCAAACCTTAACCTTAACCTTAACTTTACCCTTAACCTAAGCTTAAACTTAACCTTAACCTTAACCTTTACTTTACCCTTAACCTTAACCTTAACCTCAACCTTAACTTGAACCTAACCTTAACCTAAATAAACTTGTAACTTGAACCTTAACCTAACATTAACCTTGACTTTAACCTTAACCTAACCTTAACCTTAACCTTAAACTTAACTTTACCCTTAAATTTGACCTTACCCTTAACCTTCACCTTAACCTTAACCTTAATGTTGACCAAAGCCTTAACTTTAACCTTAACTTGACTAAAACCATAAACCCTAACCTTAACGTTAACCTTAAATATAACCTAACCCTAACATTAACCTTAACCTTAACTTTATCTTAACCTTAACCTAACCTTAACCTTAACGTTAACCTAACTATAACCTTACTCTTAACCTTATCCTTGAACTTAAGTATAACCTAACCCTAACCTTGACCAACCCTTTAACACTAACCCTAACCTTAACCTTTACTTAACCTTAATCTTGACCTTAACCTTAACCTTAACCTTACCTTAACCTTACCTTAACCTAACCTAACCTTAACCTTAACCTTACACTTTACCTTAAACTTAACCTTTACCTTAAATATAACCTAACCCTAACCTTGACCAAACCGTTAACCTTAACCTTAACCTTAAGTTTAACCTTAACCTTCCCCTAACCTTAACCTTAACCTGAACCTTAACCTAAACTTAACCATAACCTTAATGTTAACTTTACCCTTAACTTAACATTAACCTTACCCTAACCATACTAAACCCATAACCTTAACCTTAACTTTTACTTTACCTTAACCTTGACTTTACCCTTAACCTAACCTTAACCTTAACATAACCCTAACCTTGACCAAACCCTTAAACTTAACTTTAACCCAACTAAACCCTTAACCTTGACCTAACTGTAACCTTAACCTTACCTTAACCTAACTTAATCTTGACCTAAATGTAACCTTAGCATTACCTTACCCTATCCTAAGCGTAACCTTAACCTTAACCATAACCTTAACCTTAACCTTAACGTTACCCTTGACCTTCACTATAACCTAACCTTAACCTTAACCTTGACCTTAGCTATAACCTAACCCTAACCTTGACCAAACCCTTAACCTTAACCTTAACTTGACTAAACCCATAACTTTAACCTTACCTTTAACCTTAACTATAACCTAATTGTAACCTTGACCAAACCCTTAACATTAACCTTAACGTTAACATTAACTGTACCCTTAACCTATCCTTAACCTTAACCTTACCCTTAACCTTAACCAAACCCTTAACCTTAACCTTAACCTTGACCCTAGGGTAAGGATAAGGTTAAGGTTAAGGTGAAGCTGAAGGGTAAAGTTAAGGTTAAGGTTATGGTTATGGGAAGGTTAAAGTTAAGGTTAAGGTTAGGGTAAGGTTAAGGTCTTATGTTAAGGTTAAGGTTACGTTTAAAGTTAGGTTAAGGTAACCTTAACTTTACCCTTAACCTTAACCTTAACCTAACCCTAACCTTGACCTAACCCTTAACCTTAACTATAACCTAACCTTAACCTTAACCTTCCCATAACCATAACCTTAAACTCGACTTTACCCTTAGACTAACCTTAACTTTAAGCTTAACCTAACCCTAACCTTGACGAAACCCTTAAACTTAACTATAACCTAACCTTAACCTTAACGAAACCCTAACATTACCTTAACCATAACCTTAACCTTGAACTTAACTACAACCTAACCCTAATCTTGACCAAACCCTTAACTTTCACCCTAGCCTTAACCTTAACCTTAACCTTGACCTTAACTATAACCTTAACTTGACTAAACCCGTAACCTTAACCTTAACCCTACCTTGACCTTAACTATAACCTAACCCTAACCTTGACCAAAACCTTAACCTTAACCTTAACCTTAACCTTACCCTTAACGTTAAGCTGACTAAACCCTTAACCTAACCTTAACCGTAACCTTACCCTTAACCTTAAATTTACCCTTAACCTTGAATTTAACCTTAACCTTCCCCCCTAACCCTAACCTTGACCAAACCCTTAAACTTAACCTTAACCTGACTAAACCCATAACCTTAACCTAACCTTGACCTTGACCTTGAACTTAACCTTAACCTTTCCCTTAACCTTCACCTTAACCTAACCTTAACCTTAATATTAACCTTAACCTAACCTTAGCCTTCCCCTAATCTTAAACCTAACCTTAACCCTAACCTTACCCTTAAACTAACCTTAATCTTAAATTTAACCTTAACTTAACATAACCTTAACCTTAACCTTAACCTTAACCTAACCTTACCCTTAACCTTACCCTTAAAATAACCTTAACCTTAACCTTAACCTTCCCATAACCTTAACCTTGACCTAATTGTAACCTTAATCTTACCTTATCCTAACTTAACCTTAACGTTCACCTTCACCTTCACCTTAACCTTACCCTTAAACTTAACTTTACCCTTAAATTTGACCTTACCCTTAACCTTCACCTTAACCTTAACCTTAACGTTGAATTTAACCTTAACCTTCCCCTAACACACTTAACCCTAGCTTAACCTTAACCTTTGTAAGCAATAACCCCCTAACCTTAAACTTAACTATAACCTAACCCTAACGTTAACCAAACCTTGTAAGGTTAAGGGTTAGGTAAAGTTAAGGATAAGATTAAGGTTGGAGTTATAGTGAAGGTTAAGGAGTAGAAATTAAGGTTAAGGTCAAGGTCGGTTAAGTGCGAGTTTAATAGGTTAAGTCAAGGTTAAAGTCAAGTTTAGGGTTATGTTAAGGGTAAATTCAAGGTAAAGATTAGGTTAACAGTAAAGTTAAGGTTAAGGTTAAAGTTATGGTTAAGGTTAAGGTTAAGGTTAGGTTAAGTTAATGTTAAAGTTAAGGTTTGGTCAAGGTTAGGGTTAGGTTATAGTTAAAGTTAAGGTTAAGGTCAAGGTTAAAGGTAAGGTTATAGTTAAAGTTAAGGTTAAGGTTAGGTTATGGGTAAAGTTAAGGTTAGGTTATGGGTAAAGTTAAGGTTAAGGTTAGTCAAGGTTAGGGTTAGGTTATAGTTAAGGTCACGGTTAGGTTAAGGTTAAGGTTAGGTAAAGGTTAAGGTTAGGTTAAGGTTAAGGTAAGGTTAAGGGAGAAGGTTAAGCTTAAGGGTTTGGTCAAGGTTAAGGGTAAAGTTGAGGTCAAGGTTAGGGTTAGGTTATAGTTAAGGTTAAGGTTAGGTTAAGGGTAAAGTCAAGGTTAAGGTTAAGGTGAAGGCTAAGGTTACGAGTATAGTCAGGTTAAGGTTAAGGTTAAGGTTAAGGTTAGGTAAAGGTTAAGGTTATGGGAAGATTAAGGTTAAAATTAGATTAAGATAAGGTTAAGGTTAAGGTTAATGTTATGGGAAGATTAACGTTAAAATTAGGTTAAGGTAAGGTTAAGATTAAGGTTAAGTTTAGGTAGACATTAAGGTTATGGGAAGGTTAAGGTTAAAGTTAGGTTAAGGTAAGGTTAAGGTTAAGGTTAAGGTCAATGTTAAGGTTAGGTTAAGGTTAAGGTTAAGGGTAAATTTAAGGTTAAGGTTAATATTAAGGGTAAGGTCAAGGTCAAGGTTAAGGTTACGTTAAGGGTAAAGTCAAGGTTAAGGTTATGTTAAGGGTTTGGTAAAGGTTAAGGTTACGTTAAGGGTTTGGTCAAGGTTATAGTTAAGGGGAAGGTTAAGGTTAAGGTTATGGATAAGGTTAATGTTAATGTTAAGGGTTTGGTCAAGGTTAGGGTTAGGTTATAGTTAAGGTTAAGTTTAAGGTTATGGTTATGGATAAGGTTAAGGTTAATGTTAAGAGTTTTGTCAATGTTATGGTTAGGTTATAGTTAAGGTCAAGGTTAAGGTTAGGTTATAGTTAAGGTTAAGGTTAATGTTATGGTTAAGGTTAAGGGTAAGGTTACGGTTCTTAACCTTAACCTTCACTATAACCTACCCTTAACATTAACCTTAATGTTAACCATAACCTTAATCTTAACATTAACCTTAACCCTAACCTTACCCTAACCATAACCTTAACCTTAACCTAACCTTACCCTAACCATAACCTTAAATTTACCCTTAACCTAACCTGAAACTGAACCTAACATTCACCTTAATGTAACCTTAACATTCACCTTCACCTTAACCTTAATCTAACATTAACCTTGACCTTAACTATAGCCTAACCCTAACCTTAACCTTAAATTTACCCTTAACGTAACCTTAACCTTAACTTTACCCTTAACAATAACCTTATCCTTAACCTTAACTATAACCTAACCCTAACCTTCACCGAATCCCTAACCATAACATTAACCTTAACCTTGACTTTACCCTTAATTTAACCTTAACCTTGACCTTAACTATAGCCTAACCCTAACCTTAACCTTAAAT